>JALMGJ010000003.1:139736273-140386273 GCA_023362775.1 Charina bottae
GCAAGGAACAGCTGATTCAGAAGCTGGACAGCTTACAGAGGACTTGTGTTCATTTCCTGTATTAGATGCAGTTCCCTAGGCAGAGAATAGGCTTTTCTTTCAACACTTTGGAGCACGTTCTTTCTCTTGGCATTTCTTCAGATTAGAAGACCACATGAGGCTCATTGCCTGTAGATCATTTTAAAAAAATAATAATAACAACAACATCTCTCTCTCTCTCTCTCTCTCTCTCTCCCCGCCAAAACTAAATACGAAACCAAAAGGGAGATTTTGTGTCAAGACTGAACAGAAAGATTAACCTGTTTAAAAGCAAGTTAAAACATATACAGTACACAGATTTTATTATTATTATTATTTTCTTCCTGTACTGTAGATGTGATCAATTGGTTTCGACCACAGACTGTGTTGAAGATTGCATCAATTCATGAAGCACTAAGTCTTGAGGGACTTCCCTAAAATGTTCTAGCATTTATTGTATATTGGCAAAGGTTTTGTCTGTCTGTCTGTGTGTACGTATGTGTATATATATTCAGTCTCTTGCTTTTATATATGTGTTCATCAGTTCCCTTCCAGGCCAAAACACTGGCCCAACTTGTTAACCATATTCTGTGGCCCAAGCTAAATCAAAGCTGGGCCAGATTATTTAGAACAGGGGTGGGCAACGTCAGGCCTGCGGGCCGCATAAGGCCCGCAGGACTCCCACCCACAAACCCCACCCCTTCCATGTGATTGTCTCCCACCTGCAAACCCCGCCCCCCAGTGCTTGTGATTGGCTCCTGCCCACAAACTCCGGCCCCCGGTCCGCGGAAATCCCAGAAACCCCACCCTCCACCCCCCCGGTCCCCGGTTATAAATATCCAAATGGCCCTTGGCAGAAAAAAGGTTCCCTACCCCTGATTTAGAAGATAATTTTTCACTTTCCACAAAAATGCAACTGTTCTGAATGATGCTGCTTTGTTTAAATATTTTAGGCAACTTCCTATTGAGGGTATTGGTTCCCATATTTTGCTCAAGAAATGAATATCATAAAAGAGGGGCAATTATTAGAAAGAACCTGCCTTGGTTGCCTTTCAGTGGTCTTCAAAGACTGGTTTTTATAAAAGGCATTGTAGTAATTCAGCCTTCCCCAATCTGTTTTTTTTTTTTTTGATCTGCTAGGACTACAGTGTTCCAGATTCTCAACCAGCAGATTCCAAAGTTTTAGTTGGTAGTCCAATGCATCAGGTTGGTAAGAGTTGTAACAATATATTTAACTGATAAATTTGAAGTATATACTGTATATAGATATACTGTAGATCAGGGCTTTCCAAAGTGCGTGGGGGGGGGGCGTGCGGCGGTGCGCACGCACGGTGGCGGCGTGGGGGGGCGTGCGGCGGCGCACACTCACGGTGGCAGTGCGGGGGGCGTGCGGCGGCGCGTGCGCACGGTGGCGGTGCGGGAGGCGTGCGGAGGCGCACGTGCACAGTGGCGGTGCGGGGGGCGTGCGGTGGCACGCGCGCGCATGGTGGCGCGGGGGGCGTGCGGCGGCGCGCACGTGCATGGCGGCCGCCATGCACGCGCGTGCCCCCGCTTCCGGGTGGTGTGGCGACACACCACGCTGTGTGTGGCGACACACTTTTGTGTCGTGACACATAGTTTGGAAAGCTCTGCTGTAGATACAAATACATAGAGATACGTATATGCACACGAACATATATATAAAACAATCATGATGAATTACCAGGGCATGGGTAATCAGGCAATTTCTGTCCAGATGCTAAATACATTGAGATTTTCATGTTGGTATTTTGGCCAAGAGAGCCACAATCTGTATCAGGCATGTCAGCATTTTGTAAAAGATGTTTTATCTCCTCTGGATTTTTTTTTCTGTAATTCATCTTGATGGGAGATAATATTATGGGTGTGTTAGTGCACTTGCAGAAGTGGAAGGGATTTGCCAATATAATGCACCATCTAAGAGGATCAGTCCAATATTTTCAAAACAATGCATTCCAGACTTTAAAGGTAAAGGTAAAGGTTCCCCCCGCACATTTGTGCAGTCGTGTCCGACTCTAGGGGCCGGTGCTCATCTCCGTTTGTTAGCCGAAGAGCCAGCGTTGTCCGAAGACGCTTCCACGGTCATGTGGCCGCATGACGCGCATGGAACGCTGTTACCTACCCACCGAAGTGGTCCCTATTCATCTACTTGCATTTGCATGCTTTCGAATTTCTAGGTTGACAAGAGCTGGGGCGAGTGCGGGAGCTCACTCCGCACGCAGGGCTAGGGATTCGAACCTCCGAACTTGCGATCTTCCGATCGACAAGCTGAGCCACCATGCCTCTTATTCCAGACTTACCCCTTTTTTATTTGGATAGATATGTGTCCTTGAATACAAGAAAACGGATGATATGTAAGCATTTATATAAATGAACTCAAAGCCATTTAGAAGCCTAACCCCAGGTAGCTAAAATAGCATCCATTAGCTGGGCAGTTGTTATTCATATATCAAGCTTATACGATTTTAATGCTATTTCAAATAGTTTGGAATGTAGGAAGTAGATAATGTTATTTCTTAGATGGAATGTAGCTGGTAGAACATGGTCTGATCAGTGATGACTCAGGAAAGACACACTGCTGGGGGAACAAAAAAAGGGGTAGAGGTTGTACTACAAGTTGGTTTCCAGATGCAGTTCAAGGGGCTGGTTGTCATTTTCAAACATTGCTCACAACCTGGGTATCAGTTGGTTGCTCCCAGTGGTTGAATTACCTGTTGACTAAGATCTGGAAGAGAGGGCTCTATTTGAGGTCCCTACTCTGTGGCTGCTAACCCCTTTGGAACAATATACCTCCAGAAATCAAACTGGCACCAACCCTGTTGAGTTCTAGGAAAACCGTAAAGATCATGCTATTCCAAAGGTCTTTGGGAGCTGCAGTTAAATTATTAGTTATATTTATTTTTAGTTTGCTGCTCCTGGTACACGATAGGACAGAATGTCTATGAAGGTTCTCAGTCATCCAGGTGGAATTGTCTGTAGCTTGAATCATGTCAACTGGATTTCTATTTTCTCAGTGGAAAGGTTTCGCTCCTTATCCAAGGAGCTTCTTCAGACTGAAGAAGCTCCTTGGATAAGGAGCGAAACGTTTCCACTGAGAAAATAGAAATCCAGTTGACATGATTCAAGCTACAGATAGGACAGAATGTTGTTATGTTTGTTGTTTATTATTTTAATTACTTTTACTGTAAAAACTGGGAGTTTAAGCTGCTTAGGGTCAGTTATAATTGAAACCCAAGCAAACAAACAAACAAACAAATAAATAAATAAAGCAAGCATGTATTCCAGATAACTTTACTAAAGAATTATTGTGTTTTTAATTGAATAATCAGTGTGCATGTAGTTTTTCAGGAGTCTGCTCTGATACATGCAAATGCACACACACACAGGTGCTTTTGGTGCACTCCACATAACCTCTATATAGCCTTACATTGCAATAAGATATATCATTGAAAATTTTAAAAAAGTAAATATATGATGAGTAATTGTTTAATTATATTTAATACATATTTAATATATTTATATTTAATTCAGGATTTTTCTTGTATTGAGAACTAGTATGGACATTATTTTTATGGCTAAAAATAATATGCATTTATTATTAACTTTATTTTAAATCCGTGTTTATTTGTGTCCAAACTCCACACACAAACACGTTTTTTTGTTAATTCCGCTTCTGGCTCTTGGACTGGACAACTTTGTTTATGTATAGTCGAAGGCTTTCATGGCCGGAATCCAATGGTTGTTGTGGGTTTTCCGGGCTGTGTGGCCGTGTTCTGGCAGTTTTGGTTCCTAACGTTTCGCCAGTGTTCCTGTCCTCTGAAGATGCCAGACACAGCTACTGGCGAAACGTTAGGAACAAAAACTGCCAGAACGCACAGCCCGGAAAACCCACAACAACCAACTTTGTTCATATTTACAGTTTCAACTGTATCTCTGAATAAAGATATAGAAAAACCTAGTTGACCCAAAAAATTGACCTCACATACAGTCACATTAGAAATACTAACTCTTCCATTTAGTCGTCCTTTGAAACACAGAGCGTGATTTCACATTGCACTTTCAGGAGAGGGGAGGGGAGGCCGCTAGAAAATGGGATTCAGAAATGTTTTGCAAAGCTGGCATCTTGTAACTGAAGAATGTCCTTCTGAAACCTGCCCACTCATTGTAAAAGTATGTGGCATTGTACTGCTTTGGCCTGTCCCCCTGCATTCCTAGTAAAAAAAATCATTTTCCTTCCTTCCTTCCTTCCTTCCTTTCTTTCTTTCTTTCTTTCTTTCTTTCTTTCTTTCTTTCTTTCTTTCTTTCTTTCCATATTAAAGTTCCTGCATTGTATTGAAATAGTTTGCACTGTTATTTTCTTTTAGAGGGTGTTATTTATCACTTTTTACACTGGAATATCTTAACAAAAATAAAAGCTGTACATTAAATTGAAAATATTCCTTATTTGGTGGGATTGGTGCTTTGATTCACTATCCCTCTAAAAAAATAGTTCCCTAATAATTTTAGAGAGATAGTCCTTCAGAGTCAGGCAGCCTTTAAATTTAATGAAATAAATAAATATATATATTTTATGGTTTTATTAGACAGATAATTTGTAAATAGCTGTTTCTTGTTGTTCTTTGGTGGGACTCTGATATTATGTGAATATTACTGATATGTTAGGCTGGTCTTCATATCCTGAAGTTCATCCTTCCAATGTATTCTTTTAGGAGGAAACACAAATCATAAAACATTGGTTGGAGATCCACAGGCATTTTGCTTGCTGTTAGACTGTCTTTAAATGAAGGGAGGAAAACAGCTTTCCTACTGTCAGCCTCAACCTTACTAAAGGCTGTTGTAAGGCTGTGGATTTGTTTGCAATGAAAGATTTGTTGTGGATTTTCAACAAGGCTTCTGTGTGTGAGTTCCATGCTTAGTAAATATTGGTCTTTAGAGTATTTTGTAGTCATACTGAATGGACTGTTAATTTCCCAAGCAGAGAAAATCCATTTCCTCGATTTTCATGGCTATTGCAGTTGCATCACTTGCTCTTCCCCAGCAGAAGCAAAATAAAAATCTTCAGCACAGCAGTTATAGGAAACAGAAATGCAAAAAGTAGATGAGAAAAAGAGGTGGAGCGATCCTGCGCTTGCTTTCGCTCACTACTTTTTTTTCTGTTTGATTTTCCCATTTCCATGAAGGACAACTTTCTTTGGGGTAGATACTGTGTTTACTAGGCTAGTAGCTTTTTGTTAGGATTTATATTTATATTAATAAAATATATTTATATTTTATATATTGAGGGGCGTGGTGGCTCAGCGGGTAAGATGCCAGGCTTGTCGATCAGAAGATCGCAAGTTCGGAGGTTCGAATCCCTAGCCCTGCATGCGGAGTGAGCTCCCGCACTAGCTCCAGCTCTTGCCAACCTAGCAATTCGAAAGCATGCAAATGCAAGTAGATTAATAGGTACCACTTCGGTGGGTAGGTAACAGCGTTCCACGTGTGTCATGCCGGCCACATGACCCTGGAAGCGTCTTCGGACAACGCTGGCTCTTCGGCTAACAAACGGAGATGAGCACCGGCCCCTAGAGTCGGACACGACTGCACAAATGTGCGGGGGGAACCTTTACCTTTACTTATATTTTCCCCAGTTCTAAAAACTTTTTTCTGCGAGCAGTGTAGAACTGAAGATGTCAAAGAAAGTTTGTATTCGATAGATTCCTATTTTACTGTATAGGTTTTCCTTGAGATAGAAACACACAGCTCTGAATTAACCGGTAAGGAAAATAAGCACACGTTTAGGGCACCAAGGGAAGGGGGGCACCACAGAGTTTTTCCCCCTACATGCCCTTAATTCTTTCACTGCCACACTCAACTTTGGTCGATTTTTTTGTAATTGTCCTTATCTGCCATGTTTGACTTTAATCTGCATTGTTAAAAAAAATTATTTGGCATGACAGGTGACTAAAATGTAGAAGTTTGGTTTGAAGGTACTGTCAGATATTATTTTTATTCCCATCTCATGGCATGAGAGTTTCGGTTCTGTTGAGGGGCACTGTTGTTGGCCTGTGCTTAGGGAAGTTGGCGTTGATCCAGCCCAGGAAACACAACTTAAAGCCCCAAGTCCACATGGTTTCTAAAAGTTGGGTACAGCTCTCCTAATTCCTCTGCACATTGTTGTTGGGGGGGGTTAATCCAATTTTATTTTTGTGACAAAAGGGAGAATTAAATCAAACTTAGTTTGTGTTTTCACTCTGCCTACTTTCTGGAGTGTGGCTCTTGGCACACTCCTCAAAGGCAAAGATTGTTTTATACAATCTATAACCAAGATACATATGAAAAGATGAGGTAATGAATTTACTTATGACAAATCTGTTTTGTATAGACAGTGTTGTTAATGAAATAATTTCTAAGCAAATAATATGATATCCACATTTGGACATGAATTAAGATTCTAAAAAAAAATCAGATGCTTCTATTAAAATTCAGTTCTGTTTGAATTTGACCACATTAGAGGTTTATTTTTCCAGGATGTTTTCTCACAGACTTTGGAAAATCTATTAGGAATTCTACAAGAATTTACGTCTGTGTTTACATTCATTTATTTATTTGATTTATAACCCACTTATAATTTTTAACAGTTCGAAGTGGTATACATAATGTTCCTTCCTCATATTCTCCCTACAACACTAGGGGTTTCCTATGTAGCCTGTATATATGCATTAACAGTGTTCTTAAACTAAAAATAAAGAATGAAATTTACCTCTTTAATGTGATGTTGCCCAGATTTGAAACAATTTTTAAAATAAATTGTGATCTCCCAGGGAACCCCTAGTGACTTCTTGCAGAACCCTAGGGTTCCACGGAACCCTGGTTGAGAAACCCTGCACTAGAGAATATTGGATATAGGCTACATTTAACTGCCATTCAGATATCATAGTATGAATAAATTGCATGGGGTAGAATACGCCTTATTATTTTATGCCAGGATGCAAACATTACAATGGACTTTTTAAGTGGCATGCTGGAGGCTACACACACAAAAACAGTGATGGGGCCAGGGTCGAACAAGAAAATGTATCACATGGAAATGTAATTAAACCTACATATAGCTATTATGATTACTATGAATACTGTTAGGTATATAATAGTTTTTCTTCTGCCACGTTAGAAATGTTATAACAGGATTTGGAGATTCCTCTTGGACACTCCAAAAACTTTGATGGGTCACCTGGTAGATCACATTCAGTTTCTGCATCTTTGTCCTATGCAATGTATAGGAATCCAATGACTATTCAAAGTGCAAAGAGGCTTTATAATAGCTATACTCAGTCTCCGTAAAACAGGAAAACAGTTGCCAAATTTCCACTGACTCAAAAAGATGGGAAGAAAAAGCTTGGAATTTAAATTATGGGGCAGTCATATATATCAGTGGTCCCCAACCTTTCTGGCACCAGGGACCAGTCGTGGAAGAAAATTTTTCCATGGACCGGGGGGGCGGGGTTTGCAGGCAGGAGCCAATCGCACACACCGGGGGGCAGGGTTTGCAGGCGGGAGCCAATTGCGCTCACCGGGGGGCGGGGTTTGCAGGCGGGAGCCAATTGCACGCACCAGGTGCGGGGTACTCACGCACACTGGGGGCGGGGTTTGCAGGAGGGAGCCCCACGTCCCACTTCGTAACAGGTTTTTGTCTTTGGCAGTAGGCATAGCTTCTGCATATATTTGACTTGTTCCTTCTCTGCAGTAAAGCAACTTACCTAGTCATCTAATGCTTGGGAACTTCGGTAAGACCCTGACTATGGATTTAAGTGTCTGGAGAATCAAGATTTATTGCCACTCCTGGTATGAAATCTGAAAAACCTCCATCTAATGCTGACTGGTTTTGATATGTATACTTTCTGTACTTAAAAATAAATATAATTTTTGGTGACCGTGGAGCTAAATACAAGGGGCTTCTTTGTTCAAGCTGTCCATAATTTGTTTTTGTTTTTTTTGGGGGGGTAGGGAATATCAGTACTGTGACAAGCTATAACATTTTGGATAGGTATGTTTTATTTGGTGTGATTTGGAAGGTCTAATTTGAGCAGCCTTTTACTTTTATTATTCATTAATTACTCATATATCCTGCACATTCCTTGACAGTGAGTCTGTGGAAAAACCTTGTTCTGTGTGTTTTCTGGTAAAGGGTGGCTTTGTAAAATTATTGCCTGGAATTGGCCTTCTGGTTCCATGTGTTGACTTTTGCTTGTTTGGAGGGCAAAAGAGGAGCATGGAGTGAATGCTTGCCTGTCTTAAGATACAGTAATGAGACTAATTAGAAGAGATGAGCGCTCAACCAGATCTGTGAAGGCAATTATCTCGGAAACGTTTCTGTCATGGTTTATCTCTATCCAGGGACTATTTCTCCACTCTGGTACTTACTTGAGGTGCAGAGAGCTTTGAAAACAGATACAGGCGGGAATGATTGTTTTTAAAAGACCCAAACTAAACCATTATGGTGCTGTTCATATTAAAACCAGGACACCTTATACTTTTATACAGCTAAAATCCAGAAGAAGTAGTTAAACATAAGTCTTTCCAGACTATCCTATATTTCTCAGTTGAGTTTGCATGCAGGAAATGAATTCAGGTGGAAAGTTAGATCAGGCATGAAGTAGTTGGAGACTCTGCTCTTTTAACTTGCAATTTAAACATTGATTGAACAGTTCTGATGAGAAATTGAATAGGAACACATAAGTAATAAATGGGGGGAAGAGTATAAAGGATATAATGTAGATTTTTGTATGAGTGACTTGGAATTCTCCATTGAAATAAATCAGATTTCTTCCTCTTGTGCAGGTCCCATCCGGCTGTGCACACAAGAAGTTCTTTTGTTTCAGCATCTTTGCTGGTTCATCTGACTTTGACATCCCATCTTGTTGGAGACACTGATTAAAAAAGAAATATTAAACACTGCAAATTAAAACCAGGTGTTTTACTTATCAATGGATTCTTGCATACATTGTACAAAGAAAAAAGAGGTGACATATGACACTGGTAGTGAGCGTACATTAAAAAGACCTTAAGATTGAATATTTCTGACATTTTGAAGAGCAGCACTGACTTCACAAATTGGTACCCTGGGGAGTGAAATGGAGGAAGTATACATTGCAAACGCTATCATTTAAAAATAATTTTCGTAACTTTAGTCATTTTAATGTGCTCGGCAGAAGGGTGCCAGTATTGATAATAATTAATAATTAAACTTGTATGCCCCCCAACTCCCAACAACTTTGGACGGCTCACAACAATCAACAAAAAGAAATTACAATAAAGCCGATAAAAGGAAAAAGGATAAAAGGAATGGGCAAGTCAGTAGGAGGGAAGAAGAAGAGTCCTTTCTATTAATCTTGGAGGTTGTATGCATGATCTATTGTGAATATGTTTCATACTTTCCAAGCATAGAGTAGCTTATTACACAAATAGTGGCACCTCTAGAGTGGACTATGGAGACAATTCTGGGCCTCCTCAATCCAGGTGGACCTTAAATACCAGCACCATATTAGCTATGGTCATCACACCTCTCTCTCTCTCTCTGTCTTTCTCTCTCTTGCTTTGCAGTCAAATGCAAGAAATACTTCCCAGAAATACTCTGGGAAGTTAGAAAGGTGAGCATGAGTAACTGGAGCTTATGCCCATTTTGTAAAAGGAAAAATAAAAACATTACTACCACCAACCACCTGGTAAGATCAGCTACTGAGTGGGTTGTACTCTTTCTTTCCTCCCTTCTTTAAAAGGTTCTCAGAGCTGTCGTGGAAGATGCTGGAATTAGAGCATTAAGTTCTGTGCACATTTTTTAAGAAAGAAAAAAATAACCTGTTTTCTTGTTTATGAGGAAACTGGAAAGAAGGAAATAGCTTGCACTCCCCTCTGCACAAACACACACCCAAAAAACAAAGAAAGAAAAGAGTAAAGAACCCTTTTCTTTTAAATCAGGGGTGGGCAACGTCAGGCCCGCAGGCCGTATAAGGCCCGCGGGGCTCCCGCCTAAGGCCCGCAGGGCTCCCACCCGCAAACCCTGCCCCTTCAATGCGATTGGCTCCCGCCCTCAAACCCCGCCCCCCAGTGCTTGTGATTGGCTCCCGCCTGCAAACTCCGGCCCCCGGTCCGCGGAAATCCCAGAACCACCACCCCGTCCCCGGTTATAAATATCCAAATTAACCACTTGTGGCAAATAGGTTGCACTACTTTGTTTAGGAAGATAAAAATATGCTTAGAAAAGCAGAGTTGAATGCTTGGAACCATATTAAAGTAAATGTGGAAGTTTCTTTAGGAAGTCTTTTTCACTGGCACTGAAAAGGGAGGACACTTTCATGGAGAAAGAATTAGGCAATTAAATATCAATAGACAATTGATTCAACATAGAATAGCATATAAAAGGTGTGGGTGTCTAATTATGATAATTTTGACAGTTATATTGAATCATTGACTTAAGAGCTTAAAAGCAAGGAAGTGTGTGTGTGTGTGTTTGTGTATACACATACACACACACACACACAATATTTCACTTATACTTACTGAGGGAACCAGAAATATCTCCAGGTGAAGCTTCCTAGCAATAACCCTTAATTGTCCAGTATCTGAACTCTAATGCCAGGAGAAGCAAAATTGGAAAGGATTGCACACAAGGCACTTTTGGAATATGTTGTGAAAATGTTCTTATTTCCTGACTTTCGTACTGTAAGGCTCACAGCAACTGGACTCCATATTTTTCCAGTCCTACAATATCACAGCTTTCTTCACTGAACAGTAGGGTTTTTCTGTTAGCATAACTTTTTGGCTTGAAATTAAATGTTAGTATTTTGGCATTTATGACTATTAATTTAGATTTTTAATCAGATTCATCAGATGCAACAGCAATTAAATATAAAATGGGCTAAAATTAGTTTTAGATTGTTTTAATATAAGACATTGGGAGGATTTGTGAATTATTCTTTGTTCATTGATGAATTAGGAATCCTTTAAAATTGGGTACCTTTACCAGTTTCATGGCTTGGAATATTGGCAGTTTTAAAAAGAAATATCTTACCCAGATTGCTTTATCTTAATGAGAAATTGAGTAACTGGAGTTCCAGTAGTTGATATGAAGGAATGACCAAAAATTATGTTTGATTTCTTATGGATAGGAAAGACAAAGTTTCTTTTGTAACAGTAAAAAAAATCTTACAAAAAAGGAAGTCTTAAATTTCTTATAATAATATATTATTCTGCAATACATCTGGAGATAATTAGTAAGCAGTATGACAACATTAATAATAAGTCATGGGAGAATGAGTAATGTGATATAATTTCATTGAAAACTATCAGGCCTATACAGAACTATATAATCAAGATAATTAAAATATACTAAATATATTAATTTATTGGATATAGAGGATAATATACAAAACAGAATATTAGCCCAAATATATCATTGTTAACCTAATAAAGCACCTATAATAATTAATGTTTCCAAGTACACTTAAGATACCATGAATATATAATTAATGGCCAATGTATACTGGACTGAAAAAGGGGTGTGATGGCTCAGTGGGTAAGACTCCAGGCTTGCCGATCAGAAGGTCGCAAGTTCAGAGGTTCGAATCCCTAGCCCCGTGTGACGGAGTGAGCTCCTGCACTTACCCCAGCTCTTGCCAACCTAGCAATTCGAAAGCATGCAAATGCAAGTAGATGAATAGGTACCACTTCGGTGGGAAGGTAACAGCGTTCCGTGTGCGTCATGCCGGCCACATGACCGTGGAAGCGTCTTCGGACAACGCTGGCTCTTCGGCTAACAAACGGAGATGAGCACCGGCCCCTAGAGTCGGACACGACTGCACAAATGTGCGGGGGGAACCTTAACCTTTACCTTTATACTGGACTAGTATTGAATATATTGATCAATATATTAACTGATACGTTAGTTCACTAATTATATGGAAATATAATTATTTGTCCTCCCTCATTTCTGTTCCACTGCTCTATCGTTCTTTATCCCACCAATCAAACTTTGGCAATCTGTTGAGTTGGCAACAATAATGCAATAACAGTAGCTAAATAGATCAGACTGCATAGAAGAGCCTTAATAAATTTAAGTAGTGGGTCAAGCCTTGGGTCACTTTTTCTCAATAGGAAACCATTGGCTTAGAATGATTTTCAATTCTGGAAGTCAGGTTCTCATGAATGTTTCTGTTTGTATTTCTCACTGGTTTGCCTTTGGTGAGGTGGGTACCCACCACCGCAGCCCTTTATTGGTGATGTCCATGACATTTTTTTCAAATATCCAAATGTGCTCACCCTCCCAGATAGGTTAGGGATTCATCATATAGTTTTTGAAGCTATACTGTATCTTTTCACTAATTCTCTCTACAGCAAGCTGACCCTTTAGGGAAAAATAAAAGGGGGAGATGCCTAAAGGTTTTGAAACATCTGACTTAGAATGATAAATGCTAGCTCCCTGAAAAACAAAAACAGTAAGAGCAGACTTTACAGTAAGTTTTTTCCCCCAGAATTTTCATTTAATGGATTCCAAAATAAGTTACCTCATTAGGAAAATAGCTGTAAGATTCCACATTACGTTATGCAATGGACGCTTGTAGAAGAATAAGGAACGATCGTACCCGTAGATACTCTGTAGCCATTCCACTACAGAAATTATCTTTTTGTCAAAATGGTGAGGAATCATGCTACAGAAATTCTAGCACTTCCAAAATAATCATTTATTTATTCATTCATTCATTCATTCATTCATTCATTCATTCATTCAATTTCTATTACCGCTCCATCTCCCCCGAAGGGGACTCTGGGCGGTTTCATCATGCTACAGAAATGCTAGCTCTGCCAAAATTGTAGTTTCCTCTAAGACACTATATATAATCAACAAAAGAGCTTGACTGATAGTTCTATTAAATATACCAGGTTGATACACATTTGTTCATCTTCACATTTGTAAACTGTATAACTTGGATTGTTCATTGAGAAAAGTATGTGTGTGCGTGTGCCTATATATGTATATATAAATGAATCATTGTTCATTTGGCCTACATGTTCAGTAGGCCAACCTGTATATTTGTTTAGAATGGATACACATACATACACATAATTATTTTTTTCTCTTTAGGAAAGACTTCAGTTATGGGTTTTCAGCTTTAGTGTGAAGTAAAAGGAACAATAATAATCTGAGATAACTTTAGATCAGCCTTCCCGAACCTAGCATCTCCCAATATTGTTGGCAGTACTATTCGTAGAATTACGAGCCAGCATGGTTTATTTATAGGGGCGTGGTGGCTCAGTGGGTAAGACGCCAGGCTTGTCGATCGGAAGATCACAAGTTCGGAGGTTCGAATCGCTAGCCCTGCGTGCAGAGTGAGCTCCCGAACTAGCTCCAGCTCTTGCCAACCTAGCTATTCGAAAGCATGCAAATGCAAGTAGATTAATAGGTACCACTTCGGTGGGTAGGTAACAGCGTTCCGCGTGCGTCATGCCGGCCACATGACCGTGGAAGCGTCTTCGGACAACACTGGCTCTTCGGCTAACAAACGGAGATGAGCACCGGCCCCTAGAGTCGGACACGACTGCACAAATGTGCGGGGGGTACCTTTACCTTTACCTTTATGGTTTATTTCAAATTTCAGTAATAGGGGAAAAATAAATAAAACTAAATAAATGATAGATCAAGATTTGGATCCAAATTTCAGAATCCCATTCTTAAACATACTTAGGATTATGTATCACCTTCCTCTTCCCCACCAAAACCACAACAAAGTTTTAAGAGTGTGAGTTCCAATGTTATGCTAGAAATGTAATTTTTTCTTGAATAATCATTCTGATGAAAAAAGAGAATGCTCCCCTCATTTCCCTAGAAGGAAACCCTAATATACACTGCATTGCATTCTCCTGTATCATCAGTTGGTTAATTAGACCATTCAAAAAACAGGAACAAATATTGACTCTTCGGTCTCTACCTTCTATTAAACCATCTATATCAATATTTACAAGAATCAGACCAATCTATTTTGGGTATTCCATTCATCAAAAACAGCCTTCTGCTACACAGTACATAGAGCCATTACAGCACTACAAGAAAATAAAGTTTTAGTTCCTAAGGCAGAATTTGCTTTAAACGTAATTGTGACAGTTAGGACAGTCTGTCAGCCTAAATTTTAGAAGTTAAAGCCCTATTAAGTCTTACTTCCAGATTTTTAGAACTGTAGCTTATGCTGAAACTGTGAGAATATTAACAAATGAACTTATTAATTGGGCCAGCTAAAAAGAGAAAATTATAGGAAGATGACTAACCGAGCATAATAAAAAGAATAAAATCCATACAAAATAGTACTTCTTTCCTGAGCATGGTGAAGAAGCATTTTTTATGATTCCATTTGTCCCAGCAGCTTTTCTTTATATATACCAACAATCAACTCTGTTGATCCAGTAAAAGTAATGCTTGCCTCAATTGAAATATCCTCCTCACTTTCTTGTAAAAAGCCAGATGCAGTTTGCAGTACTGGATAATTAAAACAAATCTTGAATAAACTGTTTCATGGAGATAGGAGTTTGATGGCTGAATATATAAAAATTGTAACCAGATGTTCTGCAGAAGCTACAGCAATATAAAGATCACGAGCCTTTTTTTTTTAAGTCCAAAGTAAAAATATTCTAATTGAAGTTGTCAGCAGGAGTGAAACTAATGTTGCCTGCATTTGATTAAATAATAGTTTATTTAAAATTCAGTGTGGCCCAAAATTGGATGAATCCAAACTGGGAAAAACTCAAGTTCAGTTTTTCCCCCCTCCTTTTTGGCCTAAATAAAAGGGGAAAAATAGGGTTTGTGAAATGTTAACAATTTTGTATAATATTGCCAGTTCCTGTCATTATCAATTGAGCATTTTCACCCCTTCAGAGTTTTGCAGCAGCTTGGTGCCCAGCGTTTATTTCTTTTTCAGTCACTGACTAAAGAAGTAACAGAAAATAAATAATGCAACATGGAAATGTTAGGGCTGTTGCAGTTATTCTGGGACAATACATGAAAAAACAGTATGTAATTTCATGGATTACTTGTTGATGTCTCAAACATTTTTAAGGCTACAGGAATTGTATGTTTGAAAACCATGGAAGACCGGAAAATCTTATATTAGAATTTGGTATATTGTTAAAAAATAACTCAAATATTCAAATGACCAATAGAACCAATAATGCTAATAATCCCAATATGCAGGCAGATTTTTACCAACATTTCCATTTCTCCAGTGGTAGTATTTTCCTGCTTATTGAAGATGTTGCCACAAAATTTTTTATTTTTTCCTATAGCAACTCTTCAAAAAGCTTGTTCTGGATCAGGATCAGGATGTTGGACTTAGGTGTTCACAAGGGATTGTAGTGTAAACTTCACATATTATTGTACAATTGTTGAAAATATGTGTACATCATCTGCCATCCGCAGGTAGCATAGTTAAAAAACATGAAACTAATATAAATAAACTGCAACGTAATAAAATCACAGACAATTGATTGTGACATTTTATAGTGTATTATCATTGTCCATGAATGAATTGTCAACTGCTCAGGTGAATAAATGTAAAGAGCCTATGACAACACTTCATCAAATCTCCATCAAATTTGGCCTTAAGAATACTCATTATCACCTTTTTTTTTAATTACACAACCAGTTTCTCATGGTTGTAGCTTGAATTTTTCACCTGAAGCAATAGTCAGATACAGGAAATCTTTCTGGACACATTTGAAATATTCAGAACATACCGTCAGTGTTCTCACTAAATGGCACCCATGGTCAGACTGCATATTCAAGTCCCAAAACCTGGTGAGGTTGTTCAACGTGTTCCTTCATGCCATCCAGATTACCTCTCCAAGCTTAAGTTTATCTTTTTTTTTCCTGAATAAGTGGGATCTTTCCAAATGAAGAACTCAGCAGCTGTCATTCATTTTTATTTTCTGAGAAATTCTCTGGGGCCTATATTGAACCCATAGGTATTCTTGTAAATAAAGATGAAAACAAAGTTGCTCCCAAAGGCTATTTTATTTTTTAGCATTTCTTAAAAGTATATTTTAAAAGATAAAGCCAAGCAGAGCAGAGAAGTGGCCTCAGTCCCATCAATGGTCCTAGGTTTCAACCTGCCTTATCTTGTGAGATAAGAACCACAGTCTCCAGAACACATCTTAAAGAAAAGAAAGGTGGGTTGGATTGGTTTTGGTTTGGTTTGGTTTGGTTTGGTTTGGTTTGGTTTGGTTTGGTTTGGTTTGGTTTGGTTTGGTTTGGTTTGGTTTGGTTTGGTTTGGTTTGGTTTGGTGGTCTGGTCTGGTCTGGTCTGGTCTGGTTTGCAGTAGGACCAAAGGCTAGATGATGTTATTGACAATAGTACCTATTCATTACAGTTACATTCCACCTTCTCTTGGTGGAGTGGGAGGTAGCTTCCATAAATTGACATAAATTGGCTGTTTTCATTTGGACCATAACCATAACCAGACATGTCAGCTTCCTCAAGGTGCCTGCATCCCCTCCCTTCAGACCAGGCTTTGCCCAGCTACAGATGTATCTCATATTTCTCAGCTATTACCCAGAAGAAAAGGAAATCTGCTCCCAGACTTCAAAATACTTCATAGCAAAACCAAAGATTACTGATGATAGGAGCTCATCTTTACATCACAAAGAGTTAGTGGCACTGTACATCTTAAAATTCTGGTAGTATAACTCAAAAACCTTCAGTCTTTCAGCAGTGAAAAGAGAAATGTGGATTCTCATCTGTAAAAAAACAGGAACATCTTAGTGATTCTCATGCTAACAGAATTTTAGAGAATTTCTGTTAGTATGATTTTTTTTTCTCATCCGTTCAATCATGTCCGATTCTCAGAGACTGCCTGGACTAGTCCCTGCAGTTTTCTTGGCAAGGTTCTTCAGAAGTGGTTTGCCATTGCCTCCTTCCTAGGGCTGAGAGAGAGTGACTGGCCCAAGGTCACCCAGCTGGCTTCGTGCCTAAGGTGGGACTAGAACTCATGGTATTCCGGTTTCTAGCCCAGTGCCTTAAGTACTACACCAAACTGGCTCTCAGTATGATATAATTCTTACTTATTCTATTTCTAAATATAATATACTGTATGTGTGTGTTTGTGTGTGTGTGTGTGCATGCCATGACACATACTATAGTACCATTAATCTAAATAACAAACTTCATGTCGTAGGGCTTGTTACTTAAGGGATCCCCTTTCTCCTGTGGTATCTGACACAGTGGGCATGCTTCAGATCCCATCTATTAGGTAATGTTCTCTGATGGGTCCCAGGAGGTGTGCCTTCTCTGTCATAGCATCTGTCCTCTGGAAGAGCATCCCAGACATATGAACAGCCCCAACACTGCTGTCTTTCAGAGGAACCTTAAAGACCTGGCACTTTCCCCAGATGCTGGGCTAAAATACAATGTGGGTCCATGGTGGGGTGGTTTTAATGTTATTGCGTATGTTGTCTCACTGTTTGGTCATCTTTTCCTTTACCTCTTTTGATTATTGTACCGATCTTTTAAGTTTTTGATCAGTATGCTGCCCAGAGTTGTTCTGAGTGGGCAGCCCACAAATGTGATTAATTAAATAAATAAATAATTTTCTGAGTGTGAGACTTACATAACCTCAAGGTTGTGCAGCACTATAGCTGCGCAGTGGTTTATATTTGAAGGCAAAAAGGTGCTTTGGAGCAAAAGAGGTGCAAATGTAGAATCTGTTTGCAACTCCTTAAACCAACTAAATCCTTTCCTTACCATCCATCTGTAAGTGGCATGAAGTGGTAGACACAGAACACTGGATGGATGGATGGATTACTTTCTACACACATGCACACACAGCACACATTGTATGTATCGAGACAAAATTTAAGCAAAGATAACCCACTGAACAGCTTCGTTCTGACTGAGAATTGGTTGAATGATTTCTGATCTTTTGTGGAGAGAAAATGACATATCCAAATTGCCGAAACCTTGACTAGCAGTAGTCTACACAATTTTTTTTGCAGCATCAACATGACATTAAGAATTGCCTATATTGTCTATTGACCTGTATTAAGGTCAACTCTGACTAATGTCGTAAATGTCTCTTATTTGTACTTAATCATTTAATTATTTCCAGGACCTGGAGCAAATGTATCTGAATATATTCCCTTCTTATGAATCCAAAGATTCATTTTTTTTGTTATTGTTCTAGTAACTAGAGCTAGGGCAATTGTGCATACTAGGATGTTGTTTGCTAGGTATGATACATAACAATAGTTGATTGCAAAAGACTTTGTACTTTTTCTTATCTGTTTGAATGAGGTAATCTGAATGAGGTTTTTAAACAACATATGTTACATATTATATTATATATTATATTATATTATATTATATTATATTATATTATATTATATTATTGCATTGCATTGCATTGCATTGCATTGCATTGCATTGCATTGCATTGCATTGCATTGCATTGCATTGCATTGCATTATTAATCCATTTTTGAAACGTTTCTGAATGATTATTACATCATGGTGAAAATGTTAATTTTTCTAGTAAACTTTCTAAATCAATTGTTTCAAACCCAGTATCCTATTTACAACTTTGCCAGATTTTTTCTCAATATGCTACAATAAAATAACACAAAAACCTCTAGTAGCCCATGGAGAGGTATCTGGGACTAAGCCCCACTGAAAAGAATAGGATTTGCTTGTTTCTGAGGAAACATAGAAACATATAGCACTGGGCAGCATGGTACTTACTCAGTTTACACAGATTTATCTGTGTGAGTCTATCCAATCTAAAGTTGTGTGAAAAAACAAGACTTTAGTCTTTCATCCTCATAGAAAATGAACTATTGGTATTTTCCTTGTAATTCCTAATAGTTATTTCATTCAACTTTCATTTCTTTGAAATCAACCCATTGTGAACAAACACTGTCACAGTAAACTTTGAGAGATGTAAGGGAATGGTAGAATGTCACTTGACTTGATTAATGCTGGCTTAAAAAGCAAAGAAATGAGATAATGTCAAGGATTCAGTTTAAGGCAATCCCTGAAAGGTTTGGGGAGGGAGGAAATTCTCAAATCTGATGTCATTCCATACTCCTGCATCATTCTTAAATCCAGATATTCCATTTATCTGTGGAATCCTATCTCCTGCTTTCCCATCTGGTCAGTATTATTGTGCTACTTCAACCCAGATATCATCACCATCATTAAGAGATCTGCCTTCATTTTTGCTTTTTTAAAAGGAATCCTGGTATCAGAAACCAACCAGTTTTGCTCAGTCTTCACTGTCTTCCAGCCTGAAGTCTGTGTTTCTGCTTTGTTTTTTTTAAGACTGTAGGAAACTTTGCACACATTTTTGTGCATTCTCCTTTTCCTTTCTATGTCCATTTTACTAACACTTTTTTTCAATTAGCTTTCCATAATATAGTGTGTTTTATATGCACTTTTCCCTACAGTATACATGGGATGTTTGTGATTATCAGTATACAACACTATTAAACCTCATAGATAGATTTGTGATGTATGAATTTAAAAGATTACCTTAAAATCTAAATTAAATACATTTTCTGCATCCTTATTTCATACAGATCCTACACCATGGTTAGTGCTCAAGAGGGAATATGTTTTATTTATGTTCTGTATTATCCTGTGAGGTAAACTGCATTAAGAAAAATAAGTTTCCTTTAATTTTGGTGGATATTACGGCCTTTAATAATAGGTACCTCTAAAAATGTGTAACTTTCTTGTGCTCCTTTGAATACTTTTTTTCCCCTTTTTCAGTGGAAATTTTCGTTCAGTTAAGTATTCCTTCTAATGATCCTAGCATGCTTCACTAGCAATTTGGTTTAGCTATGTAGTTATGGCATGAATGGTAAGCAAAGTTATTTCAAAGTGAAGAAAGTGTTTTCTGCACCAATTATATGCTTACTAATCTTAGGAAGCTGAGGGAAAACCCCTTATTCACAATAGTGCAAATACTCAAAAACTCAACACTTGCTTTCATTTCATAGACAGCTGAAACAAATCCTTTTAATATTGAGAAAAGTTTTTAAAAATAGCCATTTCTTCTTTTTTTAATAAGAATTTTATTAAATTTGAAACAAAGTTAAAAACTACAAAAAAGAAAAAAAAACTACAAAAAAGAAAAAAGGGAAAAATAAAAGAGTGTAGAACACAAGAAAAAAAGAATTTTAAAGATTGCATACAAAGGTGACTTCCGACTTTCAACAGCAAAAATATACAGTAATTTCCATAATCAATCCCTTACTCTATATCAAACCAAAATCCCAATATTTCTATAAATCCTTCCATTAGCACAAATCACTAATGCAATTGCTCCTTCCCCATATGTATGTATGTATGTATGTATAAGTTTCTAAATCAGCTTCCCTCCCCGTTAAGACATTTATTAATTATTTCCTTCCTGCTACTATTCTATACAGTATATTTCTGTCCACTATAATTGAAACCAAATTATAAAAATGTATAAATTGTCTGCTTTTATAATTACAATAGTCTTAACCCTATTAAACCTAAAAGACCAAATATTTGTTATTATATCTTATATATATCTTATGTGCAGCTGCTATAAAGATACGCCAGACTATGATAGGAAAAATGTAGTAATGTACTCCTTGTAATGATTTTAATAATTTTAAAAGGTTTATATATATATATCACACCATATTTTATATATGATATTTTATTTTATAAGCATTTACATCTGATAGAATATTAGTTATGACTAATATTAAGAGCATATTTAAATTTGATTAAGGGGTTAAAGGGCTCATCCACATTGTGGTCTGAATGTATTTTAATTTTTAATTGGAACAATGTAATTTAACTTATAATTTTAAAACTATTTTAAATCAGATGGTGCATATTGTAAGGTTCAATGAGTATACCTTGTAGAATCTTGTACTGGTCAGTGACCGTAATAAACCAGAATGAATATATATCTTATAAATCTTACAAATCAAACAAAGATCCAGTAAACCTTAATCCAGATCATTAATGAGAAATAAAATTATTATCCATCCAATTGCACATTCTTAAATTTTTACCTCACTTCAAAATAGATGAAAACATTTACATATTGCCCTAAAATATATAAATTGTCTACTTTTATAATTAATAATACTATAACAATCTTAACCCTATTAATCCTAAAAACCAAGCACTTATTATTAAACCTTATAGATACCTTATAAATCCTAAAAGTCATAAAAATCTTAAAAAGAATCCAATAAATCTTAATTCAAATCATTAAAGAAAAATGAAATCATAGAAGCCTCATTGTCAATCCAATTAAACATTCTTAGTTTTTACCCTACTTAGAAATAAACCAAAACATTTATTTATCTCCTTATTACACGCAAGGCATTTTTCTTACAAAAATCAAACAGCTCAACTGCCCCCCCTTAAAAACACAGACTTCTCAACAACAAAAAACTCCCACAGAACAGATTTTCTCTCCCATAACAATCCCTCAGAAAGCCATAACAAACAACTCTTCTTGTAATCTGAAGTTCAGACTCTTATTTTAACCCCATCAGCACCCAAATGTAGTACTCATCTGGCATTACTTCAGTTTTGCTCTCAATAAAAAAAATCTTCATCCTTATCAAGATCTCCATCTTCTTCCATAAAAACTTCAGCCAGGTGATACATTTTAGAAATCATCTCTTCCCCAATGTTCCACATGTTCTGCAGAATAGTCTGATATAAATCTCATAGAATCTTTTTGTAGGGTCTGCTCAGGTTCACAACAATCCTCCATGTTTCAGGCAGTAGATTATAACGCCTCCTAGATACTTGACTCGCAGAAATAGGAGTTAATGAGTTAATAAAAAACTTCTAAGTGCAATTGACAAGGGAAAGTACGTTAACAAGCAGCTCTCAGAGAAAGTGAGCAGAGAGCTAGAAATGTCAATGTGCAGAAAAATAGTAAATCCTTCAAATTTGGTACAAAAGTAATAACGGGAGGCAATTATTTATTCTCAATTCTCCTTAGTCTCTAAATGGGAAGACAAGCCAAAACTTTAAAAGATTTTAAAAATTAATCCAGAAATAATGATAAACACCAAGAGAATCTGCTTCTTCTTACTGTAGAAAGCCTCTCTTAGGGTACAAAAACTTTAAAAAAATATAAATTGGGTGATTTAGAAATGGGGGGACTCGACCTAATATCCCTTAAGGCTACAGCATGGCGTGGAAATGATGGTGTCCCCGCCGCCCATTGTGTCTTACCAGATCATCACGAACGCTGTTTGCGATTGTCTGGCTACAAGACAGCATTTTGGAGTACAAATGGGATGATTCCAAGCGTTTTCTAACCATGATAACGTTCTAGGGCTGCAGAAAAAGCCTGCCTGTGCTCCCAAAAAAAGCCACGTTGTCAGATCTGCCCACAGAGCTCGTGGACACAGCTGGTCTGTCGGCCATGTTCCCCACTGGAAGCCGCCAGCCATTTCTTCTTAGTGCCGGCAAAACTGATCACTAGGGAGAACATTAGTGTTCTTTTTTATTTCTTACAAGATTGTATAAAACTGTTTGAATCTGAACCTCTTGAATTCAAAATATCCCCTATTGAGCTTAAAACAATAGTTTCAGACAACTGTTTCAATTGTTTGAGCTTTAAACAGCTCTGTTTTGAATTTGAAATGCTTCCAAAATGGTTGAAACCGTTCATTTTAATGGAAAACAACTGTTTCAGACTTGACAGGACATTTCAAATTCATTTTGCACAACACTACTAATTAGCATTATGTTATTTGTATAGCATCACAGTTTTTTGCATTATACAAGAAGATGGGTTTCTGCTTTACAGTCTAAAATTCAGCATAGGTGAAGCAACATCAGACGTGTGTGTGGGCACAGCCACTTTGCTTGCAGTCCCAGAAGAAGGGTTTAATATTTCAGAGTGAGGTGCTTTGTTCCTGCTAATTCAGACCTAGACCTAGACCTAGTTTATAGAAAGCAAGGGGTTCTTCATTGAATGTCTTCCTAATGCATGTTTGTGAGTGAAGTTGAAAGTCAAGTGTCTCTCAAGACTGAGATGTCTCAGTCATGTCAATAACCAACAGTTGCCTAGCTTCAGGATAAAACGTTTGTTAAAAATAGGAGAAAGAAATGCCCAAATTAAACTACAGTGTGTATAATGAGGAAAGTGCGCCTCCATATTGAGAGGGAAACTATTTTAGTAGCTTCTTCCTACTTCAAAAGAAAGATTCTTATCTAGGCCTGCCATGCCATCATGTGTCAGTGTACCTATGAAGCTAGAGCTTATAGGTAGTCCTCGCTTACTGGCCACAATTGGGACCGGCAACTCTGTTGCTAATCATGGCTTAGTCATGTGATTGTGCTGGAATTATGACATCACTTCCGCTTCCATCATTAAGCAAATCACCATGGTCATTAAGCAAGACATCACGTGACCACAACTTGCGATTTCACTTCCGCATTCTCCATTAATTCTGCTTGTTGGAAGCTGGTTGTGAAGCTCACAAATGGCGATCATGTGACCACAGGTTACTGTGACGGTCGTAAATGAAAGGATTGGTCTCAAAGCTGGTTTTTCCAGTGGTCATAACTTTGAACAGTCGCTAAACAAGGCAGTTGGTAAGCAAGGACTACCTGTATTCAAGCAATGCTGAATCAAGTATCTGAGAAATTTTGTCTAGGTCTTGCTAGTGAGCCTGGCATCACAGGCAGCTAGGGACAGGGTTGGCCAAATTCTATTTCCTAAAGATGTATCCTGAAGTATAACTCTATATTACAATGATTTTGTACAACAAAAAAACCAACAACAATAATAATATATTAAACTTCTATGCCCTTCCTGACATATGTGAAGGGGCTCAAGCGCCATCCTGAATTTCAAATATCCACAGAATAAAAGCCAAGAAATATGTGAATTAGCTCCCTGTAGTCTTGTTAGTAGAAAGTTAACCTTCACTACTTCTCATGCGTATATTGGTTGAATATATCATAGGTGTAGGTGAAAGGTGAAAATGAACATCACCTTTCAACATTTTCTCCCTTCCACTACCCATTAACATTCTTTGGTTACTTTCCTAGGATTGGCTTATGATCACAGAGCCAGTGAGGCTTAAAAACAAAAGACATTTTTTAAAAAAAATATTAGCAAATAATACCACAGGTTAAAACAGTTATGTATTCTCATGGCTCTGGTGTGTTTCTTAGTTTTGTTTTGTTTTTTAACCTACCTTTGGCGAGGTATCGTTTGGGTTAAATGCTTCCTCCCCCCCCCCCTATTTTAGCTAAGCTTCTTTTCCCTTAAAATTAATGGAGCAGGAAACTTTCTGTTGGGTTCTTTTGGTATTTCCTTGGAAACTAAGCTGCTGTGGTTCAACTTTTGAAAGGCAAGAATTATTCACAAACCTGGGAATTTTTTGTTTGTTTTTTTAAACGTATTTGGCCTTCTTTCAAATTATAAACAGCTGAACTGATTTAAATAAAATTTTATTTTAAAAAAATCTTCACATCTGTGCTAACCAATTTGTATGCCAAATTTCAGCCCAGTGTGATTTTAAACAACTAATATATTAAACACCCAACCTAGGAACTAAAATGGAAATACTGAGAGACCCTTAACTGTAGTTGTCCCTTCATGCTGTGTTATTATAATGTACTCGTTATAAGGATTCACATAATTAAAGATTGACTTAGCAGAACTATAGTTTCAGTTATTGATCCTTTGGGCTTGTTTTCCCAAGCATGTACAGGAAATTTGCATGGATAACTCCAATTAATAACAAGTGGCATTGAAGGAAATCAAATTCTGGTCATTTGTGCTCAATGAGTCCTTGCTTCCATGGTGTTAAGAATTGTTGTTGGAGATTCTGTTATGGCTCGGATAAAATATGATTGAATGGAACTGAACACAGACTTCCCATGATATACAGCAGGATCCAGTTCAATAGATTTGCAGTTTGTTGATAATGGCTAGGAGTGACTTTGAACTACACTCTTCAAGCTCATAACAAGCCCTTTGTCATGTTGCCACCATGCTGTGTGCTTGCAAAATTAATCCCTATGCTATATGTGAGCTTCCAAAGGGAGAGATTGTCTTTTCTGAAATTTGTGTTTGAAAGTGGAATAACTTTCAAGGAGGGCTAGTAATCACAAGTGTTAGAAGAACACTCTTGGCTTGAATTAATACTCTTCTCAGTGAACACTCAGGGAAAAAAGAAAAGAAAAAATCCACATTCTACAAGTTCTCTCTCAACTCATGATGTTAATGCATCCAGAATCAGCTTTATCAGGTACATGCCCAAAGAATCAACTCCATCACGAAACCTGCTGCTAAGCTACATAGCCTTCTTCCTGTTGCTGTCTTTAAGGGATTGTGTAGGAATAGGAGCAACAAACTCAGCATACTCTTCTTATATATGGTTTGAGCTAAAAGGGTAAAATCAGGCAAGCAAGCAACAGCAGTAACCAAGGAGGACAAGGTGGCACACTCATGTCCAAGTGCCCTAAAATCTGGAGCTAGCCTGTGATGTGTGCCATGCACATATGTTTTATTGTATTGCCCATAGGAGACCCCTCTGTTTATATGATACTTTCTGGTGCTGATTTATAGCTTCAACTTCAGCTATGGAAATCGTAAGAGTGTTAAGAATGTACAGTTGGATGACAGCTGAGCAGTCTCCAAAGTCAAAGTCCCTACTCTCCCCTTCTTTAATATAGGTTTTTGTTTATTTGTGTT
This sequence comes from Charina bottae, assembly GCA_023362775.1. Taxonomy (NCBI): domain Eukaryota; kingdom Metazoa; phylum Chordata; class Lepidosauria; order Squamata; family Charinaidae; genus Charina; species Charina bottae. The sequence goes on from JALMGJ010000003.1 coordinate 139,762,046, forward strand.
TAAAACTGGATTGGTTCCATAGAAGACTTCCCGTTGTCAATTTTTCAAACAGATCTGTCCTCTCTAATGTAGGACATGGACATAGGGCTACCCTGAGCAAAAGAGCTCAACATTAAATAAATTGTACATAGACATGTAAACTGTAGTTAACGGCATATTTCACATCCTTATGTAGGAATCAACAATAATTTCAGCAAGAATAAGTTTTTTGGTTTTGGTTTTGTTGTTTTTTTACATTAAAGAGTTTTTGGTAGGTATCTACTTACAAGGAGTTGGCTTTGGCTAATTGAATGCTGACAGCTGATGCAAAGAATTTCAATTAATATTTGGAGCAGTAAAGAGTATTTGGAGCAAAAGCCACTTAATGTATGATATAATCAAGGCAAGTGTAACCGCCCTCTTTTACCAGGTTCCCGCCAGATGTATTCAACTTCAATTTCTAGAATTCCCAATCAGCAATTTGACAACACTGGCTAGAAATTCTGGGAACTGATGTTAAGCATATCTGAAAAACATCCATTTAAGGAAGACCACATTATAGGTTACATATATTTGCACTTGTCATAATGTCAAAAGTGAGTTCTTGTAACTTGTAATCATCCAAAGTTAGAATATTATTATTCAGCTTGGCCAGTGTTTAAAGTGTATTATAAGTATATTTTAAAGTGTATATTAAGTATATTAAGTATATTTTATATTTATATAAAATAATAAGTATATTTTATTGAATATTAAAAATTAATATAAATTATATTTATATATATTAAATATTAAGTATATTTTATACTTATATAAAATATTAAGTATTTTTAAAGTGTATACTAAAATATATAAAATATATAAGTGAATATAAAATAGCTATTTGACATACAACAAAACAGCTTCTTGATTAATTTTGTTTTCCAACAAGTAATTCCAAAAATTAATAAATAGCATCCACTTATCCTTTATTAATATTACATCCTTTCTTTATTCATAACTGGGTTAACATAATGAGTTCCACAACAATCCATCTTCTGTGTAGAAAGAAGAAATGTATGGGCAGATCCCCCCCCCCCCCTTTGGAGATGATTTCCATTCTTGTCACAGACAAAAAATTCATAATAATTTCCATGTCTGACTTTTTTTTTAACATAATCTTTCAAATAATCAAGTAAGATTACTTCCAGTTACAGGAGTAAGTTTACATTGTCATGATTGGGATATAGGTTATAGCAGATGTGAGTTCTACAAAAAAGCTGAACTTAACATTTCAACTATCATTTCCAAAGTGATTTATCTGGTATTTATTCATCCATCCCTGTTAACATGGCAAGCTAGATCCCTGCCTATCCAGCCTAGCCCTATGCTTATTTTACAAAATAAATGTACCTCCTCTGGCTGTAATTCTTTCTTTAAATTTCATATCTTTAAAAAATGCATAAATGCATATATCTAAAACAATAAATATTCATGCCTTCTTTGTTTATAATCAAGACTGAAGTTCAACTAAAGGCTGCAATGAGACATTCATTCAGTACTATAGGGGAAATATGTGAGAAGAGAGAGATGTGTTTTCAAAAAACGAAGCTGGTGGCCACAACTACATAATTAATGCCCTACCCCTTTTGGGGGTATAGTATATCTGCACAGCATATAGTGGAAAACTGTAAATTGTAAACTCCAGATTAGTACTTGTTTGTTAAAAACAATTACCTGGTTTCTAAAAAAATTCCGCCAAATAACCATCACCCATCAAACTTGTCACACGTAGTATGCACCCTGTTCAGAGTGCCTCTGCATGTATATACCATTTCTAAGAACATTTGGAACAAAGCAGAGATGTTCTCCAAGCAGATTCAAATAACAGGCATGCAAAAGAGTTTCCATTAGATCTCATTGCATGCATAACAGTAATCTCATTTAACTAAAAGTTTATTGATCTCCAAGGAAAGTATTTTGGCAATCAGCTGAGCTTTTTTGTGAATAAAGTAGCCTTCGGAGTTTTTTAAAAAGGGCTTTGGATACTTGTTAGGCAAACTTACTGACCAACATTAGGCTATTAGATTAGCATGCATTCTGTATTATTGTGGTTGAGGGAATACATTTTATGTATTTAAACAAACAAACAAACTAGCCACGTTAAACATAAATCTGAAGCTACTTAAGGCCGTTCTATACAGATCAGTCCCATTGCACCGAGATTTAGGTGAAAGAGTGGCATATAATTATAGTTCTGATTTAGTGGTATTGAGTTTGCAGACAGGAACGGAATGAACCGATTATTCCTTTGGCATTCTTGATTTTGCTACCTAGACTTAAAGTAACCCAACTCGCTACATTAATGAAACTCTATTTGTGGTTTAAAAGGGCAGTTGTTGGACTGACTTTGGTTGTTATGGAAAACATTTCCCCAATCTTCTTAAAATATTGCACTCGTGTTAGAATTTTAAAGCTGTGTAGGTTACCGGCCCTCAATTCTCTCTGTTTCCTACATTTTTGCCGTATTGGGGATTAATGGGGAAGCCAAACATCAGAGCGAGCAGGCATCAGCAAATGCAAGATCGTAATTAGTTTAGCTGACGAGGGCCTCTGATAGTGCTTGCATCTGGATGGAAAAATTACCCTATAGGGAACTGGCTGATCACCAGGTCTTTTTAGTGATACATTGCGAAACACCCGATGAATCAAATGCCCTTTCCATGCCAAGAAAGTGTTCCATGCTCCAAGCCAAAATTATGTCTGCGAAAAGCTTTCCATTTGAAATGTATCAGAGTACAATTATAACCATTGTACTTTCTTGGCACCAGCATTCCTTCCCTACAGTATGGAGTAAAATTAAATGAATTGCTTAAATTTGAAGAAACCTTGAAATTTTGATTTACAAGGTTAGTAATTTTTTAATTTAGAACAAAATCAATTTAAGCATTTACTGAAATGGTTCATCCTCCACAGCTGTGCAAAATGAAGAACATTTAATAAATGTTTATATTTTTAAAAAATGTTGAAAAGTTCTGCTTTTTTTTTAAAAAAAAGGGAGAAATAGCCGTGACATAGTTATTAGCAGTTACATCCATAAAGTCAACCTGTTATGCTTTATTTTGCTGTATTTTTTTATGTGGAGCTCTCACTAGAATGTAGAGTTGAACAATATCTTTATGCCATGGAAGAAATTTAACCAATCTCTCTCTTCAGCATGCTTAAAAAGATGAATGATTAAGAAAGCTGTGGAATTAATCACACCCCCATTTATGTTCATTTTGCATTCCAAAAAGTATGCTTTACACCATCTGCTGATGAGAGAACATCACGTGGTTTTATCACCAATTTGAAAGTAGAGCTTTATGCACACCTTTATAGTACTGAATCTGAGCCATGCTCTCAGTGAGCTTTGGGAAATAAAAAGCAGCATATGTGATTTTTATAATTATGTTAGCCTGTAATTTTACACTTTGCATTTTGTTAAAGAAGTAGAATGACTGTATGAGAACTGAAATAAGGCTACATGCAAACTGAAATTAATTGGAAAGATTTTTATTTATTTTTTAGGTGTGTTGTTAATGATCACACTTTTAAAATAGCTCAAAATCTAGGAAAAATACCTAAGCGCAACTGTCAAAAGAATCTTGAAGTTCAGAGCATGAAATCTGGTCATTAAAAGGCACAAATTCAGAAGTTCACCAAGTTAAAACTTTGGAGGAAGAGAAAAGCATAAGTGTTTTGCACACTTCATCCATCACTGCAGCGTAAATTGTCATGAAAATCAGCATTATGGGCAGTGTGATTTTATACTACCAAGCTAAAAACAAAACTCTCATGTAGATTTGTCATATCTACAGATCATGTGACTAACCTTTGACATTTTTCTTTCTTTTTTCCGTCCCCGATTTTAGAGACGTAGAGGCTCGGGTGTTTTTTGTGCCAATTGCCTGACCACAAAGACCTCACTCTGGCGAAAGAACGCAAATGGAGGATATGTCTGCAATGCGTGTGGTCTCTACCAGAAGCTTCACTCGGTAGGAAGAACTTGCTTGTTTTATATTGGGAAGGTTTTCAGCAACTCAGCTGAAGTTGGGCAGCTGTGGTTAATTTCCTAACTGCACATTTTCTTCAGTGTGGTCACTCTAGAATCAGATGTGATTCATTATGGAAGATGCTGATACGCCATAGAGGGGAGTCGATGTTGGAGATGCCCAATGAGGCATTCATTTATTTTGATACAAAACAAAGAATAAAAATGGAGCTATTTCCTTTTTTTCACACAAGAAGTACACAGAATTGTGTCGTAAAAGAACATTTCAAGATCCCTTACTTTTAATCATGAAGGAGAAGCTGGTAGTGCAGCTTGTGCTTTGCAGTAAAGCATGTGACAGGTTCAGTTCCTGGTGTCTCCAGCTTGGTTTGAAAACCTAGAAGTACACAACCTGTCGTATAGACAATATTATTTATTTATTTATTTATTTATTTATTTATTTATTTATTTATAGTGCTATTTATACCCCGCCTATCATATATATACAATTCAATTATACATCAATTCCAAATATATACAATTCACCGCTTGTGAAAGGAGAGGGGTAAGGGAACCGACTTTATTAGGCTCTGGACTACAATTCCCAGGATGCCTTGAGCCGGCTGCTGACGTCCTGTAGCTGTCACGTCCGGGTCTGTCGTCACCACCGCTGTTTGATCTTCCTCTGATCCTTTGATCCTCTCCTCTCCGGTGGAGCTGACTTCCCGACAGGACGCCAGCAAATTAGCCCACTTTAAGGTGGTACCCATTTATCTACTTGCAAGGCTTTCAAACTGCTGGGTTGACAGGAGCTAGGATTTAAGGACGAGAGCTCACCTCATCCCGCGGGGTTCGAACTGCCGACCTTTTTGATCAGCAGCCTACAGCTTCAGCTGTTTAACCAGCTGAGCTACCGCGTCCCTACTAAGCTTGAAAGGAAGAATAATCTAACTCTAACTCTAATGCAAGACAACTCCCTATGTCTCTAATGAAAAGGAGTCATATAAGGAAAAATAAAGGTTTTGAGGACTAATAATTTTCTCCCTCTTCCCCCAGAATACCCCCAAGTCCTACTAGGCAGCCTTATCATGGCAGTGGGCGGGGTGTTCCTGGGAGGGCTGAGTGAAGGATGCCAGGAGTGTATGCCAAGGTTGTACACTCCCAGTAGGGTAACCCAAGTAGTAAAGGACATCCCATATCACCCTGGATAGAATCTATCTATGTAACACTGAGTTAAAGGTACTTAATTAATCAATCAATCTCCTAGGGTTGTTTGAAAGAGGAGGAGTAAGAGTAAGGAGTAAGAGGAGGAGCCTTTTCCCATGGTTTTCCTAAGCAATTTATGCAACCTAGGGGTAGAATATATAAATAATTACCTCCAGGACAATCATGAATTATACAAAGTGTGATAATGCTAACACAGGGTATATCTTTCAGTGGATGTCACTGCCTGCTTCTGATTGAACTTCTAAATAGTAGTACCAAGACTTCCTTGCAATATTTCCTTCACTGTTAGCCCTAGGTTTATTCTCATGATACTGCTCTACAAATTTAGTGAGTCCATGCTGATCTTCAACTTATTTCAGCCTATTTTTGCAGCCATGTATTGAATAAGCGTTTCTGAGTTTGGTTACTGCTGATGGCATCCACATCATTATGTTAATGGCTCAGAGCCTTGGCTTAAAATCAGAAATGCAGGAAAATGCTATAGGAGTATCATAGGTATGCTTAAGGAAGTTTTCTTTTTCTGATATGGACTGATCTGATTCTTGTCTGAAGGAATCTTCAGCTATTGGCTGGAATGGGCCAAGAGGCTAGAGATTCCCTACTCATGGCCCAAACCAGGGTTTCTCAACCTTGGCAACTTTAAGATGCATGGACTTCAATGCTGGCTGGGGAAAAACACTGGCCTAAACTAATCTATGGATTAACATTCAGGTTTTTACTAGCTTTCACACTTTGTAAAGGTTCCATTCATATATTTTAAAAAGATCTTGGCTTATTTCAGTTATAATATTATGTCATTTGTTGTTTATTCGTTCAGTCGTTTCCAACTCTTCGTGACTTCATGGACCAGTCCAGGCCAGAGCTTTCTGTCGGCCGTCACCATCCCCAGCTCCCCAATGGTTGAGTCCGTCACCTCCAGAATACCATCCATCCATCTTGCCCTTGGTCGGCCCCTCTTCCTTTTGCCTTCCACTTTTCCTAGCATCAGCTTCTTCTCCAGGGTATCCTGTCTTCTCATTATGTGGCCAAAGTACTTCAGTTTTGCCTTAAATATCATTCCCTCAAGTGAGCAGTCTGGCTTGATTTCCTGGAGTATGGACTGGTTTGATCTTCTTGCAGTCCAAGGCACTCTCAGAATTTTCCTCCAACACCACAGTTCAAAAGCATCTATCTTCCTTCGCTCAGCCTTCCTTATGATCCAGCTCTCGCAGCCATAGGTTACTACAGGGAATACCATTGCTTTAACTATGCGGACCTTTGTTGTCAGTGTGATGTCTCTGCTCTTAACTATTTTATCAAGATTTGCCATTGCTCTCCTCCCAAGAAGTAGACGTCTTCTGATTTCCTGGCTGCAGTCAGCGTCTGCAGTAATCTTTGCGCCTAGAAATACAAAGTCTGTCACTGCCTCCACTTTTTCTTTCTATTTGCCAGTCATCAATCAAGCTCGTTGCCATAATCTTGGTTTTTTTGAGGTTTAACTGCAACCCAGCTTTTGCACTTTCTTCTTTCACCTTCGTCATAAGGCTCCTCAACTCCTCCTCGCTTTCAGCCATCAAAGTGGTATCATCTGCATATCTGAGATTGTTAATGTTTCTTCCAGCGATTTTAACTCCAGCCTTGGATTCCTCAAGCCCAGCATGTCGCATGATGTGTTCTGCGTACAGGTTGAATAGGTAGGGTGAGAGTATACAACCCTGCCGTACTCCTTTCCCAATCTTAAACCAGTCCGTTGTTCCGTGCTCTGTTCTTACCGTTGCTACTTGGTCGTTATACAGATTCCTCAGGAGGCAGACAAGATGACGTGGTATCCCCATACCACCAAGAACTTGCCACAATTTGTTATGATCCACACAGTCAAAGGCTTTAGAATAGTCAATAAAACAGAAATCGATGTTTTTCTGAAATTCCCTGGCTTTCTCCATTATCCAGCGGATATTGGCAATTTGGTCTCTAGTTCCTCTGCCTTTTCTAAACCCAGCTTGTACATCTGGCAATTCTCGCTCCATGAATTGCTGCAGTCTACCTTGCAAGATCTTGAGCATTACCTTACTGGCATGTGAAATAAGTGCCACTGTTCGATAGTTTGAACATTCTTTAGTGCTTCCCTTTTTTGGTATGGGGATATAAGTTGATTTTTTCCAATCTGATGGCCATTCTTGTGTTTTCCAAATTTGCTGGCATATGGCATGCATCACCTTGACAGCATCATCTTGCAAGATTTTAAACAGTTCAGCTGGGATACCATCGTCTCCTGCTGCCTTGTTATTAGCAATGCTTCTTAAGGCCCATTCAACCTCACTCTTCAGGATGTCTGGCTCTAACTCACTGACCACACCGTCAAAGCTATCTCCAATATTATTATCCTTCCTATACAGATCTTCCGTATATTCTTGCCACCTTTTCTTGATCTCTTCTGCTTCTGTTAGGTCCTTGCCCTCTTTGTTTTTGATCATACCCATTTTTGCCTGGAATTTACCTCCGATGTTTTGAATTTTCCGGAAGAGGTCTCTTGTCCTTCCTATTCTATTGTCTTCTTCCACTTCCGCACATTGCTTGTTTAAAAATAATTCCTTATCTCTTCTGGCTAACCTCTGGAATTTTGCATTTAATTGGGCATATCTCCCCCTATCACTGTTGCCTTTGGTTTCCTTTTTTCTTGGGCTACTTCCAGTGTCTCAGCAGACAGCCATCTTGCCTTCCTGGTTTTCTTTTTCTTTGGGACGTTTTTTGTTGCCACCTCCTAAACAATGTTGCAAACTTCTGTCCATAGTTCTTCCGGGACCCTATCTACTAAATCTAGTCCCTTAAATCTATTCTTCACCTCCACTGCATATTCCTTAGGAATATTAGTGAGCTCATATCTAACTGATCTGTGGGTCTTCCCTACTCTCTTTAGTCTGATTCTAAATTTTGCAATAAGAAGTTCGTGATCTGAACTACAGTCAGCTCCAGGTCTTGTTTTTACCGACTGTATAGATGTCCGCCACCTTTGGCTGCAAAGGATGTAGTCAATCTGATTTCGGTGTCGACCATCTGGTGAAGTCCATGTATAAAGTCGTCTTTTAGGTTGTTGGAAGAGAGTGTTTGTTATGCACAGTGAGTTGTCTTGGCAAAATTCTATCAGCCTATGTCCTGCTTCATTTTGTTCTCGCAGACCATGCTTGCCTGTAATTCCAGGTGTCGTCTGACTACCCACCTTAGCATTCCAGTCTCCTGTAATGAAAATAACATCTCTTTTTGGTGTATTATCCAGTAGGTGCTGCAGATCCTCATAGAACTGATCTACTTCTGCTTCTTCAGCATCTGTGGTTGGGGCGTATATTTGGATCACTGTGATGTTAAATGGCTTACCCTGAATTCGAATTGAGATCATTCTATCGCAGAGCTTTCCAAACTGTGTGTCGCGACACAAAAGTGTGTCGCCACACACAGCGTGGTGTGTCGCCACACCACCCGGAAGCGGCGGCGCGTGCACGGCGGCCGCCATGCGCGCGCCATCGCCGCACGCCCCCCCCCCGCGCCATCGCCGCTCGGTGTGTCGCCAGCGGCGGCACTTTGGAAAGCTCTGTTCTATCGTTTTTTGGATTGTATCCAAGCACTGCTTTAGCCACTTTATTATTAATTATGAAGGCTACTCCATTTCTTCTGTGGTCCTCTTGTCCACAGTAGTAAATCTGGTGGTCCTCTGATGTGAAGTGGCCCATTCCAGTCCATTTCAGTTCACTGACACCTAAAATGTCTCTATTTAATCTTGACATCTCACCAATAACCACATCCAATTTGCCCTGGCTCATAGATCTTACATTCCAGGTTCCTATGGTATGTTGATCTTTAGAACATTGGATTCGTCGTTCACCACCAGCACCGTCGGCCGTTAGCCGTCCTTTCGGCTTTGAGCTAGCTGCGTCATCACATCTGGGGCTAGTTGAACGTATCCTCTGTTCCTCCCCAGTAGCATTTTGACCATCTTCTGACCTGGGAGTCCCATCTTCCGATGGTATACCGACATATCTCTGGTTGTACTGATCCATTTAGTTTCCACGGCAAGAATACTGGGGTGGGTTGCCATTACCTTCCCCAGGGATCGTATTTAGTCTGACCTCTCTGCCACGACCTTCCTGTCTTGGGTGTCCCTTCACGGTTTAGCTCATGGTTTCATTGAGGTGCTCAAGCTCCAGCACCACGACAAGGTAACGATCTCCTTTGCTGGAGGAGTTTTATTATAGCAACAAAATAATAGCTTTATTCACTAAGCTTCAGATGTATCTTCTACAGGACTAGGTCCTGAGTGTTCACCTATCACTTTCTATAAACATACTATCTTGGTGCCTATGCCAGGCAGGGTGTTTGCTATAGCCAGATAGTCCTTGAAGGTGCTGTTATACTAATCATGACACCTTCCTTCCTCTATTGGGAAAATTTGCTACTCCCTCCTGAATGTGATGCACAGAGACCTTGATAAAGAAAAAACAAGAGAACAGTTGCTTATTGTGACTGTGCTTCTTTGAGTGATTGTCTGTGCATTTACACAAACCACCTTCCTTTCTCTCTCAGATGCCCCAGTGCATATTGTATTATACAAACTTAACTCTTGCAGATGCATTTAAAAGGTACTAGTCAGAATCACACCCAACTGAATTGGCAGCAAGGTCCTGCTTCCTATCTGTAAGAATTGGTTCCTAGACTGATAAGCTGTAAACTTCTCAGTGGAAAAAAAAACTACTCCTCAGAAGTTCATCAGAAGGCTCTTAGAAAAAAATCAGAAAGTCTCTGCTGTAATGTACAAAGGGATATATTGGTTCTAAATTGAAAACAGTTCAGTTGCTGGAATTCTTGTGATCCTATCTCATTTATCAATAAATCCTGATAAAGAGAACTCTCTGAGAATCACACTTGGGAAAGAATTAATTTTGGTATAGGCTATTGCCAAAGAAACTGATAACATCACAACTATCTATCCCAATAAAGAAGATTCCCATGTTCCCGGTCATCTGCACAGATGACCACTTCTTATTGCGCATCTAAATCATAAGGATTTTTTTTCTGATTGACAATTGTAATTGAATAAAGCTTAACAAGCAGATGTCTATGAAGGTTCTCAGTCATCCAGGTGGAATTGTCTGTAGCTTGAATCATGTCAACTGGATTTCTATTTTCTCAGTGGAAACGTTTCGCTCCTTATCCAAGGAGCTTCTTCAGTCTGAGCAAAGTTGGTAAGGGAATCCTAAATATGTTTCTAGGTAGCTGTGTGACCTTACACCTGGGGCTAGGTCATGGTTATATTGAGATGTTATTTTTAAGTCCTTTTATCATCTAAAGGAGGATCGTTAAGATCACCATGCTGCTGTTGAGCTTGTGAAATGGTCTTAATCTTCCTAGGCACAGAAGACAAAGCAGGGAGGAAGATGGGGGAGAGGTTGTGCCTGAGGCCCCCACCTCTATTCAAGGAAGGATTTTCCAAGTTGGAGAATCCATTTATGCCAACTTGGAAAATCCTTCCTTGAATAGAGGTGGGGGCCTCAGGCACAACCTCTCCCCCATCTTCCTCCCTGCTTTGTCTTCTGTGCCTAGGAAGATTAAGACCATTTCACAAGCTCAACAGCAGCATGGTGATCTTAACGATCCTCCTTTAGATGATAAAAGGACTTAAAATAACATCTCAATATAACCATGACCTAGCCCCAGGTGTAAGGTCACACAGCTACCTAGAAACATATTTAGGATTCCCTTACCAACTTTGCTCAGACTGAAGAAGCTCCTTGGATAAGGAGCGAAACGTTTCCACTGAGAAAATAGAAATCCAGTTGACATGATTCAAGCTACAGACTTAACAAGCAGAGATAGGTGATTAAGGGTACAAATGAATTATCTTAGAAATTAAATTATTGAAAGCAGAGGTGGATGAAGGAGCCAGATCAGGAGATAAAAGAATAGCTCTGTAAAGTGGGTTTTATTTGCATATTGTGCAAGTTGTTACATAATTCATTGATCACATTCTTAGTCCCTTCGTACATTGATTTTCAACTAGATCATGCCCTGAAAATTGTTATAAATAAATATGATAGAGGGGAGATATAAGAAGGACAAAGAAATTTAATTCAGACGTAATTGAGGAATCTATGGTTTATCAATTTGACAGTGATGTGGATGTCTGCATGTATATTTCTTCCTCTCTCCTTCCTCCTTTCTCATACATTTCCCTCCATCACAACTTTGATGGTTTCATAAAGCAGTTTCATGTGACATCCAATCTGTGAAACTATGGTTTGAGGACTTCCATGAAACAGGCTTGAAATCAGTATGAAAGTGATTGTGAATTTAACATTCCAAGGACAGTATTGATGGGGCCTTGTCACTTTCAAGGTTGTTGGGTATGAAGATAATGACATTCACTTTGATGCAAACTAAAGTGATTCAAAAACGCAACACATGACATGTTTTAATTATTCAAAATTAAGGAGTCAGCTTCCTGTGCTTCGCTGCCCTTGCATCTTTCTTCCAAGTAAAGACTTTCTTAAAACAGTTCCCCTGAATGGCTTGATTGGATTGGGCTGAACTGAACTCTTAAGTATATCCGGGGATTTGCATGAACAGTTTTGCAAAGCTTTGCTTAACATCGCTCTTTTATTTATGATGTTATTGTGTTTTATATGCAGACTCCCAGGCCTTTAAACATCATTAAGCAGAACAACGGTGAGCAGATCATTAGGAGACGGACAAGAAAACGCCTTAACCCAGAGGCACTTCAGGCTGAGCAGCTAAACAAACAACAGAGAGGGAACAGCGAGGAACAAGTCAACGGCAGCCCATTAGATAGGAGGTCAGAGGATCATTTAACAGAAGGTCATCAGAGAGAAATCCAGCTTCCCAGCCTAAGTAAATATGAAGCCCAGGGTTCATTGACTAAAAGCCATTCTGCTCCTCAGTCAGTATTGGTCAGCCAATCTCTGGATATTCATAAAAGGATGCAACCTTTGCACATTCAGATAAAAAGTCCTCAGGAAAGTTCTGGAGACCCAGGCAATAGTTCCTCTATATCAGAAGGAAAAGGAAGCTCAGAGAGAGGCAGTCCAATAGAGAAATACATGAGACCTGCTAAACACCTAAACTATTCACCACCTGGAAGTCCTATTGAAAAGTACCAGTACCCGCTTTTTGGACTTCCGTTTGTACACAATGAGTTTCAAAGTGAAGCTGATTGGCTGAGATTCTGGAGTAAATATAAGCTGTCCGTTCCTGGGAATCCACACTACTTGAGTCATGTGCCTGGCCTACCAAATCCTTGCCAAAACTATGTGCCTTATCCCACCTTTAATCTGCCTCCTCATTTTTCAGCTGTTGGATCTGACAATGACATTCCTCTAGATTTGGCGATAAAACATTCCAGACCTGGGCCAACTGCAAACGGTGCCTCTAAGGAGAAAGCTAAGACACCATCAAATGTAAAAAATGAAGGTCCCTTGAATGTAGTTAAAACCGAGAAAGTTGACCGAAGTACTCAAGATGATCTATCAACCAAGTGTGTGCACTGTGGCATTGTCTTTCTGGATGAAGTGATGTATGCCTTGCATATGAGTTGCCATGGTGACAGCGGACCTTTTCAATGCAGCATATGCCAATATTTTTGCACGGACAAGTATGACTTCACCACTCACATCCAGAGGGGCCTACATAAGAACAATGCACAAGCTGAAACGAATGGCAAATCGAAAGAGTAAAATAAAATAAAATAAATAAAATAAAATAAAAACCTTAGCACTTAGCACAATTAAACAGAAATAGGTTTCCTTGATGGGAATTCAATAGCTTGTAATGTCTTCTTAAGCACTTCATATAGCAAGCATGCCTTATCCAATATACAATCTTTTATTCTTCCCTCCTTTTCCTTCATACAAGCAAACAAAAAGTTCTTAAGAAAGACAATTAAAAAAAAGGATGGCAGCTGGAATGGGGGAGGGGTAAGGAATCAATCACTTGGGACCCATCCTGCAAAAAAAAAAGAAAGAAAGAAAGAAAAAATCTATACAAAAGACACTATATCAGGGAAGGTCTCTTTGCAAAACTTAACCAGGCAAGTAATGCTTTTGTTCTTGTACAAGAAACATAGCTGGCTAGAATGCAAAGATGTATAATGCTGAAGCAGGTGTACAGTACACATATGCACATTGTATAGTGAAATGGACTTGTTAAATAAACTGATGTCCAGAACTCTAGTAGTATTTTTTTTCTCCATTTGGGTTCACTTTGGCCTTATTAGAAAACCCTCCAGCAGCAGCATTTCTACAATCTGGAGGCAGTAGGGCTTTTTTTTGGTTTGGTTTTGTTTTATTTCGTTTTGTTTTGTTTTCCGGTTGTCTCTTGTGCTAAGCCAGTGGGTAGCTGCTGTTGGATCCCTACAACAGGGCTCCTCAATCTTTTTGAGGTCTAGAGCAGCAGGAACACTCCTTATGCAATAGGTTGCAGACCAGGAACATTCATTGTCAGCATTCTCGGCCACAGCTGTTCCTTCCCTCTCACTCTGAAATCAAGTAAATAACAAATTCTCAGGAAAGATGGAAGTAAAATGACTGGAGTCTCAGAATATGATCTCTTATGCAGAGAAGACCTTCTTTCCAGGCTGCTTCATAAGTTTTAAAGGTGGTGAGAAAGCCCTTAAAAAGAGAGATTCACTGAAATTCAGCTCAAAAATAGATCCGGGGATTGCAACTACGTCTCAGGAGATTGTGGATGTAACATGCTTTGGCCAAAATGTAGGAAAAGTACTCTGTTTTCTGACTTCTCTCTCGTATGAAAGCTACTTTATGGACTCGATATTCATAGTATTAATGTTTGACTAACTGTTCTCTCAATTTTGCTTCAGGTAGAGCGTGGGACTGACTTTTCCCCAAAGTCCTTAGGTTGTTTATATGCAGTGGTCAGTTGCTTCACCAGACTTAACTCCAGCTTTTGGTAGTGTTTGCCTTCATGGCCAATCTTATTTTTAATATTTTTGAGAGGAAGATAATGATGATGATGATGATAATAATAATAAACCTTTTGTAAAATTGTTCCATGAAGGGAAAGCTCCTCAGCATAACTGCTCAGGGAAATAGGGCTAAATAACTAAATATTCAGTCATTGGTTCAAGGTGCTGTTAGACAAACCTTCACAGATGTTGCAAGAATCTACAAAGGATGGACTTCAATTCAGTTTCATTATCTTGGCCCAGGCAGTCGTCTTGTTGTTGTTGTTGTTCTTATTTTCTCAAAGGGATATCCAAGAGATATTACAAGCTACTGGATGTACTGTCAGATTAACTTATTTCATTTAAGAAGTTGGGAGAACAAATAGGAAAAAAACTTATTTTTCTAGTAAATATTAATGTATTACATTTCAAATAATGGTGCCTGACATATTGAATAATTATTTTCTACAGTGTACGTATGCAACAAAGATATTCCATCATGCATAAGATTCAGCGCTGGCTCAGCCTCGCTCTGTTTACATTTGCAAATGTAGCAAACAAGGTAATGAAGCAAATTTCTATTGCAGTAGGTATCTTTGATTTGTGCGCGTGTGTGTGTGCATTAAAATTGTAAACGGTAACATGAAATGAATGGACTTTGTTGATAATAATGATATTTGGGGGAGAAGAAGAAGACGACGACGAAGACGAAGAAGGAAATGAAAATATTTTTATGCCTACTTAGGAGGAAAAAAAAGAGTAGCACTATTCATTCCAAGTACTTTTTGTATTCTTAAGCTCTTAACTCACATTGTTATGCTTAAAATGATAAACATATATCCTCTTTTTATTGCTTTGTCTATGTTTCAGCTGAAACATTTCAGAGATTATGTCAAGAGGTGCCATCTGACTCCTTGGCACACAAGTTTTTAATTGCATTCTGTACTAGCATTGCACTCCATTTTTACCATATTACACGGTCGCTTCATGTTTTCTTGTTTTGTTTTGTCGTGCTGGGGCTTTACTTTTGCATTGCACGGTCTTAGTCTCTTAAGGTTGTGGAGTACAATTGGTTCCTAAATGTCACTGCGAATGAAGATTAAAATGTCTGTCTGATATTCCATTGTTCTTTCCCACTCCTCTCTTTATTTTCTGAATTTTTTCCTAGGGAATTCTAGGCTAGATCTCCAAGACAGGAACATATGTTGAAGGGCCTTCTTCTGAGCCCACTTCCACGCTATTAATCCCAATGCTTACTTAATTAAAGCTACCCTTAAAATGATTTAGGCCCATCATTCCCTAATCTAGAAAATGAGCATTTAAATTCATGCGGCAAGACAAAAGGAGAGAAGTAAGAGAAGACGCTGAGTTTAGAGTCTTAAGAGGGATTAAACCAGCACTTATTTGCTAGGTGCTCAATTTGTAGAAAGTAAAGTAGATGGGGCCTTGTTTAACTCTTATCTCAATTTATCTTCCCATAAAGCCGCCTAAATGCAGTAGCTAAGGGTATAAGTTATGGTAAATATGCATACCAAGGAATAAAAGCCTCATTGAACACAGTGACATAAATTCCTGCATAGGATTGCACCATGTGTGGCCATTATACAAGGTAAGTAGCCAGGGCCCCATCTAGTCCCTCTGAAATTCGACCACTTTTTTGGAAAACAAAAATAGTGCATTCACAGCAAATAGCCATTTGCCAACTGGTACTATCCATAGTTTGCAAAACGTATATGGTAATTTGGCTTGCCACAGGGTTATGCAAGCCCCATGATGTTAGCAATTGCTCATCACTATGTCTCTAAAATATATATTGAAAGCAAGCAGCAGGAAATCTCAACCTGCCTGAGTGACATTCATATAGCTGGTCACCAAAGATCTGGCTGACCTTGGCAGTTTTTCAGAGCTTGCATGGGGAACCTGTGATAAAAGTAATTTCTCCACTTAATTAAAGTGAGTCTATTATTTTATACCAAGGCCACAGGATCCTTTCCTTTATCCATTATTTCAAATATAACTACGTATTGCTCCGAACCGAGCCAATACGTCCTGTCAATTATGTATAATAATCTTTCAGAGCCTACGTTCATTATACAATTTTAGTGTCTATCTGGGATTATTAGACACCTAAAAGGCCACAAGACATAGATAGTGGGTTGCATTTCAAGGAAGAGTCTGATGTTACTTATATTCACAGCCATGTCGTTCCACATTCTTTCTGAAAATCATCTGCTTTAGGACCTTGAAGTATGTATCATTTTTCTTCTCCAATACTTGTGGCAGTGGCAGGATACACCCTCTTTTTTCCCAATTAGCTGATGTTTCATTAACAACAGCAGTTGTATTAGGTTGTCAGCCAAAAATTAAAATGCCCAAAATTAATCTGAATCACAATTTGACTTTTTTTTTAAAAAAAAATTGTCAGGTGCTTAGATAAATATATTTAAATTCATAATAGGAAATTAAATGTGCATAATAGGGCATTTTTTAAAAAACAAACTATAAAACCTACATTCCATTCTAGGAAAGTAGACAATACATAACTGCAGCCCACTCAGGACTTTTCATCAAGGGGAGTATTGCTGATGGTGGCCTGTTAGAGCATGCCACCTTCAGGACTATTTAGGCTTTTCATTGGATGTTCAATTGTCATTTAAAATGTTCCCAATAATATCTTCATGGACAGATAAGGAATACATGCAGTTAGTATTCTATCTAATTGTTCAAAAAGCAATTAACATATCCCACGTTGTATTGCTCCTAGTGAAATATTGCAAAGGGGCTGAAAGAATTGGAATGCTCTATGCCGTTGCATTTCAATGTGATAGAATTTTTAAAAAATACTTAACATAATTAAATAACATACTGGGCTATCAATATTTACCTATTCTTACATTTTGGCTGTCCTAGAATGATCTCTTGCCTTGTTAGACCCCCAGTCCCTTCCAGCTATGGACTTAATTTGCCACCAATGAAGTTACTCCTGAAGGAGAAGTTATTTTGAAGTGAAAAGTCTGGTGAGCTGAATAGAATCTAAAATTGTTATATTTCTTAACAGTGGGCCACTAATGCTGGATTCAGAGTAGGGCAGTCTGAAATGCTGCCACCATCTAAAAAGATCTAGATGGTTTTGCACAGAAATAGATTTGTTATTGTGAGATGGAACAATATAAATCGAAGAGAATATTTGTAGCTCAGGGTTGAACTGTGGAGTCCTTGGTGCTCTCTGAGCCTTGTTGTTTTCTTGCAGACGTTTTATAGCCAGACTAGGTAACATTTTCAGTGCAAAAAGGGAGTGGGACTTGCTCTCTGTTTATATACCATGGCTTGTCCTGCCTGTGTTGCTGGGGGTGTTGTACTCTCCTTGGTAG
The DNA here is from genome assembly GCA_023362775.1 of Charina bottae. Taxonomy (NCBI): domain Eukaryota; kingdom Metazoa; phylum Chordata; class Lepidosauria; order Squamata; family Charinaidae; genus Charina; species Charina bottae. The sequence continues at coordinate 139,779,579 of JALMGJ010000003.1, forward strand.
TACTTTGATTGGGCTGTTGTTTGCTGCTTGGTTGATTGACTGAGTTAAGAGTTCCTTGATTAAGGTATATTGTGCTGTTTGATTGTTCCTCTGGTGCTAATCTTGGTGTTAATCTTTGCCTATCTGGGTATTGATTGCCTTCAAGGAGGTGTTCTCGTCTTTTAGCTTTTCTATTGTCTCTTATGAATGGTATGTAAATGTTGCTTACCTCTATGTGTCTGTTGATGGCTGCTTTGTCTGAGTGCCAAGCTTCTAGGAATTCTCTAGCGTTTTTGGATTTGGCTTGGTTTAAGATGCTCACAGTTTCCCAGTTGAAAGTATGGTTAAGTCTATCCATGTGTTTTGAAGACACGATGAAAACTCCTTAATCTCACAACATACCATTCATAAGAGACAATAGAAAAGCCAAAAGACCAGAACACCACCTTGCCAGCAATCAATACCCAGATAGGCAAAGATTAACACCAAGATTAGCACCAGAGGAACAATCAAACAGCACAATATACCCTATTCAAGGAACTCTTAACTCAGTCAATCAACCAAGCAGCAAACAACAGCCCAATCAATGAACTCCTATGTGGAGAACAACACCTCCACCAACACAAGCAGGACAAGCCATGGTATATAAACAGAGAGCAAGTCCCAGTCCCTTTTCGCATTGAAGATGTTGCCTAGTCTGGCGATGAAACGTCTGCAAGAAAACAACACAGCTCAGAGAGCACCAAGGACTCCACGGAACAATATGTCTGTTGTAATGCTTAACCTTTGTACAATTTTTTTTTTAAATTAAAATATTAAATAGATTGACCCAGTCTGTCTAGACTGATAGATTTATCGGGAATGGGGGCTTAGATATTCCAAACATTATTCCTATACAGTAACACTTTATTTCCAGTATTTTTGTGGGGATAAGATCCATTGTAAAAAAAATAAAGTTTTGTTTTGCAGTACTGGAGGAAAAGAATGCAAGTGACATGTTATTTCCTTATTTTCACTAACCTGACCTCATGCCTTATGCAAGTAGATGTTTCCTTCCTCTTCCTCCCACTACATTCTCCTTTCTGTATTAAAACTCCAGGAAGACCCTGAATCTTCCAGAGTAGATTGATGAGGAAAGTCCTACAGAATGAACAGATTTTTCCAAAAGTGTCCATTCCACTCTCAGAAAAAAGTAACTGGGTACAACCCAATTTGGTATATTCCATTTCAGTTTATAGCACTTAAGTATCCACAACAGCCCTTCCAGAATGTCAGAGTACACATGAGGAGTTTCATTTTGAAAGTTTGATTGTGCTAAAAAAGCAGTAGCAGCAACGGTAACAAAATCCACTGTCAATTAAGGTGTTTGTTGAATTTAAGTCCTCCAGACACCCTTACATTAATTTTCCATGAATTTCAGGTATTTCATTTGGGAACACTTAAATAATGCCCCTTTCCATAGAGGAAAAAAAAGGTAGCATGGTCATCATATTATTCTTCTTTGCTGTAAGTCAGTAAAGTATCTAGGTTTATACAATTGCTATCAGAGCAGTTGCTAAGTCTCATTTCTGTCTCTCTGGACTTGATTGTCTACTTATGCATAAATAGGCTCTCGTTCTGGAAAAAAATGAGTTCAAACATGGATGTACTGACAGAAGCATACTATTCGTTGAAAATGGCAGGGAAAAACAACATTCTTCTGTTTTGCTTTAGAAGATCTATAAGCCACCCAAAAGAATAGGCATTGGATTGTCACTCCTTTATCCTTTATGAAACTGAGCTCCATGTACAATAGTTATGATAATGAGCTTCTGCACAGTTTCATATTCAGTTTTCTGTTTCCACTAGGCATGGTCTCTAGTTGCAGAGACCAGGAGTGATACAGAAGTGATCAACTGCACTCGACAATTTATAGAGTATAGAATACCTTGATATATATATATATATATATATATAATTATATATTTATATAATTATATATATAATTATATAATTATAATTACTAAGCTTAAACTTGCATAATGTTTTTTATATATATATATATATATATATATATATATATATATATAACATTATGCAAGTTTAAGCTTAGTAATTATGACCCCAACTAGCTAGTCCAATTGACCATCCGTGTCCAAATATTGTATGTTTAACATCTGAATAAAAAAATGCAAAATAAAGGTTTAAACTGGAATTATTTTTCCCAATAGTTACCCATTAGCATGGACATTCTTTTTTCATTGCAGTGACCCATTTTCTTGTCTAAACAGTTGAATGATAACAGCTGTCAGTTTGCCAGCCAAAAATGAAAATAAATATTTGGAGTAATAAGATGTTTGATGAGCTATGAGTATTCAGTGAAAGAGACTCCAAGGACTTTATAGGTATTGGAGGGAACAACTGAGCCCAGTATGATTCTCATTCATACACATGCACACACACACACACACACACATACAGAGAGAGAGAGAGATGGTGGGGCCTAAGTGCAGTGCCAACAAAAGATATTTATTATCTCCACATTTCCATGCCCTTTTAAAAAAATTTCCAAGAGGTTGCTCTAGCTGGATTTCTTACACCTGGTTATGCCCAGTTTTAATTATTGGTAAGCCAAAGATTTTGAATATTTTCTCATTCCTCTTAATGTGGTATATCTTGTCCAGTTTGAAAAGGATGTATTCTTTCAATTTTTCCATGAAGTGAGCAGACACAGACCATCTTCCTCACTGCAGTTTCCATTCTGATTTATAGGATACAGACTTTCTAGAACAAACCAGGGGCCCTCCAGATTTGTTATGACTAAAACTCTCAGAAATCCCAATCAAGGTTGGAAAAGGCTTCCATTGCTTTCAAGGAATCTTTCCCACCCTTAGAAGACCATTTTGATGTGCAGGGCTCTAAATACACCATAGAAAATATTGGACCTTGCATCCATAATTTTCTTTTAAAAACTAAAAGGACTATATGCAAGATGATTTAATAAAAACTTTCAAGGGTACAGCTATGATAATAAATATTATAGAGAGAGGAAAGCCTATCTGATGAGATGAATTACGTAAAAATCAGAAGCAGTGAGCCCATGAAGCAAACTAAACCTGTCTACGCTTAGATGCAAAATTCTCAAGAAAACATTGTGTTCTCATCTACCACAGCCCTTTGTTATTGCCTGGCTAACTCATCTTTCCAGGAATGTCAGAGGCTACAAAGATACTTCAGACAGAAAATCCCAGTTACACACTTTTCCATACCACTAATTGAAATGATACACAAAGATACACCATTCAACTGTACAAGCCGCATTAAAATGAACGGAAGCTGAACTAGAATGAAGATCTGCCTTTCAGTGGAGAAGCAGAACTTCAATAGATTGTATCCATGGCATAAATACTCCATAAATGCTCCATCCTACTCTCTTTATTCTACTCTTAATGGTACCTAAAATCCTCTGCCCCCATTAGGTTTATGCGATGAATGCTTCTCTCCTTTTCTAGGTATTTTCTCATTTGCTGGAGTAAGCCCATCTCAAAATATTGCTGACTTCAGTGTAATAGCAATATTCAACAATAGAAGTTTCAAATATTTCCAAGAATAACTTTTAAAATGTAGGTCTGAACTGAATCTAGAATGCTCATCACTGTTCTATCCTATACAATAGAAGAGTGTTTTGCTTTATTTGTGTTTCCTATTTCGGTTTTCTTCCCTCCCTATCCCCCTATTCCCATTCTCCCTCCCCCTCAGTCTTCATAATGCATGTTCATTTCTACTCACAACCGTGTTCCTGGTGTATTTCTTATGCAAACAATTCTTCAGGCAGCAAAAGATGTCTGTTACATCTAAACTTGAATAATAAAGTTTTACCACCAGTTATAAAAAAAAGTGTGGTGTCTTATTTTTAATGATGAATGCCAGCATTGAAATTGAAAGACAGCAAGAAATATATATCTTTTAATTGGGGGGGTGGGGGGGGAGAGAGAGAGAGAGAGAGAATGTTCACATAGCAACAGAATTTACAGATTGTTGTTCTCCAAAACAAATGGGTATGTTCTACTTTGTTTTCATTTTCCTCATTTTATTTCAGATATGTGAAGCTATCCAGAGGCCATTTTATGTCTGTCCCCTAAGAGCTCTTACCTTGGATGCTTGAAGGGACCCAATGCCCTGGTAGCAGCCACCCAGGGAACAGAAGTTTCTCATGATACCCCCATTAATAAAATGGTAAAATATGGGTTAGGTAACCACTCATGGATGAATTCATAATTTGCTTCATGACCATACCCAGAGAGTATTCAGAAATGATTCCACATCAGTTTGGAGACAGTCTAAAGTGGAGTGCAACAGGGCTCTGTCCTGAGCCCTCTGTTACTCAACATTCGTATTAATGACATGGATAAATTTAAATAATAAATAAATAAATAAATGGGGCGTGGTGGCTCAGCGGGTAAGACGCCAGGCTTGTTGATCGGAAGATCGCCAGTTCGGAGGTTCGAATCCCTAGCCCTGCGTGCAGAGTGAGCTTCCGCACTAGCTCCAGCTCTTGCCAACCTAGCAATTCGAAAGCATGCAAATGCAAGTAGATGAATAGGTACCACTTCGGTGGGTAGGTAACAGTGTTCCGCGCGTCATGCCGGCCACAAGACCGCGGAAGCATCTTCGGACAACGCTGGCTCTTTGGCTAACAAACGGAGATGAGCACCGGCCCCTAGAGTCGGACACAACTGCACAAATGTGCAGGGGGAACCTTTACCTTTACCTTTAGATGACATAAAGCTAGGAGAATTGGCTAACAATTCAGAAGAGAAATAAGATTTTAAAAAAATCTAGACAGGTTTGAACAGTAGACCAAAATTTACAAGAAAAAAAACTAGGGAGAAATATGAAGTCCTGCATTTGGGGAGAAAAAAAAATGTAAAGCACAAGTCTAGGATTGGGGAGACCTGGCTTGGCAGTAGCACATGTGAAAATATGTCATTGTAGATCACAAGCTGAACATGAACCAACAGTGGGAAGCAAATGCTATTTTGGGATGTATTAACAGGAGTATAAAGTCCATATCATAGGAAGTAATTGTTCCACTGTACTGTCCCTTGGTCAGGCCCAGCCTGGAATATTGTTGACCATTTCTGGGCACCTTTGTCTATGAAGGACATCAACAAACTGGAGCAAGTTCAGAGGAGAGCTATCAAGATGGTAAAGGGATTGGAAAAATTAAAGGAGCTGGGTATGTTTTGCCTTCAGAAGAGAAGACTGAGGGGACATATGCTAGCAGTCTTCAGATACCTAAAAGGCTGACATATAGAAGAAGGGGTGGACATGTTCTCTTTGACCCTAGAAGGCAAGACGAAAGCTAATGAACTGAAACTACAAAGAAACAGAATTAGGTAAGATATTAGGAACTTCTTGACGGAGCTGCCTGCTAGTGTTACATAGGTTTGGTAAAGCTTAGCCATCATTGCTCATGCCACTGCATTCTACATTCTCCAGGAGTTCCTTGGAAAACAGCCTCCACCCTGCACTTGGTTTTCAGCAAGTGGGCACATAGGAGTGATCAGGTCTAAGGCCCTTGTGGCCTGTCCATTAAAGGCAGAAACAACAGCCTTGGTGGTCTTCAATAGCATCCCCACATAAAGCACATTACAGTAATCCCAAGGTAATCATGACATGAGTGACTGTAAGGAGGGCCTCACAGCCCAGGGAAAGGCACAACTGGCACACAAGTTGGACTTATACAAAGGTTTTCCTGGCCATCGCTGCCACCTGCTCCTTGAGCAGGAGCTGAGAGTCCAAGAAGTCCCCTTTATCACTCCCAAATAAGGGAGTGCAACCCCATTCAGGACCAAAGTTCTAGAGTTCTCAGGACTGGGCGGCCCTAGCACCCACAGCCTGTTCCTCCCTATCCAGACACTGGGACAAGATACTGACAGTGTTACTTTGTCAGTTAGGGATCGAGATATATTCCTTTCTTTTTCAACATCCACAGCATCGGAGTTTTTGATATCAAGAAGACCCCACATCAATATTCTGACATAGATCTTTCTTCAATATGAAGAGCAATTCCAATGCTTTCAGTGGCCCCTAAAATGCTACCCTTAGGGATCATAGAGTTATTATAATAAGTATTGGCTAAACCAGCCAGGAGCATCTAAAGAGCATGAAGAGCACAATGTAGACTGAGTGGTGAGCATTTTGCAATTGTATATTCACCTTTACTTCACAGATAAAAATAGTCTTATGATACTACTCACATTATCTGCTACCTTATTGCTGTCTTCTGAAAATGGCAAGAAATTACCTTTGACAAGAGAGATGTGGTAGCAGATGGTGAGCAGCGTTCTCAAAGAAGATAGAGATCCATTAGGACCTTCCTCCTTAAGTGACAGAACCACCATCATAGCAATGCTGTCCCTATCCTTTGTTTACTGGAATTCAGGAATAGCTTGCTTCATAGTTTTGTATACCACCCCAATCACTAGGACTCTGGATGATGCACAATAAGCAAAAACAGGAAAAGAAATAACACAAAGGACATAATATATTTAACGTAATAAACAATGGCCATACATCAATCATACTATGGGTCAAGTCGCATGGAATAAAAGAGACTCCAAGATTGCTGATGGAGAAATATGCAATAATGACAACAACAATAATAATAACTATATCTTTTGTATTCTGATAAGAGGCCCATTTCCAAACTAGATGTTAAACCAGAGCTTTCCAAACTTTTCATGTTGGTGACACACTTTTTAGACATGCATCATTTCGCGACATACTCTTACAGCAGGGCACAAGGAAGGCACTAGGACCTGCGTGGAGTCACAGCAGGTTTGGAGGCAGCAAGGCACAAGGCAGACACTAGGACCTGCGCGGAATCCTGGCAGGGCTCGGAGGCAGCATCAGCCGCGACACACCCAGACACTGCAGCCGACACACTAATGTGTCCCGACACACAGTTTGGAAAGCTCTGTGTTAAACAATGGATAGAAAAGGAGCTAATGTGAAGAACAATCTACATAACATCAATGGGCTGCCACTTCTTCACAGGTAATAAAGGATAGGTATTTACCAGGGAAAAGTCCCAGAAAGCAAAATTAGTATTGCTAGCACTAGGGACATCTCTTAACTGGCAATGTGAGAGATACATGACACTCTCCTGCTCATGTTTGTTCTTGTTCTACTCCATTGAAAATCCAGATTGAAAGATTCTCTCTTCGAAACATTCAGTCAAGCAGCAGGAGGAATAGTTTTATCGAGTCAGTAGACCCCAAAGCTATGAGTAGACCTTTGTACATGTTTGACATTCCTACTTCTAATGTCTTCCTATATTTACACAGGCAGGAAATGGGAAGAGGAGAGGACAAGCAAAAACATTGGCTTTGTAATCTGACCAGAATAGTGAGGTCACGAGTTCTGCTGTGCCACAAAGCAGTTTTGCCTAACTCCAGGAAACAGCGACATCTCATCTGCAACCTCCCATGGACAAGCACCCTCTAACAGTCATGGGAATGTTTAATTAAATCCTGATTCTCAACTAAAAGCTGCCACCTACCAAGATGCCACCACCACATTTCCCCATAACTTCCCTCAGAGATTCCCTGTTCTAGTGCTAACCAAATCCAAGGCAGCTTAACATATTTGCTCTGATGAGATCACACAGCCCATAGTGGTATGGCTGCAAGCCATTTGTTCCATTATACTCCAATTTCCTTTCTTCATCCTTTTTTTTTTTTGGTCTCATTTGTTTGGAAAGACAGGCTCTCAGCCTGCATTTGAAATATTTCAAAGTGATATGAAAGATGATGCAATTAAAACAAAAATGACTAGAAGGACCACAGCTCTTAATGCAGCTCACACCAAATGTATTTTAACTTGTTCATCATTTAATGGCTGTAGAACAGGAGCTCTGGATCATTTAACACCCCCTTTCCCCCTTCTTTAAGTAGTAATTTGAAAAACTTAAAAGGGCATTCTGAAAGCATAAGAAAAACTTTCAAGACACTTGCTTATGTGGGCAGCTTTTCGGGAGTGTGACAAATATACACAAAGCATGTAGTGAATAATTCTCTGTTGAACATATTAGTAAATTTCAAGTCTAGTTTTCCATTATTAATGTGCTACCATAGTTATTTATACTACTGCATTTCTCCCATGTTCCTTTGGGTCATTATGATTCTGTACACATGGATGTTTTAGACATCCCAAGGGCCTTAGGAAATATCAGATTTCTCATCACAGGGGAAAACTTCATCTGGTGTCTGCCCAGCTAGCCCGTGGAGAAACATGTAGGCCTTTTCTATATAGCTTTGGAGCTCCAACATATGGAAGAAGAAAAGGGTGGAGGATCTCCAAGGAACACCATGGACAGAACAGGGACCCTCCCAACCTTTTTAAAAAATTCTGACCCATGAAAAAATTTAGGCAAGCTGTTTGGTTAGGATTTCTTTTCCCCTTAAAACCAGCATCCACCCTCAATTTCCTCTTGCTGATCTGTTGTTCAACAGATGTTGAAACACACTGGGGGAAGAGGATTGCCCTGTCATCTTCTCATGTAAGTTATATATAACTACAGCCTGTACTGTGCACAATTTTATCAAGAGCATGTGGATCCTATCCATCTTCTCGGGTTCACGCAACTATATGGTTGCAGAATTATCTCATTTTCTCTGTCAGGGAGGCCAAATTGAAAGAATATTACTATTTTAAGGCAATTTACAAAACGCTTCCCTCCAGGAATAAATCCTATCTGTCCAATACTTCTCAATGAAATTTGTACATTATATTATAGCTTGTACACGAGGATCAAAATATCATACACATTATAGCTTGATTTGAGAGCCAGTTTGGTGTAGTGGTTAAGGCATCAGGCTAGAAACCGGGAGACTGTGAGTTCTAGTCCCGCCTTAGGCACAAAGCCAGCTGGGTGACTTTGGGCCAGTCACTCACTCTCAGCCCTAGGAGGGAGGCAATGGCAAACGACTTCTGAAATCTTGCCAAGAAAAATGCAGGGACTTGTCCAGGCAGTCTCCAGGAGTCAATACTGGCTTGAAGCCCCCCCCCCCAAAAAAAAAAACTTGTTTTAAAGAGTGGCTTGTGACTTCAAAGATTCTAGGTGCCAAGCATTTTTATTTCATCTTCCTTCCCTTCCATTCACTCACAATTCCTCCTTTAATGTCTTTAACTATAGGAGTCATTAATGGGCAGTAAACATTAAACATTAGAAAGTAGGAATAAGGAAACACTGTTGCTTTCTATGTTTGCTTTTAATTTAAATTTAAAGTTATTCAGAACACTTTCCCTCTTAGTTTTGTTTCATTTCCCACCTAGATGTCTTCCAAATAAAGTGTTTATCTAGAGTTCCTTAAAATCAGTACAATCTATTTCCATAACATTTATTTCCCCTCTGCTTCAAAGCAAAAAAGGGGAACAATCTTTATCTACCTTCATTCAGTCTTTCTTCTATGGAGACCATAATTTTTTTTATGTTTATTTGTTCAGTCGCTTCCGACTCTTTGTGACTTCATCAACCAGCCCACGCCAGAGCTTCCTGTTGGCCGTCACCACCCCCAGCTCCCCCACGGTCGAGTCTGTCACCTCCAGAATATCATCGATCCATCTTGCCCTTGGTCGGCCCCTCTTCCTTTTGCCTTTCACTTTCCCTAGCATCAGCTTCTTCTCCAGGGTATCCTGTCTTCTCATTATGTGGCCAAAGTACTTCAGTTTTGCCTTTAATATCATTCCCTCAAGTGAGCAGTCTGGCTTTATTTCCTGGAGTATGGACTGGTTTGATCTTCTTGCAGTCCAAGGCACTCTCAGAATTTTTCTCCAACACCACAGTTCAAAAGCATCTATCTTCCTTCGCTCAGCCTTCCTTATGGTCCAGCTCTCACAGCCATAGGTTACTACGGGGAATACCATTGCTTTAACTATGCAGACCTTTGTTGTCAGTGTGATGTCTCTGCTCTTAACTATTTTATCAAGATTTGCCATTGCTCTCCTCCCAAGAAGTAGAGGTCTTCTGATTTCCTGGTTGCAGTCAGCGTCTGCAGTAATCTTTGCGCCTAGAAATACAAAGTCTGTCACTGCCTCCACTCTTTCCTCCCTCTATTTGCCAGTGATCAATCAAGCTGGTTGCCATCATCTTGGTTTTTTTGAGGTTTAACTGCAACCCAGCTTTTGCACTTTGTTCTTTCACCTTCGTCATAAGGCTCTTCAGCTCCTCCTCGCTTTCAGCCATCAAAGTGGCTGAAAATCTACATATCTGAGATTGTTAATGTTTCTTCCAGCAATTTTAACTCCAGCCTTGGATTCCTCAAGCCCAGCACGTTGCATGATGTGTTCTGCATACAGGTTGAATAGGTAGGGTGAGAGTATACAAACCTGCCGTACTCCTTTCCCAATCTTAAACCAGTCCGTTGTTCCGTGCTCTGTTCTTACCGTTGCTACTTGGTCATTATACAGATTCCTCAGGAGGCAGACAAGATGACTTGGTATCCCCATACCACCAAGAACTTGCCACAATTTGTTATGATCCACACAGTCAAAGGCTTTAGAATAGTCAATAAAACAGAAATAGATGTTTTTCTGAAACTCTCTGGCTGACCTCCCTGGAGACCATAATAACCTCCTCTATTTATCACCTCCAGATTAAATGAGCAGTATCCAGAGACTTAAGAAGGTGCATTATTTAAAATGAGCAGCTGTTTTATAATCATAACCAGCCTCTGTTGCAGGTTTGGCTCCTCTGAATACTGTGTAACCTCTTTTATGCTCATCTCCATTTCTTAGCCGAAGAGCCAGCACTGTCTGAAGATGCTTCCGCGGTCATGTGGCTGGCATGACGCGCGCGGAACGCTGTTACCTTCCTACCGAAGTGGTACCTTTTTATCTACTTGCATTTGCATGTTTTCGAATTGCTAGGTTGGCAAGAGCTGGGGCGAGTGCGGGAGCTCACTCCGTCACGTGGTGCTCGGGTCTCGAACCGCCAACCTTCTGATCGACAAGCCTGGCGTCTTAACCATTGAGCCATCATGCCCCCTTAAAAACTAAATAGTGTGCAGTATTTAGAGATCTGGTCTTTCCCACATTTTCCCACAATTTCCCACATTGAGTTTCAGTTGCTTTAAAAAGAAGCTTTGGCTGTGTTATCATTATAACACAGGATATTGTTGAAATTTCTTTTGAAATTTTTCAGCTCACCTTATTGATGGAGATAGTAGAGGGTTGGTATTGCTGTTGATGTTGCTTTCCATTGTCCTCAGCCAACTCTGGCTGCCCATGATTTCCAATCTAGGAAGTCCAGTGGAACTTATAGCCACCCATCTCACAGATTCATGACTCAGGGCAGCGTACAATAAAAAAGCAATCATAAAAAAATTACAATTAAAAAATTCAGCAATTAAATCACCAATTAAAATTACCAACAATGAAGTAGCAGAGAGAGTTATTGTTATGGGCAATAAAGCCATCTCACTAATTCACCATATCCTTGAGATTCCCAAGTCTGTTAGCACAACCATGTTTTAAGGGACTTCCTGAAGGATATCAGGCATGGGGCCAGTCTCACCTCAGGGGGGATGATGTTCTACAGGGCAGGTGCCATAGCAGAAAAGACCCATTTCCTGGGTCCCACCAAATGTAACTCCTTAGCAGATGGGACCCGCAGCATACCTCTTCTGTTGGATGTAATGGGATGGGCAAATGTAATCAGATGGAGGCGGTCCCTCAAATAACCTGGCCCCATGCCATGAAGGGCTTTAAAGGTCAAAGCCAGCACTTTGAATTGTACCTCGAAGCACACTGGCAACCAGTGCTGCTCGTGGAGTAAAGGTATAACATGTGCCATTCTAGAGGCACACATAGCTGCCCACACTGCAACATTTTGTACCAGCTGAAGCTTCCAAATACTCTTCAAGGGAAGCCCCATGTAGAGTGCATTGCAGTAGTCTATCTGGGAGGTGACCAGGGCATGAGTGACTTATACAATGAAAGACAGGGCATGCCCTTATATCCACACACTGCCCCCCCCCCAACCCCACTGCCTTGTAACTTAGATAAGTGCAAGAACCTTGCATCCCAATGTGAAAATTACATCAACATCCAAAAAGAAAAGAAAAAAAATCAAGTCATTGCTTTGCCACTGAACTGGACAACAATCCTTTAAAAAAAACTGTAGAAGTTTTTTTTTTATACTGTATTATTAAAACACCATTTTGTGTGTTTTTGCCTGTAGTAAGTTTTAAAGCCATAAAAAATCTAGACTATGATATAGTGGTCAGTTCACCTCCCCCTTAACATCAAGCATGCAGACATGGATTCTTTTGCGTATTTTTATTATGTCACAAGAACACTGAGATTGACTCAAATAGTGCCTGGAGCTTCTCATCAAGGTGTTGTAAAAATTAGTTTTTTAGATGGCTGAAGGCTTAGTCTAAATTATATTAAGGAACCTTCTGATTTCACAAATCATTCTTTCAATACTGTAATCTATTTTGCAGAGTTATTTTGAAAATAAAATGACACTAAAACTAGGAATGCTCCTTAGAGCTTTTGAATAAAGGTGGGATAGAAAATAACTAGCAAAGGATCCTGGGAGATGTGGCATGACGTATCTGTGTCAAAGACATCTATGTCAATGATATCATGACATCAATGCCACTTGCCTCCTTTCCTGTGTACCCATGCACCCAAGTCAACTACCTGCTTTTCTAGTTGACATTTCAGTGCCCTAAAGTTATTTTGGGCTAAAATTAACTCTGTTTAAGTTAGCTGCCTAAATCACTTACCTGGGTTACTGTGTTTTCATGACATTATATTTACCCTTTGCTCCTGACCCCAATATGTCACTGTTAAGCATTTCCTGTATATTCCACCATGGCTGGGCAGGGGCAAGAGCTGGTTAAGAAATAACCTTCCATGCACATATTTATAGTATAGTATATACCATTTTATTCCTAACTTTTTGAATTGCTCTATCGATTTGTGGGGGGGGGAGAGAGAAAAGTTTCATTCTTGATCAGGAATTTGAGTGTAAGTTTTCCTGGTCACCTATAATTGCTACACTGTTGAGCAAAGAATGCCTTAACTCAACTGGAATCCCTGGTCACGTGAATCCCCAGAATCCCTGCAAAGGTTGCCATGAAATTATAATTTTAATATGACAAAAGGATAACAGCCTTTAAATAAAGCAGGAGTACTCAGATCAGCAGGATTTAATTCAATTCAATTTAATTCAATCAATTCAAGGTGTTGGTTATTACCTTTAAAGCCCTACATGGCATGGGACCAGGATACCTAAGGGATCGTCTCATCCCCATCACTTCATCCCGTCCCACCTGGGCATGCAGAGAGGGCATGCTACGGACCCCATCAGTTAGGGAGTTCCACTTGACGGGGTCTCGGAAGCGTGCTTTCTCTGCTGTTGCCCCTGCCCTTTGGAACATTCTGCCCCCGGAGATCAGACAGTCCCCCTCACTCCTGGACTTCCGAAAAAGACTTAAAACCTGGTTGTGTCAGTATGCTTGGGGTCAGAAGGAGATTGGAGATACCTGGAGATGGCTTGCACCTTAGATTGCTCTGAGGGGCCCCTTTTATAAACTTAAGAATACTCTGCCCTTGGATCTCATTTTATCCATTATACTTTAAATTATTATTTATTATGTATTTTGTTTTATTTATAAAGGTATATGAATGTTTTAATTTGTTGTAAACCGCCCAGAGTCCCCCTCGGGGGAGTTGGGCGGTGATAAATCCAATAAATAATAATAATAATAATAATAATAATAATAATAATAATAATTTAACCCATGTAACACTTATTAAATAATTAACAGAAATACGAAGTCTCTTGAACACCTTCTTGCCATCAAAAAACAGTATAAGAGATTGGTGATTGATAAGAAGAAGCAGGATATGAAAACCATGTGGAAGCGCCTTATTGAAGCTGCCAAATTGAAGAACACCTCTCTTTTTTGGCAGTTAACTAACCAGACAGCAAGATCTTCTACTATTCTAGACACTCACATTTCACCAGAGGTCTGGGAATATCATTTTCAGAAAATGTATGAGGACCCTAATAATGTGATGCTAACACATATGAACGAAGGCCTAACCTTGTGGCCTCCGGTATCGGTAACTGAAATTAAATCTCTTATAGGACAACTTAGAAAAGGGAAGGCTCCGGGGATGGATTTTATTTCAGCGGAAGTATTAAAGAACAATGTCAAATGGTGGACCCCAATTTTAGCAACACTTTTTACTTATATTGATAAAACAGGGAGAATTCCAGAGGATTGGGGCCTGGCTATCATAGTACCGATTTTTAAAAAAGGGATGACAAATGATCCTGCCAATTATAGGCCTATTAGTCTCCTGAATATAATTAGCAAGCTCTACGCTAGACATCTGCAAGAAAAACTCGAAGAATGGCTGGACCAGAGAAAGCTTATAGCGGATGAGCAGGCTGGCTTCAGAGAGGGCAGAGGAACCATTGAACAATGCCTTATTCTTCAACATCTGATTGAAAAATATCGTACCAACAAGATAACATCATTGTATGCAGCCTACATAGACTTAAAGGCAGCTTTTGATTCTATATCTAGGCCTAAGCTGTGGGAGAAGTTGGAAGCTGCCTCAATAGATAGTAGACTTCTCTATTTAATTCGGGCCTTATACTCTGATACGGCCTTGAAGGTCAGATGCAATAGGTTTGGTTCCCTTTCCAAGCTGATTAAGGTACAAAAGGGGGTGAAACAGGGCTGTATTTTGGCCCCGCTACTTTTTAATTTTTATATTAATGATATGGTAAGTTGTCTAAATCACCCGCTTTCACCCTCCTAAAGTAGGGGACCGTAGTATTGCCCTGCTGCTTTATGCAGACGATGCGGTCATACTTTCTAGGACTCCTGTAGGTCTCAACAGAGCTTTGACAACTGTGGCCCAGTATTGTATTAATAATCAGCTAGAAATAAATTATCAGAAAACAAAGATAATGACCTTCTCCAAAAGACCGAAATTTCGTTCTTGGAATATAAATGGGCATAGAATAGAGCAAGTGACTAGCTTTAAATATCTAGGGGTAGTCATGCACGCCACTGGATCTAGGAAACCTCACTTTGATTATGCAGCTGATTCCGGACAAAATTCAGCTAATGCCATTTTAAAGTTTTTCCGGAGTAAAGGAGGGCATTTTATACCGGCAGCTCTTAAACTCTTCCAGGCGAAGACATTAGCCCAGCTCCTTTATGGGTCCTGTGTTGGTGCTCTAAGTTCAAGTATTACATCCCTGGAAAGAGTGCAATCAAAATTTATTAGAGCAGTATTTCAAATGCCCAAATGTGTTCCAAACGCTTACCTTCGATTGGAAGCGGGCATGATAAAAGTTGAGGTAAGAGTGCGCCTAGCTTCCCTGAATCTTTGGCTAAAACTCAAGCATTATCCTCAAGGTTTAGCACCACTCATTTTCCAAGATTACTTCCAATCCTCTTGGTTAAAGGATATTGAATCTAGTCTCGCCAAGCTAGGATTTTCTACAGATTCAATTCTCAGGATAGATTATGAACAGGCAAAATTGGCCTTGAAGCAAAGGATAAAGGACATAGAGAGACAAACGGACTTAGAGAAGGCTCCTAATTTCTTATCATCAGAGTATAATAAATATATTGTTAATTCTGCTAACTACCTTACTCAACTTGAAATCCCTAGCCATCGGAAAGCCTTTGCCCTAGCTCGTAGCCACGCACTCCCTTCCGCAGTCTTGGATGGTAGATAATAAAAAAATCCCAAAAGCTGCAAGGTGGTGCTGTTGTAATAATGGAGAGATAGAAAATACAGACCACGTGCTCCTCCGTTGTCCTTTTTATAAAGAGCTTAGGAGTAAATTAATATTACCTTTGACCAAGAAATATCCTAGGAGGCAAGATATAGAGTATATGCAAATGTTACTTATAGATGAAGATCCAACTGTTACTGCGCAAGTAGCCAAATTCTGTGCAGCTGCTATAAAGATACGCCAGACTATGATAGGAAAAATGTAGTAATGTACTCCTTGTAATGATTTTAATAATTTTAAAAGATATATATATATATATATATATATATATATATATATATCACACCATATTTTATATGTGATATTTTACTTTTTATAAGCATTTATATCTGATAGAATATTAGTTATGACTAATATTAAGAGCATATTTAAATTTGATTAAGGGGCTCATCCACATTGTGGTCTGAATGTATTTTAATTTTTAATTGGAACAATGTAATTTAACTTATAATTTTAAAACTATTTTAAATCAGATGGTGCATATTGTAAGGTTCAATGAGTATACCTTGTAGAATCTTGTACTGGTCAGTGACCGTAATAAACCTTTGATTGATTGAACACTTATTAAATAATGATTAAATTAAATCAAATTGAAGTCTTGTTCTGTTCCTATCTACTTTTTGTAGTGTGTCTTCAGTATGCCATTCAAAAGGTAAATGTCCTTGTCCAGAAAAATGTTTTATATCCCTGCTCCCAACTGCAGCCTCTGATCAGATTTCTCAATTTGTTCCTGTTATCAAAGGTTCAGAAAGGATCCCATTTGCCCTCCAACAAATGAGAAGGCAGTTTTCCCTTTTCTCTCCTCCTAAGTTTTGTTGTTGTTAACCTTAAGAAAGACCTTTGGATTTTTTTTTTAATGTCAGATGAAGTCTCCTGTTTAGCTCTCAGCACAAACAGCTTAAGAATAAATGAACAGTTCCACTGGACAGTTAGGGATCTACCGAAACCTGAGATAGCTGGTGTTTTTGGTGACCTTGGTTTCCTTTGATTTCCCTGAAGAATAGGAGATCTTGATGTGAACAGCAACATTTCACAGCAGCCTTTGTTGTAAAATGAAATTCCTACACTCCCCTCAGGAATAAGACATGCCTTTCACACTCTGCAGTCACAATGTCACTGGGAAGTGTCTGATTCACATCCAAGTGCTATTAAAGGATTGACATCTTAATGGAGAGATTGATACCATGACAGTCTGGTCACGTTCTTCCTGGGACATCTTAACAACTCTCTTCTGAGCTGTTGATTCAATGTCAGTGGAGGTTGCAAAGATAAGAAGCATCACCATTAATACCCATATTCTGGCCACCCTCCAAATACTGAAAAATTGCAGAGATGGCAAACTGTATTAGGAGCTTTTCAAAAAGTGGTGTAATGTGACTTCTGCTGCCCATTCTACAAATGCCACTATGTTCTAGGCAGCCAGTGAACATGTAGCAGATTTAAATGATAGTAGAATATATGTTTTATTTTATTTTTAAAAAGTATGGCACATATTCCTTTCATTTTTAGTTATTAAAATGAATACCATAAAAACACTTTCCTCAAAAAATAATTAAAACAGTTAAATTATGAGCTAGTGATCAGTCTGGTGTAATATTGCTTCAGCATCACTTCAGCAATTTGATTTGGATTTTCTTTTTTTTCTTCCTCCTCCATCATCATCATCATCATCATCATCATCATCATCATCATCATCATCATCAGATTTTCTCCAGGATGATCGGTCTTCCAATGGTGCACCCATTGCCACTGTAATTAAGTCCATCTACCTTGCTGCTGGTCATCCTCTTTTTTTCTTTCCTTCTACCTTTCCCAGCATTATGGATAATTTGTCTAGAATATGATAATTTGAGACTTGTTATTTATGCCTCAACTGAGAACACTGCATTGATTGTTCTATGATCCATTTGTTGGGTGTGTGTGTGTTGTGGTTAGCCATGGTATTCTCCAGAGTCTTCTCCAACACTAAAGTTCAAAAGCATCAATACTCTTTCTATTCTGCTTCTTCAAAGTCCAGCTTTGGCTTCCATACAGAATTAGCACTCTATAATAAACCATTGGCTCCATGATTCTGATCTTTATAGGTATAGAGACATTACAGCATCTGAATGTCTTTTCAAAGGTTTTCATTGCTACTCTACCAAGTGCTAATCTGTGGAGTATTTTTTGATAGCTGGTTCCTTTACTGTTGATAGATGATCTTAAAAGTCAAAAGCTATCCACTACTTCAATATCTTCATTGTTAATTCTATGGCTGGTTACTATATTGATTACTTGATGTAATTATCTGGGTCTTCTTTATATTTAATCCTAGTCCTATTTTTTCCTGTGCTTCTTGACTTTCATTACTAGACCTTGCAGATCATTTGTATTTTCAGCTATCAGAGCAGCACAGGTTATTGATGTTCTTTGCTCCAATTTTAAAACCATGCTCAATTTCTTCCAATCCAGCTTCCTTCAATATATATTCAGCATATAGGTTAAATAAATAAGGGGAGAATATATAGCCTTCTCTCACTCCTTTGATGAACTAGAGCCAGTATGTTTCACCATGTTTCATCCAGACTGTGACTTCCTGACCTATGTACAGGTTTCACACGAAGACAATGAGAATTTCTGAAATCTCCATTTTCCTAAACACATTCCACAGGTTGACATAGTTGAGACAAAGGCTTTTGTATAATCAATGAATCACATATTGTCTTCTTTTTGATATCCTTTGGCTTTCCAAATTATCCACCATGCATCAGCTATAATAGCTGTTGCCCTTTGACCTTTTCTAAAGCCAGCTTGACCATCTGGCGTCTCCCTTTCCATGAAGGGCTCTAATGTCTGTTGTTTGTTCCTATGCATTTGTTTCCTAGCATGTGAAATTATAGATATTAAGTCTCCCTTTTTTGGTATTGTTATATAGACTGACCTCTTCCAATCTGTTGGCTACTATTCTCTTCTACTATGTTCTCTTCGATTGGTACTATGTTGTTCTCCAGATTTGTTGGCATACTTTTGGTTAGAAAGTTCTTCTGTTGCTTGCCATATTTCTGTAGATATTCCATCAATTCCTGTAGCCTCCTGACCCACTAATGACCAGAATGCTGATCTATTTTCATCTTCTTGTAGCAAAGGTTCTTTGAAATAGGGAATATCTTCTAAGATGTATTGCATATTGACATTTCTTTTTGTTGTTGTTCAGTTGTTTAGTCATGTCCGACTCTTCGTGACCTCATGGACCATAGCACGCCAGGCCTTCCTGTCCTCCACCGTCTCCCGGAGTTTACTCAGATTCATGTTCATTACATCGGTGATGCTATCTAACCATCTCATCCTCTGCCGTCCCCTTCTCCTTTTGCCTTCAGTCTTTCCCAGCATCGGGGTCTTTTCCAGTGAGTCCTCTCTTCATACATTCCTTTCACCTTTTTTTGTTCTTCTTTGAATCAGTTACTATCTGTCCATTGGCATTTTTAGCATACTAATTTGAGGGTGTCTATGAAGGTTCTCAGTCATCCAGGTGGAATTGTCTGTAGCTTGAATCATGTCAACTGGATTTCTATTTTCTCAGTGGAAACGTTTCCACTGAGAAAATAGAAATCCAGTTGACATGATTCAAGCTACAGATAATTTGAGGGTGGACCCTCTTATTGAGTTCAGATATCTTTTGGAAGACTTTCCTTGTTTTTCCATGCCCGTTTCTATCTTTAATGTCTTTGCAGATGTTGTTGTAATATTGATTCTTGTCTTTTCTAACAACTCTCTGAAATTCTCTAATAAGTTCTTCCTGAGATCTTTGTCTTTCTTGGCTTTGATATCTCATGTCTTCTTGGAAACATCCAGTTTGCTTTTTTTCTGTTTCTTGGTTTTTGGCAGTCTCTTTTCACATTTATCCTTAACAACTTCTTTGATTTCATTCCACAGTTCCTCTTGTTCTCTGTTAATAAGGTTCAGAACTTCAAAGCAATTCCTGATGTTCACCTTTAAAAAGATAGGTACTGTATATCCTCAATAGCATATTGTGGGAACTGGTCGGCTTTCTTCTGTTTTAGTTGACTTGGAACTTGTACATGAACAGTTCATGATCTGCTTCACAATCAGCCCCTGACATGTCTTTCCTGTTATAACTGAGCTCTTCCATCTCCTGGTGCCAATAATATAGTCAGTTTGATTTCTGTTTACTTCATCTGCTAATGTCCATGTATATAGGTGTTTTGGTTGTTGGAAGATTGTGTTAGCAGTCATTGGACTGGCAGAAATTGAGAAGCTATTCTCCTGCTTCATTTCTGTTTCCTGTGCCATGCAGTCCAAATATCTTTTTGTCCTTAATATGCCCGACATTGGCATTTCAGTCTCCAACCATAAGCAGCATATCTTGCTTGCATATTGTCTTGATTTCAGATTGAATGTAACCATAAAACTCGTCAACCTCCTCTTCTTCTGCATCAGTGATTGGAGCATAAATATGCATAGTTGTCATATTAAAGGGTTGTCTGTGAAGCCTAAATGATATTATTGAGTCACTACAACTGCATTGTACTCAAATGCACGCCTTGCTATATTCTTCCTGACTATGAAAGCAATACTGTTCCTGCTTTCTTTTTTGTGTCCTGGGTAATAAATAGTATAATGTTTTAACTGAAATTATCCAATTCCAGCCCATCTGAATTTGCTGATGCCTAAGATGTTAATGTGTAGTTGTTTCAGTTCATCTTCCAATGTGTTGAGCTTTCCCATGTTCATGCTTCTTATGTTCCATGTTCCCACTGTAATTCTGTGTTAGAAGTTTGGATTTTCTTTTCCTGCATGGCAGCATCAGCAACTAGACATCCCAAAGGCTTTAATCTAGCCACGTCCTAAGCACTATTAATAATCTGAAAGATCCTCAGCTATTCCTCATTAGCGCGTTGAATGCTGTCCGACTTGCTGGACCCAATATCTGGCACTGTATCATCAATCATTTTATATTATCTATCCATGTGGTTTTCTTCGTAAAATACAGGAATATTTTACCACTGCTCCTCCTGTGCTTTTGACATTGTCACTAAAGTGATCTTCCACCTCCAGCATTTTCCTATATTGCTGCTGTGCAATATAGGTGCCTCCTTGCTTTAGCTGTGTAGTTGGGATGACCTTCATGTCTTGGGTTACCCTGCTGGAATTATATACTCTTGGCATACACATCCAGTATTCTTTGCTCATCTTTCCCAGGAACACATCACCACCACCACCACATTGAAAGAAGCACACAAGGACTTAAAGGTAGCCATCCACAATACTACTTTTATTTTCTCCTACATGTTGTGGTTTTGATTGATCCTAATAAGGGTGTAGCCTAAATGTGGTTTTTTGGGATGATGTCTGTATAAATGGATGAATAGATTATATATACATATAAATATTAAGACAATTGATATTACTTGTGAACAGTTTGGGGTAAACCCTAACATGCAGGTTTGTGTGGTTTTCTCCAAGCTTTCCATATCAAGCTTTAAGGGGAGAAACTTCATACTTGATTATTCCTCATTTTAGGTAGGAAGAACATCCTGGACATGGAAAAGTAGTATATCTGGGAGAAAAGTTGTAAAGTTGTAGGGATTCTTTGCAAGGAGAAGGGTTAAGGAGAATCCTTAAATAGAGGATTGTCCCTTCTTCCCCTCACTGTTGGGTAGAACAGTAAAAATGAAAAGTGTAGCAAGAAATATTAAAAATTGAAGTAAGTGTGTAAAATGAGCATGAAGCTGAACTAACTAATTTCAAAGAAATAAATATTCAATATGATTGCAAATCAAGATCCTTATCCCACATCAGTCTTCTGCCACTTTTTTCTCCAATGGATGGAAGTTAAGAGATGCCATCTAATAATGAGACCCAGAGTTTTTTAGTTTATCCTCACTTGAGATGAATGCATCATCATTAAACTTCCATTTTCATCAGACAACTGGGCTGAGCTAATCAAAGCACCTACTCATCCCCGAGTTAGATATAACAGAAATAAAGTACACTACTATTGGTCAGTGTTATCTGAGCCTTCCTATTCTTACAGTTCCCTTATCTTGAAGTTCTTTAATTCTAGGTAGATTGTTCATCAAAGATGTGTGCTATTAAGTATACTACTGCCCTCTACTGGATTCCACCAAGTCGTCTTCAGAACAGCAAATCAGCTTATTCAAGAGGTATAAGGCAAAGATCTCACCAATATTTTACAAGTTCAAAGCAAACCCAGAAAAGAAAAGAAAGCAAATGGAGCCCAAACAAATCACCACATCTATCTGTAAGGGACTGCAGTTCATATACTGTGATCAGAAATGCCACTTTGCCTGGGATTTGAGCACATCATAAGCATACTATGAAAACAAATGTGGGAGCAGAATGCACAGCGCTTCTGTGGCACCTTTAAGGACTAATGCAGAAGATGCATTATCTCTCAAGTTCTACAAGGTTTTCCCTCTTTAACACCTCCAAATAAAAAAGGTTCCAAAATATTTTGACTCGGACCAATCGAAGGATCTCTGGGGATTACAAATGTAGAGGTGAAGACCACTCAGGCTGCTCCTGTGCTAATTGAACCCTTCTCCAGCATCAGCATCAGGATGCCAATACTCAGTAAGATCTTGCGTTTTCAGTGACCCAGCAAGGCTGGCTGCCACACTGGATATGGTGGTCCAAGTGTGATAATAAAATGGTAGATTCAAAACATATATGAGGCTGCCACTAAGGATGCCAAAAAACTCTGCCATGGATTTATTTTTTCTCAAAATGCCACACTTTAGCAAACTGCACTCCTCTGTGCAAGTAACAGCAAAGGATATGATCGGCTCTCCTTCATCATTCTTGGCTAGAAAAGTTCATGAGAATCTCCTGGCATCAGACCTTTGTGGTTCGGCAAGGTCAGAAACAGGCATAGCAGGGATTCCAGGAATGTTCTTTATTATTGTAGATAGAATAATAGGATTTTGAAAGCATATCAGGGTTTTCTTCTGCCCCATCTTATAGCAAACAAAATCAAGATGGGGTTATTTTGAGTTGGTTATTTTGTGTTTATTTCTCACATTTTCCTCTCTTTTTAGGACTGAGTAATCTTTTCTAAAAGTCCCCCCTTAATCATTCACTCATTCCTTCTCCATTAGCAAGGCCAGGTCTACATTCCTTCACACCTGACATTCAAAATAGTCCTGAGGAAAAAAATATTGAGGTAGTTGCTAAATTCATATGACAGACACTTCAGTTCTTGCAGGAAATAAATGTCCAACCGTTCCAACTCTTGACAGAGGTATAGCCTATCAAGAACTAGTTTTGAGGACATTTGCGAACTATGCTTACAGAATCAAGCAAGTTGTGTTTAGTGATGGCATACCTTTTCTCTCCACTGTCACCAATAGCTATGTCCTCCATAACTACTGCAGCTGAAACCCTCCTTTACTGACGTAGCATCATCACATGATCTAGAACTATCTGGTAGCCCCTAGAAGTACATGACCGTCCCCTTCCTTAACTCAAAAGTTATGGAGAACACAAATCAATGTAATGGGGGTTTAAGAGCTGTCTCACTGCCTCTTTTATCAACAGGTGAACGGAGGAAGTGCTACAAATAATATGTTTGCCATTTTATTTATGACCTCAATTCCATCTATTGGAATTAACCTTCATAATATAACATTGTACATATTTACTATAGCAAATCCCTCTGTGTTCAATGGGCCTTTTGCCAAGTTAAGAATGCTAGGAATCAGCCTTAAAAGCTATACCTCATCTGGCCTTGGATTACCTGTGGGAATATCTACTTTTCTGTGCTTTTTCTGAATAATCCTCTTAAAATCAGTAGTCAAAGTAAAAAATTGTGAATGAACCACATGCAAAAGTGAAAAGGATGAGAACTAAATGGATCCATTCATACCCATTTTTTTATATGAGACAGACAGTGAAAATGACTTGAAACACTATAAAGTGGTTTTTCAAGATCCGAAAAGCAGACCCCGCGAAAATAGTGGGAAAACGCTGGGGGGGGGGGAGGAGGAGGAGGAGGAGGAGGAGGAGGAGGAGGAGGAGGAGGAGGAAATGGCTTATGCACACTATGCATCGTTCATTTACGTAGTTTGTTGTTCCATTAGGATGATGGCCTTTTTCTTACATGCTTTGAAATGGAAACTAAAGGGCATATCTTTTCACATATCTTCGGCATTATTGCTGAAAATAATCTAATTAATATGAAGCACTATGCAGCTGAAAATCAGTTGCTTTAAGTTAGAGTTGAAAAAGGCTTTGAAGAAACTTTTGGCTGAAGACACTAAACCAGATCAATTTTTTTTCTTACATAGAAAGGTCCTTCTAACATTAACATAAATTAGCAAAAGCTGCAAATCATCTAACATTTCTGAGATATTTCACTGGCCAAGGATCCCCTAAAACCCTCTTCAAATTTTGTTTTAGGTAGATTTGTTTTGGCTGCTTTTGAAACCCAAACAGCAAATTATTTTATAACATGAAACCTTGGTGGGGTTGTCCTGATTCTGCCCAATTATTTGAGCAGCAGCCCAGATCATTTGGAGTGGCTGGGTAATACCACCCACAACTAACTAACTAGATAGATAGATAGATAGATAGATAGATAGATAGATAGATAGATAGATAGATAGAGATAGATAATTGATAGATGATAGATGATGATAGATAGATAGATAGATAGATAGATAGATAGATGATAGATAGATGATAGATAGATAGATAGATAGATAGATAGATAGATAGATAGATAGATAGATAGATGTTACTATACACAGTCTGAAGCTCCCTCATACCAAAATGGTATTTCCCAACTTTTCCTGGAACCATGACTTAACTAATTTGTGCTGAAAGGCATTCTCAGCTGTTGGGATTGAACCATAGCCACAGAATAGAGAAAAGAAATACTGTTACAGCTGAATTACAAAGCTGTAATTCCTGGCTCCAGTAGACCGATTCAAGCCATAGAAAACTCTCACAGTATTCCCAAGAATAATCTGAAGAAATTCTGAAGACAAAGGTTAGATTTGGCAACTTGGAATCTTGGCAGAGAGAATGTTTCCCTTCATAGTGACTGCAAGCAGACACAATTCAATCTGTTTCGATTTGCTGGTGAAATTTCTAAAAGGTCTCTCTTCAAAGGGGCCGCCAATGCTATTAGCATTACTCAAACCATTTCCTTAGTAGCTACTTAGAAGGATGATATATCACTGTACTCTTTAGTTCCATTTCATTTCAAGAATGGGAATAGATAGCGAAGAACTGAAGCTTGGATTCTGTGAGAGTTGGCTATAGGAACTGACAGCAGAACATGTTTTTTCTTTGAATGGTCATAAATCATTGGTAAATGGCTGCAGCCAAAAACAGTTGAAGCAAAAGAAAGCACCAGAATTTTCCTACATATTTCTGCAGAAATAATGTATATTTTTCCTCCAACAGCCAGAAGTAAGCTTATGCTTTATTTGCTATTTATTTTGAAGAGCATTTCTAAACCATTTTTCCGGCTGCAGCAAGTACACCTTAGGGGTGAATGAAATGTAACAACTGAACCAACTGAAAATGTTTTAAAACAACCTGCAAGGTCAGTAATAACAACCAATGCTTCAATATTCCAATTAACCATTGTTGAACAGTAGACAAAATGAACTTTTTTTCTCTGTGCCTAGGAAACAAAAGGAAAACCAGGAATGGGAACAGTTCAACTTCTCCTGGTAGAGTATGTTGTATCTATTCAACGTTCCCATAAACCAATCACTTCAGACATCAAACAGAAAGCAGAGCTTCCCATGACAGTTGCAACCCACAGGCAGGCTTGTATGGGAAGAGGTGATATTTCCAATACTGTGGTCTTAAAAACCAATTTTCTTCAATGTCACCTTTCTCCCCTACCCATCAGCATATCCAGTTTCAAGAACAAGTGGGCTGAGCATTTTAGCAGAAAGGGGGCACACAAGCATAGAATCCTGATTTTCTAGCATGGTAGCCCTGATCCAGGTTGGAAAATCCACAAAGAGCATTGAATTGACACCTACATGTGCAAGATAGCCTGCATATGCACTATCAAATCTCAGTATCTTGCTATTTTGAGATTGCAAACACCCAAAACCCATATTATATTCCTGTATAGGCTTAACACAGTTTTAAAAACAAAGGAACCCTCTCAAGCCCTGCCCAGTTTGCACCATTCCCCTCCCTTGCCCCCAAAACCCTTAATTGCACCTCTTGGTTGCCAAAGTTTGCCCACCCCTGCTGTAGCAGAAGGTTTACATCTAACAGTCAGGGCGCTGAAATTGGCTAGAGATTTTTCCCTGAGTGTCGGCATAAGGTACACAGGTGAGATCAGAAGAATATATCCATCATAATGAAGCATTAATGTGTAGCTGAAGCTATGGCCAGTAGACAAGGTGGACATTAAGAAATGGAATCGAAACGCAACTCTAATGCAGAGAACAGGTGATCTATAATGGTAAATACTTAGTGTGTGTGTGTGTGTGTGTGTGTGTAGTTTATTGGTAAATATTTAGATATTTAAATTAAGATATCTATTTTTGGAATATACAGAATCTTCTGTTGAGCTTTACCTACCCCAAAAGATAGTAACATCTAGGATTGTGCTTCAATTCCTCATTCTTTATTTCCCTCCGAAAGAAGCTTTATTTTCTTTTCTACCTCATTCTCAGACTACTTTAGAATTTGTCATGGTTTTTTTTTTTTGGTCTTACATTATTCTTGGAAGTGTGGAGGGGACCTCTGTGGCTGACTTCTTTTCTTTATCCTTCCATCACTCAGAGACGGTCGGTATGGTTGGCCATACGTCCCAATCTGAAAAAGCCTTGCCATAATGTCTCTCCCTGAGATTTAATGGAGGTGTGCGAAATCAGGGATGCTTCACTCTGCTGGAGAAAGGAACATTCCATGAAAGTTAGGAAACTGATGGATACTCTCAGACAACTCATAACTAAAGTATGGCTAAGAACTACAGACTCCTCCCATGAGAAGTTTACCATAATGTTCTTCTCTATTGAGAGAGAAGTCCTTAGAAAGAGCTCTTAGAATAGAAAAATAATAATAAAAACAAATTAAAGGTAAAAAGGTAAAATAAATTGTTCAAATTGGACTAGCGATATCCCAAATGAGGCTCTGGTTTATGTTTTCCAGTCTAAATTCTGATCTTAAAAATTGAATGGAATCATCAGATTTAATTGGACTTGATGCAATACTTTAAACTGAAGTATCAAACTGAAACTGACAAATTCTAAAGTAGTCTGAGAATGAGGTAGAAAAGAAAATAAAGCTTCTTTCGGAGGGAAATAAAGAATGAGGAATTGAAGCACAATCCTAGATGTTACTATCTTTTGGGGTAGGTAAAGCTCAACAGAAGATTCTGTATATTCCAAAAATAGATATCTTAATTTAAATATCTAAATATTTACCAATAAACTACACACACACACACACACACACACACACACTAAGTATTTACCATTATAGATCACCTGTTCTCTGCATTAGAGTTGCGTTTCGATTCCATTTCTTAATGTCCACCTTGTCTACTGGCCATAGCTTCAGCTACACATTAATGCTTCATTATGATGGAAAATTCAAATTCCCAAACTGATGAAAATAATAATATTGGATCAACAACTGAAACTGATTCAATAATTCAAATCACACCCCTCATAAATTGGATGAAAGCTTTGCTCATGGAGTCCCTGTTCATGAACTAGGATATCTAGAGAAGACATTCACATTGTGGGTTTTTGTACATGTTTTACCTTGTCCTTAGATTAGAGAGTTTTTGTATCTACTGTATGCATTGCTATTTAGAGGTAGCATCAGTTTCTTAAAAGGAAAGGATGCTTCTATGAAGAATTCTGAAATCCACACATGATACAGTGTATAACTACATGTATAAAACCCGCAACAACAGATTTCCAATGCTTTGGCCTCTGAACAACCCAACAGTCCATTTTTAATAATGAGAAACATAACAGAAGTTTGGCTTCACTTGCAAATGGCTGGGCAGTTCTGAATCACCAAGAGAACATGGTCATGTGCTCACCTGCTCAACTGATGCAGCAACATATTTTTTTTAAGAGTTTGGAAAATAAATGGAACTTGTCAAGATGCCACGATAGCAATGAAACTCAACAGATCTATCTTTTTGAGTCCTGTGTATTGTTGTTTATTCAAGACTTTCCACTGTCAAAACAGAGAGTCCCTACTATGGATTTAATGGAATTGATTTATTGATAGGGGGTGAAATTTCTAAGTAAATAATGATGTAATCCTCAAGGGGGTACTTATATGAATACAATTTCCAGCCACAGATTTTATAGTTTCTTGGATTCTAACTCTTTCACTCCTACAATGAATGTGTGTGGCTCTGATTCCAGCACTAACTTGAGTGAATCCTAAATTATAGCTCTATTTTCTCTTTTAGTTCCTGACATACTACTGGGAAGAATAAAATCTTGCTAACAAGGAGGAGGACTGAAATGAAAAAGGCAGAATACATGTGCTATATTGCATACTAGGCAGTGTTAGAAAATGGAAAGGCTCTAATCTCATAACTTTTGTGCACTCTTTTGAGTGCATCAAGATTTTTCTCTATCCCTTCTAAGAGGGCTGTTCTGTAGGGTGAAGATCTAGACACCTGAATTTCTCTGGAAGTTGGTGTGGCATCCAATGACATCAGTGGCATCTCTTTATAGGCAGCAATGTTTAAGAATAAATGCAGTGGAAGTATCAGGATAGGACTCTGGGGCAGAAGTCAAAGACAGCTGAAGGAGCAAGAGTTCTCAAATGAAATAGGTCTTTAGGGAACTCTCCTGCTTTTTTTTGCTAATACTGTGATCATCTAAACAGCCTCCTAAAAATGCCACCCTCCAAGGACAGAAGACACAAAGCCAGCCAAATTGTTTCATCTATAAGAGCATCTCTTGTAATATGGGACAGTACAACTATAAAAACAAATTAATTTTCTACCCTAAATCTGCTGCCTGGGGTAGTTGATTCCTTATGTCTAATGTTAAGCCAGCCCTGATTGGGGAAATTATAACCATAAGATTATAACTCATAAAAGTTTTTGGATTTTAGATTTTCAAAACATTTTATTTCAGATACCGTCATACTGGGTAGAATTGGCCATGAGCAAACCGGTCACGGGAGATTAATTTTGATCCATTTTTATGTATAAATCAAGGAGAAGCCAGGGAATGAAAAATTAGGGTTTTTTACAGTGACAGTGCAACTATCTTGAAGTTCAGTTCAATGTTAATTTACAACAGCCATATGGTAAACAATTAATACAAATATAAGCCATTGTAAGAGGAGCTGATACTTTTGCTTGAGTAAAGCCGATCTCAAGAGATTATAGTAAGGAGATTATAAAAATGACATTGGTTTTCTTGAGTTCTAGATGAGTGGAACACAACAAATCTACCTTGAATTTCTCTCTCTTTCTCTTTGCTTTCCTACCATCAAAAGGGAAAATGAGGGGGGGTGTTTGCGTTTGTGTGTGTGTGTTTATTTTATCTTGAGGTTTAAGTCGTCTTTTCATGAAACAGTATAATTGGCATAAGTATGGAGAAACCTCCTTGCAGGCTTAATTTCATACTCTCAGGAAATGCTAATATTTTCCAAATGCTACAGCTAGCATCATCTTTCTCAGTTAGCTAACAGTTGTCTATTGTATTGGCTACTCACCAGATTTATGGGCTTTCCCAGGCAGACGGAAATGCTCATTTTTTCCAGTTCTCCAAAGGCTAATAAAACATTTGTCATTGATCCAGTGTCCCTTGTGAGTCTGACATAGGCCAAACTTCTCACAGTGTTATAAATGTAGATATTTTAAGAGCTCTACTCTTCATGCAGCAAATGTAAGACCAAAGGTCTTTCGACTGGCTCTTGAGCACAGTATGCATTATTGAGCATATGGTGTCAAAACTCATAATGTGATTTTTAAAGGAAATTTGCCAGAAAGCTAAGCATCCCTGTAAAGTATCCTTTGGCTATGTATGGCAGTAACCAGCACTGTGCATGCATCTTCTTTTATTTCCTACTCAACTGTTGTTTCTACCCACATCTTCAATAAACAGCAAGAATTAAATGGGGGAGGGGCTTGACTTTGTGATCTATTTAAATCCTTGCTGAAATAGGGGCACCATTTTATTTCTGAGGTCTATATTTGGTCTACCAGGAGGTCAATTGTGGCCTCCTAAGGCACTTCAGATGCTGTTGCCCATCAAGAACAACCCCCACCAATTTCCTTTGTGTATGAAACTCATGTGTGCATGCAAGAGTATGTGTTTTGAAATTATACTTTTTCTTCCTTTTTCTTTGACAGAGTTGATGAGATACATAAAAAATAGGTAAGAAGTTTCAAGAAGAAAAGACAACCTATGAAGCAGTATATGGATGTAGTGCAAACAAGAGTGGTTACAAGGATGGAAAGCTATAGAAAGCTATAGTGAACAGTATTGATATAAACTACATGTAGCTATATTTCCTTTATTGTCTTATCTCTTGCCTACAATTCCTTGACTCACTATTTCTCACTTTATTTCGGCACTTTGCATAAATTTCCTCACCCCAAAGGAGAGTAGCAGGATGTGTGCATATGTATGTAAGTATGTGCATTTTCTTTTTGCTTTTCAATTTATTTTAAAGCAAGGAATTAATGGAGTTGTGAGGGATTTACAATCATGCTAAGTGTGTGGGTATTAAAATGTATCAGTTAAATTAGTAAATTAAGTAAAATTAATAATGCAAATACAGATAGTTAATCTATATTTCCCACTGTTTTAAAAATTATTTTTATATGGTCCTGTTCTTTTCTGAAGAGTAGCCCCCAACATTAAAAAGGCTGGAATGACCCTTGACTCAAGAAAAGTTCTGTACTCCTTTCATAAAACATTGTTTCCCTCATGGCAGAATTAAAACAACCACTGGGGTGGGGGGGAAACTCAATCCACTTTCTAGCTGATAAATAATCCTGTTCTGCTTCCATCTTGTTTGTCCAACAAATCAAATTACTTCCTCTCCACAATGTATTTTTTAATTCATTCTCATCCACGTATCCTTCTCTCAGATGCTGTCTTCCACCTTCTACAATCTTTCAATCCTATCATGAACAAGGTTTCTAAAAATATGGATGGAAAATGAGAAAAAATTCAGAGGACCTCCATCTTCCACCAAATAATCAACAGGAGTTCCTCATTCTCCTAAAGTAATTTGTATCAAGCAGGATTAGTTCCAAAAAAAGGCAAGGGAGATACCCCTTCCTCTTGTTTAAAAACCTTCAATTTGTTCCCCTTAAAAATCAGACAAAGGATATCACAGCTATAAAAGAAATCTGGAAATAGAATCGCATAGCTGCAATTTAATCAGTAGCATCTGAAATAGATGAATAAGGATAGCATACAGTAATCCCATCAGCCAATGGGACACATGCACACATGCGCGTGCACACGCACACACACACACAGGGTGTACCAAAAGTCGGGGCCTGTAAACATTTTATTATATAAATTACATTAAAAGTCCAAATTGGTTGGCATTTACTTCTAAATACTTCCTTACTCATTTGATGTATGACCTTTGAACCTTCCTAAGTACAGTAACATTTTCTCTGGGAAAAAAATTAATAAAACATATTCGGATTGGCCTATTGGAGCCTGGCTTTTGGTACATTCTGTACATGTGGGTGGGTGTGGGTGTGGGTGTGGGTGTGGGTGGGTGCATTGTGTGTTTTCAGGAGTGTCAGTTGTATTTCCTGGGCCATACATTATACAGTATGTGGATAGAATCTTACACTCTGCCTGTCATTTCATGAACATGCCCATGTATGTTTCTTCTAGGATTCTATTTATTTATTTATTTGGGGTAGTCTTCCATTCAACTGTTAAATAGGTTTAACTCTGCTTAGTTTTTCAAGATTAGTCAAGGTCACCTAAGTGTTGGCACTTACTTAAAGCTATATATTAATATACCTGTCATAAAGCTGGTAAATGCAGCAGGGCCCTCATTTTCCCAGTGATAAACTAACAACAAGAACTCTCGTTTCCAGGGCCTGGAACAATTATTTTATTATCAACATTTCATGCAGAGATTTAAGCTAGAAATATTACACTCAGGGCAAGTGCAAAAAGTTCCAAAGTGTCAAAAACATTTAAGATTAAGTCAAACATGGTACAGATGTGCCTTTATTTAGATATACTTAGAAATGTTCAAGATTAAATTGTGAAAAGGAAAGCAAAGTATTCTCTAAATATTTGCTGTGATTATACAGTGGTAGACATAAATGTATTTTTCTTGTTTTAAATAATTGTGCAACCCATCCAGAGAATTCTAATTGTTAGGTGGTTTAGAAATTAATGATGATGATGATAACTAATGATAACTAATCACTGCAACTTATCATCAGCATCATCATACTGTAACTGATCATGGTCAATAGCTAGGCAATTGAATGAATAATTGTCATGATGGGGATTGTTTAAATGCTGGCAGGTATGACAGGAGGGAGACAATTAGTGTGTTTGTTTGTTTGTTTGTTTGTTTATTATACTTGTATGGCTGCCCACGTTAAAACCAGAACTCTGGGTGGCTTACAACCATAATATATATAAAAAAAATCATTCAAAAAATAAAAGCAAAAGGTCATAAAAACAGAAACAAACAAAGAAACAAACACAAACTGGTACCACAACCAACCCCCCTTGATGTAATGCACAGCACTCTCTTCCACCTCTGACTTCACCCTATCCCAGCGCTTGGGGGGGAAAGCCAGCTCTTCATGGCTTTCTGGAAGGTTAAGAGGGTGGGGACCTGCCAGATCTGAAGGGGGAAGGGTATTCCACAAGGCAGGGTCTGCCACAGAAAAGACCTGCTTCCTAGGTCCTGCAACATTGAAGGAGAGGGACCTGGAGTGTGCCTACTGGTGGGATGGGCAGATACCCTCAGGGAGAGGAGGTCACACAGATAAACTGACCCTGTGCCATGTAGGGCTTTAAAGGTGATAACCAGCACCTTGAAATGGGCCAGGAAGAAAACTGGGAGCCTGTGCAGCTCCTGCAACAGAGGTGTAACATCAGCAAGCCTAGAGGCACCTAACACTGCATGCGCTGCCACGTTCTGGACTAGTTGTAACTTCCAGATGGTCTTCAAGGGCAGCTCCGTGTAAAGTGCATTGCAGTAATACAACCAGGAAATGACCAAGGGGTGAGTGACCATAAGCAAAGCACCACAGTACAGGAAAGGGCACAATTGGTGCGCAAGAGGAATCTTGAGCAGGAACCAAGTTGTTTCTCATCTTTGGGAACTTTAAGATGTGTGGACTTCAACTACCAGAATTCTCCAGCCAGCATTACCAGACCCTGGGGGGCCAAAAACCCAAAGCCACTCCGTCTTGCCACGGTTGAGTTGACTGTTCCTGCTTGTGCTTCTTCTCAAGACAGGACATTGGAGCCAATTGTCTTTATCTATGCCAATAGGTTTGGAAAAGAAAACAGATAATGCCAGCAGACAGAGATAAAGTCCAGCTTTGTATATGTCTCCTAGGAGTGTAACCTTCTAAAGCTTTGAGGAAAAGAGGAAAAAGAAAGAAAGAAAGAAAGAAAGAAAGAAAGAAAGAAAGAAAGAAAGAAAGAAAGAAAGAAAGAAAGAAAAAGAAAGAAGTTTGTGGTTGTTGTTTTTTTTACATCATCCAGGCATATTTGATTCCCACCTTTAAATATACATTTATTTCCTAAACAGAAATATGATTCAGTTTAAATAGCAATTATGATGTGATGGAAAGTGACAAAACCCAGAATTCAAGCTTGATGTTAGCATTCTTAGCTCATGCTGGGCATGGATTCAGTATGTAGACAGAGGCAAGAGACAAGGAGGTTAATGATGGACTACTTTGTGATCCAAAATGTCTCTGTTTGCATCATTCTTTTGAAAAAGAATTCATAGACGTGATTTAAGGATGAGCTACATTTGTCCAAATTTCTGTGTTCCGCAAGTCCTTCCAGTTTTTATTGTAGCTCTAATTAACTGTACATAATGACATTCTGTTGTAATGAAGTCCAAAGGAAAGTTCCTGACCTCTGCAACCTGCCCAGATGATGTGATTATAGAATAACATTACAATTCATATGGAAGGTACTGAGACCTACGTCTCATCCATGAAAATGCTTTCTAAGGGAATAACCATATGGCAGTTGCTTGGGCTCCCTGATGCTGTACTTTAGTAGAAGTGATCAAATACTTTATTTAAAACTCTACCCACTTCTTGGCAAAGCCAGAAGATCAAGCCAACTCAGAAACCAGTGAGCCAGGAACAGTGTATCAAGCTTGGCACAGAGAGCATTTTGAGGGATCTGGAAAACTATGAGTAGAATTTAAATTAGAATATGCAATGGGGTTGGGATTTCAACATATTGTGACCAGTTATGGTTAGCGTCTAGGCAAAATTTGGCAGATCATTGAGATTCTGGGAAAATGTTCGAACTTACTGGCTTTCTGGAAATTAGCATTGTTTATTTGGCATGAAGGGTTTTCAAGTTGTTGCATGATTAAAAAACTAGCTACTTGTCAACATTAATAGATAGTAAGTAAGAACCATCCTGTAGCAAAGGTCCCATGAATAACCTTGAAGGTACATGTTGAAGTTAAGCATGCTTGGACATACTGCTATTCTGGATAGATTGTGCTCTTTACTTTTACTCTATTAATTGTCAGAGTCCAAAAAATAAATCAGCAATATAGTGCACAATATCAGTAAATATTAACATACATTAATGACAGGATACAAAGGTCAATGTCAGTAAGTTTTCAAAGGAGTGGTGATCAGATTTACTACCTCTCGATGATATAACAATCAAGCCAAACTTCATTATGTTCCTGGAGATTTCAGGTGAGAAGTAGGAATATAAGCTCTGTGCACCAAGTATATTAAAAGGATATGATGGAATAAGACTTGTGTTGCTGATATAGTAGCAGCATCTAAATAAACACAGAAGCAACCTGCAGAGGGAATATTAAGTTTCCTTTCATCAACATTGAAGGTAATGCAAATCTTGCTAGTGTGAACACTTTTCTGTGTGTGACAGCAGTAATGCTGAAGAAATTTAAAGTAGATCCTTGAGGCAAGAGGTGGGAATTTTAGCTCTATCACTCTGTATATTCAAGTCAAGAATTTCCCATTTGAGGACTTCCGGGGAACATATGCGGACTGAAGACGACTCCGCGAGCTGATGACCGTGGCGGAATGAAGAGCCGGTGAGTAGACCAGCTCTTTGATACTTTCTCTCTGGACAAGGAGAGGATTTGAGATCACCCACAAGACAGCTGCTGCACACAAGGAGACCACAAGACAGCAGTGTCTAGTGAGTTTAGAGCTCTAGGAGATGAGGGAATATCTGTCTTGCTCAAACCACGGTCGGCGCCTTTGAAAGGACACTAAGTTCACATACTTACTTTCCTAATCACTTTCAGAAATAGCTTGTTAACTGCTTTTCAGCTATTAGGAACCTTTGGATCAACAAGTTTTACTGCACCAGGTGAGTTTCCTTCAATCCTTAGTGAAAGAAGTTTTAACTGTAAGTTTAAGAACTTTAAAAAGTGTTTTTTAAATAAACAGCAAAAGGGTGATTAAAACTTTGATTTTAGAAAGTTACAAGCAGACTAAGGGTCTAGATAAATTTGAAATAAGATTTTGGAATTAATTATAAATAATCCTTCCCATGGGAAAATGCTTTTGTCTTGATTTTTTTAAAAAGAAAACATAAGATAAGACTTTAAAAATTGGACACGAGAGGGAACTAAAGATTATAATTAAAGGAGAAGAACACTCAAACTCAACTTACAATTACAGAATGAAGCAAAATATTTTAACATTGGACATATTGAAAAAGTCATTGACAATATTTTATTTTTCCAGCCAGAAATAAACATCTCCAAAATTTAGCTGATCCAGCAACTCACTACCCCGAAGAATGTGTTAGCCAATATTTTGGAGCAGTAATTTTCTAGAAATCCAAGGATTATTCGCAAGGGTATAAATGCCTGAGATAAATGGAGGATTGTAAAGACTCCCTTTTCCAGGAGAACAAAATTGTACCCAAAATAAAATGTAAAATCATAGATGTCTTAGTTGTACCTAGTGATGCATGGTGTTTGCATGTGTGGCATTAATTATTCTTGATAAGAAAAGGACATCAGAATTTATGGACATATCATCAATCTTACTAGTGAGTGATTTCTGTGTTGAAGGAAACCTAAACATAGGATCTACTAATTTAAACCAAGGACTCTATCAATGTAGATTGCCTAGTGCTTATTTATTTTGTTAAATTACTATCCCGCTTTTCATCCAAGAGCTCAAGGCAACTTACATAAGAATATTCCTTGACTTTATCCCCACAACTTGTAGAGTAGGTTGGGCTGGAAGAACAAGTCACTCACAGGTCATCCTACGAGTGTCAAAGGTGCTGCAGGATATTTCTATCCTCTGTCCTATGATCACATTTCCACAAACAGACCAGTCCTGTTTCAAACACACTCCCAAGGAAGTTTGGAATCATAATGGTTCAGCCAAAAAACTCTATGGTATGTCAAAGACTTGAAGTGATTGAGGTATAGACATTTGTGGGTAACTGGAGCCCACTTTGCCAGATGCACAGAGTGTTCTAGAAAAAGTATGTAGGAATAGGCATCATACAAGCTGTTGCAAATCAAATAATCAATCAATATTATATATGGCCCCAACCCTGCTTGCCTTTCCTAAAGACCTGGTTTTGTGGCCAGGCCTGGGGCCTCAAGTGTGTAAAGGGACCCATCTCCTGGCTGTGTTAGTGATTGTGTATTATGGTATTTCATCAGCTACTATGTATTTTAATTTTTGTATCTGTTGTAATTGTTTTTATTGTTCGCCACCGATAGTCACTAGTTGAGATTGGAGGCGATACAAATTAAATAAATAAATAAAATTTTCTATTATAAATAAAGCTATGTACTCAGAGCAAATTTATTTGGTTTGCAACAGTGGACTCAGAGTGAAATTAGATGTTAACCAGACTGTATGGCTGTCAACAAACACAGCCTGCTGTGTCTTCCTGGATTAGCCTAATAAATGTGTGACATCTGATATAAATGCTGATTCTCAGCCCTTTCTCCATTTCATTGGCTTCTACTTTCCCCATATGGGAAAACCCAAGGAGATGGTATTAAATCAAATATTAAAAGAAGCTCATTTTGTGTTAGTGAGTGGAGAGCATAAGATACAAGACTTAAGCTTTCAATAGAAAGCATATCTCATTTTCCACTTCATATATTTCTTGCCATAACATGGCTACTCTTCTGTAATTACAGAAGATATCAACTTATTTCAACATAGATGCATTCCTGTATATTCCTGGCACTCAGGAAGAGCAGCCCTCCTGGTGTTTGGGTGAGAGGGAGCAGGTTGAGCATTAGAATCAAAGGGATTGCCTTATTCAGAATCCTTCTAGGCTTGTATCAACAAGATTGAAGAGGAGAAAGGAGTGTTTTGATTTCCTTGACACAGTGGGAGGGAGATTATTTATGATAGTATCAAGACTCAGACTACTCTAATCATCCCTGGCATATATTTCCTTTTCGTTCCTGCTAATATTGGTGCTGCAATGGAGTAGATAGGAGAGTTTGTCCATCGCTGGACATCCTATAGTATAGTGATGCACAAACAAGGGCTCTGGATTATTTAAATTACAACTCCCATAATTCTTTGCCATTAACAAGGATATCTAGAACTGGTGGGTGATAAATCCAAACATTCAGAGATTACCTAATTTTGGCTGGCCACCCTGCCAGGGATTCTAGGATTGCAAATATTTATTCTTTGTGAAGAATAGATATCATTTAGCTTACAGTGTACCTCCTTTTAAAAATCAGTTTGACTCAATTGATTTTGCACGTGCAAATATTCATGTATGTGTATATGTAACCTCCCAGAGTCCCCCGGTTGGGAGAGATGGGTGGTGATATAAATTTAAATAATAAATAAATAAAAACAAATGTATGTAGTAGGAAAACAAACCTTATAGTATGTGTTCCCATTAAAGTAGTAATGTCAGAAATGCTAAACTGTAATGCACTGTACTTTAGAAAATTACCAACAATGCTACTAAAGTTTGGTGAATGTGATTTTCTTATAAAAATTCCTTTCAACTAGGACTATGCAAGGCCAAGATAATGAGCCAAAATGGGACTTCTGGTGTAAAATGAAATTAGAATGTGCTTTTTACTGTGGACTTTATGATGATTATATTTTACAAAATGGACTTTTACCAAAACACTAACTATAGAAAGAGATTCTTTTGTTCCAGATCTCCCTCTGGGAAGACATTTTTATATGTACTAATTTCTGTGAATTTATATGATGTTCCACTAACAAATGCAAGTGATTAGATGCAAACAACGGTCATAGTAATGAATTTCATTATGAAGAGAAGGATATGAGAAGCTGGATCAACATTTTCACAAAGACCCACCATTTCCAGACATCTGTAAGTCTGCAATAAACACTTTTGCTAAATTGCCGTTACAAGATCTAAGTCATAAGACACAGATTTCTATGGTAAGTGATATGAAAGCAACAGAGCTGGCTACAAATGCCTGCTCCATATGGTAGCTTGTTACTTGTTTAATCCACAGTTGAATCAAAGAGAAAAAAAGTACTGTGAGGATACAGTAAACTTGTGATTCAGGAGATTTAGATTCTAGTTATTGTTCTGCAACATCTCTCTCTCTCTCTCTCTCTCTCTCTCCATCTCCATCTCCATCTCCATCTCCATCTCCATCTCCATCTCCATCTCCATCTCCATCTCCATCTCCATCTCCATCATCTCCATCATCTCCATCTCCATCATCTCCATCTCCATCATCTCCATCATCTCTATCATCTCTCATCTCTCATCTCTCATCTCTCATCTCTCATCTCTCATCTCTCATCTCTCATCTCTCACCTCTCACCTCTCACCTCTCTGTCTCTGTCTCTGTCTCTCATCTAATCTATCTTCTATCTTCTATCAATCTTTGGTTAATTCAATTTTCTCCACATTTTGCTTCCTTCCCCTGAAAGTGGTAATGGTAACACAAAAGCCACAAATAAGAGTCTAGAGGCTTAGGTTACTAATATTTCACAGCATAATATCAAGAGTTTCAGATAGAAGTAGAAAACAATGTTTCTAATAACATTGTCTTCAGCAAAGCCGCCTCCTCCTCCTCCTCCTCCTCCTCCTCCTCCTCCTCCTCCTCCTCCTCATATCTCCTGAACCTGGTAGATAATTCATTTATTGCTTCCCATCAGATCAGTTGAAGCAATCCATACAATCTTATCAACACTGCAATGATCCTGGAACTGCCATCCAGATGACCCAGAAAATCAAAATTGCACATAATTGGCAGCAGACACATTAAGTTAAGTGGGAAACATATAAAGTTTTGAAAATGATGCTGAAGAAACAATGATATCAGACAACAACCAACAGTAGAGAGGACAGAATGAAAACAGGGCCATTTTTAAGAACAATTATCTGTTTCTTTCTTCACACCAATGCTAGTATTTTCAGATGTACAGAAACATTGTCCCCAAAGTACTCTTTTATTTATTACCATGTATTTACTATGTAAATACATGGTAACAGGTAATAAATTTATAATAAATAAAGGTAATAGGTAATAAATTTACTATATAAGGGGCGTGGTGGCTCAGAGGGTAAGATGCCAGGCTTGTCGATCGGAAGATCGCAAGTTCGGAGGTTCGAATCCCTAGTCCCGCGTGATGGAGTGAGCTCCCGCACTATCCCCAGCTCTTGCCAACCTAGCAATTCAAAAGCATGCAAATGCAAGTAGATTAATAGGTACCACTTCAGTGGGTAGGTAACAGTGTTCCGCATGTGTCATGCCAGCCACATGACCATGGAAGCATCTTCGGACAACGCTGTCTCTTCAGCTAACAAACGGAGATGAGCACCGGCCCCTAGAGTCGGACACGACTGCACAAATGTGTGGGGGGAACCTTTACCTTTATTTACTATGTATTCATTCATTAGATTTATAACCAACCTTTCTTCTAGGAGCTCAGTTTTGTGTACTTACCTCTCTCTCCTCCATTTTTTTTCACCCGACAACAATACTGTGAGGTATGTTGAGGTGAGTGATCGGGCCTGGTCTAAAGTCCTCTAGTGAATTGCTACAGCAAAAGGTGAACTAGAAATTGGGTTTCCTCAATCCTACTCTACCAAGTTAACTACTATATTAGTTATTTATACAGCCAAACCAGCTTACAAGAAATATCATCATCATCAACAACAACAACAATAATAGAAAGCTTCAAGCTAGAGTTAGGAAAGATAGGTATGGCCATTAATTGAGCCATTGATGAAATTTTGATCCCAATATACAGTAAATAATCATTAAAATAAAAAAAAATATTATTAATTATTATTATTAATTATTATCTTATTGTGTGGATCAATGGAAGGAGGTTGGCCTCAATATAATCCCAAAAAACTAAGAGGAAAAAATTGAGAATCACTGGCTAATGACATGCATACATATAGCGCTTCACCAGATGCACACATCCCAGGACAGAATCAGGTTGAATACTCCTCTCTATACAGCTGCTCTCATAGTGTGTCGACAAGAGCTCACATAAAACTCAACGCGCTACCAGAACTAAACTCAACTCACTACCAGAACATTCAAAACTAGTATGCAAGCAGCTGTTTTTAGCTACAGTATAGCCTTTGGAAAAGCCCCTGAAGAGGATATGGTCCCCACAGGAATACATAAGAACCTCCATTGGTGGGTCCCTATTCTTAGACTCTTTTCATAAATGCACAGACCTCTGTTACACCTAATCACTGATTCCACCTTAACTCGATTCTCTTGCATGCTTTTTATTTGCTGTTGTTTTTTCCCCCTTTCTCTCTTTCTTCTTATTATTACTAATTTCATTCTTTTAAAAAAAAATCCTATGTAATGTTGTTACGACCTGTGGTCAGAACAAGAAACGTATTGATTGTCGATTGAATAATAATAATAATAATAATAATAATAATAATAATACTTTTTCAACAAGAAAGATAACAATTAAAATCGTTTCTCTTCTAGGAGCTTTTGTACAGAGTGATACAATAATAGCCATCTGCTGTCCTCCTATTTTCAGGGATGATTTCCATTTTTTAATATGTATTTTAAACAGGAAAAAAACATTTAATTAAATGCAATTAAATATGTTATTTATTGGAGAAGAAATAGAAGCAAAGGCATTGTTCCATACCCAATTACATCCACCACCCCCAATGAAATTAAACACCTACTGTTTGAAGACCTATTATCTTTAATCCAGTCAGGGGTGTTCCAAGAATTCAACATGATGCAAGGTCTACTCTTTATGTATTTGCATGTAACTTTGTGACCCAACTACAAAAGGAGTGGAATTTGTGCTGTCATGTAACATATTTTGCCAACTGATCCTCCTTGCCCCCTGCCCCAATGGAAGGCCATGATCCATACTTATTGCAAAGTGGACACTTTTTTAAATAAAAGACATTCATCCCTTACCATACAATAATTTTGGCCATAGTCATGAATAAAATTATTTTGATGTGTCTTCAGGCTCAAACAATCCTTGAGGTGTTTGCTAGTCAAGTTCCTAATTCTGGTTCTTTACCAAACACATTAGTTTTCCATTCTACAATCCTCTGTAGATTGCATTATATGAGCATATGATATCAACACACATACAAACAGGACAGAGCTTCAATAGCATTACCAAGACCCTCATATTGACTTTTGATCCCACCATGGAAACAGCTGAAAGCTGGAAGCTAAGCATGACCAGACCTGATGATTTGCATATCCTTGCCAAGGTGAAAAATAAGGCTTTTAGTAGATAATCATTTCATTTACACTCAGTTGTGCACACTCATTGATGGGAAGTCAAACATAATAGAACATGTGATCATAATCCTGACCACCTTATTCTCTACCTTTTTTTTAAGGACTTCCTGAAATAGATGATTTTGAAAATATGTATTAAATTATATTATCTTAAAAGGATAAGATTTTTTTTCATGAGAAAATTATTACATGTTAGCATTCAGTTGTTACTAATGATTTGCATATTCAAACATAATAGAGCATGTGTTAGCAATCTAATATGCAACAATTATCCAGGATCCTGACCACTTTCTTCCCAAGTGCGTGTGTGAGAAAGAAGGATGAGTGTGTGATTCATAGATGTTAAAAATTTAAATCTGGTAATTCACATGTCATGCATCTTAAAAATTATAATATGTTTTGAAATGTATTCTCTTGAGGCTTAAAAGAGTAATGCATAAATAAGATCTTGTTACAGAAAAAAAGGTGTTTTTTAAAAAATAAATGTTACTAAACATTAGAGCTGATTTTATTTGTGTTGACTAACAATTAATTGCCAACTTACATGATGAAACTATTTCTCAGAAGGACAGGTAGATCAGCTAAACTATTCTGAAGATCTCCCATTCTTCACCGAAGAAGAGTCTTACTTTGGTGTTGCAAAAAGCTACCCTATGATTGCAGCTCCACAAGTGGTACCGCAACAGTTGTGTGATCTGAAGCATGGAATGATGGAGTCTTATCTAGAGAGATTGTGTGTTCGCAAGATCTGATGCCATCCTGTTTGTTTGTTTGTTTGTTTGTTTGTTTGTTTGTTCGTTCATTCATTCATTCATTCATTCATTCATTCATTCATTCATTCATTTTCTAAGACTATGAACTCCCAAATGACTCCAGGCAGCTTACAATGGGTTAGGTACTGTAAAAAAATCTGCTTAGGAAAAAAAACAGAAACACATTGTTATACAGGAGGGACTACATGCCATCCTAACTCAAAGCAGTGCAGGAAAATCCAGGTCTTAAGTGCCTCCCTAAAAGCCAGCAGAGTCAGGGCCATATGGGCTTTATGTGGAATACTGTTCCAAAGAGCAAGCACAACAACAGAAAAATATTTCCTGGGTCCTACAAGGTGACATTGCTTAGTTGATGAGACTTGGAACATGACAACCCTCTTAGATCTTATTGGACAGCTAGAACCAATTAGGACAAGTTAATCCTGTAAATACTCAGGCCCTCAATATAGTTCTTCCCTGCCCCTAGTATTATAAGTCTCAGAGCTATTGCATTTAATGCCCCCCCTTCCCTGGTAGAGTAGGTAGGACTGCCTGTCCACTTACGTAGGAGTAATTCTACCAAATGTACTCCTTTTTGTTAGTTCATACTGTATGTAAGATTGCACCACCAGTGAATTTTAATTAACTATCTATTTCAT
The DNA here is from genome assembly GCA_023362775.1 of Charina bottae. Lineage (NCBI taxonomy): Eukaryota > Metazoa > Chordata > Lepidosauria > Squamata > Charinaidae > Charina > Charina bottae. The sequence continues at coordinate 139,822,721 of JALMGJ010000003.1, forward strand.
CACAGGCATTTACCATATAACATCTTGAATAAGATTGCCCATGTTTTGTTCCTCTGTTGTCATAACTGTTCTCATATCTCATAACTTGTTCTGACACCGGCAGTCTTGTGCAAATGATGTTATACTGAAATATGTTGTGTTATCATCTCAGATGACAACAGCCTAAACGTTTGCTGTAATTAGTCAGGTGGATAAATGACATCTCCCAAGCCTTCACCATCCATATATTTAAACTGGACATTTTATGGGTTTGGTTCTTTTTCTCTTTTCAAGTTTAATAGACTTGTCCTGGCTTGTACCCATGAGGTGTGTTAGATGCTGAGTTATGCCATTTTCACTTTAATTCTTGTTGTTAATGAATGAAGTCTCATAAATTGCCACCACCCTCTATATTTTAATGATTGTTTTTTCAAGAATTAGCCCCATTTTTATGACTTCAAGCATCTTGCCCTTGCTTGTATTCATCTGCTAGTAGTTTTCTACCACGGCACCCACCAGGCAGAACATCATCCCTCCCAAGGTGAAACTGGCCCCATCCCTGATATCTTTGCAGATCTTCTGGAAGTCCCTCAAAACCTGGTTATGTCAACAGGCCTGGGGGTCACAAGGGAACGTGATCTGATGAGATGGCTCCATTGTTCATAAAGAAATTATATATCGAACAGATGGAAAGCTTTTTAATCTTAGTAGGCTGAAAGCAAAAAATAAGGTAATTGCAACTTCTGTTATAGAACTTCAATATGCTGATGATAATGTAGTCTGTGCACACTCCGAGGAAGATCTTCAAACTATCCTAAACATCTTTGCAGAAGCATATGAAAAACTCGGCCTCTCGATTAACATTAAAAAAACCAAAGTGCTTTACCAGCAAGTTCGATCCAATCCCTCTGCAGTGCCATCAATCCAGCTTAAAGGTGTATCACTAGAAAATGTCGATCACTTTTCTTATCTCGGCAGCCATCTATCTACAAAAGCCGACATCGACGCTGAAATTCAGCATCGCCTCAGCTCTGCGAGTGTAGCTTTCTCCCGAATGAAGCGTAGAGTGTTTGAGGATCGGGACATTCGCAGGGAGACCAAAATGCTTGTTTACAAAGCCATTGTACTACCAACCCTTCTGTATGCCTGTGAAACATGGACCCTCTACAAACGCCACCTCCAACGTCTTGAAAGATTCCATCAACGCTGCCTCCGAAAAATTCTGCAAATTACTTGGGAAGATAGGCGGACTAACGTTAGCGTATTAGAAGAAGCGAAAACCACCAGCATTGAAACCATGATCATCCAACATCAACTTCGCTGGACCGGTCATGTTGTTCGAATGCCTGACCATCGTCTTCCAAAGCAGCTACTTTACTCCCAACTTAAGAATGGAAAACGGAATATTGGTGGACAGCAAAAGAGATTCAAAGATACTCTCAAAGCTAATTTAAAAAAATGTAATATCAGCATTGAGAACTGGGAAGCCCTAACTCATGAGCGTTTCAATTGGAGGTCATCCTTTATTAATGGCGCTATGGACTTTGAAGAAGCACGAGTACAGGGCGAAAAGGAGAAGAGAGCTAATTCATCATCATTGGCGATCACTCGTAGCCGAGTAAGATTGTCTTCCAAAGGTAAAATTTTAACGGTGAATCCGTAAGTGGCTATAAAGGCCAATTCTGGATCCGCACAACCTCCCACAATGAGGGCATAGGTTTCCGGGTGGGAGACGGTCATGATGAGGGTTTGCCTGACGTGCCTTCCTTTTAGCTCTCTTCTCCTTTTCGCCCTGTACTCGTGCTTCTTCAAAGTCCATAGCGCCATTAATAAAGGCTGACCTCCAATTGAAACGCTCATGAGTTAGGGCTTCCCAGTTCTCAATGCTGATATTACATTTTTTTAAATTAGCTTTGAGAGTATCTTTGAATCTCTTTTGCTGTCCACCAATATTCCGTTTTCCATTCTTAAGTTGGGAGTAAAGTAGCTGCTTTGGAAGACGATGGTCAGGCATTCGAACAACATGACCGGTCCAGCGAAGTTGATGTTGGATGATCATTGTTTCAATGCTGGTGGTTTTCGCTTCTTCTAATACGCTAACATTAGTCCGCCTATCTTCCCAAGTAATTTGCAGAATTTTTCGGAGGCAGCGTTGATGGAATCTTTCAAGAAGTTGGAGGTGGCGTTTGTAGAGGGTCCATGTTTCACAGGCGTACAGAAGGGTTGGTAGTACAATGGCTTTGTAAACAAGCATTTTGGTCTCCCTGCGAATGTCCCGATCCTCAAACACTCTACGCTTCATTCGGGAGAAAGCTACACTCGCAGAGCTCAGGCGATGCTGAATTTCAGCGTCGATGTCGGCTTTTGTTGATAGATGGCTGCCGAGATAAGAAAAGTGGTCGACATTTTCTAGTGACACACCTTTAAGCTGGATTGATGGCGCTGCAGAGGGATTGGTTCGAACTTGCTGGTAAAGCACTTTGGTTTTTTTAATGTTAATCGAGAGGCCGAGCTTTTCATATGCTTCTGCAAAGATGTTTAGGATAGTTTGAAGATCTTCCTCGGAGTGTGCACAGACTACGTTATCATCAGCATATTGAAGTTCTATAACAGAAGTTGCAATTACCTTATTTTTTGCTTTCAGCCTACTAAGATTAAAAAGCTTTCCATCTGTTCGATATATAATTTCTACACCAGTAGGAAGTTTCTCTTCAACAAGGTGCATAATCATAGCGATGAAGATAGCGAATAAGGTTGGAGCAATAACACATCCCTGTTTAACGCCGGATTCCACTTTAAATGGAACGCTTTGAGAGCCATTGTTATTCAGGATTGTTGCCATCATGTCGTCATGGAGTAACCGCAAGATGTTCACAAATTTATCAGGGCATCCGATTTTCAGAAGGATGGTCCAGAGAGCAGTACGATTTACAGTATCAAAAGCTTTAGTCAGATCAATAAACGCCATGTACAGAGGGCGGTTTTGCTCCTTGCATTTTTCTTGAAGCTGTCGTGCAGTGAAGATCATATCCACTGTTCCCCTGGAAGGGCGGAAGCCATTTTGCGTTTCAGGGAGGATGTCTTCTGATACAGATAGGAGACGGTTTGCAATGATCTTTGCCAGGATTTTGCCTGCTGTGGCTAGAAGGGAGATGCCTCGGTAGTTTCCACAGTCTGTTCTATCACCCTTTTTAAAGAGAGTGATAATTATGGCATCCCTAAAGTCTGCTGGAATCTCCTCCCTCATCCAGATTTTTTCAATGAGCTTATGAAGTTGTTGTGTAAGTTCAGGCCCGCCTTCTTTAAAGACTTCAGCAGGAATCCCATCAGGTCCACTAGCTTTGTTATTTTTCATTTGTTTAGTGGCTTTACTGACTTCCTCCAAACTAGGGGGTACTGCAAGCTCATTTCTTATTTGTTTTTGTGGGATTTGCAAGAAGACTTCGTCAGCCACAGTAGAGTGACGATTAAGGAGATTGTAGTAATGCTCTTTCCAGCGCAGTGCAATAGACTCTTTGTCCTTTAGAAGTTTAGCACCATCTACTGAGCGTAAGGGATTTGTACCATGGTTTGTTGGTCCATAGATGGCCTTTATGGCATTAAAAAAGCCCCGTGCATCGTGAGCATCTGCAAAATGTTGGGTTTCTTGGGCTTTTTTTATCCACCATATGTTCTTAAGTTCTCTAGTTCATCTTTGGACTTCTGCCTTTGCACTGGCGTAGATTTTTTTCTTAACGGCACAGTTAATATCTTTTTGCCATATCTGGAAGGCTTTCCTTTTCTTGTCAATAATATGTTCAATCTCACTATTGTTCTCATCAAACCAGTCCTGATGTCTCTTAGTCTGGTATCCGATAGTTTGTTCACAGGCTGAAATGATAGAAGTCTTCAATTTAATCCAGTGTTCCTCAACATTTTCAGGAAGTTCCATAGGCAGATGTTCCTTGAGAGTTGATTGAAAGCAAGCTCGTTTAATAGGATCTTGAAGGGCCAGTGTATTCATTTTACACCTTGGTTTTCTTCCTTGGAGCCTACGATGAGGGACAATCTTTATGGCCATCGTGGATCGAATTAATCGATGGTCTGTCCAGCAGTCATCGGCGCTCGTCATGGCTCTGGTGAGAAGTACATCACGGCGATCTCTAGCACGGACAATTACATAATCTAAAAGATGCCAGTGCTTCGACCGTGGGTGCTTCCATGATGTTTTAAATTTATTTTTCTGGCGAAAGAGTGTGTTAGTAATGACAAGGTTATGCTCTGCACATTTAGTCAGAAGTAAGATTCCATTCGTGTTGCTGTTGTCAACTCCTTCTTTCCCAATGATCCCTGGCCACAAATCAAAATCACGCCCAACTCTTGCATTGAAATCGCCCAGGAGGATAATTTTATCCTCCTTTGGTATCTCTGATAAGATGGTGTCCAGCTGGGTATAAAATTTTTCCTTGATATCCTCATCTGCATCTAGTGTTGGTGCGTAAGCACTTAGGATAGTTGCCTGTTGGTTTTTGGCGAGTTTTATTCGCAGAGTTGAGAGTCGTTCGTTAATCCCAGTGGGAACTTCTGACAAGAGCTTCACAATGTCGTTTTTGATAGCAAAGCCTACCCCATGTATTCGTCGTTCTTGTTCAGGCAGTCCTTTCCAAAAGAAGGTATAACCTCCTTTTTCTTCCTTCAACTGTCCTTCTCCTGCTCTTCGAGTTTCTTGGAGTGCTGCTATATCGATATTAAAACGTCTCAGCTCCCTTGCAATAATGGCAGTCCTACGTTCAGGTCGTTCACTATCCATATTGTCTTGCAGTGTCCGTATATTCCATGTTCCAAAATTCATGTGTTTTTTGCGACCGCTAGATGGTGACCCCACTGGTCGCGGTAATCCAGTCAGGGAGAAAATGAGGCAGACTATGTTTAGGGCACCTTTTCTAGCCCCCTCCCCATATGGGGTGAGCAGAGTGGATCCTAAATAGGGCTGCTCAGTCGTGGATACAGCTGCCGAACTACTCAACTGCCTCGATCCTTGAGTCAGGGCGACTGAATCCGTATCCACCGCCCATGTGCTGATCCATGACTAGGAGCTTCCGGATTACACAGTCCTGCCCCCGTTGCCATTCGTCAATCGCCATGGGACTTTTGGTTGTTTTGGGTTTGGTGTGGTTGGAAGACGCCTGTGCGTGAATTTGTTTTATGTGTGGAGATCGGTGCACAATGATCAGCACACAACCTTCACAGAAAAAGGCTCTAATCCAATGGCATGGATACCATGACGATTGGTGACCTTTTGTCTGCTGCAGCCTTCATCCGCCTTCGCAGCCGTTGTAACAATACACCTTGTTATCTTCCGCCTGTTCTGCCGTTGAGGACTTTCTTGGATCGTTCTTTGTCTGGTTCCTCCCCCTGGACCTTACCGCCATGGGTGACCCTGCCAGGAGTACATGACTCCCGACGGCTTCGCTCACAGGGTTCATTGGGAACACACAAGCCCACTCACCACAACAAGGTGACGATCCAGCGAGTGAGAGAAGAGAGCTAAAAGGAAGGCACGTCAGGCAAACCCTCATCATGACCGTCTCCTACCCGGAAACCTATGCCCCCATTGTGGGAGGTTGTGCGGATCCAGAATTGGCCTTTATAGCCACTTACGGATCCACCGTTAAAATTTTACCTAAGACAATCTTACTCGGCTACGAGTGATCGCCAATGATGATGATGTTCATAACGTCTGACACTCTCTCCTAGCCTTTTTATAATAACTTTAATGTTTGTATTTGTTGAATGTTTTTTAATTGTTTTTATGGTTTGTTTGTACGATTCCCAGAGTCATGTTTTGTGAGATGGGTGGCCATATAAATATGATAAATAAATGAATGAGTAAATGGATAAATAAAATATTAGGTGGTTGCAAAGTGATAGAGAACTCTTAAGTTTTTACTGCCTTCTACTGGTAGTATAGATTTTTGCAGGCCAGATGTGGCATCACAGAGAATATGCCCACTGTGGAAGGAAGGAAGGAAGGAAGGAAGGAAGGAAGGAAGGAAGGAAGGGAGGGAGGGAGGGAGGGAGGGAGGGAGGGAGGGAGGGAGGAATTGGTAGAAAGAATCCATCTAATTTTGTCTTCTTATAAATTATAATGATATCATAGAGGCAGAAATAAATTTACCTGCTATGTCTGCAATTCACCCCTACTCTCTGGTCACTAAGAAACACACCTTGTGCCTAGGCACACAACATATTCATTTATTATAAAAACACAGGAAGGGAAATAACTTCTGAGGATCCTTATATTACAATGCCTCAATTCCAAATATTGCACCAAAAAGAAATGGGATAAGCTTTGCCCAGTCTCAGAGAGAGAAAGGGAGCTAAGATATGTATGCTCTATTTATGTACATACATCCACACATCATATATATGGCACTTTCTGACTTCACACAACCAATATGGTAGCTCATTTCCCATTTGGCAAACGTCTTCTTGACAACAATTTTGTGAGTGAACCTATACCGTGCTTTGAAAAAAAATGGGGGTTTTCTTTTGTATTGTAAGGCCCCTGCTTACACTGTTTTACCCAAGTTCCTGAAGTTACCAATAACAGTCTTGAGTTGAGGCTTGGAGATATAAAATAACAGCATTTATTTTGGCCAAGACAGAGCTGGGTGAGGTCTCCACAGACATCATGACAGTAGAATGCCTGGGAAGACCCACACCCACACACACACAAGTACAGTACTTATATAGGGTTTGCAAAGCTCAGTAAGAAAGCATAATGAACTCTCCTCCTAGTCAGAGGGCAAGGTTCCTAAATCTGCATAGCTACAAGTAAGCATTCCAGAAGCCTCCAGGGGCAGTCTTCATGTCTCCTGGTATTCCAAACAATCCTTGGAGAATGTTATCTCCTTAGAGACAACAGCAAAAGCCCTGCGTCTCCTTTCACCTAGTTTCTAACAGCAAGCAGTTTCCAAAAGCAAGATGGCGTAGGTTATGCTAAGCTAACCCTTACAGTATTTCAAAGAATAGGGATTCCTGATATAGACTCAAAGCCAGGGGGTTGAGTAGTGTTCTTCAACATCAATATATGGGATGTTATGCAAAACAGATCCAAATGTTGACCCCAAATCCCATATAATCCTGTTATCCCATGAGTTGACCATGACTGGTGACATAGAATATATGGATATTCTTCCTCTCATTAGTTCCTGACATATGTCCTCTACCTAAGAGGATACTGATACCCACACCCAAACCCCTGTTTTCATATTTATCAAGCATGCAGCCAGGAAGTATAATAGGCTGTCAGAGTAACCTTGAAGAACAGGGAGAAGGAAGAGCTGCAACCAAGACAATGGTCAGATAAAAGAAATTTGAGTCTGAGGCAGAAATGCAATTTGAGAAAGCATCTCATACTTGACACCCCCCCCCTAGTTCTCTTGAAGATAAAGGGAGGGAGGGGGAGGCATATTTAGACTTGCAAGATTCTGTTGCTGTAAACTTATAATAAAAGTAGGATTAGCGTTCATAACTTTGGTTTCCAATCTCATCTACCTCGAAGGCTGACATCAATCTTGCAAGTCTCAATAAGCCTCTTCTGAAAGTGTCTGGGTGAAAATCAAGGGAAAAGAAACAAAACTGGCACTGTCGTGGGTGTGTATTACAGGTCACCCAACCCAGCAGAAGTTGTAGATGAAACCTTCACAAATCAGATGGCCAAGGGGTCCAGGAGACACACCATTGTGGTACTGGGAAATTTCAACTACCAGGATATCAACTGGGAATCAAACTCTATGGCAAGTAGAAGGGGCAATAGGTTCTTGACATGCCTTGCATACAGCTTCATAATCCAGAAAGCTCAGGAGGAAACTGGGATTAGCTGTACTGGACTTAATATTTATTAACAGAGAAGAAATGGTTGAGGATGTGGAGGTTGCAGAGACCTTGAGAGAGAGTGAATGGAGATCTTCCAGATTTCAGGAAGGGAAAACTGAAGGTAGACTAGATGAATAACATCCCAGGGTGCAAAAGGAACTGGCTGATGTTATCACAAAACCACTATATTCTTTGAGACCTGGAGTACAGGGGAAGTTCTGGAAGATCAGGAATAAAGCTAATGGTGTTCTCATCTTCAAAAAGGAAAAACCCAGGAAACCAGGAAAAAACAACAACTGGTCAGCTTGCCATCAATATCTGGAAAAATTCTAGAAAAGACCATTAAGCAGTGGGTCTGCAAACACTTAGAATGGGAAAAGAAGATTGTTAGAAACCAGCACAGATTTGCTTAAAATAAGTCATGACATATTTGCTTAAAATAAGTCATGGCAGACTTCTTTGACAAAGTGACTAGATAAGTAGACCAGGGAAATGTTGTGGGTGTAGTGTACTTAGATTTTCATAAGGATTTTGATAAAGTTGACCATACCCTTCATCTTGATAAAATGGAACAATGTGGGATGGATGGTCTCACTAACAGATGGATTTGCAGCTGGTTGACAACCATACTGAACACATGTTCCTTAATGGCTTTATGTCATTATAGAGGAATGTATCCAGAGGGGTATTTTGAGGTTCTGGCCTGGCCTCTGTTTTTCAACATTATCATAAATGACAAAGGTGGGGTGACAGACTACCAAAACCTCAGAAGACAGGCTCAAGGTTCAGAAGGATCTTGATGGATTTGAACATTGGATCCTATCCATCAAAATGCCAGAGGCATATATAGATATAAGATAGGTGGTACTTGTAAGAAAGTACACAGAAAAGGGGGCGTGGTGGCTCAGCGGGTAAGATGCCAGACTTGTCGATCGGAAGGTCGCAGGTTCGGAGGTTCGAATCCCTAGCCCTGCATGCAGAGTGAGCTCCCGCACTAGCTCCAGCTCTTGCCAACCTAGCCAATTCGAAAGCCGAATTGTCCAAAGATGCTTCCACGGTCATGTCAGATTTCCCGTATGAAATTGGCAAATATTTTCTGTACGGAGAAAAGTGTCTCATGATGACGTAACGCCAGGTGGCTAGATAACAAAAAGCCTTCCCATAACTTTGAATGGCTTTGCTTACATCTCCATTAGATATGAATTGTTTACGTCTAGTTTCTAAACCTTCCCATGAGAACAATTCCCCCTGAAGCCTTCGTGGGAAGCCCTGGGAGAACAGGGAGGGGAAGATCACGTGCTTGCTTAGATGCAGCACTGCCACCTTGTGCTATGGCCTACACAAAGGCCAGCCACATGACCGTGGAAGCATCTTCGGACAATGCTGGCTCTTCGGCTAACAAACGGAGATGAGCACCAGCCCCTAGAGTCGGACATGACTGCACAAATGTGCGGGGGGAACCTTTACCTTTACTTGTAAGAAGGATTCTGGTAGACTAGATATTAAGCATGAGCCAGTAGTGTGCTGCAGCTGCCACAAAAGCTAATACAGCCTTGGGCTGCATCAGTAGAGGTATAGTGTTGAGTTCATGGTAAAGGATAATCCCACTCTATGCTAAATCCTATGAACTGGGCATGTTTAGCCTAAAGAAGACATGGCAAAGGGGAGACATGATGGCAGTGTTCCGGTACTTGAAAAAGGATGTGGATTTATTCTCCAAAACTCCCAAGGACAACAGCCAACAGACGGAAATTTTACCAAGAAAATCCAAACTTGAAATGAGGAGGAATTTCCTGACCACAAGAATTATTAAGCAATGCAACAGTCTGCTTCCTGGAGTCATGGGTGCCCCATCATTGGACGGTCTGAAGTAAAGGTTGGGCAGCCATATAGTATCTGTGGTCATGGTCAGAGAATTCCTGCCCTGGACAGGGGGTTGGACTAGAAGACCACCAAGGTCAGGTCCAAACCTATGATCCTATGTTTCTATCATGCCCCAAAGCCTTACTCCTTATTACTTTTGATCTGGTTCCAACTTTGAGCTGGTTCCAAACAGCAATGGAAGTAACTGTTTTTCTCAGTTTTAACCTGAACTAGCATGAGTGAGTTCATCTCCATATTATTGCTATAATTCTTTCTTTCAGCATTATTTTACTAGACTGATTATTGGTATGTGAAGCTTTCTAATCCTGAACACAATTTCAAGTGTTTAAAACAACTTTCTTTGAAGCATTAAAGCAGCCATATCCACTGCAATGTTTGCGTGGTTGCTTCAAAATTTGTCCTCAGTTCTATGCTCATGCATGTGCAGAGAGTGTGCTAGCATGTGCTAGTGTACATCATGTGCAGAGACAGATAGCATCTCTGCTGGGACTGACTGCAAAGAGACATGTGTCCTTATGCAGAGATAGCCAGGGACAGCTTGGAAGCAGCTGCATGAACCTTGCGAAGGATGCAGCTATTTTAATACTTCGAAGAGAGGTGCCTTGATTGTGCTATTGCTCTTTGCAAAGCATCTCTTTCAAATGCTTTGCACAGCCTTAATTAGGGTTATCTTACATTTGAGGGGATGCTGCAGATTGAAAGACCAAGTCTGCTTCAGGGAGATTTGGATGTTGCCGAAAGTGAATTGGGCTTTCTTGAAGTAGTCCAAGAAGTGGTGAAATGTTTCAGATGAGTTTCAGAGCTTCAGAGGGACCCACATTTCTTAGTCAGTTGAAAATGGCTAGATAATCCCTCTAAGCTCTCCCTAAAAAAGGAAGCATCAAGTGGACACGGTAGAAGAGAAAAATGGGAGCTTTATCCTTTTATCAAATAATTTGATTGTCGCTCTCCAATAGTTTAAAGAACTGTCCTTTGTTGAAAGGTTTGGTTGGAGTTGTTGTAGAGTACACAAATTCATTCCACCTCCATACTCACATGTTGAAAATTTCTTGGAAAATATCACTGTTTCCTAAATATAATTCATTGTATCTTAATTCTTTTTAGAATTCTTCCAATGTTTTTTGGGAGTGGTCTGTTCTATTGGAGCAGTAGTTATTATTAGTTATAGTGTCACCCCCCTGCACCTTGAAGATCTGCAGACAGTTGCTACCTGCCCTTTTTCAGAATTAGTTCTCAAGTGCTACTCAGCCTTGATCACCTTATCACCAGATATACTGTTGCTCCTAACAAATTGTTTGTCACATTTAATTGCTTTAAATGCTGGTCACAATTTTGCTGAATGGCCTGCCCTCAGTTCTAGTTTGTAATCCCCTTTTCTCTTCTATCTAATCCAACATTCCTGTACTGGGGCCTTTCTTGCCTTAAAATAAAAGGCACATTTTGTACGACCCATTTTCAGGCATTATTTTGGTAAGCTGCTGCTGAGGAATGAGTTAGAAATGTTGCAATTGGCAATTAACCAAAGTACTTTCACCGCCATCTCGCTGCTCCTGGCAAAAGAGAGTAGAACTGAGTTTTTTCCAGGTATCTCATCTCTGGAATGACTTGCTCAAATATAATTTTTTATGACTACCACCAACTGTCCAGATCAAAAAAGCATTGCCTTGATCTTGAAAAGAGTTTCACTGCAGCAGATTCATGTCCCAACTGACGCACTCTGACATGCTTAATTTCCCCTCACTGGCACTAACTATTATGCTGGCAAACTGGGGAAAATGTCATCCCACTACTGAACCTCCTTTCCACACCAATGGAGAACAATTTAGATCACATCCAATGGCCCCAAGGCTGAGCTTCTGGCACTGAGACTATCCCTCTCTTATTGATTTGTGAAGGTAATTTATGGATTTGTATATCTCTCTTCAGTGAAGCGTTACCAGATGGTTTACAATACAATAAAGAATACAATAACAACAAGATCATAAAAATAATAAAGCACTCAATAAAACAGCAGTCAAGAATGGCGGTGTTAAAATTCAATGGATGTTTAAAAGCCTTGAAAAATGTAAGCAAACTGCCTAGAAAGAAATAGAATTGCTATTCATATTTATAGACAAACCTAATTGAGGATGAAAAATATTTACCCAATAAAATAAAAGTTTGGGAGCTTTTTAAAAGTTGCCACAGAGGAAACAAAATCCACACAAAAAGACGAACACACTGAATATTCAGTCTTCTTTAGTTTCCTAAGTTTGGGAAGGAATAATAAAAATCCCAAAACATCCTTTCAATATTTTTATAGCAAAGTCCAACCTTCTCTTCCAAAGGGAATACCATGGCTTGTACTATTCTGATCTTTGTAGATATAGACACATCATGGCATTTCAATATATTTTCCAAGGCCTTCATAGCTGTTCTACCAAGTGCTAATCTGAGGTGTATTTCTTAACTGCTTGTTTCTTTACTGTTGATGGTTGATCCTAAAAGGCAGAAGCTATCTACCACCTTGATATCTTCATTGTTAATTCTAAGGCTGGTTGTTCTACCTGTTGTCATTAGTTTTGGTCTTTTTTATATTTAATTTTAGTTCCTTTTTTTCACTGTGCTTCTTGACTTTTATTACTAGGGCTTGCAGATCCTTTGCATTTTTGGCGATCAGGTTAGTGTCATCAGGATAGCACAGGTTGTTGATGTTTCTTCATCCAGTTTTAAAACCTCTTCCAATCCAGCTTCTCATGAGGACCATGAGATGTTCTGGGATCCTCATTTTTCTGAGCACTTTCCACAGCTTGATGTGATCAACAAAATCAAAGGTATTCTATAATCAATGAAGTACATACTGACTTCTTTTTGGAATTCTTTGGCTTTCTCTTGAAAAAAACAAATCTCCTCTGGGTCAAGCTCAACTCTTGGTGACTTCATGGAAACCTCCATGACAATAACATAGAAATATTTGGCCTTTGCCTTCTTTCAGGAAGGTGGTTTCTTGTTTGCTTTTATTTCCAGTCTAGACAACAGCTTGTATTCAAATGATAACAAAGCTCAACCCTGCTTAGCTCTTGAGGCCAGAAAAGATCACCTAGGTGGTTCCACCTGCAAATTACATTTGGTTGAGTTTAATTTACATGGCAATTTAGTTAAAATGAAATTGAACAAGTAATGCAATAGTTCTCCATGTATTTAATTTTAATTTTCTCCAAGACATGGCTATTATAACGTGTAAAGAACCGCAGAGACACCATTTACATCAGAGCTTTCCAAACTGTGTGTCGCGACACAAAAGTGTGTCGCCACACACAGTCTGGTGTGTCGCCACACAACCCAGAAGCGCTGATCATCATCAGCGCTTCCGGGTTTTCCTGCGGTGACACACCAATGGCGGTTGGTGTGTCGCCGTGGGAAAACTTTGGAAAGCCCTGATTTACATAATAACGAATTCCTAGGTATCATCTTGTTTGGAAAGGGTTACATTTTCATCACTTTGCTAAACAATTTTATCTGATGTGTTTCCACAAAAGAAAATGTCCAAGTGTGCTTGTATGAAGATTATTTCTGGCTTGGAAGGTGGAAAGTCTGTGTGGAATAAACCTAATTCAAATAGGCACTGAAGGTGAGCTTCTTAAATATTATAAATCTTTATAACTGAGGATTTATCAGGGAACTCTTTAAAAAAGATAATTACCTATTGAAATGTCTCAATAAGTTTCAAAAGGTATTTATAATTCTTACAAAGATAGATTATTAATTGCTTTTTTGGAAGCAGTAATCTAAGGAATTGTAGAAGTGGTGTGTTACTTCTTTTTAAATAGTAATAGGAGTTCCTTTTTAATGGTTTCAAATAGTCCTAATGCCTCAAAATTCATTAGTTTTTACATCAGTCTCACACATTCAGTAGCAGCACTTTCAAAAGATTTGCAAAGTCCCACTACTGATCAAAATAAATTGCACAGCTATCCTAATGAGTCTTCCTGAAGAGAGAGGATTTGGGGGAAAAAGAAAAAAAAGTCAGAATTCTTGGTGGGAAAATGTGGAAATGCAACATCATTGGGACCTTCTAACACTCATTCCAATGTGAATGAGGCAGGGTGATACTATGATTAAAGTACAATTAACTCATGGTCAGTGCTGTTCCCATCCAATTTTAAAAGTGAGCAGGTAAGAATGTTTTTAATAAGTGGCAATCATGGGGAACATGGTCAAGAATATATCTCTTCCAGAATCAGCTTCTAGAGAGCTGATTGATTGATTAAATGCCATCAGGTCAGTGTTGACTCTTGGTGACTACCCAGGATATTCTGTCTCCAACCTAATCTGTCCCCTTGCTGATCACCAATGTAATTGGTCTGTCCACTTTAGAGAACTATAATGTAATATTTTTGTTTTGTTTTTGAGTCTGTCTTGACTCCTGGTGATTGCCTGGTCTAGTCCATGAAATTTTCTTGGCAACATTTTTGGAAGTGGCTTGCCATTTCCTTCTTCCTGGGCTGAGAGAGAGTGACTGGCCCAAGGTCACCCAGTTTTTTGTGTGTCTAAGATAGGTTTAGAACTCATGATCTCTCAGTTTCTATCCTGGTGCCTTAACCAGTACACCAAACTGGCTCTCTAAATGTAATACAGGCCCTCTAAACCAGTGCCTTGAGATGCCTTTGACCATGCTAGCTGAGCATTCTGGGAATTACAGTCCCAATACAGCTGAGGAGTATGAGGTAAGGGCAGGTTACGCTACACATGTCGATGAAGGTTCTGAGTCATCAAGGTGGAACAGTCTGTAGCTTGAATCATGTCAACTGGATTTCTATTTTCTCAGTGGAAACATTTCACTCCTTATCCAAGAAGCTTCTTCAGTCTGAGCAAAGTTAGTAAGGGAATCCTTAAATATGTTTCTAGGTGGCTGTGTGACCTTCCACCTGGGGCTAGGTCATGGTTATTTGAGATGTTATTTTAAGTCCTTTTATCATCTAAAGGAGGATCGTTAAGATTACCCTGCTGCTGTTGAGCTTGTGAAATGGTCTTAATCTTCCTAGGCACAGAAGACAAAGCAGGAAGGAAAATAGGGGAAAGATTGTGCCTGAGGCCCCCACCATTAATGTCCTCAAATGAGTGTCCTTTTTCCTTTAGATGAAGATAAACTGCTGACTCTGGTCCTGTGGTGTTACTTCTCCTGTGTTGGGCCATCCTCCTGTACAAAGGTTGTTTGGTTTCTCCAATGTAGAGCTCAGAGCACTCCTCACTGCACTAGATTGCATACACTACATTGCTTTTCTTGTGTTTTGGAGTTTGATCTTTGGGGTGTACAAGCCTCTGTCTCAGTGTGTTGGTGGGTTTGAAATATACAGGTATGTGGTGTTTGCCAAATATCCGTTTTATCTTTTCAGACACACCAGCCATGTAAGGAATGACCAGGTTCTTCCGTTTACTCTGAGTCTCAGCCCTATCTGTCGCTGTTTTAGGTCTGGTAGACTTAGATTTAGTGAAGGCCCAATTTGGATATCCACAGGCCTTCAGAGCTGTTCTCAGGTGCTGTTTTTCATTCTTTTTGGAATCCATGGAGGTGGGGATGGTTTCTGCTCTGTGTGACAATGTCCTGATGACTCCTAGTTTGTGCTGCAGTGGATGGTGGGAGTAAAACATCAGATATTGATCTGTGTGTGTGGGTTTCCTGTAGATCCCTATTTCTAGCTTGCCACCGGTCCCAATGAGGACTTCACAGTCTAGGAATGCCAGTCTGTTGTCCTTGGTGTCTTCTCTGGTGAACCTAATGTTGGCATCTATGGTGTTTTTATGGTCCATGAAGGCCTGTACTTCCTGGGCCTTGATTTTGACCCAGGTGTCATCCACATACCTGAACCAGTGGATGGCCCAACACAGGAGAAGTAACACCACAGGACCAGAGTCAGCAGTTTATCTTCATCTAAAGGAAAAAGGACACTCATTTGAGGACATTAATGTTCACATTTTAGACAGAGAAGATAGGTGAAATAAACATCTCAAATAACCGTGACCTAGCCCCAGGTGCAAGGTCACACAGCCATCCTAGAAACATATTTAAGGATTCCCTTACTAACTTTGCTCAGACTGAAGAAGCTTCTTGGATAAGGAGCGAAACGTTTCCACTGAGAAAATAGAAATCCAGTTGACATGATTCAAGCTACAGTTACGCTACACAGTTCCTTTTGAACAGGATTATATATCATGAAGTCACACAGCAGCTAAAAAAATTCCCTAAAAGCCTTGATTGTGTCTCCCAAAGCAACTCCTAGATTTGACACCAAATTTTAACTTTTAATAGGGCAGAAACAGGAAGCTATGAAATACATGGGGAGCAATCATGCTAACATCATTCAGTTAATTAAAATATTTTTCTCCTGGCTTTGTTTATTCCTTTCTGCAGGACTCACCTACTTTTTGGCAGGAAGAACCCAATGCTCTACTCAAAAGCTGCCAGATGAAAATAATTGTACATCCCTTCACCAAGATGTTATAGTTCCTTTAACATTTTGCCTTTTGTAAACTGCTTTCACATTTCTATGGACAATGGTTCCTTCTACAGCTGACACCATTCCTCAGCTTTACTCTTCCTTGTCGAACCCTCCCCACCCATCAGCCTCTGCCTTCCTTTTCCTCTGGTATCCCTTTGAATGCCAAAGCGAACATGTGCTTCATTCTGATGTGGTTGTCAACAGTTTACATAGGAACCCTAAAGAGCAAAGAATAAGAAAAAACAGTGCACACCTGGAAACCAAAGTAATAAATCTGATAGCCGAGACAGAAGAAAAGCAGATGGTAAAGTTTTTGTGGTATTCTTTCAGCAAAAAGCATTACAGTCTACTGACTATTGGTATTATTTTTGGCAGGTTTTTGGTTATGTGATGCTGATTGAAATAGATGTTTCCAAGCAGCCTGTACAATGTGTTAATAAATCTGAATTGGTGAATTAGCCTTGATATGCCATATAAATACTAATGACTAATGACCAATTGAAATTGCAGTTCTACCAGTAATCTGAGATCCTCCAGGGGAAGGTATTTTCAGCAACAGGTTGCATAAGACAAACAACAAGCAATTGACTCTAAGGATATTTTCATAAAACCAAAAGCAGCCCAGACAGAGTCTGCCCTGGGAACTGGAATTCAAACAAATGTGAGTAACTTAACGATAATGAAGACTCGATCCTCTGGAACAGAAGTTTGGATTTTATAATGTAAATAATGTAAGCTTCTAATAATTGGATTATACTTTTGGCATTTTTAACTAAAGTTAATGATTTTCTCTCAGTTTCAAATAAAGTTATCATTGAAGAGTATAACTTTGGAATTGTTATCTCTTATTTCCAAATTAATTGCTTACATAATATAAAATTATTATTAAAATAGTATCATTTTGTTGTTTATTCGTTCAGTCGCTTCCGACTCCTCGTGACTTCATGGACCAGCCCACGCCAGAGCTTCCTGTCGGCCGTCGCCATCCCCAGCTCCCCCATGGTTGAGTCTGTCACCTCCAAATAGTATCATATCATCTCATAAATGATAATAAAAACACTTTAAAAGAGCTTACTCCAGCTTACATTAAAGAGCTTTTAATCTTGTTAATCTCTATGTATTGTATATGTTAAAGCCAGTTTGGTGTAGTGGTTAAGGCATCAGTCTAGAAATTGGGAAACCATGAATTCTAGTCCCACCTTAGGTACAAACCCTTGGGCCAGCCATTTTCTCTCAGCCCTAGGAAGGCGGCAATGGCAAACCACTTCTGAAAAACCTTGCCAAGAAAACTGCAGGGGCTTGCCCAGGCAGTCTCTGAGAATTGAATACGATTGAACAAATTTAAAAAAATGTATATGTTACTGTGTGCATATCTAATCAATGTAAACTCCATTTTAATTCAGTGGAACTTAGTTCCAGGTACCAGGTAGATATGTATTTCAGTTATGTTGTTCTTAATTTTGATGGGAATTTGAGAAAGCAGTGCCTTAAAGCCCATATTTTGGTTAGTTTAGACCAGGAAGGTGCAAATTTAATTGTTGTACACTACAGCAAGCTTTACATGGCATATTCAAAAACACACTGTAAAAGTGGATACAATCAGGATCTACTTTTTCAGGGATTTAGATTTCCTCTAAATTTAAAATCTTGCAACATTTTCTTGAAGGGATGTTCTGCGGAAGGGCTGTTCTCAGAAGCTGCCCTTTTTGTCCCCCTGGTTTAGACAAAGACCAAGGAAAAACCATCATGCGCAACACATGAACCAATGTGCCTGGATAACTAACTTCAGGTATGATTTAATGGTATTAAGCTCCGCCCCCTGATGTCACATGAATTAGGAAGTTGAATAAGAATCTGTAATAGACCTTTATAGGGAGGCATATTGTGCAGACAGCTTTATGTGTAAAGGCTTCTTCAATCATCAACATCTACTTTGTCTAGATTCCTGCTTACACTGAGAACTTCATAGGTACAGCTGTACATTAAAACTTTCATTATAGATATGAGTTTATTTTTGCAACTCTTGACTTTCCTTTCTTTACTTGAATGGAGTAGCTTCATGGGAATGCTTCAATTTGATAAATCAGGTATAAAGCAACAGCTAAATCAAAGCTGGAGGGTTTTTGTTCATGCATTGTGCCTCTGTGAAGACCCCCTTCTGCCAGGGTGAAGTGACTGGTTGAGTTAAATAAGTCCACTTTAATGTGCTGATCTAAAGCATATGCTGGAGCACCTCATATTTTTCAAGTAAAGTTTTCTTGACCAGCCAAACTAGAAACTGGCATGAATAGACTTCCAAGGACACACTCCACTAAGTAGATTTATTGTGGAAAAGGTAATGAATCCATAATCCATGCTGTGTATGATATGCAAGCCCTATTTATAATGAAATCTAGGTTCAAATTCTTGTGCCTCTTTCTCCTGCTTGCATGGGTTAACAGGCTTAAAGCCACTATTTTGGGCAGCAGGGAAGATTTCTACTTGTTGCTTGGTTTAGTCCACTATGGTTTCAGTCTCTTTACTGGGGGCCTTCTGAGAATTAGGTCTCAAATTATTCTGAATATTTATTTATTTATTTATTTATTATTCAAATTTATCACTGCCCATCTCCCCCAACGGGGGACTCTGGGTGATTTACAACAAAGTCAACCGTTAAAAACCTATAACCATAAAATTACAATCCAACCAGTATAATAAATAGATAAAAATCCAAGGGATGGTAAAATCTCATATAAAAGGATTACAATCTCATATAAACTACTCTGAATATGCTTGCCATTTTGGACCAATTCTCTGTGGTGAAGAGAAGGTATTTCACATAGGCCTAATATTGTTTGTTTATATTCCACCTGAGAACTCAAGATGGCCTACATGGAGATATTCACTAACCGTATCTCCATAACAACATCCATGTGAGATAAAATCTCTTTGATCAAGTTGACTCAAAGAACAATCTAGAAAGTTTGGATTCTTATGTTTTTAATTATATTTGTGGGACTGAATTAAGATTGTTATATATTTTTTCCATATAATTTCTTCATCTTTATATTACATGGCCAGCAATTATAGTTTAATTATTGCCATGCTAGGAATAGCTGGATCTATTGGATTTGGCTGGTGCTAATGGGTAAGAAAATTATACATTTTGAGTTTAGTCAGGGTTTACCAAAATTGTCAATTTTTTTTCATAAATAGGAGGAAATATAGTTGAATTTAAAAAAATGAATGTGGGAAAGAACAAAACTAAATCCCCTCTCTCTCCTTATATAACCATAAGCATGAAAGAAGATGCCATGGCAAAACGGTGCAAAACAAACGTTTATTCCTACTCTTGACTCACTGAGGAACAGTTGGAAACCTATTCATGCCTTGCCACCATCTGCTTATTATAAAATAGCTGTATATTGTAATTTTCATCATTAAAAAAACCTGTTATTAGCATACTTCTTTCCTACAAAGCATTCAAATAGAACAGAATCAAACCAAAATAATTTTCTAAGGAAAAAAAAATCAAACAGAATACAGCCAAGCCAATAAAATGGATCAACCCCATGCCATTTTTCCAATGTTGATGTGATAATCTGAATTGGAGATAGAGATATAGAGATAGAGATACTGTATATTCTTTCATAAGGTAAAGGTAAAGGTTCCCCCCGCACATTCGTGTAGTCGTGTCCGACTCTAGGGGCCAGTGCTCATCTCTGTTTATTAGCCAAAGAGCCAGTGTTGTCCGAAGACGCTTCCACGGTCATGTGGCCGGCATGATGCACGCAGAACGCTGTTACCTGCCCACCGAGGTGGTACCTATTCATCTACTTGCATTTGCATGCTTTCAAATTGCTAGGTTGGCAAGAGCTGGAGCTAGTGCAGGAGCTCACTCTGCATGCAGGGCTAGGGATTCGAACCTCCGAACTTGCAATCTTCCGATCGACAAGCCTGGCGTCTTACCCACTGAGCCACCACGCCCCTTCTTCTTTCATAAGAAACGTAATAAAAGTTTGATCAGCATAGTAGCCAGGTCCTTTTATGCCTAATTCAAAAAAAGGCACTATGAGGGAAAATAGACAGATGACAGATGACAGATGATAGAGGATGGATGGATGGATGGATGGATGATAGATAGATAGATAGATGATAGATATGGTACTTGAACACAGAGAGCTGTTCAATGTAGTCCAGGGTGATCAACTTGTTTTTTGGGCAGTGTCTGCTTGTAACATTTTTTTTGCGGGGTGGGGGGAGCACTGAGGACCGTAGTGGGAACACCAATGCTGTTATGAAGTCCCCAGAAAACATAGGGCTGCAATTTCTAATCTATTTTTCATTCTTTTTCTTTGTCAGCAGAAGTTTAACATTTCAGAGTTGCATTCAGCTTATTAGAAGTCTAACATTCATATTTTTCTCCTTTTTCACTGAAAATTGTGCTGTTTCCCAGTGAGCTGCTCTTGAATTTTGGCAGTCTAAAATTGGGGGAGGGTGCTCTTAGGATCACAAAAAATAATACTGTAGGTGCAGAACTGTAGGTGCTCCATAGGATATGGCTTGTCCAATCCAGTTCTAGCTGTATATTTTCAGCACTGGATAGGATAAATAATCCAGGATTTCATACCAGAGTGTTTGCAACACTTCCTGAAGATGCTGAAGGCAGGTGACAATACCTGGGTCTCCTTATCCTGGTTCTGATACTTCTTGGATGGGAGACTACCAAAATACCAGGGCTGTAGGCAGACTGGGAAATTGAAAATTATCCAGGAAGAGGGCAAGTGCAAACAGTACTGTACTGTGGCCAAAGAAATTGCACGGTCATGTCCATAAAGTCATCAGAAGCTGAGCCTGACTTGAGACTTTACTTTTATCTAGTAATGCCAAGCATTGAGCCTGGGGCCTTCTGAATGTAAAGCATCCCCTCTACACTAAATAACAGAGGTTCTTCTTTGACACTCATCTTTTTGTTGTTGTTTATTCGTTCAGTCGCTTCTGACTCTTCGTGACTACATGGACCAGCCCACGCCAGAGCTTCCTGTCGGCCATCACCACCCCTAGCTCCCCCAAGGTCGAGTCCGTCACCTCCAGAATATCATCCATCCATCTTGCCCTTGGTCGGCCCCTCTTCCTTTGGCCTTCCACCATCCCCAGCATCAGCATCTTCTCCAGGGAATCCTGTCTTCTCATTATGTGGCCAAAGTACTTCAGTTTTGCCTTTAAGATCATTCCCTCAAGTGAGCAGTCTGGCTTTATTTCCTGGAGTATGGACTGGTTTGATCTTCTTGCAGTCCAAGGCACTCTCAGAATTTTCCTCCAACACCACAGTTCAAAAGCTTCTATCTTCCTTCGCTCAGCCTTCCTTATGGTCCAGCTCTCACAGCCATAGGTTACTATGGGGAATACCATTGCTTTAACTATGCGGACCTTTGTTGTCAGTGTGATGTCTCTGCTGTTAACTATTTTATCAAGATTTGTCATTGCTCTCCTCCCAAGAAGTAGACGTCTTCTGATTTCCTGGCTGCAGTCAGCGTCTGCAGTAATCTTTGTGCCTAGAAATACAAAGTCTGTCACTGCCTCCACTTTTTCTCCGTCTATTTGCCAGTTATAAATCAAGCTGGTTGCCATAATCTTGGTTTTTTTGAGGTTTAACTGCAACCCAGCTTTTGCACTTTCTTCTTTCACCTTCGTCATAAGGCTCCTCAGCTCCTACTCGCTTTCAGCCATCAAAGTGGTATCATCTGCATATCTGAGATTCTTAATGTTTCTTCCAGCGATTTTAACTCCAGCCTTGGATTCATTAAGTCCAGCATGTTGTATTATGTGTTCTGCGTACAGGTTGAATAGGTAGGGTGAGAGTATACAGCCCTGCCGTACTCCTTTCCCAATCATAAACCAGTCTGTTGTTCCGTGGTCTGTTCTTACCGTTGCTACTTGGTCGGTATACAGATTCCTCAGGAGGCAAACAAGATGACTTGGTATCCCCCTACCACCAAGAACTTGCCACAATTTGTTATGAACATACACATCTTTTTTACTTATATCCAAATTCTCATCATTATATGCTGAGAGTGAATTTCAGAATGTCTTTTCTTTTATATGAAGAATGTCTGATCTTCATGTTTGGGCCATAGACCATAGCATTGCAACCCAGCCGGTTGCATGCTGGCTGGAGAATTCTGGGAGTTGAAGTCTACACATCTTCAACTTGCCAAGGTTGAGAAACAGTGATTTAGATGGTGAGCAACATGGAAAAAGTTGCCCAAAGCATCTGTGTGTGGCAATATGGAAAAAGTCACCTGGTTTATTTGGAGAGAGCCACCATTTGCATTGATTTAACATGGGACTGTGGCCACTGTATCGTGTGCTCTCAAGCAATAGTACGTGAAACTGTTGCTTATTGTTTTTGCTTAATGGAGACTGGTGCAATTCCAGTGAATGGGCCCAGATTTTTAATCTCTTCCAGACTTGCAAGGTTTTAAAAATTCTGTTCGCACTACTCTGCAGAGAGATTTCATTCAGAGTAGAAGCTTTTTACAGTCATAGCTTAGATGGAGAAGCAAATCTAAAGCTGAGTAAAACAATTGCTTTTCTTCTGCTTTGCAAAACTCTCAGTCTGTGATTACTCGTAGATGAACTATGTTAAGAAAGGGGAGGGAGAACAAGAGAAAGAAAGAATGAGAACCTTCTTTTAGGGCAAAAGAGGGGGATGCCAATTTTACCCTCTTTATCAGATGTTTATAGCTAAGATCTAAACTCTGAAAACAGAGGGTTATAATTTAATTGTAGACCCAGCCTTTATGAGAGGACAGGAACAGTGTTGCTATAAGATCTGTCAGTATCAGGAAAGAACTTATGGCAAAGTGTCAGTCTCTTGAAAAGCAAAAAGCAGCCTTCCGATTGCCAGTGCCTATGGATAATAGATGCAAGATGGAGGTTTCTGGGGATCCAGCCAGCAAAACTCAGAGAAGAGGACCATTCTCCTGCTCGTTTTTATGTGGCTGTAACCAAGCGAGCATTTGTAATTGATTTAATGGGAAGAAAGATTGAGAGCTCTCATTTTTCTGATGTAAGCTATTTGATACATACATTGGGAGTTCAAGAAGGAGTCTTGGGATAATTTGTTTTCTCCTTTTAGGATAAAATATGTCACAGCTTTAGCAATTTGTTTATTCTGAAACATTGTTTTCCAGTTAGTCCATCATTCAGTTTCATATACTGTATACTCTTTTTTTTTTTTTGCTTTTACACCATCCACATTTAACCAACCTTGATTCTGGATTGATGGAAATAGCAGGGAGGGACTTTCTCCATACTCTCACATGATGTTCAAGGACTTTATTTGAATTCTTTTGATTTCATTGGGGATGGTGCTTCCAAAATAAAATTTGAAATAAGGGGCTGAGAGGTTTGGTAAATGTAAAGAGAAGATTTGGTAGATGTAAAGAGAAGATTGAGCTTTAGCTGTTTGATAATACCCAGATTGCTGAAAACAAGGATCTCTTGGAATCAGTAGTGCTAATAAAGGGATGCAATTCAGAAGAGGGTTTTCAAGAATTTAGCTATACCTTATATAAAGTGTGTGTGGCTTGCTAATAGCTTTTTCTTTTTTAAAGGAGCCCTCAAGACAAATAACAAATCTGGACCCTGATGTGTGGGGAAAAAAATTAACTGCTCTCTCCAAGTTCAAAACTCCTGTGGCTCCTGTTTAAGAAAATAATAACAACAGCAACATACAACAAACAAATCTGAATGCAAAGTAAACAACGAATGTGACATATAATTTGATCCTTGGACTTTGAAATCTGCACCCTTGGGATTCTATCAAAGGTGGTATTTAAGCCTATGCTTAGTTCCTGAAAAGTGGTCAGGAGTATTTATGTTGTTTTCTCTGGTGTGGGGTGGGAAACCTCAATTTTAACTGCTTTAGCTCCTCAGTTACAGTGTCCAAAGACAGGTTGTACCTACTTCTGAGTACTTTCCTTTCTTACATCTGTAGTAAAAGATTTGTTGTGATACCCACTAGCCTTCAAGTAGTCCAGACAAGAAGTACTACCATGAGTATCGGCACTATCTCTATTGTAAGGTTACATTAAATATTACCTTAAACAGAATCTTGTAAGACTGAAAATATTTATCCCCTCCTTTTTTTTTAGTTTCTGGAAAACTAGGGAGGGTCCCTTCTGAGATGCATCCCATGCTTTTCCCCTACCTGTGGACTCAGCTGCCTCTTACCAGACAGTTGCCTAGGCTGCAGGTCTTCATCCTGTCTCCCAAGGACATTGTCATGACTAGGCGAAGAATGACGCTGAGCCTCAGAAATAAGCTCTAGATCTTTATTCTCTACATTACATAGAATCTTACCAAACTAAGCCACCTGAACAGTTCACTGGAAAAAAACCCAAGGACGCTAAGTCAGGTCCGGCCTGATTCTCTTAGATGACTGCCCAAGGTCCTCCGTGCTACGAAAGCGCTTCTCACCCTGGAAAGCGCCCCCTCCTACATCTCCAGTGATCTCCATAACAGACATTCCCACATACCATCATATCCAGAGTGTGTTGTGCCATTAGACAGAGTTGCCTTAGGGCCTAGGGAACCAGAGCTACCTTTAGCAGAATCTAGTTGTGCTCTCTGGTTTTTGTTACCATTTGAGGAACTCTATTGAGGAAATTACCTTCCATTTAGGAAGAACATTTTGAGGTGTGGAGTGTTTGCTGCAACACTGGACGAATCATGGCCAATCTGGGTGAAGAGCTGATATACAAATATTAGTATCAGTGTAGCATATGTATCCCAGCATATTTTAAACCATTAAACTATGCCCCCTAATAATTTTATGGCATTTAAACACCACTGTGAAAATTTAATGCAGAGGAGTTGGGTGTCTATTGCCCACAGTCTTTAAGACCAAAAAAATGCTTCGGTTTTTAAAACATCGATTTGGACAAATGTTTAGAATACACAAGGTACTGTTGGCTCTGGCTAAAAACCTATGCATACTGATAATACTTGCTGATGGAAAAACAGCCAAAGAGATAACTGTTCTGGCATGTACTCAATTATGGAAGAGTTTGTGCTGGGTTTCCAAGGACATAAAAGTCCCAGGTTATTGATTCTGTATATTCTTTCCTGTAAAATCTTTCCTGACATTTATTGTTACATTGCAAAGTGCTTGGCAAAAATGAGGGATTGGAGAGAACCATACAACCTTGTGCCATTTTTAAAATGGCTCCAAACTCTGTGATGTACAAGGGGAAATCCTAATTGTAGCATCCTCTCTGGCAAGTTTTCATCTGAATCTGTTGAATCATGAGGCATGGTGCTGGAGCTGTTTGTTCTTTTTCAAGTGACTTAGATTCACAGTAATTAAAAATGCTTGAGAGAGCCAGTTTGATGTAGTGGTTAAGGGACCAGGCTAGAAACTAGGAGACACTGAGTTCTAGTCCTGCCTTAGGCATGAAGCCAGCTGGGTGACCTTGGGCCAGTCAGTCCTAGGAAGCAGCCAATGGCAAACCACTTCCAAAAACTTGCCAAGAAAACTGCAGAGACTTGTCCAGGCAGTCACCAGGAGTCAACACTGACTCAAAGGCACAACCACCACCACCACCACCACAAAAACGATTGATGACAGATCTAAATCTAAGGTCCAATATCAGGGAGTGGTAATTGACTCATTTAAATGGATGGAACTCATGGCTAAACAAACGAAGGGTGCTTGCAGAATTGGATTGAGACATTTAACAATACAAATTACATTAATTTCAATTTTTTAAATTGGGTGATTCCCACAGGCAAGTGGCTTCAGGTATTTAAGATTTATTCATATATCGTCATCTTTATTTAAGATAAAAATCAAACACACATTTGTAAAATCCTGTTAAGCTCCAACAAGAATTTGTCCCATTCAAGGAATCATGTTGAATCTGTTGGTGCATTTTTACAGCAGCCACGCAGAAACTGGCTACTGTGAAAACTATAAAATTCTTCACATCCAAAAAGAGTAGAATAATATAAAAGTTATCTGTTCTCCCCTGGTAATCCAGCAGTATTGGGCAAATGCATTTTAAGTACAAATCCGTGTAGAAAGGGCGGTCTAATAAAATATGATTTGTTATTTGAATTTCCCCAGATATTTATTTATGAATTTATAAACCATTTCAGTCAAGGCTAGTCTAAGTGGTGTACAAAAGCCACAGCCAATGCAATAATAACAGTAACCATCAATAACAGGATCACAATATATAATTTCACTAAAAACCATAATTAATATAATATTCTTGGCGCCAGGAGCTGTAGCATTCACATAGGACTAACATGTCAGGGAAGAAGGTTTGATTAATTTCCTAGATCACCATGAAGAAGGAAGGAAGGAAGGAAGGAAGGAAGGAAGGAAGGAAGGAAGGAAGGAAGGAAGGAAGGAAGGAAGGAAGGAAGGAAGGAACATAGATAAATAGCTTGGCTTCTGGAATTGTTTTCAACCTCTTAAGAATAGCTCTGCTCTGGGTCATGGAATCAAGAAAGAAGAAGGAGGGCAGCTTAGAATAGTGCAGTCACCAGTATTCTGAGCCACTGCCCAAATGCCTCTCCTGTCAGAATGAACTGGGGGATCTCTCTCTCTCCATTATTATCACCTATCCCATCCCTACCTACCTACCTACCTACCTACCTACCTACCTACCTACCTACCATCTATCTATCCCATCTATCCCATCTATCCATCATTTCATCCATCTATCCTATCCATCTATCCATCTACCCATCCACCCATCCACCCATCCACCCATCCACCCATCCACCTATCTTTTATCTTCTCTCTCTCTCTCTCTCTCAGCCAGCCAACATCCCATTGGGTTGGAAAGAATAAAAAGGCTGGTGCCAAGAAAAAAGAATAGTAACAATGGGGTTTCTCCAGTGGTAGCCCCTGTGGTGTGGATTGTCTTCCTTACAAAGCTCCTTTGAGGCTCTTAGCAGACTTAGAAGGACTCTGGGGAAATAATTCACTCTGTGCATTACCCTTCTCATTCACTGATTTATTTTGTTGTTCTCATGATCTGTCCTAGGAGAGTTTCATATAGAGTATGAATTTCATCAATGGAAAAGGAATGAAGGTTAAAATAATTTGATCAGAGGCAGACCAAGTAAAGAAAACAAGAGAAGCCATTTTCCTGGAAAACCAAACTATTCTAGGGTTGTGGAAACAAAGCAGAAGATGTTAAGAACATCCTCACGTGCTTCACACGTCACATGAAGCTGAAATAAATCAGACCACAGTACGGCTTCATGTGGCATAAATCTAACCTGCATCAGATTCTGTGATGCTGAGCAAAGATTTCCCTGAGCTACATAGGCAGTATAATAAAGGATTGTTCAGAACTTATATAAATATTGGAGACTACTTCACTTCAGGTTTTACATTGAAAATATTCATTCATTTATTATTTATTTATTCATTGGATTTATATTACTGCCCATCTTCTCCACAAGGAGAACTCTGGGTGGTTCACAACCAAACCAACATTAATACACAAAACCGGACCTAATACAAATACTCAAAATATAAAATATCATTAAAATTCTTATACAATATAAATGGAATAATATGGAATAACTATATTACCATTCTATGAGAAACAGAGACAAAGTAGTCCAGCTATTGCTTCATTTGTTTGTTTTTTCATATATTGTTGTTGTTGTTGTTCAGTCGTTTAGTCGTGTCCGACTCTTCGTGACCTCATGGACCATAGCACACCAGGCCTTCCTGTCCTCCACTGTCACCCGGAGTTTACTCAAATTCACGTTCATTACATCGGTGATGCTATCTAACCATCTCATCCTCTGCCGTCCCCTTCTCCTTTTGCCTTCAGTCTTTCCCAGCATCAGGGTCTTTTCCAGGGAGTCCTCTCTTCGCATTAGGTGGCCAAAGTATTTGAGCTTCAGCTTCAGCATCTGTCCTTCCAATGAGCAGTCAGGGTTGATTTCCTTTAGGATTGACTGATTTGACCTCCTTGCAGTCCAAGGGACTCTCAAGAGTTTTCTCCAGCACCACAGCTCGAAAGCATCAATTCTTCGGTGCTCAGCCTTCCTTATGGTCCAACTCTCACAGCCATACATTACTACTGGGAAAACCATAGCTTTAACTATACGGACCTTTGTTGGCAAGGTGATGTCTCTGCTTTTTAATATGCTGTCTAGGTTTGCCATAGCTTTCCTCCCAAGGAGCAAGCGCCTTTTAATTTCATGGCTGAAGTCACCGTCTGCGGTGATCTTGGAGCCCAAGAAAATAAAATCTGTCACTGCTTCCATTTCTTCCCCTTCTATTTGCCAGGAAGTGATGGGACCAGATGCCATGATCTGAGTTTTTTTAATGATGAGTTTCAAGCCAGCTTTTGCACTCTCCTCTTTCACCCTCATCAAGAGGCTCTTTAGTTCCTCTTCACTTTCTGCCATTAGGGTGGTATCATCTGCATATCTGAGGTTGTTGATATTTCTCCCGGCAATCTTAACTCCGGCTTGTGATTCATCCAGCCCGGCATTTCTCATGATGTACTCTGCATATAAGTTAAATAAGCAGGGTGATAATATACAGCCTTGTCGTACTCCTTTCCCAATTTTGAACCAGTCGGTTGTTCCATGTCCGGTTCTAACTGTTGCTTCTTGACCCGCATACAGGTTTCTCAGGAGACAGGTAAGGTGGTCTGGTACTCCCATCTCTTTAAGACTTTGCCACAGTTTGTTGTGATCAACACAATCAAAGGCTTTAGCGTAGTCAATGAAGCAGAAGTAGATGTTTTTCTGGAACTCTCTTGCTTTTTCCATGATCCAGCGAATGTTGGCAATCTGATCTCTAGTTCCTCTGCCTCTTCGAAACCCAGCTTGCACTTCTGGTAGTTCTCGGTTCACATACTGCTGAAGCCTAGCTTGTAGGATTTTGAGCATAACCTTGCTAGCATGTGAAATGAGCGCAATTGTACGGTAGTTTGCACATTCTTTGGGATCGCCCTTCTTTGGAATTGGAACGTAAACTGACCTTTTCCAATCCTGTGGCCACTGTTGAGTTTTCCAAATTTGTTGGCATATTGAGTGCAGCACTTTAACAGCATCATCTTTTAGGATTTTAAATAGCTCAGCTGAGATACTGTCTTCTCCACTTTTTTCCTTCTCCACTTCTCCACTTTTTCATATATAGTTTTTATTAAATAATTTTTTTAACAAAGTAAAAGCCATAAGAGAAAATAAAGAGAATAAAGAAAAATAGTGAATAGTGAGAAAAGAAAATAGGAAAAGGAAAAGGAAAAGTTATAAGGAAGTAGCTTCCAGTCTTCTTAATAGCAGTTACAAGTATATTTATATTTTACCCTCTCTCTAAGGTTACAATGTAATTCCTTCTTTCCATAGTCTACCCTTTCTAATCTTCAAACCCATAAATCACAAGTTCATTTATCTCTTTTTTCATCAAAAAGTCCATAAGGGGTTTCCAGTCACTAATAAATGTACTTGTTGATCTTTCTCTAATCAAACAAGTTAATTTTGCCATCTCTGCTACTTCTGTCATCTTCACCAACCAATCCTCCATTGTGGGTATTTCAGAGTCTTTTCATTTTTATGCATAGTCTCGCAGCAATAATCATATATAAAAATAATCTTCCATGGCTCTTTTCTAATTGACTATCCATTAATCCCAACAAGAAAAGTTCTGGTTTCAGTTGAATGTTGTTCTTTAACATTTTTTGTATCATTGCTTCATTTGTTTGTTTATTAGATTTTTACCCCACCTCAATCTGCGCAGACTCTCAGTAGCTTACAAATGAAATGCAATGAAACAATACAGCAAAATAACAATAACTCAGATCAAAGGCATAAAAGACATTCTACCCATCCACTCAATGCTTTCTGAAAGCACTCTCTTCATCTTCTAGAACCTAACCTCAACTCATTCCAAAGGCCCAGCACTGCCACTGAAACACGATACCTCCAAGTGTTAGCCTGCCTGACCTTCCCAAAATGGGGAGCAATTAGATGCCACTTTCAATATAATCACAGCAATTGGGCCAATTTCATTGGAGAAATGTGGACCTATAAGTAACTTTATAGGTTAACACCAGCACTTTAAATTGCACCCAGAAGCCAACAGACAACCAGTGCAGGACCAGCAGTATAGGTGCACATGCTCCTAATGATGACTGCTGGTGAGCATCTGGGCCACTGAGTTTTGTATCAACTGAAGCTTCTGGATGGTTTTCAAAAGCAGCCCCATGTAGAACATGTTGTGATAATCTAGATCAGGGGTCCCCAACCTGTGGGCCGTGACCCACTAGTGGGCTGCGGCCTGTTAGGAAGTGGGCCGCGGGGCTCCCGCCTGCAAACCCCGCCCCTGGTGTGTGTGATTGGCTCCTGCCTGCAAACCCCACCCCCCAGTGCACACGATTGGATTCCGCCTGCAAACCCCGCCCCCGATGTGCACAATTAGGGTTTGTTTTAACTTTGATAAATCTCTTTCTCTTTACAACATTATTTTTGTCTATTTCCCACCTAAAAATGGTAGAAGCTGTGCCATCAGTTTTCAGCAACCATGGCCAGAAGGATCTCTTATCCTTGGGCAGCAGACTGTCCAACCCTCTGCTAAACCTTATACTGTAGATATTTGGTTAAATTGTATATAAAAGATTAGCCTTACATTATTTATAGAAGTTAGTAAAGGTAAAGGTTCCCCCCGCACATTTGTGCAGTCATGTCCGACTCTAGGGGCTGGTGCTCATCTCCGTTTGTTAGCCAAAGAGCCAGCATTGTCCGAAGACGCTTCCATGGTCATGTGGCTGCATGACGCATGCGGAACGCTGTTACCTACCCACCAAAGTGGTACCTATTAATCTACTTGCATCTGCATGCTTTCGAATTGCTAAGTTGGCAAGAGCTGGAGCTAGTGTGGGAGCTCACTCCGTCACGCAGGGCTAGGGATTCGAACCTCCAAACTTGCGATCTTCCGATCGACAAGCCTGGAGTCTTACCCACTGAGCCACCATGCCCCTTTATAGAAGTTACCAGTATTGTAATTTTTGAAAGACACTTAAGATAGTTAAAGTTTGAGTAATTAGTTTTAGGTTTTTTTTGTCTCATGCTGTATTTTAAGCTTCATTGTTATATGTGTTATGGCCTTTAAACAGTATATAATTCTTCGTATGTACTGTAATACATACTGGGTAGAAGATGTCTAGGTGAGTTTGTTGCCTCCGAGCAGTTTCTAAGTTGAACAAATAAAATAAAGATTTAAAAAAGGGGGTGAGTGGATGGGATGAATGTAATTCTTCACTTGAAAAATGCTGTGATTCATTTGTTCTTATAAAATTAAATTTATTTCTTGCCCCAATTCTGGAATGTAGGTATCAACAGAATAAAACATACAATGCAAAATCAAATAAATAAAATGTGAGTGGGTTTGTAAAAGAAGCCAGAAGGAGATAAGAGAAAATTTACATACAGATAAGAATGGTTAATTATTAGGGTTGCCAGATCTGAGTGGCAGGACCCAGCATGACCTGTAGATGGCAGCAAGTTTGCTGTTTCAGTTTAATGCCACCTAGTGTTAATGCAGATTTGCAGGGTGGATCTAGTAAAGGTAAAGGTTCCCCCTGCACATTTGTGCAGTTGTGTCCGACTCTAGGGGCCAGTGTTCATCTCTGTTTGTTAGCCGAAGAGCCAGTGCTGTTCGAAGACGCTTCCACAGTCATGTGGCTGGCATGACGGACGCGGAACACTGTTAATATCCCACTGAAGTGGTACCTATTAATCTACTTACATTTGCATGCTTTCGAATTGCTAGGTTGGCAAGAGCTGGAGCTTGTGCGGGAGCTCACTCCGTCACGCGGGGCTAGGGATTCGAACCTCTGAACTTGCAATCTTCCGAT
Source organism: Charina bottae (assembly GCA_023362775.1). Taxonomy (NCBI): domain Eukaryota; kingdom Metazoa; phylum Chordata; class Lepidosauria; order Squamata; family Charinaidae; genus Charina; species Charina bottae. The sequence continues at coordinate 139,854,807 of JALMGJ010000003.1, forward strand.
TGACAAGCCTGGCGTCTTACCCGCTGAGCCACCATCTAGTGGCCCGTATTTAGTGACTAACCCCAACACAGAGGTGGGATTAGAACAATGGAACACAACTCCCCTATAAAACAACTTATATCCAAAAAAACACTATATTTTCCCAGACTGTACAGAATGCCCTTAGGGTCAAGCTGCAATGGAGATCTTGGTAGGGCTGAAGTTTGATTCCACCCTCAGCTTAGAGAAGAGTTTCCCAGTGTTCTTTTCATGTTGGCTTTCTGACCAGCGAAGGGAGTAATTTACTACAAAATACCATGCGTCAATGTTACTTTAATTTTTAAATTTTGAGCATATGTAAAAAATATAACAAAAAAGCCACTCCACCAGAAAGAATGAACACGCTGCAAGGCATACACTACCATCTCTGAGGGCCAATCATTCAAGCACTTTCATTTTAATTCCATTTTAAAACACTTAAGAGGCAGCTTTTGTGAAGCATTTAGAGCTTCGGTCACAAAGCAGCTGCTGAGGCCTGAACTTCCTCAAGATGGGAACAGCTGATCCCAATAAATAAGTAGCTTCTCAGCTCTCGCTCTTCATATCTGACCTACTTTAGAGAAGGTCTCCCAGCAGCATCTCCAAATGATCAATTTCCCCCAAGCAGTTCAGTCCACGAGAAGTCTAATATTGTTTCAGGCTACAGAAAGCCTTCCTTTCATGAGAGCATTTCCCAGGTGGTGTTCATAAACATACACCAATGCCTCTTCCAATAAGGTACAATTCAAAATTGGGTCTCAGTGGGAAAGCTCTTGAGCAGCTGAGCATGGCAGGGGAGAACCAATATCTAACAACAGTTATGAACATTTCCCTAAGGATAAATCATTACCTGATCTATCTCTCTAAATTTTACCTGGCAATTTGATTATAATAGGCCTTTTTTGAATTTTTGTTCTGTGTGTGTGTGTGTGGGGGGGGATGGCTAAAAAACTCTCAGGGGCCACAATACACTTCTTCCTGACCTGCTCAAACAAACAATTTTCCCCCCACTTTTCTTTGAGTTTGCTTACAACCACTATCTCATACTTTTTGCACTGTTTTTAAAAAGGTGCTATACCTTCCTTTTTAAAAAATAAACATTCAAAATAGCAATTATTTCTGAGGAACATAGGAATGGGGCAGGATGGGAGGTGTCCTCAGGGAGGGTTAAAGGGTCAAATGAAAAAAGTATACTATTGCATCACAAGATGTGGCCCTTTTGTAAAGTATTGGGATGTCATATGCATGCATGAATGGAATGGAGCTTGTAATGCAATGGCAAAATGCTGCTTTAGTAATCTTTTTTCATATAATAATTTTTATTAAAGTTTAAAAATACAAAGATAAAAAACTAAAACAAAGAAAAAAATAAAAAATAAAAAGTACAGAGGAAAAAAAGGGTAAATAGATAAATAAATATAAAGGAAAAAAGATAAAGAAATTATTTCCCCCTTCATCAAGACAAGTACAATTTTAGTAACTTTTTACCTTGGGGTACACAGAAATAGCCTCCCCAAAGATTGTTGAAACAATACACTCGGGCGTACCTTGGAAACGGTGAACTGCACTGGCTAATCCTTCTAACACCAGATCAAACCACAGCTCTGGACACGAAATCATCATCATCACTTATCACCTTCTCTAACATTTCAACCAAAGATCTCTTCTTCCCTATTTCTCTATATCTCCTCTCTTATCTATAAACAAATTATAAAGCCTTGTCATTCAATCTTAATCAGCAAAAGTCCATTAAGCGTTACCAGAAATAACAGCATATATATATTTAGCCTTAATCAAATAAATCAGCTTCATATTCCTTTCCTTTACCTTTAATGCAGTAACTTGTCATTTTCTCTTTGTCTCCTCTCAGAAACTCCTTCACAAGTTTAACATGTACCAGAAATAATAACATCTATATTTTAACCTTAATCAAATAAGCCAACTCTGTAATGTATTGTGGAAGGCTTTCACGGCCGGAGTTTGATGGTTGTTGTGGGTCTTCCGGGCTGTGTGGCCGTGTTCTGGAAGTTGTGGTTCCTAACATTTCGCCAGCATCTGTGCCCAGCATCTTCAGAGGGCAGGAGCACAGACAGAAGCACTCTTTCTGTGCTCAGTTAGAGTGGCAATGTCTGTTTTCTATTTATAGAGCTAAGTTATAGGAGATTAGGTGGGGTTTTTTGTTGTGTTGAAATGTTAACGAGTGGCTGCTGAGCATGATTAGCATGTTCATTGTTAGAAGTATTCCCATGTCCTGGTAGTTGAGCTGAGTTGGTTGACGTTTTGCAGGCTGTGTTTTTCAGGACTGGTAGCCAGGTTTTGCTAATTTTGTAGACTTTCTTCTTTTTTATTGTACAATAAAAATGGTCAATGGAAACTCTGCTGCTTTTTTATCTGTGTTGTGACATTAAAGGCACCTTGACTATTTTTGACAGCCCTGTTTTCTTAGCTTCGTCAATAGTTCCTTTTTCTCCCCATGTTTCTATACCAGCATTCTATTTCTGTGTGCGATTAGCAACAGAACAAAGGAAGATATCCTAATGTTACCACAAAATCAAAATAATATGAAAGATTAATTTTGGCTCATCTTTTCTTTTCATGCATGGAAGAGGAGAAGCATACTTGGGTGGCCATGCCTCCAAGGATGCTGATAAGCATTAAAAACAGCATGTTGATAAGCCACATCAGAACTATTCACAGTTGCCATCCTGGTTCCCATCCTTTAATACGCATGCATGCTTCTATACCTACATGTGGACCGTGCATGTGATAGCACATACACATGTTGCTCTCAATTCCTTTATAATCTCTCTCTCTCTCTCTCTCTCTTGGAAAGAATCTCCCTATTGTCCTAGGCTTACATAACTATCCCTAATTAGTTGGATGATATCTTTAGTATAATCAATAACAATCACATAAATATGCATGCAAGCCATCATGTTTTCCAGAACTCTTCATTAGATTCAGTATTACCACACACAGGAAACAAGGAAGGTTGATTTTTAATTCAATTGGATGTCTTCACATGGATCAATATGATTATAATTGCCCTTTGCATAGTTAAGCTTGTGTTCCTTAATATTTTGGAACCTACATCACCCCCCCCCCTTCATTGTGGAATGTCAATATTTGAATGTCTTTCTATATAATAATGTTTTATGCCAAATATAGGCATTTAATTTATTTAAACACAACAGACATATGTCTATGAAGGTTCTCAGTCATCCAGGTGGAATTGTCTGTAGCTTGAATCATGTCAACTGGATTTCTATTTTCTCAGTGGAAACGTTTCGCTCCTTATCCAAGGAGCTTCTTCAGTCTGAGCAAAGTTGGTAAGGGAATCCTAAATATGTTTCTAGGTCACAGCTACCTAGAAACATATTTAGGATTCCCTTACCAACTTTGCTCAGACTGAAGAAGCTCCTTGGATAAGGAGCGAAACGTTTCCACTGAGAAAATAGAAATCCAGTTGACATGATTCAAGCTACAGACACAACAGACATATTTTAAAAATGAAACAGAACTGAAGGAAGCAGTCTGCACCCAGTCACTGTTTGAAAAAGTAGAATGGTTAAAAAGCTAGCCAGATCTTTGCTCTCATGCAGACTATTTTATTATTAGCTGAAGTGATGTAAGAGGGATCTTGGAAATTATTACGCTATGCAGGGAAGCTGATGCGCTGTGTTCAATGATAAGGAGGAGTTTACTTCTAACAGCGTCTTTTAAAAGCCTTGTCTTCCTTGCAGTGTCACTAGATGGCGCAGTAGAGCAACGTTACAACTATTTGGGAGCAGTGAAGCTAAGCTACTGATAATGATTTCAAAACTGCTGTGTTTGGTTCGAGTGCCATTGTAAAATCTAACAAATTAATTCTGGCACCAACTTATGAGGACCAGAACTCTCTCATCAAATGTGTAAAATATTATTATCTGTTTGGAGAAGAAAGAGAGGAAAGGGCACAGAGAGAAGAACCAGCCACTGGACTATTAATCAGAAAGGGAAATGAAAAGACCTAGGCAGGCAGGAGAGTTGTCCCATTGTGCAGACATCACACCCACGCCCAAAGAATGAAGTTGAGAGCAGAGAAGTTGAGGCAGAAGTGGCCAATTTCTAGCTGGCAATGAGTTGGCTAAGCAACACAGTATAAAGTATATGGCATCCAAGACTGCATAACCACTTCCTTTGGTGAACTAGTTACTGCTAATTTCTATTGAAAGCATCACTTCCCTAGTCCATCATTTTACTTCTACATCTTCTTTGAAATTTTTCTATTGTAGCATGGCAACGTTTACATCTGCTCACAGATCTGAACCATTTTTGTGTTTCCACAGTTTAATTTGTGACCCTTGGGAGTCTTTTTCTTAAATGTCCATTTCAGAACTCATCTTTTTTTTTAAAAAAAATAAGCGTAAACTTCACATAGTATAGTTTTCCCTCTAACACTTTAATTAAAAATTAGGAAGGCTATTAAGACCTGGTTGTTCCAGGAAGCTTTGGGAGATGAAGCGGATATGCTTTCCTGCATTTTCTGTCTGATTATAATGACAGTGTTTTCTTGTCACAATAACAGTAATGATTATAAAGTACTGTTGTTACAGATTGTTTGAACCCTTGTCACAAATATGGAGTATACACTGGTTAGAGTTGGTTGCAACTAAAGTAATTTATAAGCCTGAGCAATGAATAAAATATAGAATTTGTTGTTTACCAACTGTTTGTAGATTGTACTTTATTGAGCACGTGTCTTGAATATGCAAAGAAGATAGAACATAGTATCAAAATGATAAAGTATGCATTTATTCTGCCCAGTGTGCAGTAAGATGAAATAAATGGTCTGATATTTCATGAGCTCACTAGACTATATGTCAGAACACAAAAAGATTTTTAGAGAATTTCAGATGTGAGAGGATAATAATTAAATCTGTCCATCTATTTCCACCCTGGTCGCCCCTAATGATATCATTAGAGTAGGTACAGTAATTTAAAAACTGGTCATCAACCTACTCTATTTATCCAATAATTACTATATGACAGAAATGTTGATAGCCTATTCAGTTCCTCTGAGATGTTTTTAAAAAGGGTCATTAACTGACAAAATAATTGCAAGCAAAGAGTTAGTTATTAGTATTTTTACTTTATGGGAGATTCAATGAGCCAAGACAAGAGCAAGTGATATGTTGAGCCAAAGATCTTGGATCTTCTAAGGATCTTCAAAATACAGCCAGTCCTACCATTAACCAGAGCAAGACAGCTACATCAGGTGGTAAATCCTGGTTGGTGCAGGGAGAATAGCTACAGTCCCCTGGACCCCCCCCCCCTCCCGTTACCTTTTGAGCAATTTGCCCTGTACCCCCTATGCTGACCTGCTGGCCTCAATGGAAATGATGTTCTGCCAACAGTATTGATGTTAAGTGCAACTACCAGTTCAGTTGAGATAAAATGTCAGCCAGTAAAAATGCCTTGGGTCAACCTTGATTCAAAATCATGCAAAGATTGTTATTAGCTTCCTAAATGAGCAAAATCTGAGCATGGTGGCCAAATGCAAAAGTTAATTGAAGGCAAAATATTTGCAATTACAAGTGGCATTTTAATTGCACTGAGATTAGAAAAGCCACTCCTGCTACTCCACTTTACTGAAGAAAGGTGGTTTAAATGAGATTGCGCTACTTTTCAAGTTATTTGAATGAATGAATGAATGAATGAATGAATGAATAAATAAATAAATATTTCAACTGTTCTAAGTCTTTTTCAGCTGACATAACTGAGACTTTTCCAGTAGCTAAATTAGAAGGTGGTCAGGTGATTTATAGTAACTGTCAAGCTTTAGTTACTTTTAGAGGCCCATTTACTTCTTATTATAGAAATAAGGTAAAGGTTCCTGCACATTTGTGCAGTCGTGTCCGACTCTAGGGGCCGGTGCTCATCTCCGTTTGTTAGCCAAAGAGCCAGCGTTGTCCGAAGACGCTTCCACGGTCATGTGGCCACATGACACGCGCGGAACGCTGTTACCTATTATATAGGTAATATATTATATTATATTATATTATATTATATTATATTATATTATATTATATTATTATATTATTATATTATAGGTATATATATATTATATATTATATATACCTATTATAGAAATAGTAGGATGCAAATAAGTCCAGTGAAGAAAGTGGGACTTAATCACTTCCAGGTTATAAACTATTTATTACGACTATGCAGACTTTGAAATGATTGGATGAAGTGCTTTAGTCCTAGCGTGAACACAGCATCTCTCAGCTATTGTTTAAGAGAGACTGGCCTTCTTCATATAGTATACAGTATGTCTGAAACCACGGATGCTTTTGCTCCTTTTATCAGATTTGAGTAGAAGTTTGAAAAAGGCCAGGCTCCTTTAATGAATAGCAAACAGGTGATGTTCTCACTGCAAGATCCAAAGCCTTCCTTCCAAATAAATGTCAACACAGGAAAAAAAATACCCTCTATTTATAAATAACATACATAGTTTGTAATGTTCCCAGTTACTGTAAGTTAAACCATTGCTGAAACATTGACGTTGTGCCATATTACAAGAGTTCTCATAAATGAAAACAAGCAAGATCTGCAGATCAACTTTGATATGGTTTTAATTTCTGAATCAGTTCAAAAAGCTGAATCGATCCAATTCATACTTCTAATTCTATTCAGAAAACATGTGTTTCCCCACGAGCAAACACCTATCAAATCTCCAAATTGGGTGTGAATCTTTCAGATAAATTTGGAGACCTTATTTGATTCAGTATTTTAAATTGCTTTGGAAATTTGATTTGGCATTTTAATCAATTTGATCCAATTGTCCCAAAAATCAATTTCTGCATCCTAGTATCTGCAAGGATATTTATTTATTTATTTATTTATTTATTTATTTATTTATTTTTATTTTATCAAATTTCTCGGTTTCCCATCTTGTACATGACGACTCTGGGCGGCTTACAACCAATAAAATAACAATTATTTAAAACACTACAATAAAATCTCTCTCTCTATACAGTATACACACAAACACACACACACACACACACACACACAACAAATACTAGTCTAAAAATACAAAAATATAAAATATAAAAATTCATGATGGGCATACTTATTATTTTTGGCACAATCATGGCACCAGCCACCCCATGAATAACTTCTAATTATTAATTATTAATTAATTAAGAATAACTGCTAATGTTAATTTTTAAAGGACACTAGAATCCCCCAATGTTGTAATTATTCAGTTTTTCTTTTTCTACAAATGTCCTTGAGTTAAATATAATTTTAAAATGTTCTAGATTGTATTCTTTTTTCCAGAATACCTTGGCCATTATTTTGAACTGGGGCATTCTGAGAAAAACAAAATGGCAGTTGCTATAAAAAACATAAATGAAGGACTTCTACTGGCCATACTTTTCCACCTTCTGCAATCCACTTGACTGATACATTATCTACAATATTATGGAAAAACAAACAAAAATAACAACTGTGGTCTTCTAAAACTGGTGCATTAAGCACCATATAGCATTTGACATAAGCATAGTAAGTTTTTAGAGCTCTTTCAAGGATGCTGTGGACTGATTTTTTTTAATATGGTACCCCCTCAGATGTGTTAGGACTGACAATACATTCCAAGCATACCCAGAACATAACATCCCACTGGATGAGATCATCTGTCACCACAGGATGAGGTATCATCAATATGCAGATGATACCCAACTATACATTTCTGTCCCGGGTGATGTAAGTGATGCTGTGACCACCCTCTCTCAGTGCCTGGAGGCCATAGGGGTCTGGATGGGGAACAACTGAACCCTGGTAAGATGGAGTGGCTGTGGGTTGATGGTCCCTCTGTATCCAGAAAGTTGTCATCTTTGGTTCTGTCCCATTCAGATCCAGTGCAGAACCTGGGGGTCCTCCTGGACCCATGACTCCTGCTCGAAGAGCAGGTGGCAGTTGTGGCCAGAAGGGCCTTCTTGCAACTTTGGGTTGTGTGCCAGCTACACCTTTTCCTGGATTGAGATGCCCTCTGAACAGTTACTCATGCCCTCGTCATCTCCCATATAGACACATATTGCAATGTGCTCTACATGGGGCTACCCTTGAAGAGTATCCAGAAGTTTCAGCTGGTCCAGAATGCAGCCACTCACGCAGTTATTGGTGCCTCAAGATCGGCACATGTAACACCACTGCTGCATGAGCTGCACTGGGTACCGGTTTGCTTCCAGGTCCAATTAAAGATGTTGGTTATCACATTTAAAGCCCTACATGTCATGGGGCCAGGTTACCTGAGGAATTGTCTCATTCCCATAACATCAACCCACCCCACCCGATCGTGCAGAGAGGGCATGCTACGGACCCTGTCGACAAGGGATTTTCACTTGACGGCGTCCAAGAGGCGGGCCTTCTCTGCAGTGGCACCCGCCCTTTGGAATATTCTGCCCCCAGAGGTGAGGCAGGCCCCTTCGCTCCTGGCCTTCTGGAAGAATCTGAAGACCTGGCTCTGATGCCTTGCCTGGGAGGGAAAGGGCAATAGTTCCTCCTGGGGGTGGCTGGCACTGTAGTGCCCTCCCTACTGAATGAGATCTCATCATCACTTGGATTTTATATCTTATTTATTCTCTATTTATTTTGGTTGTAGTTTGTAATCTTATGCTTGTATGGTTTTAATTCCTGATTTTATTGTAAACCGCCCAGAGTCCCCCATCTGGAGGAGATTGGCAGTGATAGAAATATGAAAAACAAACAAACAAACAAACAAACAACAGGCTTCAGCTGAACCCTGGTAAGACGGAGTGGCTGTGGGTTGTGGGTTCCTCTGCATCTGGGAACTTACCATCTTTAGCTCTGTGTGGGGTTGCACTGCCCCAGACAGATCTGGTGTGGAATCTGGGGGTCCTCCTGGACCCATGACTCCTGCTCGAAGAGCAGGTGGCAGTCGTGGCCAGGAGGGCCTTTGCTCAACTCTGTGTTGTGTGCCAGCTACGCCCTTTCTTGGATCGAGAGGCCCTCCAATCAGTCACTCATGCCCTAGTCATCTCCCATATAGACTACTGCAATGCAATTTACATGGGGCTACCCCTGAAGAGCATCCGGAAGCTACAGCTGGTCCAAAATGTGGCCGCACGGGCAATTTTAGGTGCCCCAAGGTCAGCACACATAACACCTCTGCTGCGAGAGCTGCATTGGGTGCCAGTTTGCTTCTGGGTCCAATTCAAGGTGTTGGTTATCACCTTTAAAGCCCTAAATGGCACAGGGCCAGGTTACCTGAGGGACCGTCTCATCCCCATTACATCGACCCATCCCACCCGGTCATGCAGATAGGGCATGTTACGGCCCCTGTCCATGAGAGAATGTCAATTGGCAGGGTCCAGGAAGTGAGCCTTCTCTGCTGTGGCCCCCGCGCTTTGGTACACTCTTCCCCCATAGGTGAGGCAAGCCCCCTCTCTCCTGACCTTCAGGAAAAAGTTAAAGACCTGGCTCTGCCATCTCTGTTGGGGTGGGAAGGGAGGTAGTCAATCTTGGGGGTGGCTAGCACCTTAAAGTAGTCCTAATATATGTATGAATCAAATTAGAATTTTTATCTGCCATCTTGATCCCATTTTATATTTATATTTTATGTACCATATTTTGTTTTTATTGTATTTTAATCTTTTAGCTTTATTGTAAACCACCCAGATTCCCTCCTTTGGGGGAGATGCTCGGTGGCAAAATTTGATAAACAAACAAACAAACAAATAACAGATTACAAGGGGCAGTATTCAATGGCATCCATGAGTGTATTTGTATCAAAATCTGAAAGGTGACAGGTGTAATGTCATGATCCAAGGCCCAGTTCTTTTGTATGTATGTGCAACTTTAACTCATATACAAAAGTGGTGGGACTTAAATTGCAATATCCTGCCAGCCATGTTGCAGATTTTGTCATGCAGACCCTTGGATGGTACTGGTTGTTTTGGTTATGCTGACTGGAAATTCTGGAATTTTAGTTCCAATAAATCCATGCGAGAGAGCCAGTTTGGTGTAGTGGTTAAGGCACCAGGCTAGAAACTGGGAGACTGTAAGTTCTAGTCCCGCCTTAGGCACAAAGCCAGCTGGGTGACCTTGGGCCAGTCACTTTCTCTTAGCCCTAAGAAGGAGGCAATGGCAAACCACTTCTGAAAAACCTTGCCAAGGAAACTGCAGAGACTTGTCCAAGCAGTTTCCAAGAATCAGACACAATTGAACAGACTAAAAAAAAAATCCAGGCTGAAGAAAGCTGTTATGAGCTGGAGTAGGACATAAATATCCCTTATTAAGGGACAATAATTTTGTTGTAGGTATTTCTCATTGCTTTCTTTATGCAATACAAAGACATAGTTTCAAGCAACAGCTTAAATACATGGACAGAGATGAATTAAACACAAAATGAAAACTTCAGTGCTAAAAGTCCTGAGATTATTACACACTTGTGAATCACATTATGAAACCACACCATCTACAGGTTCAATAGACAGAGTTAGGAAATCTTTTTGATGAAGACAAACTTAAGCATTTTCTAGGAAATATCATGCTGATGTGTAAATAAATGCTAATGTGTAAATAAATGAATCATGCCTTCATTTGGCATAAAGGTTCTTTGAAAAGCTTTACAGACAATTTTTCATTCAACAGTTTTGTTTTCAGAATATAAGGATTCTTTTTCTCTCCCTACAATGACCAATTGAATCTAAGGCTTCACAATATCTATCAAAAATACACAGATTTTCCTACACTCTTTCCATTTTTAATGATATGCTGCTGACCATACATCTACAACCTAGCATATACTTTGATGCTGTTAATTGAGCAAATCTAAGGATAATTACTAGGTAGATTTTTAATAATCAATTTTTAAAAAATGGAATATCAGCATTCAGCACCAGCCAAAAAATTTAGTAAGAGCAAAAAATTGTGTAAAACAATTGGAACCTACTTTTCAATATTACTTTGAAAGGGTTTGGCTAGAACTCAATCTTCTTCAGGGCCATATTCTTAGCAAGTGGGTTTAGCAATTTTGTAATCTCATTTTCAGAAACTAAAGGCCAAGGGGATTTGAAATCAAGGTCAACACTTTTCTAGCAAACTGAATGCTTTTATATACAGAAGAAAGTATTTCAAATGCAACAGATTTGATTTCTCGCCTCTTCTCACATTTTTGTCTCAATGTTTCTGAAGTGAAGAATCCTATCAAGCTATTAGAGCTTTATTTTTTTAAAAAAACTTTCATTAAAATAAGGTTAATTGGAAGATTTTCAAAATGGAGGTCCTTATCATAAATGGAATAAAGTTGGAGGAAAGAATATTGCAAAGAGCTCCTGTTCATGACTTGACATATTGTACTCAATTATGGGGTATCCTGTTAATAATGACTGGATATTTGGATGGATGGATGTTACAGACGTGAAGATTGAAAGGTAAGGTTTTTCTTCATCGTGTCCAAAAATAATAACATGAATAATCTTAATCAATATATAGGAAAAATATAATAGGACAGCCATATATCATGACAGTTCTTACAGCAATTTTGTAAAGCCAGGCCAGGACTGACCCCATCAGCCATATAGGCAATGTGGGAGAATATTTTTGCAAATAGATATTGTGACTTTGGAGGCCACAGAAGAAAGTTCTATCTGTACTGCTTAAATGCAAACAGACCATGCTGACTTCAGTTATGTTGATTTTTTAAAAATCAGATGCCTTCAGTGAATCCTTTGCCTCATTACTATTGTCACACTGCCTTTTTAATTGTCCTCTCCCTGTGAACCCTGAGACTCTTCCATTTCACCCATCCCCCCATAAAAAATGGGAGGAGTAATGTGGTTCTTGTAGATCATAGCTTTCCAAACTGTGTGTCGTGACACTTTAGTGTGTCGCAACACAGAGTTTAGTGTGTTGCGAAGTGGCGCATGCGGTGGCGCACGCGGTGGCGGTGGTGTGCACGGTGGCGGCGGCAATGAAGGCAGTGGCGGCAGTGGCTTGCCATCAGCGCTTCCGTGTTTCAGCAAGGCCACCGCTGCTGCCGCCACCGTGCACACCGCCACCACCGCGCGCGCCACCACACCCCCACCGGGCACGCGCGCGCCACCGCTGCCGTGCGTGCACCCGCTGCCGCACCCCCGCCTCTGCCGCCATTGGTGTATCACCAATGGCGGCAGTTTGGAAACCGCTGTTGTAGATATTCATGACTGTGTGTTTCATTCCTATGTGAATCTGCCAATTTCAATTTTTCTCAGGTTCTCATTTTTGTAAATGTCGAACTCAGTTTCTCAAGGTTCAGATTATAAAAATTTGCACTAAAATGTGACTGTGTTACCAAATGTGCATTTCCACAACTGCATTGATATCTAAATTCTGGTTTGTGAATTGGCCCCAAATTACCCAATTAGGCAAATTTGTAATAAAATAAAAACTCAACAGTTATTTGCCATCCCAAGTATCCTGGGGAAGACTTTTTGCACACCTGTGTGTGTCTCCACTGTGTTGTGTGATGCATTCCGTCAAGGATACTGTTTCCCAGGGGGCGAGAGCATTCCAGACTGATAAGAGACTTCGAAGCCTGGACTCCGTTGCTGGGAAGGTTAAGAAGTTAAGGCAGCCCCTCCCAAGAGTCCTTTTGAGTTATTTCCCTTAGCTTAGTGTAGGTAGCCTCAGTCTGGCAAGACATTGTTCATAGGGTAAGAACAATAAAGAAACTAGAGCTGGAAACCCTTCTCAGTGTGGTTCTTGTCCTTGATTCCTTGACAGTTGTGACCAAATCCAGCTTGGCTGGGTGGTGAAAAAGAGATAATTAACAGCCAGCTTTCTTTCTAGAGTCAGACTGATCAGGTCGTATCCTATCCTTTAGAAGTGACCCCTGTCATTTCTTGTATGGGCATAGAAATAATAAGAGTATATTGAACTTAATTGAATGCATTATAGGTTGGGAAATCTGTTCATTTCAGACAGAAGACATCAATTTGTCACTACTAATATTATAGTTAGAATGGGACAGAGATTAATGCAATTATTTTAAAGGTTAACTGAGTTTTATTCATTAAATATTTGTATTTAATTAAATTTGTGATATTTTCTTTCTTTTTTAAAAAACTTGACTCTCCTGTGTCATTTTCAGAATAGCCTGTAGCAGCCATTTTGGGGTGATATCACCGACAGGCCTTCAGAATTCCAAAGCTCATTAAATTTTCCTAAATTAGCTTTATGTTACCTTTATGCAAATCAGTGTCCTAGTTTTCAGTAATGCATTTGGTCCGGTTCAGCAGTGCAGAGATGGCAATTACAGTGAACAAAAGCTGGACCCTATTATACTCCTGCAAATACTCAGCAATACCTACCTCTAAAGCTATTGTAGAAGCAGTTCTGTACGCAATTTATGCTCTGAACTGAATTCCACCCACTCCAGTTGTTGGACTGATAAGTCCATATAGAGATCTGTGTCTCCAATAAGCCCACGAAGCTAAGAACAGGATGTGGTCAGCAACCATTACCCAAGTAATAATTCCAAAGTATAGCATACCTCCTCTTTTTGTGCACTCAATTCCAGCACAAAACATCCAGACATAGCCACATTCGATCCCATGGCTTTCTCACTGGGGTAAACAGGGGGGCATCTGTGTTCTAATTGGAGCCACTAGGAATGTGCCTCCTTTTCCAATGGCTTAATTGACTTCTTTAATCAAAGAAGAAAGAAGATCAGAAGCTACTCCTTTGTACCTTTTTTCTTTTCTTTTCTTTTCTTTTCTTTTCTTTTCTTTTCTTTTCTTTTCTTTTCTTTATTTTCTATTATTTTCTATTATTTTCTATTTTCTATTTTCTATTATTTTCTATTTTCTATTATTTTCTATTTTCTATTTTCTATTTTCTATTTTCTATTTTCTATTTTCTATTTTCTATTTTCTATTTTCTATTATTTTCTATTGTTGTTTTTTAGAAATTTTGTATAGATTTTAAATTTTTATGTGTTGTACCTCGCCCAGAGTCCCCTGTTTGGGGAGATGGGCGGGGATAAATTGAATAAATAATAATAATAATAATAATAATAATAATAATAATAATAATAATTTCTATTTTTCTTTTCCCTTTCCCCCCTTTCTTGACCTTTAGCTTTCTCTTTCATTTCTTTATTTCTTTCTCTTTCATTTCTTTCTTTATATTAGTTTGTATTAGTCTTTATCTTCCTTAAAAAAAATCTTTAATAAAAATTATATATAAAAAAGGAATGTGTCCCCTTTTGCAAGGAGGTTGCATGCTCAGATTAGTGCTGGATACTGCAGGAGAGGGTAAGCAGAGAAAGTTCATTCAGAGCAACAGAATTATCTGATTTTGCTCAGCTACCTTCCTCTTTTCATGCCTTCCCTCCATCTAGTATTCCTACTTGTCTAGTTCTTGGGTGAAGATAATTTGCTACTCAAGGGAGGGGTTGCAAGACAACTACTGCCTTGGGATCATTATATTGCAGTACCATGCTGGGCCAGCTATCACTGATATCTGAGAAGTAATGCAACAAATCCTCCGGCACAAAGCATGTCCTTGCCCTTCCTAACCCAGTTTATTATGTTCAATTTGTGCTACAATCTTAACTTCTGGAGCTTGTGGATATTCCCACCTCACGGGACTGCAGTTTCCACTTCTTTCTTCAGTTCTCAGCCGAGCATGGCTCACACCAGCAAAATGCAATGCCTTCTAACAGACAATTTCATTTCCCTGGTGATTTTTCAATTAGTTACACACATAAAGAAGAAGAAAAAAAGCAAACCCAATATAATCCTGAATATCCTACCCACTTCTTCTTATTTAAGAATGATTAAAGAAGCAGAACCTATCAAGTAATTTATCCCACATGCAGGTGTAAGAGGAACTCATGCCTGGTCAAACTCCCCACCCCTCAAGATGAGAATTGTTGGGAAGCAACAATGGTCTCCTTCAATGTGTCCTCCCTTTTCACCAGCATCCCCACCACTCATGCTCTATCCGCTGTCAGGAAGAGACTAGAAGAGGACAGCACCCTTGAAAGGAGAAACCATCTCAACCCAAACCAGATCTGCCATCTTCTGGACCTGTGTCTTAACACCACTTATTTCTCATACAGAGGTGACTTTTACAGACAAAAACACGGCTGTGCCATGGGTTCTCCTGTGTCACCCATTGTGGCCAATTTATACATGGAAGAAGTGGAGAAGAAAGCACTCAACACTTTCCAGGGAACGATGCCCACCCACTGGTTTAGGTATGTGGATGACACCTGGGGCAAAATCAAGGCCCAGGAAGTATAGGCCTTCACGGACCATATAAACACTATAGATGCCAACATTAGGTTCACCAGAGAAGACACCAAGGACAACAGACTGGCATTCCTAGACTGTGAAGTCCTCATTGGGACCGGTGGCAAGCTAGAAATAGGGATCTACAGGAAACCCACACACACAGATCAATACCTGATGTTTGACTCCCACCATCCACTGTAGCACAAACTAGGAGTCATCAGGACATTATCACACAGAGCAGAAACCATCCCCACCTCCATGGATTCCAAAAAGAATGAAAATCAGCACCTGAGAACAGCTCTGAAGGCCTGTGGATATCCAAATTGGGCCTTCACTAAATCTAAGTCTACCAGACCTAAAACAGCGACAGATAGGGCTGAGACTCAGAGTAAACGGAAGAACCTGGTCATTCCTTACATGGCTGGCGTGTCTGAAAAGATAAAACGGATATTTGGCAAACACCACATACCTGTATATTTCAAACCCACCAACACACTGAGACAGAGGCTTGTACACCCCAAAGATCAAACTCCAAAACACAAGGAAAGCAATGTAGTGTATGCAATCCAGTGCAGTGAGGAGTGCTCTGAACTCTACATTGGAGAAACCAAACAACCTTTGTACAGGAGGATGGCCCAACACAGGAGAAGTAACACCACAGGACCAGAGTCAGCAGTTTATCTTCATCTAAAGGAAAAAGGACATTCATTTGAGGACATTAATCTTCACATTTTAGACAGAGAAGATAGGTGGTTTGAGAGGGGGGTCAAGGAATCCATTTATGCCAACTTGGAAAATTCTTCCTTGAATAGAGGTGGGGGCCTCAGGCACAACCTTTCCCCTATCTTCCTTCCTGCTTTGTCTTCTGTGCCCAGGAAGATTAAGACCATTTCGCAAGCTCAACAGCAGCAGGGTAATCTTAACGATCCTCCTTTAGATGATAAAGGGACTTAGAAATAAACATCTCAAAATAACCATGACCTAGCCCCAGGTGCAAGGTCACACAGCCACCCTAGAAACATATTTAAGGATTCCCTTACTAACTTTACTCAGACTGAAGAAGCTCCTTGGATAAGGAGTGAAACGTTTCTACTGAGAAAATAGAAATCCAGTTGACATGATTCAAGCCACAGACTTGGGAAGATGTTGGGAAAGAGTACACAATTTGGAGAGGAAGCTCCTTAATGGCAGTTTTCAGCATCCATTATTTCAGCCAAAGACTAGGCTGTTTTCCAAAGTCTGATTGGTTTCAGGTCTTTGCTAACTCTGGTTTCCCTCTTTGGATTGGATCTCCTAGGCAATCATCCAATTTTGGATCATCAGGGAGCCTTGCTTACTATCTGAGAGTGACATCTACCGAAGGGAATTTGGTTTCCTTTGGATTTTTGCTATCGTATATTTATGTTCCTCAAGTTCCTAGTGTTATTCTCTTTCCTTCTTCACACTGCATTTATCAAAGATTATTGTATAATCAACAGAAACTGATGTAAAAGTATGAGTATATGTAATCGTATGTGAGAATAACCATGGCAGACAGGAAGAAGAGCCATAGTCTTTACAGCCATCACTTTTACAGCCCAAGAAACTAGGGAGGGTCCCTTCTGAGATGTTTGCCATGCCCACATTCCTTCTGCAGGCTAAGCTGCCTCTTATCTGACCATTCCTCTGACTGTGGCTCTTCCCCTTGTCTCTCAAGGTGATTCCCACATACCATTACAGTACAAGCATAAAACCCGCTGTGCCAGAAAATGGGTTTCTAGCATTAAATTCATGAACCCCCCCCCCCGCTAGAATATTATTGCAATTACAACAATTTTTCTATTTAAATATGGATGCCTACAGTTTATCAAGCACCTTAAACCCCCCTTATACAGGCAATCCAAATACCAGGGCTGCTGAAAGCTTGAGAAATCCCTTTTGTTCTTCATTTCTAGGAAGGAGAAAAAACAAAGGATGAGGAAAAATTAACAAAACTTTCCACACCCCTTGCCCACTGTGTTGGTACGCTTACAACTTGTGCAACCTGGTTTTACATTTAAAAACAAAAACAAAACCGTATGCACCCACTTCTCCGTTAGATATAATCCATCTCATATTTCCTCCCTTGATAAGAATGCTAACTTCTTGCCTATTTATAGATTTCCCACAAGCAAACAGTGGGCCATTAAAGACACATTTTGCTGAATTGGGTGGTTCTTAAACTGAGCTAGGTGAGATCTTCTTGTGTTCTGATACGGTTTTCCACAATAGCCTGCTCTACTTTGGGGGTACCCTGAATAAAATGAAATGTTATTCATCTGTATAAAATGTTCAACATTTGTTCTGTTAATGGGCCCTAATGAACTTGACTGGTTGTGGAGGCTACACTCCAAGGAAGGTTGGTCAGCAGATAAAAGTTCTCTTCCATAAAGAAAGACCCTTCTCGTGAAACAAAAACTAGTTGCTGCCCCATTGAAACTTTGTGGAAAAATTGCTTCCTGTTCAGTGACTACATCTATGCCACTGTGGTATTTCTCTTAATCAGTACCTGTTCCTTGTGGAGGGAATAGTGTCTCTACTCAAACTTTTTTTTTCCAGCCAGAACAACTGACCATTATTTTATTTTACTGGCATTGTATTTCTAAAATTAGCTGACACCCAAAAGATTGAAGAAGCCTTAATTTGGGATATAAGAAGAGACACTGACTTATTAAGGACAATTCAAGAATACCATAACCCTTGAACACAAAATGCAACATTGTAGTAAAAAGGCTGCTTAAACGATTTGTTAAAAGGCCAAGAAAAAGACTATTAATTAAAAAAGATGTAAGCCTCTTCAAAATCTTCTACTCCTTTGTTGTTCACATGCTAGACTGCAATTTCTGAATTTGATTTAAAAACATCACCACCAATCTGTTCTTCAAAATGATAACAGGACAATTTAGAAAACACTAGAATTAATGTTTCTCTGATGACATTATCAGGATTCTTCTCCTTAAAACCCGAGTAATCCATTCTAGATTAAGTGGTTTCTGTGGAAACAGTTTTGCTAAATAGGCCACAAATGCAGTGCCATAATAGGCAACAAATATAATGGCATATTTATACACCACACTTACGTGCACATAGAGGTGTGCAAACCTTCTAGAGATTATTAGCAATTTTGTTTAAGTGTGAGATTTCATGTTTTACTACCTTAGTTGCTATGCTTTTGTTAATTTTATTTGTAAAGATTTGTAATTATTGGTGGTCTTTGCAATTCTGATGTTTTAATTATCTTTGAATTTATTATTACATTATTATTACATAATAACCAGCAACAGTATCTCCTGTACAAAATCCCATTAGTAGAAAGTTAGTTTGAAAAAGTTGACTTATGAAACTTATCATAAGATGCATCCATGCTTCACTGGAGATAGAGAGATAGGACAGGTAGACAGAGATGAGGGAGGGAGGGAGGGAGAGAAGGGGGTGACGGTTGTCTGGGGTAGATAGGGTAGACATTGAAAATTTCACTGATCTTGGGTATACTTTCTTGTTTATACAGAATTTAAGAACCTAGACTTAATGGTCTCCTTTTAAGGAGAGGGTAGAGAGGATACTATGATGAGGAACAGCAGGTGTATGGAGATCTGGCATGCCATGTCTACTTAAGACTCCCTTATTACAAAGCTTTGGTTTTATGCCTTTGGTCTAGTTCTAGTTGTATGGTTGTTGAACGCAGCACAAGTTTTATTCCCAAGGAAGTAAGTACAGCTCTGCAACCACAAACTATTTTTGCGCATAATTACATCCCTAGAATAGATTATTAATATGTTAACAACATGTTCCCTTGATCTGAAAGCAAAAACAGTCAGGGGGTGGGGATAAATTGCTTCCAAGTTAGTTTACTGGAGCATAACTTGATCAGAGAACGTTACTTAATATACACAATATTTTTGCCTAATTGTACAGTAGTACATACTTATACAGTGGTATGCATTTAAATACTGACAGATGAAATAATTCTTTTTTTAAAAAAAATCCTGAATGTTTCCATTTATCCCAGTATAGTTTCATACTTCTGCAGCTGCAACCCCACTGTTTCATTACTTAGCTAAAAGGCAACCGAAGGTGAAGGGATTGCATTTAAGCAGCCTAATTGCACAGAACTGTACCGTAACACTACATTTTATACAGTAGTCTCCCTCCCTCCCTCCCTCCCTCCCTCCCTCCCTCCCTCCCTCCCTCCCTCCCTCTTTCTTTCTTTCTTTCTTTCTTTCTTTCTTTCTTTCTTTCTTTCTTTCTTTCTTTCTTTCTTCTGGAGAAGGAATATTTTCTCACCTACACTGAAAAATACAGACACTCATCATGTGTCATAGAGCATTTTTAGAGGAAGGTGCTATTTCTTGCGAGCATAGCATATGGGCTTCAGGTCTGATAAGTGCAGATTGACTGATGCACTGAATGTGTGGAATATATTAGTAGATATATGCAGCATGGAGAACAAAAATAACTTTGAAAGGAAGCTTTGGTTGGTTTCATTTAGAGACAAAAAGATTTAAATTATTTTAAGGATGAGGCAAAGGAGGGGGAAGACATCAATTTACGGTTCGGTAGGAGTGCAAATCTGTTTTTTTCCCCTCACTGCTGCTGGTGATCTCAATCTGATGCAAATTCTAGGATTTTTTTTGAATATACGTATTTGTTGTTCAGTCATTTAGTCGTGTCCGACTCTTCGTGACCTCATGGACCATAGCACGCCAGGCCTTCCTGTCCTCCACTGTCTCCCGGAGTTTACATTCCAGGTTCCTATGCAATATTGTTCTTTACAGCATCGGACTTTCCTTCCACTTCCAGACACATCCACAACTGAGCATCCTTTCGGCTTTGGCCCAGCCTTCACTCTTTCTGGAGCTACTCGGAATTGCCCTCCGCTCTTCCCCAGTAGCATATTGAACACCTCCCGACCTGAGGGGCTCATCTTCCGGTGTCATATTTTTTAGCCTTTTGATACTGTCCATGGGGTTTTCTTGGCAAGGATACTGGAGTGGGTTGCCATTCCCTCCTCCAGTGGACCACGTTTTGTCAGAACTCTCCGTCATGACCTGTCCATCTTGACCTGACTTCATTGAGTTACGCAAGCCCCTTCGCCACGGCATGCTTAGATTAATAATATATTCCATGAAAGTCCCCAATGAGACAAATATCTGTATAAGAAAGGAGAATTTGGTTGCCTATTGAACTAAAGATTCTGGAGGTCAGTAATATTCAGCATTAGCAATCATAGCAGGTTATGCAATTAAATTGCTTTATAAAAAACTTTGCAAGTAGGTATGAACTCATAAATGGCCCAAGAACTTCCATAGTTGGAGGCAATGTTGGAGGCAGGAACAGGATGCACCACTAACCGGCTGCTATCATCATCCTTGCTTTCTCCAATTTGCTCCTTCCCAGCAGCATCAACATTGTCCTACTTCCTCCTAAAGGCCAGATATCCTATAAATATTATTCTGATGGGGTCCTCAGAAAATGACATACTGTGAGGTGGCTTTAGCAACTGCCTATATAAACAAGTGTTATAGTTGTCTTACTATGTTTGCAACTTTTTCAGAGTGATGCAGATAAAGTGGGGAGCTAAGTCAGTGATGAGTTACTCGAAGTAGCGGAAGCCCATCAACCAACAAGAAGGCCATTTTTGTATGTAATGAGACTCAGGGCACATTTGAGTGTAACATGCTTTCCTCCAGGCAGTAATATGGTACAAAACTATGCCAGCATGATTTGTTGTGTTCCAATAGCCATTCTCTACTCTGCTTTGTTAACAAAGCCAGTGAGTGCTGCTGTCGTGACACCTTACTGTGAGGCAAGGGAAACATCTACCTGTTACTCTCCCAAATGTGGGCTGGGGGTGGTGTTGGTGCTAAGGTTATGGTTATGGCTAGGGAAGAGGTGAGTTTTGACAGATTGCTGGAGCCATTGGTTTAGCTACTTGTCAGAACATGATCCATAGGGTGGGGTGGGGGGTTTTCTGCCTCTCCTACTTTATCAGAAAGCCCCTTTCACTGCACCGATGATCTGGGAATTATTTCTCTCTCTGTCAGTCTCTCTCTTTCTATCTTTTTGATCACTCATCTGTCCCTCTGACTCACTCATCTCTCTTTATTGTTCACGCTCATCCTTGCTTGTCTGTCCCTCATGCTTGCTCTCATACTTTTTCACTCATTTGTCTGTCTCTTGGGCTTGTTCATCCACTCTCATACCCCCTTGCTGTTTCTCTTGCTCTGTCTAAAACCAGCTGTTGACAGCTGGTGGGTGTATTCCCTATGTCAGCCAGTGCCACTCTGCATGGGAACTGCTTGTCAGGATACATTTTTCCATTTTACAGTACATACTTCTTGGTAGTCTCACCACACCTATATAAATAAGAGACCTGTAATGTCTGATTGGTGATGTGCAAAGCAAATGTATTTATTTATTTACAGGACTTATATCGCCGCCTGTCTCATACAATAACTCTAGCCGGCTCACAACAATTCATAAAACATATTTTAAAACATACCCTTCCCCCCCCCAGGTGCCAGACAAACATCTTCACAGCTCAACCCCCCATCCTAGCCCAGTGCTTGGGGGAAGAGATAGGCATTCACAGCCCTCTGGAAGGCTAAAAAATTAGGGATCCCTCTGATCTCTGGTGGGAGGATCTTCCAAAGGACTGGGGTGGCCACCGAGAAAGCATGCCTCCAAGGTCTCATCAGATGGCAACATTTAAGGGAGGGGATCTGGAGTGCACCAACCCTATCTAACCTAGTACTCTCAGGGAGAGGGGGTCCTGCAACTAATCTGGCCCTGTGCCATGTAGGGCTTTAAAGGTGATAACCAGCACCTTGAATTGCACCCAGAAAGCAGCTGGAAGCCAGTGCAGCTCACGCAGCAGTGGTATTACTTGTGTGAACTGCGGGACACCCAAAACTGCAATTGCCACTGCATTCTGGACCACTTGCAGCTTCTGGATGGTCTTCAAGGGCAGCCCTATGTAGAGCGCACTGCAGCAATCCCAACAGGAAGTGACTAAGGCATGGGTGACTGTGAGCAAGGCCTCCCAGTCCAGGAATGGGTGCAATTGGCGCACAAGATGGATTTGTGCAAAGGCCCCCCTATTCCAGAAGAGCTTTTTTTGGTTTATCTGATAAATCATAGTTAAATCAACAAATCATTGTTGTTAAAACCAAAATTATAATTTATTTCTGACTTATTCCTGCTTGCTTCTGCTTGGAATAGGACATTGGCAGAAGTAACCAAAGCAAAACAAACCAGGAATTGGCTAAATAATCCATGATCTCTTTGTTCATCTGCCAAAATGCTTGTTTCTGACTTTTAATCACCATTAAAATAATTCCTTGTTTACCATTACAAAAGGTGCCTATGTGAAGAATTATGGAGTTTGCTCTTCAGTAGGCAACACCTGACATAGCTAATGGAGCAGGACTGCAGGTCACCTAGTCAGTCTTTTCCACTATTGTATTTCTACTGAAATTATACTAATATTTTAAACTTGTACCTGTATATATCAATTAGCAAATGCTAATTTTATAGAAACCATCAAGCCTTTTATGTCATTGGTCTTGCAGATGTATAAATGGCAACCCTAGCTTAGAATTGCAAGACTACACCTCAATTGTATATAACTATGTTCAGCAAAATAAATCTGACTGAGTTCCTTATCCCACAGATCCAAGACTATCTGCTTAGCTTTTGGTATTAGATGTTCAAGCATGCATAGAGAAAGAAACATTTGGAACTAACTCTCTTAGTTAAAAAATGCATGCTCATGGGAGCTCTAAAAATCTCTTTCTGATTTGCCCATTGAACACCAGTGCAATGGAATATAACAATGTATAGTCGAAGGCTTTCACGGCCGGAATCCGATGGTTGTTGTGGGTTTAGAACAATCCTTCCTTTCTGTCCCACTGTAAATTTGGCACTGTGCTTGCAGTATGTTTGAAATGCAGCTCCCCAAGAAGCCAGTAATTAGTGGATATCAATGCCCACTTGGCAAATGGAAACCAAGATAAAGACTAGAGACCTTCACACCAACAATCTGAATATTCAATAAGGCAGAAAATATTTTCAAATAATCCTTTGTTTCTTCATCTGCATTGAGAGGCAAGGTTTCAATTGGAGCACTGTGCTGAAAATTCAGATCTTTATCAGTCTGGGCATTTGCTGCTGAAACACACACAGAGACATACGCACAACATAGAGATCTAAATATAAACCTGAAGAAGAGGCCATTCAAAGCAATATTAGTCAAACATACACAATGCAGGGCACCTCTGTTTGTGTATGTGTCAAAAGTCATGATAGTAGTCACAACCATGTGATTAAGGGCCTGTATAGCCGTATATATTAAAGCCCTCCTGCATTTTTTTTTGGGTAGGGCACTATTTTACCACAAGACTGTCTTATTCAAAAGATCATCTGGACAAATTTCTATTACACTAGTTTGGAGCATATTCCTCCAGTGGACAATTTTTGTCAGCCTTCATGCTTAATTTTAAGTGATACATTATTATACAATTTGTACAGTATTGTACAATTTACAATATAGTAACTTGTGTTATGTACAATCAGCAAAAACAAGACCTGGAGCTGACTGTAGCTCAGATCATGAGCTTCTTATCGCAAAATTTAGGGTTAAATTGAAGAACATAGGAAAAACCACTAGACCACTCAGGTATGACCTAAATCATATCCCTTATGTATATACAGTGGAGGTGAGGAATAGATTTAAAGGATTAGATCTGGTAGACAGAGTGCCTGAAGAACTATGGATGGAGGTTCATAACATTGTACAGGAGGCAGCAACTAAAACCATCCCAAAGAAAAAGAAATGCAAGAAAGCAAAGTGGCTGACCGATGAGGCTTTACAAATAGCTGAGGAAAGAAGGGAAGCAAAAGGCAAGGGAGAAAGGGAAAGATATAACCAACTGAATGCAGATTTCCACAGAATAGCAAGGAGAGATAAGAAGGCCTTCTTAAATGAACAATGCAAAGAAATCGAGGAAAACAATAGAATGGGGAAGACTAGAGATCTCTTCAAGAAAATCGGAGATATCAAGGGAACGTTTTGTGCAAAGATGGGCATGATAAAGGACAAAAAAGGCAGGGACCTAACAGAAGCAGAAGAGATTATGAAGAGGTGGCAAGAATACACAGAAGAACTCTACAAGAAAGATCTTAATATCCCTGATAAATACGATGGTGTGGTCACTGACCTTGAGCCAGACATCCTAGAGAGTGAAGTCAAGTGGGCTTTACGAAGCATTACTAACAACAAAGCTAGCGGAGAAGACAGTATTCCAGCTGAGCTATTTAAAATCCTAAAAGATGACGCTGTTAAAGTGCTGCACTCAATATGCCAACAAATTTGGAAAACTCAACAGTGGCCACAGGATTGGAAAAGGTCAGTTTACGTTCCAATTCCAAAGAAGGGCAATGCCAAAGAATGTTCAAACTACCGTACAATTGCGCTCATTTCACATGCTAGCAAGGTTATGCTCAAAATCCTACAAGCTAGGCTTCAGCAGTATGTGAACCGAGAACTACCAGAAGTGCAAGCTGGGTTTCGAAGAGGCAGAGGAACTAGAGATCAGATTGCCAACATTCGCTGGATCATGGAAAAAGCAAGAGAGTTCCAGAAAAACATCTACTTCTGCTTCATTGACTATGCTAAAGCCTTTGATTGTGTGGATCACAACAAACTGTGGCAAAGTCTTAAAGAGATGGGAGTACCAGACCACCTTACCTGTCTCCTGAGAAACCTGTATGCGGGTCAAGAAGCAACAGTTAGAACCGGACATGGAACAACCGACTGGTTCAAAATTGGGAAAGGAGTACGACAAGGCTGTATATTATCACCCTGCTTATTTAACTTATATGCAGAGTACATCATGAGAAATGCCGGGCTGGATGAATCACAAGCCGGAGTTAAGATTGCCGGGAGAAATATCAACAACCTCAGATATGCAGATGATACCACCCTAATGGCAGAAAGTGAAGAGGAACTAAAGAGCCTCTTGATGAGGGTGAAAGAGGAGAGTGCAAAAGCTGGGTTGAAACTCATCATTAAAAAAACTCAGATCATGGCATCTGGTCCCATCACTTCCTGGCAAATAGAAGGGGAAGAAATGGAAGCAGTGACAGATTTTATTTTCTTGGGCTCCAAGATCACCGCAGACAGTGACTGCAGCCATGAAATTAAAAGACGCTTGCTCCTTGGGAGGAAAGCTATGGCAAACCTAGACAGCATATTAAAAAGCAGAGACATCACCTTGCCGACAAAGGTCCGTATAGTTAAAGCTATGGTTTTTCCATAGCTTTATGAGCGCCGAAGAATTGATGTTTTCTAACTGTGGTGCTGGAGAAGACTCTTAAGAGTCTTCTCTTAAGAGTCTTCTCCAGCACCACAGTCCAAGGGACTCTTAAGAGTCCAAGGGAGTCTTAAGAGTCCCTTGGACTGCAAGGAGGTCAAATCAGTCAATCCTAAAGGAAATCAACCCTGAGTGCTCATTGGAAGGACAGATACTGAAGCTGAAGCTCAAATACTTTGGCCACCTAATGCGAAGAGAGGACTCACTGGAAAAGACCCTGATGCTGGGAAAGACTGAAGGCAAAAGGAGAAGGGGACGGCAGAGGATGAGATGGTTAGATAGCATCACCGATGTAAGGAACGTGAATTTGAGTAAACTCTGGGTGACAGTGGAGGACAGGAAGGCCTGGCATGCTATGGTCCATGAGGTCACGAAGAGTCGGACACGACTAAACGACTGAAGAACAAAACCTGTGTTAATACATTAGTACAGAGCTTTCCAAACTTTTCATGTTGGTGACACACTTTTTAGACATGCATCATTTCGCGACACACTCTTACAACAGGGCATCATTTTGCAACACACTCTTACAGCAGGGCATAAGGCAGGCACTAGGACCTGTGCAGAATCACTGCAGGTTTGGAGGCAGCAAGGCACAAGGC
This sequence comes from Charina bottae, assembly GCA_023362775.1. NCBI lineage: Eukaryota > Metazoa > Chordata > Lepidosauria > Squamata > Charinaidae > Charina > Charina bottae. The sequence goes on from JALMGJ010000003.1 coordinate 139,881,108, forward strand.
AGGCACTAGGACCTGCGTGGAATCCTGGCAGGGCAGGTTTGGAGGCAGCAAGGCACAAGGCAGGCACTAGGACCTGAGTGGAAGCCAGGAGACAGCAGCAGCCACGACACACCCAGACACTGCAGCTGACACACTAACGTGTCCCGACACACAGTTTGGAAAGCTCTGCATTAGTACTTCACAATCTGCTAATTTCTCTGCAACAAATGTAAAACCTCAACAATGTTCTTTTTCTGTCTTCAAAACCTTCAGTCCCGCACATATTTCCTTTTGTGTGAGCTCCACAGAACTTACAAAAACTTTTGAGGAAACACGTATTGGTTAATAAACCAAGAACCATAGCTACATCATAATACACTGCATTAGGAATTGTTTTAGTAGGTATTGAATGACTTTTGACATTCCAGGCTGTGACTTCCTTGTCAACTGTGCTGGTCCTTCTCTTGCTTTCTTGTTTTGATCTTCTCCAGCCTTGCTTCAGCCTTTTTCAAATGTTTCCACAATTCTTCCACTCACATACTAAAATAGTTCCCATTTTAGCATAACGCTACATGCTCTTGTTAGCATAAATTATGTCATAGTATACATAAAGACTTGCAAAGCTAAATTGCCTAAATTTACAACAATATTCTCTGATGTCCCAATAACTGAAAAACAGGTAGACCTAGCAGCTTGATCCCACTCAAGAACATGTAGAACATACTGTTCAGCGCTTAGCTTGTAGAAGTTCCTAAATTCAATCCTTGTTCTATCACAAGCCAAAGCAGAAAATACTGGATTAAGTGGACCAACAATCCAGTTGGAAAAAAAAGTCTTCTTACCAATTTGCAAAATAAATCCAGAAAAGAAAATACCTATGTTTCACAGAGCAAAGGAGATCGTTACCTTGTCGTGGTGCTGGAGCTTGAGCACCTCAGTGAAACCATGAGCTAAACCGTGAAGGGACACCCAAGACGGGAAGGTCGTGGCAGAGAGGTCAGACTAAATACGATCCCTGGGGAAGGTAATGGCAACCCACCCCAGTATTCTTGCCATGAAAACTAAATGGATCAGTACAACCAAAGATATGTCGGTATACCATCAGAAGATGGGACTCCCAGGTCGGAAGATGGTCAAAATGCTACTGGGGAGGAACAGAGGATACGTTCAACTAGCCCCAGATGTGATGACGCAGCTAGCTCAAAGCCGAAAGGACGGCTAGCGGCCGACGGTGCTGGTGGTGAACGACGAATCCGATGTTCTAAAGATCAACACACCATAGGAACCTGGAATGTAAGATCTATGAGCCAGGGCAAATTGGATGTGGTTATTGGTGAGATGTCAAGATTAAATATAGACATTTTAGGTGTCAGTGAACTGAAATGGACTGGGATGGGCCACTTCACATCAGATGACCACCAGATCTACTACTGTGGACAAGAGGACCACAGAAGAAATGGAGTAGCCTTCATAATTAATAATAAAGTGGCTAAAGCAGTGCTTGGATACAATCCAAAAAACGATAGAATGATCTCAATTCGAATTCAGGGTAAGCCATTTAACATCACAGTGATCCAAATATACGCCCCAACCACAGATGCTGAAGAAGCAGAAGTAGATCAGTTCTATGAGGATCTGCAGCACCTACTGGATAATACACCAAAAAGAGATGTTATTTTCATTACAGGAGACTGGAATGCTAAGGTGGGTAGTCAGACGACACCTGGAATTACAGGCAATCATGGTCTGGGAGAACAAAATGAAGCAGGACATAGGCTGATAGAATTTTGCCAAGACAACTCACTGTGCATAACAAACACTCTCTTCCAACAACCTAAAAGACGACTTTATACATGGACTTCACCAGATGGTCGACACCGAAATCAGATTGACTACATCCTTTGCAGCCAAAGGTGGCGGACATCTATACAGTCGGTAAAAACAAGACCTGGAGCTGACTGTAGTTCAGATCACGAACTTCTTATTGCACAATTTAGAATCAGACTAAAGAGAATAGGGAAGACCACAGATCAGTTAGATATGAGCTCACTAACATTCCTAAGGAATATGCAGTGGAGGTGAAGAATAGATTTAAGGGACTAGATTTAGTAGATAGGGTCCCAGAAGAACTATGGACAGAAGTTCGCAACATTGTTCAGGAGGCGGCAACAAAAAACGTCCCAAAGAAAAAGAAAACCAATAAGGCAAGATGGCTGTCTGCTGAGACACTGGAAGTAGCCCAAGAAAGAAGGAAAGCAAAAGGCAACAGTGATAGGGGGAGATATGCCCAATTAAATGCAAAATTCCAGAGGTTAGCCAGAAGAGATAAGGAATTATTTTTAAACAAGCAATGTGCGGAAGTGGAAGAAGACAATAGAATAGGAAGGACAAGAGACCTCTTCCAGAAAATTAGAAACATCGGAGGTAAATTCCAGGCAAAAATGGGTATGATCAAAAACAAAGATGGTAAGGACCTAACAGAAGCAGAAGAGATCAAGAAAAGGTGGCAAGAATATACGGAAGATCTGTATAGGAAGGATAATAATATTGGAGATAGCTTTGACGGTGTGGTCAGTGAGTTAGAGCCAGACATCCTGAAGAGTGAGGTTGAATGGGCCTTAAGAAGCATTGCTAATAACAAGGCAGCAGGAGACGACGGTATCCCAGCTGAACTGTTTAAAATCTTGCAAGATGATGCTGTCAAGGTGATGCATGCCATATGCCAGCAAATTTGGAAAACACAAGAATGGCCATCAGATTGGAAAAAATCAACTTATATCCCCATACCAAAAAAGGGAAGCACTAAAGAATGTTCAAACTATCGAACAGTGGCACTTATTTCACATGCCAGTAAGGTAATGCTCAAGATCTTGCAAGGTAGACTCCAGCAATTCATGGAGCGAGAACTGCCAGATGTACAAGCTGGGTTTAGAAAAGGCAGAGGAACTAGAGACCAAATTGCCAATATCCGCTGGATAATGGAGAAAGCCAGGGAATTTCAGAAAAACATCTATTTCTGTTTTATTGACTATTCTAAAGCCTTTGACTGTGTGGATCATAACAAATTGTGGCAAGTTCTTGGTGGTATGGGGATACCAAGTCATCTTGTCTGCCTCCTGAGGAATCTGTATAACGACCAAGTAGCAACGGTAAGAACAGAGCACGGAACAACGGACTGGTTTAAGATTGGGAAAGGAGTACGGCAGGGTTGTATACTCTCACCCTACCTATTCAACCTGTACGCAGAACACATCATGCGACAAGCTGGGCTTGAGGAATCCAAGGCTGGAGTTAAAATCGCTGGAAGAAACATTAACAATCTCAGATATGCAGATGATACCACTTTGATGGCTGAAAGCGAGGAGGAGTTGAGGAGCCTTATGACGAAGGTGAAAGAAGAAAGTGCAAAAGCTGGGTTGCAGTTAAACCTCAAAAAAACCAAGATTATGGCAACGAGCTTGATTGATGACTGGCAAATAGAGGGAGAAAAAGTGGAGGCAGTGACAGACTTTGTATTTCTAGGCGCAAAGATTACTGCAGACGCTGACTGCAGCCAGGAAATCAGAAGATGTCTACTTCTTGGGAGGAGAGCAATGGCAAATCTTGATAAAATAGTTAAGAGCAGAGACATCACACTGACAACAAAGGTCCGCATAGTTAAAGCAATGGTTTTCCCTGTAGTAACCTATGGCTGTGAGAGCTGGACCATAAGGAAGGCTGAGCGAAGGAAGATAGATGCTTTTGAACTGTGGTGTTGGAGGAAAATTCTGAGAGTGCCTTGGACTGCAAGAAGATCAAACCAGTCCATACTCCAGGAAATAAAGCCAGACTGCTCACTTGAGGGAATGATATTAAAGGGAAAACTGAAGTACTTTGGCCACATAATGAGAAGACAGGATACCCTGGAGAAGAAGCTGATGCTAGGAAAAGTGGAAGGCAAAAGGAAGAGGGGCCGACCAAGGGCAAGATGGATGGATGGTATTCTGGAGGTGACGGACTCAACCATTGGGGAGCTGGGGATGGTGACGGCCGACAGAAAGCTCTGGCGTGGACTGGTCCATGAAGTCACGAAGAGTCGGAAACGACTGAACTAATAAACAACAAAAACACAGAGCAAAGTATTCCACTTGGCAAAGATTCGTCATTTTTATCTATTTCCATTAAGAAGTTATAGAACCAATGAATGAAACCTTGGCATGGTTAAGCCCAGTAACCCCAGATCAGAGGTTAAATTTCAGTTTGTACCCACGGCTTTTTATAAGGTCAGTGATCCAGGCTATGACCTCTTGTGACACCTGAATCACAGTGAAGGACTTAACCTATAATTAACACTCCATTCTGGTCTTCTGATGGGCTGGCAGATTGGAGTGACTACTAATCCTGGCTCTCTTTTCACCTTCTGTCATTGCAAATTTTTAGCAACAATTATTAGCAAACTTGGCTTAGCAAGTTGTCTCAACATACTTACAAATTTCCTCTCTTTAACTGTTTGGTGGATTCATAGATACCAGGGAATGTGCCCAGAACTGCTTTGCTACATAATTGGTCTTTTTCTTTTAAATGATGGTTTCATTGAGTTCTTTCCCCAAATTGGCATGCATTTCTTTGAATCCTGTCTCCAGCATTAACTGCTAAAGAGCATGACATTTGAATTTGCTGGTTTGTCTGAGATACCAGCAATATTAACATTTACTGAGTAACATTTACCCAGCCTGCTATTCAGTCATTATTAAGAAACTGGACATACTGTACGTTTTCTCATAGATTTTGCGAACTGTAATTGATTTCCCCCCCTTCTCTTTCCTTTCTTTTTCTTTGGTACAAAAAAAGATAAAGAAAGATCTATACATGTTGCATATACCTATACCTGGCTTCCTGATCTATTGTTCTTTTCACATGTGCAGATTCATACTAAAAGTCCAGCTTAATTAGTTCAGCCTTAACCAGGTTGTGGGAAAGGAAGAGGTATCACCTTTACTAGCTAGTCATTGGAACTGGAAAGGCCAACTGTTGAGAGCAGCTGGCCAGCTATTTAATTCCTTTGGCAACATATTTTCTCTATCTAACAAAATGTAACCTCTTGGGAATCCAGGCCACAGATATTAGACTAAAGCCTTGCCCAACCTTCAATCTCAGGATCATCAATCTGGGCTGTTATGTATACAAAGACATGTAGGAACAATTGAAACTTTCCCACTAAAATTATTAAGAGAATTTCTTGCTGGGTGGAGATGGCACATAGTGTACAGCTCAGAGAGGATGGTTAGCCTTCTCCTGACCTTTGCCATGTCTTTCAACATGTTCATATTGGATAATTAGGAGTATCCTGTTTTAACAGAGGTTTGATTCTAAATATTGTAGACAAGTGTACTTGAGCTGTCTCTCTCTTCCCCAAAACAAAACAGATAAACACCACCAAGCTCCTGGCACAAAGCAATTTTACTAATCTTTATAAACATATCTATAATCATATCTATATATACAACTGAAGAAGTAGATGAAATCTATACAATTTTATGTGGTTAGACAACTAAATATCCTTTAAGGTGCCAGAATATCAACCTAACTATGCCTTGATCTTCTCTTTACTAAAGATTGAATTTCAGGAATAGAAGTATCCATCCTTTATAAATATCAACTGCATTGCAGATTTTGACTTTTAAAGATTTTTTTTAAAAAATATTTAAATTTAGAAAAAAATGCAAAATATAGACAAAACACCAAAATACACTAAAAAACCCCCACACACAATCAAAAGGAACAATCCTTAAACTTAAAAAAAGAACCCCCCCAAAGAACAGATGTTATTTTGAGTTGCTTGAATGGCTCCACAGTATCAAGCATCTAATAGACAAGTTGACGAACCCCAAGGTACAAAGCAATGCATGTTATTTAGCATATTAATATACTGATTTTTCAAGACTTGTATTTAACATAACTTCTTATGTATTCCAGAGGCATGAAAATGCATTCTCTACCCAGCCTGCCATCACCGCCCCCCCCCCCCAAACAGTGGGATATGGCTACCCTCCACAGCTAAGCTAAGCTAAGCTAAGCTAAACTAAGCTAAACTAAGCTAAACTAAGCTAAGCTAAGCTAAGCTAACCTAACCTAACCTAACCTAACCTAACCTAACCTAACCTAACCTAACCTAACCTACACCAGTTTGGTGTAGTGGTTAAGACACTGGGCTAGAAACCAGGAAACTATGAGTTCTAGTCCCATCTTAGGCACAAAGCCACCTGGGTGACCTTGGGCCAATCATCTTCTCTCAGCCCTAGGAAGAAGGCAATGGCAGACCACTTCCGAAATCTTGCCAAGAAAACTGCAGGGACTAGTCCAGGCAGTGGTCAGGAGTCAACAATGACTCAAAGGGACACACACACAGACACACACACTCACACACACACACACAAACTAAACTAAAATACAAGTGACACTGAATACCTAACTTCCAGAATTCACAACAGACCTTGCTGCCTGGAAGGGACAGAGAGCTGAAGTCCAAACATTCTGCAGACTCCAAGGTTGGAGAAGACAGACATAGAAACTTTCTTCCTTGGTTCTCCTACATTTTGAATCAAAGTAATTAATTTTACAGTTAAATGGATCTGAGTATGTTTTTGAGGAAATTTTAGTAATGATGCAGAGAAAACAGAGAGACATATAAAGCATTAATTATCTTTAGAAGCTAGAGTCATGCTGCTAATAATAAGAACTGTTAGGAATCTCAGTGGAAAGGATATGACAAATTTCGGCAACACTATAAGCTCAGTTCAATGTTTTTGAAGCCACAATTTTAGCCTCTTAAATGTTTAGTGCAGAGGAATTGTAGTTGTAGTTGTAGTTGTAGTTGTAGTAGTTGCAGTTGCAGTTGCAGTTGCAGTTGCAGTTGCAGTTGCAGTTGCAGTTGCAGTTGTAGTTGAAGCAGCTGGATAGCGTAGTGGTTAGAGCGCTGCCTTTGGAGTGGGAGATGGGTTCAAATCCCAAGTGTACCTACCTTACCAGTAGGGGTCCTTGGGCAAAAACCCCCTAACGCTTCACCTGCCTACCTCAAAAATATGAGAGTGACATGAACTAAGAGAGTCATGCTGGCTCGGACATCGCCCGGATTAACAAGGTCCATGTCAGATGTTGGGGAACCAGGGCAATCTGATGATAAGTGGGCTACTGGAACAAACCATACATGGATGAAACAAGAGAACCTGGAATTGATGGAATGCTACTACAACAGTAGACCTAATGAGAGGACATATATGAAATGTATGAGGGAACTATGGATGGACAGAAGACCTGCATCCACACTGACTGAGAAACAGCTAGTTACCCAATGCTTCAACATAGTGAAGAGGAAGCTGCTCTCACAACTCAAGATAGACCAACTACACATTATATCCCAGATTCAAGAAGATCCGGGAAAACAACTGAAGGTGCAGCCAACACCTGAAGCTGGAATGTCACTGCCACCCCCTCCATTACAGGGCACAGCAGCTGATATGAGGCAAAAGATCATGGATAAACTAGCTACAGTCAACTCTCAAGACTAATTACCAAGGCTCAGTGGAGAAGTACCATCAGATAGTATGCTATAAGATGCCAACAGAGCCCTCACGACAATCCCTACTACCACTATAAATCAAACCAAAGAACTGGTATACGCTACAGCCACTGTAATCCTGGAGATGCCTGGCTACATGATCAAGAAGAACAGCATTACATACCCCACCTGGAAAATGAGGTTGGAGGCTAAGATCAAGGCAACTCAGAGAGAAGTTAATCAGCTGGTAGAACTACAGAAGGGTGTGGAGATTAAGGATAAGACTCGGTTACTGAAAAAATACAAGGGCCTGACTCCATCTGAAGCCCTAGAGACTGCTAAACAAAGATTCACAGCACTGGCTATCAGGCTAAGGAGATACACTAGAGAAGAAGACGCCAAGAAGAGAAATACCCTGTTCACCAAAGAACCATCCAAGGTGTACTCCCAACAACAACACAGTAATAGAAACACAGTAATAGCAGAGCCACCAACAGCAGAAATGGAACACTACTGGAAGAACATATGGGAGAAAGAGAAGACACATAACACCAGTGCAAAGTGGCTGTAGGACCTGAGAGCAGACCACAGAAATCTCCAAGGGCAGGAACCAGTCACCATCACATTAGCAGATATCCAACAGTGTGTCAAGAACATGAAGACCTGGACAGCACCTGGCCCAGACATGATCCACACCTACTGGCTAAAGAAACTAACAGCAGTGCATGAACACCTAAGCAGCACAGATGAACCAGCTGCTACCAGCAGGCTCCCACCCAGACTGGCTAACACAAGGTAGGACAGTGCTGATCATGAAAGACCCCAACAAGGGAACAACACCGTCCAACTACCGGCCAATAACCTGCCTCCCTACAACATGGAAAGTCCTATCAGGCATCATAGCTGCCAAGCTGCAGGACCACATGGGCCAGTACATGAGCACAGCTCAGAACGGCATTGGGAACAACACCAGAGGCTCCAAACACCAGTTGCTCATAGATAGAGCAGTCGCCCGAGACTCAAGGTCTAGACAGACCAATCTGAGCACAGCCTGGATCGACTACAGGAAAGTCTATGACTCAATGCAACACGCATGGATCTGTGAATGCCTGGCACTATACAAAGTCAACAGCACACTAAAGACCTTCCTCAAGAACTCAATGGGACTGTGGAAGACAACACTGGAAGTCAACTCAAGACAGCTCGCACAAGTGGCCATCAAGTGTGGCATATACCAAGGTGATGCACTGTCCCCCTCAGCCAGATTATCACAAGAACTGGATACGGATACAAGTTAAAGAGTGGAACTACCATCAGCCACCTCCTCTGCATGGATGACATCAAGCTGTATGCTAAGAGTGAACGAGACATCAACTCACTGATCCACCTGACCCGCATCTACAGTGAGGACATTGGGATGTGATTTGGACTATAGAACTGTGACCAGATGGTAGGAAAGAGAGGGAAGGTAGTTAAGACTGATGGGGTGGAACTACCAGCAGGCCACATAGCAGACATATAGACTATGTACTTTAGCTAAAAGTACCTTGATATCCCATAGTCACATGGGAACCACAATGAGGAGGCAAGGAAGACAGCAACATCCAAGTACCACCAAAGGATAAGACAGGTCCTGAAGAGCCAGCTCAATGGGAAGAACAAGATCCATGCCATTAACATGTATGCCCTGCCAGTCATCAGATATCCTGCCAGTATAGTGAGCTGGCCAAAGGAGGACATGGAGGCTGCTGATATGAAGACCCGGAAGCTCCTCACAATGTACAGAGGCTTCCACCCCAAGTCCAACACCCAGAGACTGTACACCAGGCGGAAAGAGGGCGGGTGGGGTCTGGTGAGTGTCAAAGCCACTGTCCTGGATGAGACCAGAGCATCCAGGAGTACATCAGTAAGATGGCACCTAAATATGAGCTGCTGAGAGAAAGCCTGAAGCAGCAGCAGACATGGAAGGAAGATCAAGCAGAGGAAGTGCCATGGCAAGACAAGACCCTGCATGGGATGTACCATCAACAGAGGTGGCTGACACTGGGAAATCCTACCAGTGGCTGGAAAGGGCTGGACTAAAAGACCGCACTTAGGCACTGATCATAGCAGCACAAGAACAAGCACTAAGCACCCAATCCATAGAAGCAGGGGTCTACCACACTAGACAGGACCCAAGGTGCAGACTGTGCAGAGAGGCCTCAGAGACAGTCCAACACATAGTGGCAGGGTGTAAAATGCAGGCAGGAACAGCATACACTGAACGGCACAACCAAGTAGCTGGCATTGTGTACAGGAACATCTGCACAGTGTATAGGCTAGACCCTCCCAAGTTCAGACGGGAGATTCCACAGAAGTTCGTAGAGAATGACAGGGCTAAGATCCTGTGGGACTTCCAGATCCAGACAGACAGGCAGGTACTGGCTAATCAACCAGACATTGTGGTAGTAGACAAAGAGCAGAAGACAGCGGTGGTGATAGATGTAGCGGTGCCAAGTGACAGCAACATCAGGAAGAAGGAGTATGAGAAGCTGGAGAAGTACCAGGACCTGAAGGAGGAACTGGAGAGGATGTGGAAAGTGAAGGCCAAAGTAGTCCCAGTGGTGGTAGCAGCACTTGGGGCTGTGACTCCCAAGCTGGGAGAGTGGCTCCAACAGATCCCAGGAGCAACATCAGAGCTCTCTGTCCAGAAGAGTGCAGTGCTAGGAACAGCTAAGATACTGCACAGAACCCTCAAACTCCCAGGCCTCTGGTAGAGGACCCGAGGTTGAGGAAGACACATACTACACATAGGGGTGTGAAGGGAATTATATATATATTCTGTTTTTTTTCTTTATGCTGAAAATGATGCTCTATTTATGAAATGCAGAAATATGATAAGGTGGGCAGATTTGCATATTAGAAGGTGCTTGCAGTGCTCAGAAGTTCCTTTTATTTGGCTCAGCCACATTAGAAAAAGTTAGGGTTAGCTTTCAGGAAGCTGGCATTTCAGAGCAATGGGAAAGCCTTGAGGTATCCTTTCTCTAGTCTCTAGGGGCATATTTGGCCCTCATCTTTCTCATCTTCAATTGGGAAGAAGTTTCATGATCAGCTTATTATAAGTTTACTGGAAACTGCTGCTTCAAGGTTTCATATGAGTTTGACTTATGTTGCTTGGAAAAAGCACTGCTTATTGAAGTACCTAAAATGATATGGCCTACAGAAAGAGGCTTTCCAAGCTTTCAGTTTTCATATTAGCTTTATACAAGGTTCAGAAATGCTCAAGAAAGTCACAAAACTCAGATAAAGCATGTTTCCAATCTGCTCCCAATCCAACACTGATGCCAGATTGTGAGATATACCAGTGACCAGACTGATGGTTCAGATCTTTTCTCCTCTTGTCAGCCCCATTATTTGGCACCACTACATAATCCTCTGCAGTAAGGGGGTCATAACAATGCAAGTAGCATTGTGGTATGTGTGTTCATTTTTTTACATGTATCACAAGATTGCACACCTGCCCCAAATAGGCAGAACCTGCAGCACAACTTTGTGAGACTTTGGACAGCACTGCTTGTTGATTGCCAGTACAAAAACAGCACAACTCCAGCGAAGAAAGAGAGAATCTCAGAAACCCAGGAATCTGCCTTCTACAGCAAAACAAGCCATTGGTCTACCAAGCACAGTACTGCCTATAATGAGTGGCTTACCTGCGGAGGATTAAGTTTCAACCGGAGTCCTACTACATATACTGTAGAACATTTATTCTTTTCACTGAACTATGGCTCTTCCTTAAATCAGGTTGATAGAGGAGAGCTCATGATAGTGGACAAGAGAAGACAACAGAGGTAGCAAATGACGAAGCCAATGAGATTATGCTGTGAATAATCCGTATGCTTTTCTCTATCCAGATGTGAATTTCTTGATTATAATAAGCATTTTTGCGGCATTCAATGTATTATTAAAATAAATCCTTTATCTCTAGAGTTAAGTTGGTGGCCAGGCTATGATTTATCCCTAGCTACTGTATTTGCAACAATGCAATAATCATTCTAACCTAAAAACATTAGGTCTTAGTAGCTTGTCCTCATCTTCCAATTGATCCCATCCTAACATTTCGCCAGTAGCTGTGGCTGGCATCTTCAGAGGACAGGAGCACAGCTAGAACATTCTCTCTGTGCCCAAGTTGACCCAAGATGCCAGCCACAGCTACTGGCGAAATGTTAGGAACCAAAACTGCCAGAACACGGCCACACAGCCTGGAAAACCCACAACAACCATCGGATTCCGGCCGTGAAAGCCTTCGACTATCCATTTACATTATTAAGCAGATCCACCATGAAGGCAAATCTACTAACTGTAATGCAACTATCTTTTTTCTTTCCTTTAAGGTCAGGTAAAAAGCTTAAATAGGGCCAGATTATTTGGAGATATCGGCATATTGTTAAAGACAATTTGAGACACAAGCAGAGAAGTGTGTGGCCCATATTGGTTTAATTGTAACACAGAACGGTAAGTCAGCACAGGCACTTCATTGAGTAACCCCCATGGCAATAAACACTTGCTGATCAAATCCTTTCATATGCAATTTTCTTAGCTTTTATTCTCAACATTTGGAAGCACTCTAGGGTCTGTACCCAATATTTTAATATCAAAGTACTTATTAAAACACTTTTTAAAGAATCTAGTTTTTCTTTCTTTACGTTCTTCTAAATATGCACAAGCTTTTCCTAGAAGCTTAACTCTAGAGGAATAGTTAACCAGAAATGATTAATCCACCCTCCTTTTCTCCCTTAGAGATGTAGAACACTTCAGTTCAGGTGAAATCCAGCATTCAAAAAATGGCCTTTAAAAAAAATCCATGGGAATCCTGAATATTTTCTGTGATTCATTATTGTACCGATAATTAGCTAAGAATTTTGTTCTTTGGTCATTTCCCCACTAGTGACTTACAGCATTTTCTAGAGCCATCCAACTATTGTCCCCAAATACCCATAATGCAGACAGGCTTTATATCACTTAAATAATGGCTGAGTAATGCTATGAAGATACTATAAATCAGTAGTATGGGAATGAACTTAGACTCAGTAAATGCTTTCAATATGGAAGCATGTGAACCTCCAGATGTTGCTAAACTATGACTACATGTTCCATCCACTTGAAAGGTTAATTTAATGGCTTCCTGGAACATGAAATCCTTTGTATTGGAATCTCTTTTATGTGAAGAGGAATACATGCACAGAACCACCCAATGGGCATCCATGCACATAATAAATGTGAATCTGTACATAAAGGAAGTCTAGTCAAAGAGCTTTGCAAATACAAGTAGTCTTCGTTTAGTGACTGCAATTGGTTCCAGTGAAATGGTCACTAAGCGACACAGTCGCTAAGCAAACCATGTGACAGAGAGAGAAAGGGATGCTGTGAAAATCGCTGGTTGCTGCCATCTCGTTTAGATAAAGTTCTCTTATACAGTGTCCTGTGCCTGACCTGTTTTTGTTTTCCTTTTTTTGCCCCCTCACAGGGCAGAGAGATTGCTTAAACAAGTTATCTCTTCCTGTGCTGCTTTTCTCCACAGCGCAGCAGGTGTCAGGGAGATAGCTGGTGGAGAAGGAGGGGGCCCTCTCCAGGGAGAAAAACACATGTGCAGTACGGAGTCTCTTTGGTTCCCTCCTAAGAAAGCCAAGAAAGCACCGCCTTAGTTTTATGGGCCTTTTCCCTTAGCGTTTGCAAATTCATTTCAGTTTAGCTGGATTCTGTCTAGCAGAGTAGAACAATGAAGACTAGAGCTTCAACACTGTCTCAGCGTGGTTCTTCACTCTTAGTCAGGACAGCAGGTGCCTAAAAAGTGCTAACTGCAAGTTAACAAGCTCGACTCTGTGACCTTAATTAGTTGCTTGGAACCCTCTTAACAACTTGCAGATCCTGCCTGAAACTGACCAGACCTTCATCAGTTTCACACTGAAGGCTTTTATTGTCTAAATGCACACACTGGAAGGAAAATGAATTTTTTATTATTGTTTATTACCATATTTCCAAACAGTTGCTATCTGAGACAGTTGCTAAAAAAGGACTACCTGTATAGGCTTCCACTGTACAGCTATCCATACTGAGAACGAAGTCAAGTGATATTGAAAAAACAGAATAATGGCATTGCCAGATATGTCTGTGGCACACTGTTTAGTGGAAAATGCATGAAGATTTCTCGAGGCTCTAAATTAAACTCTCTAATGTGGTTCTCCCCGCCCCCAAATATATATATTTTTAAAAAGTGGCTTTCGAATTTTGCAGTATTGCAACCCACTAAAATGGTAAATGAATTTATGTGACCCACTCCCCCCACAAACAATGAATACAATGAATGATTTCATTGGAGTTAGGGTTAGGCAAGGAATAAATACAGTATATCACTTACTTTTAAGAATGACACTTTCAATTATATACCCTAAACTTTCAACCAAATAAGGAACAGAAATATGGAATATTAAGGGCTTTATTAGATTCAGGTTGTGTATGGACCAAATTTTCTAGTAGGTGTAAAAGAAGGTCCTGAGGCTCCACTGAATTTCTAAAGAATCGTGTCTTCCCATCATTGCCTGTCATCATCTGTTCTTCTAATCTGCATTTCCTTCAAAAGTATCAATTATTTATACATATTTTGAACACCTTCAAGTGGAATGAAGTTCATAGGACAACTTTCTATGGGCTTGATTTGCCTGTAACTAGGAGTAACATATCTGGGGTTCAAAAACTTAGGCAGAAATAAAGAATGTTTTGTATCTCACATCTCTTTTCTGCCATTTAGTGGTTGCTGATTTTTCCTGCCCAAATCTGTGGCCATAGTACTACAGTAGATCAACAGACTATAGGCAAGCCCCCAGGGATCTGACCCTAATTTTGGAAGTGGCATCAATTTCTCTCCAATTATACTATGTTCAAAAATGTCTCATTGTTAAGCAATTGGAAGTCTAATCTTGCTTGTCTCCTGTTACTTAGAGTTGAGCTCCCAACTTGACCAAAATGGGGGAGAGGGAGGCAGGGCAGAGCCAGATTTCTCATAGCCACCACTCATTAGGGCTGCCAATCTTCATAGTCCAAATAGCAACTTCTGCCATACTGATTCAACTCTCAGGTCTGTAATCCAATAAATTTCCAATCAAATAGTGAGAATCTGGTCCCTGTTCTCATATGCCTTTGACATCAGGAGTCTGTGAGTTCTAGTCCCGCCTTAGGCATGAAAGCCGGCTGGGTGACCTTGGGCCAGTCCCTGTCTCTCAGCACTAGGAAGGAGCCAATAGCAAACCAGGAGACTCAGAGTTCTAGTCCCACCTTCCGCATGAAAGCCGGCTGGGTGACCTTGGGCCAGTCACTCTCTCTCAGCCCAACTCACCTCACAGGGTTGTTGTTGTGGGGAAAATAGGAGGAGGAAGGAGTATTAGGTATGTTCGCCGCCTTGAGTTATTCATAAAAATAACAAAGACAGGAAAATAAATAAATAAATAAAAATCACTAAGAGTCAAGCAGAATGCAGAGGAGATTTTATTTTTACATGGGCATATGTAAAAGTAAAAGAATCATGTTTGTGAGATGGGTGGCTATATAAATATGATGGATGAATGAATGAATAAATATATTATTTTTACATAGCATATTTTTTCATTATATGCTAGCATGGGGGCAGGTAGTCTGCATGTCCAAAGTATGGTCACCATATTTTTCACAAAGTACACTTTTATTAGAAGACAAATATACCACTCTAGTTTATGGCCAAGATACTTTCTACCATTCCAACTTTTTGCTTTTTCTGGGCAAGTGGGCACCTTTCCAAACCAAGCATCCACCCATCCACCCACCCATCCACCCATCATCCCTACTGAATTCTTCTAAAGACATTTTTCAGAATAAAAAAACCTCAAAAAAGGAGTCAAGGCAGAGAAGTGATAAGCAGATGTCCCTCTCCTGGCATACATACATACTGTACATACAAACATTGTAGTAGATCACAAGTTGAAAATGAGCCAGCACTATGATGCATTTGCTAAAAGGCAAATGCTATTTTGGTTTGAATTAATAGGAACATAGACCGCAGATCATGGGAAGGAATTGTTCCATTCTACTCTATGTTGGTCAGGCCCCACTTGGAATTTATTTATTTGTCACATTTATATCCCGCCCATCTCCCCCACAAGGAGGGACCCTGGGCGGTTCACAATAAAAAGTTTAAAATCAATAAAAACCACAAATAACACTAATAATCAATAAAAATATCTAATACAGTCCGATCCAAGCAATGGTAGATCTTACTTATCCCATGGGCCGGTAAGGCTGGTCAAGGCAGATCTAAGAGACCAGCCAACCCCAAGACTGGCTGTTCCCCTCCCCTCCCCAAGCATGATGGCATAACCAGGTCTTTAGGTTTTTTCTAAAGTCCAGGAGAGAGGGGGCCGATCTTATTTCAGGGGGAAGAATATTCCAAGGGGCGGGGGCTACTACAGAGAAGGCACGCCTCCTGGACCCCGTCAGATGGAACTCTCTTACAGACGGGGCTCGTAGCATGTCCTCTCTGCAGGACCAGGTTGATGTGACAGGGATGAGACGGTCCCTCAGGTAACCTGTTCCCATGCCATGTAGGCATGGGACCAGTAGGAATACGGTGTCCAGTTCTAGGCACTGCAATGAAAAAAAAAGCATGCTTAACTTAGAGAAGGAATTGTTGAGGGAAGATATGATAGCACTGAGCATCATTCATATTTATTCGGAGAAGGAAAAGCTTTCACTCCCTTCTGTCTATAAAGCAGGTTTCATCGAGAGAGAATTGACACGGGGAGGATGACATACTAGACAAAACAGACTTGCAGTACAACTACATTACTATAAGGGATGGGATGATTTTTAAAAATTTCTTAATTTAGTGACCTTTCTGTCTGTCCAAAATATATGCTTGCTGCTGGAGCAAGCGATACTGTATCCTTTAGGATTTTCCAATGAATCTTCCTTTGCTTCTTCCTCATTAAATCAAGTACCTCTTCAGCTCACCGCTGTGAAAATGATTTCAGTGTCTCAATTTGTTAAAATCCACGGCACTCTGGCTGTGCTGAGAAACACAGTGCTGAAAGGAAGCTAAATGGTAGCTACTCTTCCCATTTTTAATTTAAAAGAGATAAGGTGTGAAGTTTATGCATTACATAGCAGATTAAATGTAGTTTTCTAACACATTTTTCTTGTACTGTATATTAGCTTGCTGATTTCCCATGAACTGGTATGTACATTTTGAGAGAATTCAAATTAAATGTACTAATTCAGCGGCTGAAACTGAGAAGGCTTCTCAGGTGATTTCTGTCCATGCTGGTGGGGGAAGATAGAAGCATATGGAGCCCATTTATTACTGACCAAGGGAAATTTATGTCCAGCACGATCTTCCCAGCATGGTTGACCTCCAGATATTGAGACATGAACATCCTAAAATCTCATGAATGGCCACTGAAGCTGGGAAGTTGTGGAGAGAAAAGATGATCTTTCGGTGGTCTAGAACAGAGTTAGGAAAATTCGTCAGGATCATAGACTGCATTCTCACCACTGCTTCTGTGTAAAAATCCAGAGCCCAGCCCAGCTGGATAACCAGGATAGCTCCCAGACAAAGTATGACAGTCTTATTATCTTTTGAAATATGTGATGCAGCACATGCGGCCTTCTAAAGAAAGGCCTCAGACCATTAAGTCCAGAGTCTAAAATGATATAAGTGCAGCCTCTCTTCAAATAAAAATACCTGGAGGAATTCTAGAATTGTGGATGGGCTTCAGGTGAAAATTAACCCCTCACTGGTGAAAGTTACTTGTATCTTAAAGAGAGCCAGTTTAGTCTAGTGGTTAAGGCAACGGGCTAGAAGCCAGGAGACTGAGAGTACTAGTCCCGCCTTAGGCATGAAAGCCGGCTGGGTGACCTTGGGCCAGTCCCTCTCTCTCAGTCCTAGGAAGGAGCCAATAGCAAACCGGGAGACTGAGAGTTCTAGTCCCGCCTTAGGCATGAAAGCCGGCTGGGTGACCTTGGGCCAGTCCCTCTCTCTCAGTCCTAGGAAGGAGCCAATAGCAAACCGGGAGACTGAGAGTTCTAGTCCCGCCTTAGGCATGAAAGCCGGCTGGGTGACCTTGGGCCAGTCACTCTCTCTCAGCCCAACTCACCTCACAGGGTTGTTGTTGTGGGGAAAATAGGAGGAAAGAGTAATAGGTATATTTGCCACCTTGAGTTATTTATAAAAATAATAAAGGCGGGATAAAAATAAAATAAATAAATAAAAAGAGAATTGCTGGAGCCCTTTATGTAGAATGGGCAGAGGAAAGAGGCACTAGAAACTGGAATGTTGATTAGTAGAAAGATAATTTGCATTTTGACCCTCAGCAGTTGCTGGAATTCTTTCATAAAGGCTTCTTAGCTTTTTCACAATAAATTGGTCATCTGGATTCTTGTGTACTACTTTTTTTAGTTTCAGGCCAGCCTACCAAGGAGAAATCTGATATCACTCTCACTTCCATTCTTCACTTTCTATCTGTTTAGCTTTCTCCCTTTATAATTCTTACATCCACACATAGGGCACAGGGATTCAGTTACACATACACACAGCCATCTGCCATGTCTGCTGAGCCCCCCACAATCTTGCCAGCCAGATGACCTATCTCTGGGGTACCTCCACATCTGTTCCTGACCTCTAAACTGCTAATTTACTAATCTGCTGTGCTTTTATGGTCTCAGTTCCCATCTCATGGATGGGATTATTCTGCCAAACTGCCTATTTCGTATCTTTGCACTGTGATTACAAAACCAAAATAAACCAAAAACAGATCTGCAGTAGAAAGAAAAGAGTTAGCAGGAAGTCCTTGAATTTCACATTAATCTGAAAATCAAATAAACAAAGCAAAACTTATTCCTCTCTAGGCCTAAGCGGTGGTTTTACCAGGTCAGTTACTAACCTAATGGCTGTGTTCAGAGAACATGCTGATCTTGGTTCATTCTAAACTTGATTAGTTGTGTGTGTGTGCGAGTGAGTGTGTTCTATGAACCCAGGCATCTGCTTAGTTTATGTTCCATGTATTTTATGAACACCCCCAAATGGGTTAATTCAGCAATTAAAAGCTACTATGTTTGCATCACCGGTTGCCAGGTAGAGGAGTGACACATTCTTATTTCTCACCCCGCCACCAAAAAGAGAGGCTAAAGATTACACTCAGTCTGTGGACCATGGAACCAGAGGTATGATACTCCCGATGACTAAGAGAGACTGTAGGTTCACTTCCCAGTTAAGCCCTTTCAAAGAGAGGAAGGAGGCTGTCTCTACTTCAGAGCATAACCTTGTATGCAAAAGTACTAGGCCAGTGTTTCCCAACCTCAGTAACTTTAAGATGTGTGGACTTCAACTCATGCTGGCTGGGGAATTTTGGGAGTTGAAGTCCACACGTCTTAAAGTTACTGAGGTTGAGAAAGACTGGCTTAGGCTTATCTCCAATAGGGAAGAGAAATACTCCTGCAGAGTCTGTGTAGATCAAATGTTAATAAGCTCAAACGCTAGCCAGGAAACTTTTAGTATGATAGAAAAGAAGCATTATTAAATGCATTGCTGGAGAGCAATCATCTTAATTGCAAGTCATCTTTGAGTCAAGCTTAACTCATGGTGACTTCATAGACATCGTTGTGGTTTTTCCGGCAACAGTATAGAAGTGGTTTGCCATTGCCTTCTTTTCAGATGTTTTCCAACTTCCTAATCTAACCAGGATTGACCCTCCATAGCATCTGAGCTCAAGACAAAGTCACCCAGATGCTACCACCTGCTGACAGTTACTTTAATTAAAAGTAAATCAAATCAGGTTTTCTCTTAGCTTACCCACTACTGAACTGAAGCTCTCTTCCTACTACTGAAAGCCCAAATGCTTGAGGCTGGAAAAGTTTTGCACCCTTGATGAAAACCATATGGAGCTGGATGGCCTGATTTGGTAATGAGCAGCTGCTTTATTTGCTCCCAGAAAAAAAAATAAGGCATGCTTCACATTATGTTACACAGAGAACATGGACTGTGAGAGCTCCATGCAGCAGAAATTTGATCTTATGATATGAAAATATCAATTAATTAATATAAAATCATTTGGCATTGCAAGACTGGCAAAATAATTTATCTTTTCTACTGCACTGTTTAAAACAGGACCAGCAGGGTAGCTGATCTGTGGGAGTTTCAAGAGCAATCATTTTCCTGCCAGAGAAAAGCACTGAAAGCTCATCTTCAGGAATCCTGAAATACTATATATAAAGCAATGAAGGAAAAATGCCTACGGTGTAAATCCTCAAGTCTTCTGCCCTTATTAACCTTGTTGCAAATATGGACACATATTCATATATTTCTAATGTGATTTTGAAAACTTTCAGAATAAGTAGAACAGTAGGTCTTTGGTGTCTCACCCCCTCCTCAAGTAGGCAGGAATAAGGCACATTCAAGCTTTCCTCATGGTCTCAGCCTTGAAGAATTGTAGCTTATAATGCATTCTCTTAGGGGGCTAGTATAAGACTGAACACACAGACATGAACAAATTCAACTTCTACTTATGCAGATGTTGAGGCATGCTGTGGACTTTTCCCAATATATGTCCTAAAGCTTAAGGTATTGCATAATAGTTGTCAAATGGGTCCCATGTCTGTCTATGTGCAAAGCTTACAAGTTGAGGAAAAACTGTTGAGTTTTGCTATAATGGCGTGCAACCATTCCATATTGGAAATTAGGGAACTGGTGTAAAAATAGTTCAACTTCATTCTCAGAGTTACATGGTGGTCCTTTGGTCAATACTGAAGTTTATCAAGCATGGATACTGTTTTGAACATCTCCAGCATCTGGACTATATCCTGGCAGGATGATATAAGGCAGCGATATAACCTGCAGGGTGTATGTAGCCTCACTAGCCCATTTGTGCTCTTCAGCACTCTGAGATAATATTTGGTGACAAGATGGCCAAATTTTGGCAGCACAATATTTTGTAGGCTTTTCCCTCTCAAAACTAAGAATGGCAAAGGGATTGGAGTCTCTGGGGAGCAAATATCTAAGAAAAGAAACAAAACGGACTGAACAATGTTGGCCCTGCTCCTTCTAGTGGCATCACTTCACTGCATGGAGTCTTGTGGCTCCCTAGAAGTTCAGGAAGCTGAGTCCTGGCCATTGACCAACCCTACAATAAGGAAACCACACAGTGTTAGAGTAGAATATGAAGAGCAAAAGTACATTATAGTCAAGATTGCAGTACATGTTTTGTTTTGATTTATACTCTTCTACTCTGGCAAATACTCAAGATACTAAACAAGAACAAAGAAAGGAACAAAAACAGAATATAAAAATGTGAAAGCATGAATCATGAACAGTAATGCTGATACTAACATTCTTTAACAATTGAAAGCCTCTTGAAAGGTAGGACTCCATGTTGTGTTTGCCTTTTCTCTTGAATATACTTTCACAGATCCAGTGTAATGTCATCATCAGATATTTCTCACCACCAGCAGCTATTAGAATGAGATGGGGAATATTTGGGTATCAATATTTCATTAAAGGTAGTCCTCACTTACTGATGGTAGTTGGGACCGGGAACTCCATTGCTAAGCAACGTGGTCGTAAGGCGCAATGTCACATGACCATGCCAACTTAGGAGGCTGTTCCAGCAGTCCAGGTTGCCATTGTTCGGTGGATCCTGCACAGTCGCAGCATCCCGTGGTCATGTGATTGCCATTTGCGACCTCCTGCCAGCTTCCCCATTGACTTTGCTTGTTGGAAGCTGGCAGTGAAGGTCGCAAATGATAATCACATGACTGCAGAGTTGTTGGGAGTTGGGCATTGTACAAATTAAATAAATAGCCTCAAGGAGAAACCACCATGAGAGAAGGAAAACTGTCTCTTCCTTTGATCTATCATTGTCTAGCTTCATAGTTGTTCCTTAATGGAATCCAACCCATTCTTGTAAAGCAGAGAAGTATCTGTCATCTTACAGCCAGAACAAAATAGTCTGAATATATTATTAACTTGGCATTAAAATCCAGCAAAGAGGGCCAGTTTGGTGTAATG
Source organism: Charina bottae (assembly GCA_023362775.1). NCBI lineage: Eukaryota > Metazoa > Chordata > Lepidosauria > Squamata > Charinaidae > Charina > Charina bottae. The sequence continues at coordinate 139,902,686 of JALMGJ010000003.1, forward strand.
GTTAAGGTATCAGGCTAGAAACTGGGAGACTTTGAGTTCTAGTCCTGCCTTAGGCACAAAGCCAGCTGGATGACCTTGGGCCAGTCACTTTCTCTTAGTCCTAGGAAGGAGGCAATGGCAAACCACTTCTGAAAAACCTTGCCAAGAAAACTGCAGGGACTTGTCCAGGTATTCTCTGAGAATCAGACACGACTGAACAGCTTAAAAAAATATCCAGCAAACATGGCTTTGATGGCTTTCTCACAGTCACCAAATAAACCTTTATGTTCATTGACAAAATGGCTATGATAAGAGATTATTTAGAGGAATTAAAGGTGCGTAAAACATCACCTCAGAATGATCATTCAATGTACTGGAAATGTTCCCATCTCAAGATGAATTATTCCAATCTCCAAGATACCCTCAGGATAGCGTGTTTCAAGACTGGCTAGACTTTCTGCTGACGGCAGAGGATGTTTTGGGCTCAGATACTGTAGTTTGAGCTCAAAAACTTTATAAACCACTTGTCATCACCATTTTTTGCTGGGAGATAACTTGGTAGATTTAATATTACAGGGAATAATGTTAATATTATAAGGAATCTTACAAGTTATTCTGGTGTTAAGCGTTGAACTTTCCATGTACTAATCCCACTCCCAGTTATTTTGAAATAATAATAATAATAAAAAATGGATAGCTGGCCTATAACGTTATGTGTGGTTTGTTAATAGAAATGTGTGGGATAGCTTTTGCTGCAAAATTGAATATAACTTTGTGCTCTTCCAGTACTACGAGCAGTTTCACAACTACAGTATCCCACACAATATCTGTTAGCAAAGTACACATGACTTGATAGAGGTCAGCTTTCCAATTTTATTTTTTATTTCAAAATAGCTGGGAGTGGGATTAGCAGATGGGAAATCAAGTACTTCTTTTCACCTGCCCCCCCTTTTTATTTGATAATAAACTAAGTTTCGGAGAAAACAGATGAGGGGAAGGCATGGTTAATTATGACCTGACAGCAGAATAAATTCATTGTATCACTTCATGTATTTATTTAATGCATTTTTTTTCCACCATACTTTTGCGCAGAACATCACAGAGTGGCCTAGAAACACTAGGAGTGAGATAATTTTTGCTGTCAGTCTTACAACCTAAAAGACATTTCACACAATGGAAGGGGTTGTGGAGGAAGAATCTGGTCCTTAAAAAGGAATCCAGAAATCAGTTTTTACAATGGTCAGATGGAATAGGCAATGATCTGGTGTGCTAATGGAATAACTGTTGTCTAGGCGATGTCTCTGAAGAGAGTGACTGATCTTTCAAAGAAGCACCAGAGGAACCTTGAATTTTTTCTGAGCATGTCATGTTCGACCATGTGCTTAATTCAGTTCCTCTGACTCACTTTCCAAACAAGGTCCCCTGCCAGTTTTAGATCTGCTGTTCTTCACAGATCCTCTGCCTCTTTCCATTTTATGCAATAGTGCTCGCATTCAGAGCTTGTTAACAACCTCCCTTTGGGTTAAATGCCATGTGGGACTGCACTGACTTCACTTCTAGCTGATAGAAAAAAACATATTTATTTGAGCAAATTCTCTCTCCCCAGCAGGGAGGCAAAAATTCCTACAATTTTTCATATTTTTGAATCTTTTCCCTTCATTCAATGTGATGAATGGCATTAGCCTTTAAAATTTCATGCAAAGGGGTGTGGTAATCTTTCATCTATTTACAGTAGTTAGAAGATTGCCATATGTGGTATCACCTCTCTAGGGGCTGTGGCCCCCCAGGTTCCCCTGGTTAAAATAAATTCCCAGGGAATACATTTGGAAATACAACAAACTGGGAAATGTGGGCAGCCAGGGAAATTTCAAAAAGATGAAAATGAAGTATCAGAAAATAGTAACTTCAGCAGTCATATTCTCCACCATCTTGAGCAGTAAGGTAAGCCTCCAAACGCCACCAAGAGAAATTTAAAGAAATTGTCAAGCATCTAGAGCAGTGCTTCTCAACCTCAGCAACATGCTGGCTGGGGAATTCTGGGAGTTGAAGTCCACACATCTTAAAGTTGCTGAGGTTGAGAAACACTGCTCTAAAGAATAGAAAAAAGAAAGAAGTCACTTCAGTAAGGAAGAAGATGTTTGGCAAAATGAGAGATAGAGAAGAAAAAGAAAAACAGAACAAAGATCAAATCCAAAAACAGTACATTTGTTTTAAGTGTAAACTGGTACAATGGCATGGTTCACACATACTCAACCATCAAGAAGAGATCAGTAGCCTTTTCCGGTTACAATGGTGACTAGCGACTTGGAATGTGCAAAATGTTGTGTGTATGGAATCTCTCATGGATGGAACAGGGAGTATTAAGTATATTTCATCTGGGCATTGACCCAGAACACATGTGTTCCAGGCGGAGGTGTTCTGGAGTGGAAGCAGGCAAATATGTATAGCTTTTGGCAGCAGAAGCTAAGAAGAGATGAAAGGAAGGAAGATGCTGGGAAGATAGGAGTGGGTTGGGTTGGCAGGCCATTGGCTAAGACTGTGATGTTTATAGGAAAGCAAGGTATGGAGAAGGTGAATGAACAGGTGGAGCTGCTAGATATGCCATGCTTGAATTCAAGATTGGCAGTGGTAGCTACAAAAAACAAAGGTGTGAGGAGAATAAGGAAAATGATTAAAGCACCAGGCTGGAAACCAGGAGGCTGTGAATTCAAGTCCCACCTTAGGCACAAAGCCAGCTGGGTGACCTTGGGCCAGTCACTCTCTCTCAGCCCTAGGAAGCAGGCAATGGCAAATCACTTTTGAAATTTTGCCAAGAAAACTGCAGGGACTTGTCCAGGCAGTTGCCAGTAGTCAAGACTGACTCAAAGGCACCAAAAAGAGAGAAAGTCACATTTGAATTCAGTTGTGATGGTGGGGGGTGGCAGTAGGGAGGGAAGGTGCTTGGAAGTTTGGCAGAAGGGCGAGCACAAAGGGTAGTATATGGTGACATGAGAGAATGTTGAGAAGGTTTATTTACCCATAAATCCTTTCTGGATTCTTTTGTCAGACATAACCCAGAACAACCAAAATATCCTGGGTTTCAATTTGGCCAGACTGCAATGCACCAGGAACAGTCTGGCCAAACTTCTGAGCTACAAAGCATTTGCTTTATGCATGGAACAAAACAGATTTTCTGGTTTGTGCACACCCCTACCTGTGACAAATGTTGCAAGAACTGTAACTAAGTCCAGGATTTCTGAAATCCAGATATGTAATTGCTTATCAAGTATCTTCGCGCCAGCTGTCTTCCTATGCTCTGGGGAGTAACTTTTAGTGTATTTATACAGTATAAGGGGAGAAAGTTTAATCTGCTAACTTTAATCCTATCCCTTGCTGTTATCACTTCAAGGCATATGAAAGCAATGTCTTCAAAATGATAGAAGTGTAAGTTCTCGCTCAGATTACCATGGTTCATTTTTTAAATAAGCCTGTTAAATCCAGGTGAGCTATCTTTAAAGGCATCATAGGACAGGATCAGAATTGCTAGTCACACTTCTCTGATGATTCTTCTCTTCAGGAGGTCTTGAATTTGGTACTTAAAAATAAATAACTAGAAAAACACATTTGATTAAAGTATACCAATGTGCATAAATTTTCTTAATTAGCTTATTTATCCTTTGAAATTGCCTAAGTGGTTGAAAGGAAGCATTACTGCAACTCCTATCTGCAATACTAACTGGATTACAAGGCAAAAAAAGTTCAGAATACTTCAGAGTTATTACTCACTGGTTTATTCATTCACTGTCATTATTTTGTTGAGTAGTACAAGGCCAAAGATAACACCTTGCCCCTTGCAGGAACTTACATACTAATATGTAACAACACATAGAAGAATAAAAGGGAGAAACCCAGAGAAATAAAGAATGCGTGTGCAACCCTGAACACATGTAGGACTTAAACTTAATGGGGTGGGGTGAAGAATTATGGAATTATATTTAAGTTGCAGGGGAATGATGGTAAAGAATAAGGAAAGAAAACATGTGAGTAGGTCAGCTGATGGACAGAGGAAAAGAGACTTTGGAGCAGCAGATAGTGGAGATGGAACTAAAAATGTCATAGGGTTTTTTATGGGGCAATTTTCCCAGTTCCCACATAGGAGGGGATTCCACCAGAGTAAGATTCAGCATTTCAACTCATCAGAAGAATCAGTACTTTGCATTCTTGATCCTATCTCTTCTTGTTTTACCATCCACACTTCTCAAGTTCTCCATTTCCATTGCATTCAATTTAGTTTTATATGTCTCCTTGTGTAACCAGCTCACACTTCCAGGTGATAAATAGGCAGAACCCTGCTCTAATCCATAGCCATTTTGTTTCTTTCAACATTTATTTATTGCTAGAATCCACATTTTCCCTGGATTTCCACTGCAACATCTTTCTTTCTTTCTTTCTTTCTTACATCTTTCTAACAGCATTTGTATGTCTTAAAATTTCTCCATCTATTTATTCATTTTATTAAACATTCTGCCACGGTACACAAATGTATCTACTTGCTCTTGTTTTTTGCCATTTATGAATAATTCTATTTCCCCTCTCAAACACAACTACCGTGTTCTTTGATACATACATTTTCAGTTCCATATTCCATACCACATCATACAATCTTAATCTATCTAACCTTCACTGCAAATCATTCAGCTTCCAGCCAGCAATAGAGCATCAATTGGATCCACTTCTCTGGCTAATACATCTCCATCATCACTATAAGCTTTTCACATACATTTATCCATAAATACATTAAACAGCCAAGTAAACAACACATACCCTTTTCTTACTACCTGCTCAATGTTGAATGTTAATGTCATTCTCTTTCATTCTTGGATCTCTGAAGGCCCAATCACTTTTTTTTTCTGTACTCTCTTATCTCATTCCTACTCATTCAAAATAATAAAGCAAAAAACAAAAACAAAAAACCCTTCTGGATCACATTCATTGAGATTGTTGCACAACTTTTCCCCCCAGACTCATCTCTGGTTCTTCAGTTGTCGTCATTCAGAGGACTGTATTTTCATAATCACCCACCCAAGCTAGATTATATCAGCTCATGCTTTCTGGCATACATTTTAGTCCTTTTATTCAAAATTAAATTTACACCTTCACTTCCCTGCATGTATTCTTCAGCCTCATTTCACAAATCAGACTTCCTTCATACAGTTCTATTACCTATTTTCTCTTAGTTTCACAGAAACTTTCCTTTCCTTTCCTTTCCTTTCCTTTCCTTTCCTTTCCTTTCCTTTCCTTTCCTTTCCTTTCCTTTCCTTTCCTTTCCTTTCCTTTCCTTTCCTTTCCTTTCCTTTCCTTTCCTTTCCTTTCCTTTCCTTTCCTCTCCTCTCCTCTCCTCTCCTCTCCTCTCCTCTCCTCTCCTCTCCTCCCCTCCCCTCCCCTCCCCTCCCCTCCCCTCCCCTCCCCTCCCCTTCTTTCCTTTCCTGCTCTTTGCCATTTACTCCTCTTATATTCCAAATGATAAACTTTCATATGCCATGGTCATTTCCAGATGGTCCCATCAATACTGACTTCTATTGCCCACTATGGCTTTGATCAACTGAAGTTGTCACATAGCACTTTTCTTAATAGGAAAGAGGAAATATAGATTAGGTTACCAGCCTTAGTTACACCCATGCCAGATAACAGCACTCCCTGCTAATGGTAAGAACAGTACTGGTCAGTGTTGGCACATTTTGGCCAGGTTGCTAAAAAGGAAGCCAAAGTCCAGGATTATCCCCAAGACACTCTTGCTATTCTATGCAAGCTAGGCTCTCTAATCTACAATTAACTTGCAAGCCAACATACTGTTGCCCATATCCCACTAACTAGGTATTATATACATGGTGTATGCAGTGTAGTGACATTGAATATATGATAGAAATACACACAGAGAGCTGGTTCAGGATATTTTAAAAATTAAAGGGGAAATACAAATGACAAACCAAGAGAATGACCTGGGAAATGTTTTTTTATTGGATCTACAAAAGAGGCTTGTTAAACCCTTGAAGAAGTCTGTGTGATGGGATAAAGAAGAATTTAAGAAACATCAAATCCTACAACAATATTTGATTGAATTAAAGATTAAGACTGTTAGAAGTAAAAGGAAGGAATATAAAGTTGGTTTATTTGATCAAGATTAAAATAAGACATTTATTTGCAAATTTCTGGCAACCCTTTATGTACTTTTTGCTGACACCAGAATTGAAAAGTTGATGTTTTATGGATTTGCTTATAGATAAGGGGTGGGATATGGGATGAAGAGGTGTCTGTCTGAAACCTTATAGGGGGTGAAGAGTTATTAAATCTGTCTATGTTTGTTGTGATGAAGGTTGGAAGTCACTTTTTTATATATTTCTTTTTCCTTATCATATTCTCTCTTTTTCTTTTCCCTTGTACTTTTTATTCTTTATTACTATTCTTTTTTCTTTCTTTAAGTTTAGTTTGTATTAACTGTAGCTTGAATCATGTCAACTGGATTTCTATTTTCTTAGTGGAAACGTTTCGCTCCTTATCCGAGGAGCTTCTTCAGTCTGAGCAAAGTTGGTAAGGGAATCCTAAATATGTTCCTAGGTAGCTGTGTGACCTTACACCTGGGGCTAGGTCATGGTTATATTGAGATGTAATTTTTAAGTCCTTTTATCATCTAAAGGAGGGTCGTTAAAATCACCATGCTGCTGTTGAGCTTGTGAAATGGTCTTAATCTTCCTAGGCACAGAAGACAAAACGGGGAGGAAGATGGGGGAGAGTTTGTGCCTGAGGCCCCCACCTCTATTCAAGGAAGGATTTTCCAAGTTGGCATAAATGGATTCCTTGACCCCTCTCTCAAACCACCTATCTTCTCTGTCTAAAATGTGAACATTAATGTCCTCAAATGAGTGTCCTTTTTCTTTTAGATGAAGATAAACTGCTGACTCTGGTCCTGTGGTGTTATTTCTCCTGTGTTGGGCCATCCTCCTGTACATAGGTTGTTTGGTTTCTCCAATGTAGAGTTCAGAGCACTCCTCACTGCACTGGATTGCATAAACTACATTGCTTTTCTTGTGTTTTGGAGTTTGATCTTTGGGGTGTACAAGCCTCTGTCTCAGTGTGTTGGTGGGTTTGAAGCTCTGAGACAGAGGCTTGTACACCCCAAAGATCAAACTCCAAAACACAAGAAAAGCAATGTAGTTTATGCAATCCAGTGCAGTGAGGAGTGCTCTGAACTCTACATTGGAGAAACCAAACAACCTATAAATCTGAGCTCCTGGAAAATGATAGTGGAAGAACATTATCAGATTCTTTTTTATGCTTTGAACACCTGAATGGCCACTATTTGGTTGTCAAAGAATGCTGGACTAGATAGGTCCTTGAGTGTGTCATGGATCTTCTTACATTCTCAGGAGTCTCTGCTAGAAGCAGGTGGATATGGGAACTGAATATACTGGTTGTCTGGCCATTGGCAGGAGAGATGATAATTTTTTCTAAGCTGTATAATGCATGTTCTTCGAATGTTAGAAAACAGGTTATTAAATGAATTAACAAGCCTTCTTCCACTGTCCTTATTCTGGAAATTAATATTCTGTTACTTTCTACATAACAAAATATCCTTATTCTTTTTGGAAAGGAAGGTATCACAGGTTCTTTTGTACCCAAGGGTGTCAACCAAGACGTTCCCCAATAAAACATTGCACACCAAGAAACTTTGCTCTCCCCTGTGGGGAGAGAGTTTATGTGTGTGGGGGGTTACTTTACTTGTAAACAACTATTGACAGTAGAAAAGTGCTCTTGTTACCTATGTGACTAACTAATACAATCCTGGTTCCTACTAAACTAACCTATATTCATAACCAACTTAGACTAGTTAACTGTATCTTGTTGTTGTTCAGTCGTTTAGTCGTGTCCGACTCTTCGTAACCTCATGGACCATAGCACGCCAGGCCTTCCTGTCCTCCACTGTCACCCGGAGTTTACTCAAATTCATGTTCATTACATCGGTGATGCTATCTATCCATCTCATCCTCTGCCGTCCCCTTCTCCTTTTGCCTTCAGTCTTTCCCAGCATCAGGGTCTTTTCCAGTGAGTCCTCTCTTCGCATTAGGTGGCCAAAGTATTTGAGCTTCAGCTTCAGCATCTGTCCTTCCAATGAGTAGTCAGGGTTTATTTCCTATAGGATTGACTGATTTGACCTCCTTGCAGTCCAAGGGACTCTTAGGAGTCTTCTCCAGCACCACAGTTTGAAAGCATCAATTCCTCGGCGCTCAGCCTTCCTTATGGTCCAACTCTCACAGCCATACATTACTACTGGAAAAACCATAGCTTTAACTATACGGACCTTTGTCGGCAAGGTGATGTCTCTGCTTTTTAATATGCTGTCTAGGTTTGCCATAGCTTTCCTCCCAAGGAGCAAGCGTCTTTTAATTTCATGGCTGCAGTCACCGTCTGCGGTGATCTTGGAGCCCAAGAAAATAAAATCTGTCACTGCTTCCATTTCTTCCCCTTCTATTTGCCAGGAAGTGATGGGACCAGATGCCATGATCTGAGTTTTTTTAATGATGAGTTTCAAGCCAGCTTTTGCACTATACTCTTTCACCCTCATCAAGAGGCTCTTTAGTTCCTCTTCACTTTCTGCCATTAGGGTGGTATCATCTGTATATCTGAGGTTGTTGATATTTCTCCCGGCAATCTTAACTCCGGCTTGTGATTCATCCAGCCCGGCATTTCTCATGATGTACTCTTCATATAAGTTAAATAAGCAGGGTGATAATATACAGCCTTGTCGTACTCCTTTCCCAATTTTGAACCAGTCGGTTGTTCCATGTCCGATTCTAACTGTTGCTTCTTGACCCGCATACAGGTTTCTCAGGAGACAGGTAAGGTGGTCTGGTACTCCCACCTCTTTAAGACTTTGCCACAGTTTGTTGTGATCCACACAATTAAAGGCTTTAGCGTAGTCAATGAAGCAGAAGTAGATGTTTTTCTGGAACTCTCTTGCTTTTTCCATGATCCAGCGAATGTTGGCAATCTGATCTCTAGTTCCTCTGCCTCTTTGAAACCCAGCTTGCACTTCTGGTAGTTCTCGGTTCACATATTGCTGAAGCCTAGCTTGTAGGATTTTGAGCATAACCTTGCTAGCATGTGAAATGAGCGCAATTGTATGGTAGTTTGAACATTCTTTGGCATTGCCCTTCTTTGGAATTGGAACGTAAACTGACCTTTTCCAATCCTGTGGCCACTGTTGAGTTTTCCAAATTTGTTGGCATATTGAGTGCAGCACTTTAACAGCATCATCTTTTAGGATTTTAAATAGCTCAGCTGGGATACTGTCTTCTCTGCTAGCTTTGTTGTTAGTAATGCTTCCTAAGGCCCACTTGACTTCACACTCTAGGATGTCTGGCTCAAGGTCAGTGACCACACCATCGTATTTATCAGGGATATTAAGATCTTTCTTGTATAGTTCTTCTGTATATTCTTGCCACCTCTTCTTAATCTCTTCTGCTTCTGTTAGGTCCCTGCCTTTTTTGTCCTTTATCATGCCCATCTTTGCACAAAACGTTCCCTTGATATCTCCGATTTTCTTGAAGAGATCTCTAGTCTTCCCCATTCTATTGTTTTCTTCGATTTCTTTGCATTGTTCATCTCTCCTTGCTATTCTCTGGAAATCTGCATTCAGTTGGTTATATATTTCCCTTTCTCCTTTGCCTTTTGCTTCCCTTCTTTCCTCAGCTATTTGTAAAGCCTCATCGGTCAGCCACTTTGCTTTCTTGCATTTCTTTTTCTTTGGGATGGTTTTAGTTGCTGCCTCCTGTACAATGTTACGAACCTCCATCCCTAGTTCTTCAGGCACTCTGTCTACCAGATCTAATCCTTTAAATCTATTCCTCACCTCCACTGTATATTCATAAGGGATATGATTTAGGTCATACCTAATTGGTCTAGTGGTTTTCTCTACGTTCTTCAATTTAAGCCTAAATTTTGGGATAAGAAGCTCATGATCTGAGCCACTGTCAGCTCCAGGTCTTTTTTTTCTGATTGTATAGAGCTTCTCTATCTTTGGCTGCAAAGTATATAATCAATCTGATTTCGGTATTGACCATCTGGTGATGTCCATGTGTAGAGTCATCTCTTGTGTTGTTGGAAAAGAGTGTTTGCTATGACCAGCGTGTTCTCTTGAGAAAACTCTATTAGCCTTTGCCCTACTTTATTTTGTACTCCGAGGCCGAACTTGCCTGTTATTCCAGTTATTTTTTTGGCTTCCTACTTTAGCATTCCAGTCCCCTATGATGAAAAGGACATCTTTTTTTGGTGTTAGTTCTAGAAGGTGTTGTAGGTCTTCATAGAACCGGTCAACTTCAGCTTCTTCGGCATCAGTGGTTGGGGCATAGACTTGGATTACTGTGATGTTGAATGGTTTGCCTTGGATTCAAACTGAAAGCATTCTGTCGTTTTTGAGGTTGTACCCCAGTACTGCCTTTCCCACTCTTTTATTGACTATGAGAGCTACTCCATTTCTTCTAAGGGATTCTTGCCCACAGTAGTATATATAATGGTCACCTGAATTAAATTCACCCATTCCTGTCCATTTTAGTTCGCTGATTCCCAAGATGTCGATGTTCAATCTTGTCATCTCATGTTTGACCACCTCCAGCTTACCTTGATTCATAGATCTTACATTCCAGGTTCCTATGCAATATTGTTCTTTACAGCATTGGACTTTCCTTCCACTTCCAGACACATCCACAACTGAGCGTCCTTTCGGCTTTAGCCCAGCCGCTTCACTCTTTCTGGGGCTACTCGGAATTGGCCTCCGCTCTTCCCCAGTAGCATTTTGGACACCTTCCGACCTGAGGGGCTCATCTTCCGGCATCATATCTTTTAGCCTTTTGATACTGTCCATGGGTTTTCTTGGCATGGATACTGGAGTGGTTTGCCATTTCCTCCTCCAGTGGACCACGTTTTGTCAGAACTCTCCATCATGACCTGTCTGTCTTGACCTGACTTCATTGAGTTACGCAAGCCCCTTCGCCATGACAAGGCAGTGATCCATGAAGGGGAACTGTATCTACCCTTATCTAATACATTTAAGAGACTAACTACACTATCACTATTCCCATATAACTATAACTAACACTATTAGATACTACTACCTGTGCTACCCCAACTAGTACAAGGTTCCTTTAAGAGGACAGCTTTCTCACTTGCTCCTCTTCAGACTTTGGCTTTTGCTTATATGTTTCTTCAGTTCTTCCACATCTCTTTTAAAAAACGAACATCTCTTGGTTGCTTGTCTCTGTTCTGGCTGCCAGCTGCACACTCCAACCATACACCAGCTCTTTTTGCACGTTCTGCTCTCTCTCTCCCCACCTTCTCACTCTCTCCTCCCCCAAGCTGTTCTTAATGAAGCCCTTTTTAACAAACTCACTGCCATCCTTATGCTGAGGAATGTTTGAAGTAGAGGGGGAGGAAGACGAACACAGGTGCCTGCAAGCCTGTACTTCCACAGAAGGGCTACAAATCTCAAGCTGCTTCTCAAATGAATGTTCCATTTCAGATGGAATACCATAACATCATTAGATTCCTCCTGAATGATTAGGGGAAGCTGGAAAGCATCTTTTGCTTTTAAGACTATAAAAACCTGAGTGTCTCAGTAAAAAAAAAAAGTGAAGCCATGGTGGTGAATTCCCAAGAAACCTACTGATAACAGGAGTATGAGGGATAAGAGTGGTTGACTTATTACAGGGACTTTTGGTTTTGTTTCTGAAGTGAACAGGTGGATAGCCAGAGCCAGCTACTGCAAAATAAAAGCATATGGAGGGAATAAGGTGTACAAGAAACAACTTATTCTTTCATGTTGTTGAAAAACATGAAAGGAAAGATGAAGCTTTGCCTACTGAATGCCAAGAAGCAACTGAGCAAAATTTAGACTTCGTCCTCATGTTTTACAGTATAAAGACTCCTGCTTTTCTCTAAGCATTTATTAAAATCATTTTTGAATGCACTGTTAAATCTAGGTAGGACTGAGCAGTAAGTGAAGTGAAAGCTGTGAATGGAACATCTTACAGAGAGGAAGCAGATGGGTATAAAATCAAGAGTGCCAAAGAGCAAGGGAGACAACATGAAGAAGGCAGCAACAATTGACCAAAGCAACCAGCCCAATTCTAAAGGAAGTCATGGAGCAACTGAAGATAACCTGGTTGCCCTACTATCAAAGCATTGTCCTGAACTGATCAGAAAAGTTTCAGATTGCTCAATTCCAGCTAATGGTTGGAGAGCTGTCAAAAGTGCCTAAAGAATCAACATGTTAGGGAAACTTAATTCAGTGAGAAAACTTAATAAAGCTGCAATAAAACCCATATTGTATACGTGATCAATGTTTTGCTGCTGCTACATACTGTATGTATGTATGTATTACAAGTACTTATAATTACCTGTATAAGTAATTGACTGAATTTTGATTTTTTTCCTTTATATTCTCTATATTCTCTGACCCTGATGATTTTGCTGTACCAGAAGGTAGACCTTCTATACAACTAAATTCATAAAATATTGGGCATCCAATCGATAAGAAATCTCTTAGTGATTAGCTCATCAGTGAGCAGAACTTCTTTTTGAGAAGATCTTTTTCTGTGTATTGAAGAAGTTTATTGTGTATCACTTGGCTCAGAATTCATTTCATATTAAGCTGTCGTGTTGTTTTTGCATAGAGATAAATTATTGTCACAGGAGACTGAAGTAAATCCATTTTATCTGGGTCATCAACAGCACTTAAACTTTGTTCCCCCAGCTGGGAAGACAAATGTCTTTATTGTTATTGACAGTCCAGTTCAGAATGTCATCTAATAGTGAGGTGATCTGGCTGTCATCCAACATAACAGTACAAAACACATCATCCTAACTGGGCACATTGAAAGCTGATCCTTCCCACAAAGTAAAAGCAACTTCAGGAATGCTGTTTTAAGAACTCAACTTAAATTGCCTTGCTTTACCACTTTCTTTTACATACCAGGTACCTTTTCAATACTTCCATAGTTAAGAGTATCAAATCTTATATAATGACTGTTGGGATGGTGCCAACATAAGAGTGCTGGAAGATCTGACCAAATTAGGGTCATCTACATTTAAACAGAACAGTCAGTATTTTTCTTATATATTTCACTTACATATGTAGAGAAAGGTATGTGCCCTGCTTTCCCTGTTCCTGCCAGATAATAGGCAAAAGTCTGCAAAATATCAAGGATAACGGTACAGGGAGGGTAGAATGGATTTTTAATTAAACATAATACTGAACTGATTTTTGAGTATGCTTATTTGTAGCAATTCACCTTTTCATTTCTTCCTAGATTTATCCCCTGATCTTGCAATGGTCACTTGGCCATGCAATGTTATGTGGTCAGGTGATCATTCTAAGAGGAAATGATGATGAAGGAAGTAAGGTTCAAACACATGCAAGGTCTTCCTTCCTTCCTTCCTTCCTTCCTTCCTTCCTTCCTTCCTTCCTTCCTTCCTTCCTTCCTTCCTTCCTTCCTTCCTAAAGTTCAAGCACATAGCCTTTAGGATTGCTCAGCTTTGATTATAACCCTTTTCCTCTGTTTTGATGAACTGTCAGAGGAGGTGAATTAGAAGCCTAGCAATCTTTAGGCACACCAGCTTAAAGCAACATTTATTATTTCAAAAATATCTCCTTTTTAAAGAGCATCCTGAGTGACATTTGTATGGTTAACATTCAAAGCTATCTTTGGTGTATGTCAAATAGCTTGAGGAGACTAGAGCGTCAATAAGTATTTCCATTTGCCAGATAACTAGCTTCAATATTCTCCCCTAAAGGATAATGCTAGATCTATTTCTCTGTATTTCTGTTTTGGGCTTTCATTAGGATCACTCCCACGAACACACAATGTAAGACATCTAAATCTTTGCTCTGATTCTGCTCATTTTGTTAGCCTTCTCTGTTGACGGGTTTGATCTGATGGAAGCTTTTAAAAATGGAAAAAAGAAATATGCTTTTACTTCAGAGTGAAGGGAAAGAACACCGAGGAGGAAATTGTTTGCTTTGCCAAGTGTGTGTACATGTGTGTGTGTGTCAGATAGCCCAGCTTAACGCATGCCTTGAACAGTTTCATTGAGAGATCCATTTATTCTGAAAACAGATATGTGCCAAATATGGCACTCCATTTGTGCATGAACTGCCTGCTTTCTGCCTTCGTCTTTGACTGAATATCTGTGTTTTGATCTCAGTTACGTTCCTTGGCTCAGGATAAAAGAGCACATTCCTTATACAAAGAAATAAATGATGTTCCAGTTTGCCTGGTTATATGCTTAGCTTATCAGTAGAAGAAGTCTATGGTTTGCAAGCGAAAGGTCATCAATTCTATTTTCACTGCTGTTAACTGTGAACTTGCTTGGTAATCTTTCTCTGTAAACTAACTCAGATCTTTGGGATGAAAGGAGAAAGAGCCCATTCAACAATATGCATTATTGTTACATAAGACTCAATTGTGTGTCTCAAAGAAGAGGAGGAGGGTGTGATGATGCTCAGATTAACCCCTGAAGATCAAGTTTGCTTTATGTCACCTACTATGCCTCTTACAAATGTCATGATATTCTATCATTTAGAGATTATTTTTCTGCAATCTTTATCCAAGTATAAACCCTAACCAATTGCTATGGGTTGGAGGCTAAGGTGTGAATGTGCACTGATGCTTTTGCTGTTCAATATTTCTTAACATGTCAATTTTATACCTTACACTCACAGTTGCCATTTTGCTGCCAAATTTCAGTGGCATGATTTTAGGCCATTTAGTGGGAGATTGAAGGTTAAGGAAAAATGGGAGCATTTTGCCTATCAGAGTGTCGTGGGTTAGGGTAAGAAACAACGCTGAGCCCGGAATGAAGCTTTAGATCTTTATTGTTCTACCTTTCACAGAATCTTGCCAAACTAAGTCTTGCTAACCAGTTCTCTGGGGAAAAACCCCTGGCGCTGTAAGGCGGATGCGGCCTGACTTTCTTGGATGGGTGCCCAAGGTCCTTGACGCTGTGAACGCATTTCTCTCCCTGGAAACCACCCCCTCCTCCTTCGCCCATGATCTCCATAACATCAGCTTCTCCGTCAGAGACACATTCCATCACACAGAGGTCTCCAGTTCCCTTTCCACATGTTACTCCCTGTCCCTAAAGCCCAAAGGGCAGCTCCACCCAAATCAGCCACAAAACGTCCAATAGTGTCACTACATCAGTGGAGGTTTTGTGGCCCTCCAAATGGCTGAGAGAACAGGTTGTCTTCATATAACAAGCAGTTCTCCTCCCCTGCTTTAACCAGAGATATGACCAATTGTAATCAAACAGAATTTGCATCTGAGATTGACTTCCCCTATCACTCAACACATACTAAGTAGTTACTGTAGGAATCATCTCAATCACTGGAAGACTTTCCTCAGATCATCTAAAGAATTAATCGGCCAGTTTGAATTTCCCTCTTGTAAGCTAATCCAACCCCTAAAAAACTCTCTGTTGGATGAAAAGTGCTTTTTCTTCAAGTTGCTAGTGACAAATAAAGCTGTGAAATCCCAGGGAGCTCCCTATAACTAGCTCCCTATAACTAGCTGAGACTAGCACTTGGTAGAGCATCCATGAAGGCCTTGGAAAAGATATTCAAATATTGTGATATCTCTATACCTACAAAGATCAGAATCATGCAAACCATGGTATTCCCTGTGAGACTCTATGGAAGTGAAAGTTGGACTTTGAAGAAGCAGGATAGGAAGAGCATCGAGGCTTTTGAACTTTAGTGTTGGAGCAGACTCCTAAGAATACCACAAATAGTCAAGAAAATAAACAAATGGATCATCGAACAAATTGACACAGAGTTCTCATTCGAGGCATAAATGACCAGGCTCAAATTATCCTACTGTGGACACATTATGCAAAGACCTAGATGTCTGGAGAAGGCTCTAATGCTGGGAAAGATGGAAGGAAAGAACAGAAGAGGATGACCAGCAGCAAGGTGGATGGACTCAGTTAGAGTGGCAATGAGTGCACCATGGGAAGACCTGAAAGACCAGGTTAGGGACATATCATGGAGGAAAATCTATCTATGTGGTCGCTAAGAGTTGAAAATGACTTGAGCACTTAAGCAAGCAAGCAAAGTTTAATGATTTGACTTGAAACAGTGGTGGTTCAACAGAATCATCCTATCAAAATAAGTCTACAAAACAATGTACCCACTCCAGCCACTTTTTCTGGGAGTAGCGCGATGCTGACATTTTGCATTGCTTCACAATCTCCATCATGCAGTCCTTGGGCAGCAATACCCTCTTTGGGCTATTGAAAGTGCTGAGTCAAGGCTGTGAGGTCATGATGCAGATGAAGACAAATCTCATTTTGTCTTTATCTGAGTGATGCAGAGTGCCTTCTGAAAGCAAATTGAGGTCTCCTTGTACATGCTTATGATGTAGCCTTATGGATTAAGATTCCTGTAAATTTAGTTAGCTACTTTCTTTTCTTATGTTAAAGAGCAGTTCCTGACTCCTCTCTCTTTGATTCTTTCCTAAATATACCTCATTAGAAACTGGAATTGTTTTAGTCCTTGTGCCAAGCCTGGGAATGATCTTACCTCTAGGCCAAATTACAAGGCACACTTACCTAGTTCTTAAGGAAATTAAAGCAAAAGTCTGGAAAAGCAACCTCTACTTCTTTAATAAGTGGTAGGTGCAACCCTTTCTCCTAGATTCTGATGTGTTCAGGATCTGCTCTATAGGCATTATTAATCACACAACTGGTGGTAGAGCCTTTACCTCTGGAATACAGGTGTGAGACTAGGCTGAAGCTGCCATAACTTAAAGATGAAGCAGGCATGTAAGCAGAGAGGACAAAAGCCAAGAATCTTGTCTAAAAATCCCTTCAGGAAGGTAGATAAGAAGGAAACAAATACTTAAGGAAACAAAAGAGAAACATCATCTGAAGCAGACAAAGGAAGCTGGGCCCGAGCACACAGAAACGCCCCCAATCCCATCTACAGCTACCAGACTTGTAAATTAACAAGGCAAGAGTAGCTGCCAGTCTTGTGAATCACCAAAGCAAGGTCTTTGGGGGATAAAAGGGCTCCCAAAGCCCACCCACTCACAAACTCTTGGAAATATGTCTATGAAGGTTCTCAGTCATCCAGGTGGAATTGTCTGTAGCTTGAATCATGTCAACTGGATTTCTATTTTCTCAGTGGAAACGTTTTGCTCCTTATCCAAGGAGCTTCTTCAGTCTGAGCAAAGTTAGTAAGGGAATCCTTAAATATGTTTCTAGGTGGCTGTGTGACCTTGCACCTGGGGCTAGGTCATGGTTATTTTGAGATGTTATTTCTAAGTCCCTTTATCATCTAAAGGAGGATTGTTAAGATTACCATGCTGCTGTTGAGCTTGCGAAATGTTCTTAATCTTCCTAGGCACAGAAGACAAAGCAGGAAGGAAAATAGGGGAAAGATTGTGCCTGAGGGCCCCACCTCTATTCAAGGAAGGAGTTTCCAAGTTGGCATAAATGGATTCCTTGACCCCTCTCTCAAACCACCTATCTTCTCTGTCTAAAATGTGAACACTAATGTCCTCAAATGAGTGTCCTTTTTCCTTTAGATGAAGCTAAACTGCTGACTCTGGTCCTGTGGTGTTACTTCTCCTGTGTTGGGCCATCCTCCTGTACAAAGGTTGTTTGGTTTCTCCAATGTAGAGTTCAGAGCACTCCTCACTGCACTGGATTGCATACACTACATTGCTTTCCTTGTGTTTTGGAGTTTGATCTTTGGGGTGTACAAGCCTCTGTCTCAGTGTGTTGGTGGGTTTGAAATATTCAGGTATGTGGTGTTTGCCAAATATCCTTTTTATCTTTTCAGACATGCCAGCCATGTAAGGAATGACCAGGTTCTTCCGTTTACTCTGAGTCTCAGCCCTATCTGTCGCTGTTTTAGGTCTGGTAGATTTAGATTTAGTGAAGGCCCAATTTGGATATCCAAATTGTTGGCATCTATAGTGTTTATATGGTCCGTGAAGGCCTGTACTTCCTGGGCCTTGATTTTGACCCAGGTGTCATCCACATACCTAAACCAGTGGGTGGGCACCGTTCCCTGGAATGTGTTGAGTGCTTTCTTCTCCACTTCTTCCATGTATAAATTGGCCACAATGGGTGACACAGGAGAACCCATGGCACAGCCGTGTTTTTGTCTGTAAAAGTCACCTCTGTATGTGAAATAAGTGGTGTTAAGACACAGGTCCAGAAGATGGCAGATCTGGTTTGGGTTGAGATGGCTTCTCCTTTCCAGGGTGCTGTCCTCTTCTAGTCTCTTCCTGACAGCGGATAGAGCATGAGTGGTGGGGATGCTGGTGAAAAGGGAGGACACATCAAAGGAGACCATAGTTTCATCTGTATCCAGTTTCAGGATCTTTGCTTTGGAAACAAATTCTTCCGAATTATGGATGTGGTGTTCAGAGTGTCCAACTAGAGGTGCTAGTATGGTAGAGAGGTGTTTGGCAATGTTGTATGTTACCGAATTGATGCTGCTGACTATGGGTCGGAGGGGTGTTCCTTCCTTGTGGATCTTAGGAAGTCCGTAGATGCAGGGGATGGCTTCTCCAGGATACAGACGGTGGTAGGTAATCCTATCGATGGAGCCATCATGTTCCAATTGTTTCAAACTGTCTATTACCTTTTTCTTGTAATTGTTGGTGGGGTCTCTTTTCAGTTTTTCATATGTATGGTGATCCTCCAAAAGTGAGGTAATTTTATTGTGGTAGTCTGCAGTGTTTAGAACCACTGTACATCTTCCTTTGTCAGCAGGTAAAATGGTGATGGTTTCATCTTTGCTGAGGGCTGTCAGGGCTCTCCTCTCTTGGACGGTAAGGTTGGGGGGAGGAGGTTGAGCCCTGGACAGAGCTGCAGATATTTTAAGCCAGAGTTGTTCTGCTTCCTCAAAAGGTAGGTGGTTGTTGTGGATGGCAGATTCTGTGGCTGTAATGAGCTCCACAACCGGAACTTGCTTGGGAGTGATGGCAAAATTAAGACCTTTGGCTAGGACATCTCTCTCTGGTTGGGTGAGTTCTCTGTCTGAGAGATTTTTCACCCACATGTTCTTTTTGTCCTCTGTGGTCCTGTTGTTGTTGTTCTTCCCAGCGGTTTCTCCAGTTCCTTGTTTCTGCTTGCTGCGAGAAAGAAGAATGTCAAATTTCTTAGTTTGCCTCTCTTTTGTCTTGTGATGCTGGGCCAGCTGTACTTTATTGCCAAGCTGAATAACTCTATCTAGGATTGGGTCAGGAAGGGTGGCTGTGAGTTCCTGGTGAAGGTTTTCAAAATTGTATTGCAGGGCATCAATGGTGAAGTGGACTTGCCTTATTCTTTCATTTAGAAGATGTCTTTGTGCCACAGTAGTACATAAGTGAAACAACATATCTGTTCCACTGATTGTCCATGCGTTAATAAAGCTTAACACATGGTTTATTGGTTCTTTTGCTAATATATATACAGTATATTTTATTTATTTATTTATTTATTTCCCAACTTTATTATTTTTATAAATAACTCAAGGCGGCGAACATACCTAATACTCCTTCCTCCTCCTATTTTCCCCACAACAACAACCCTGTGAGGTGAGTTGGGCTGAGAGAGAGTGACTGGCCCAAGGTCACCCAGCCGGCTTTCATACCTAAGGTGTGACTAGAGCTCACAGTCTCCTGGTTTCTAGCCCGTTGCCTTAACCACTACACCAAACTGGCTCTCTGTATATATATTATACTGCATATAATATTATTAAAAAATTCCCTTCTCACCCCTATGAGTGGTATGTGTCTTCCTCAACCTTAGGTCCTCTACCATAGGCCTGGGAGTTTGAGGGTTCTGTGCAGTATCTTAGCTGTTCCTAGCACTGCACTCTTCTGGACAGAGAGCTATGATGTTGCTCCTGGGATCTGTTGGAGCCACTCTCCCAGCTTAGGAGTCACAGCCCCAAGTGCTCCTACCACCACTGGGACCACTTTGGCCTTCACTTTCCACATCCTCTCCAGTTCCTCCTTCAGGCCCTGGTACTTCTCCAGCTTCTCATACTCCTTCCTGATGTTGCTGTCACTTGGCACCGCTGCATCTTTCACCATCTCTGTCTTCTGGTCCTTGTCTACTACCACAATGTCTGGTTGATTGGCCAGTACCTGCCTGTCTGTCTGGATCTGGAAGTCCCACAGGATCTTAGCCCTGTCATTCTCCACAACCTTCTGTGGAATCTCCCATCTGGACTTTGGAGGGTCTAGCCCATATGCTGTGCAGATGTTCCTGTACACAATGCCAGCTACTTGGTTGTGCCGTTCAGTGTATGCTGTTCCTGCCTGCATCTATGTGTTGGACTGTCTCTGAGGCCTCTCTGCACAGTCTGCACCTTGAGTCCTCTCTAGTGTGGTAGTCCCCTGCTTCTATGGATCGGGTGCTTAGTGCCTGTTCTTGTGCTGCCATGATCAGTCTTTTAGTCCAGCCCTTTCCAGCCACTGGTAGGATTTCCCAATGTCAGCCACCTCAGCTATCTGTCAATGGTACATCCCATGCAGGGTCTTGTCTTGCCATGGCACTTCCTCTGCTTGATCTTTCTTCTATGTCTGCTGCTGCTTCATGCATGGGTGCCAACTTACTGATGTACTCCTGGGTGCTATGGGTCTCATCCAGGACAGTGGCTTTGACACTCAACAGACCCCGCCCGCCCTCTTTCCAGCTGGTCTGCAGTCTCTGGGTGTTGGACTTGGGGTGGAAGTCTCGGTACATTGTGAGGAGCTTTCGGGTCTTCACATCAGCATATATATATATATATATATATATATATATATATATATATATATATATATTTGTTTGTCACCTGATATTCCACACCTCAATTCAAAATTTTTAATATTAAAGCACCAGGTCTATCCATCTATCAATTGTCTCCAATTTTGATGCTATTATTTCAAGGTGTTTTAATATGTTGTTGTCGTCAGGGTTGTGACTGATCTGTCAAAGGAAGCACTATCAATTTTTATCAGTCATCAGATGGTCATCAACATAATCATCTACAATATCTTGTCTTCAGGGTGTTTTCATTCTATATTTTTTCTCAGCTTTACCTTTCAGTTAAAGCTTCCATCCGTGTCTCAAAGGTTATATTAGACAGAGTGGGGAGGGGGAGAAGAGCTGTTGTTAACCCTTCCCAGCCAGTTTAAGCATCATATTTGTATTTTATTGCATCTGTGATTTTTGTTTCTTTCTTTGTTTTTGGTCTCAGTTCTGAGATATAGCTGCCAGATGCCCAGTTTTTGTATAATTACCTAGGAGAAAGTATAAATTTGAAATAGCTTGGCTAATTCTGTGGTAACAACTGGATCTTAAATAGTACATTTCTCACTGTGGAATCCTTGGTGCTCTCTGAGCCTTGTTGTTTTCTTGCAGACGTTTCATTGCCAGACTAGGCAACATCTTCAGTGTGAAAAAGGAGTGGGACTTGCTCTCTGTTTATATACCATGGTGTGTGTGTGTGTGTGTGTGTGTGTGTGTGTGTGTGTGTGTATATTACATTTGTAGCTCATGCTGAGCTGCCTGGAGCTACCTGGAGTCTCTGTCTGAAAATAAAATATTGAACAGTGGTTGAGGACAGGATCCAGCAACTATCTAAAGTGGCAGAAAGGCTAAAAGAGGAAAACTGAGTTTTGTGACCTCCCCTTCCATACTCTCCAGGTGTGTTCATGCTGATAACAAACTGATATGTAGCTTTGGATGGAGCAATACCTAGGTATAATCTCTAGTATTTTTTGTTTAAAGGTTCTCAGGTTGTAATAGAAACAATTTGGATTAGCAAATAGTTCATAGAACCTTTTCTTAATAAAAAAAGATGATTTCTTTGAATTTCTCTTTAAAGAACTGTATTAAACCCCAAAACAAGACAATTAAATGTTGTTGGAATGGACAGAAAAATATATTCTATGGGGTAGTTACAATGTTATCTCTGTGACAAAAATATTCAGTTGCATTGGGAACTTTAACAATGAAAAATGGGATAAAAATGCTTGCATGCATGAATGGATTTCAGTGTGTAAGAAATTCAGAGCCTCATACTGTCCCTGTATGAGATATTTGCTGATTTAATAGAACGGTACCCAACAGCTAAAACAAAGAACAAATGCTAAGATGGAAATGCAGCAACAATCCAGTTGGCTGCTTGACCTTCATCTGGAAAGCTGGTTTCCATAGAAATGACTCTTGCCATTTCTCCTTGAGTTCAAATATCCTTTAGAAACCCTTTGGTGCACAGTATTGCAATACCAAAGTAATAAACATGTGATATGAATCATTTCCTTACCTCTGCCACTTTGGGCTCTGAAATAATTTGATCACTGACTTTCCTAAAAGTATTCTGTTCAGGGAATGCATGTAGGCGCATAATGTAGCTCATTGGCAGGAAAAGAGGCAAGATTTCTCGGTCCAAGGCAAAGTGCTTGGAAGTTTTTGCTTCCACACAGCTGGAATTAGCAACAGATGACAAAATAATCTGTAAGTATGTAAGTAAGTAAAGGCACTTGGATTAATTTTTCAAATTTAATATTTGCAAAGTAATGGCTATGTGTAGATTAATTTTAGGGATAAGAATAAAAAGCATTATGCACTCCAATGTTCTTTTCCATTTGGTATGCAGGCTGATTGACCGTGACGTATATTTCAACTAGGAGTTATACCCAACACGATAATTCCAACAGAATAAAGCTGCTGCTTGTGAAAACCCTGTTTTCAACCTGGTACACATTTTATATCCATTATTTTATTCTGTTTGTGCAAACTATTCTTCAAGCCAGTGCAGAAACTGTTGTGCAATTCATTTTGGATTCATTGGATTATGCGTTGCTTGTGCCTGCACAAATCCTAGAGCAGTGTTTCTCAACCTCAGCAACTTTAAGAATTATGGGAGTTGAAGTCCACACATCTTAAAGTTGCTGAGGTGAAGAAACACTGCTCTAGAGGAACAATATCCACCAGTTCTAGAATCTGAGATTAAATCTATTATAACAGGTTTGAAGAGTAATAAAGGGTTGAGGTTGAGGACTTTTTTTTACTGCCTGAGCTGTTTAAAAAATATCCTGACTGGTAGGCCCCGCTTTTGATGGGACTATTCATGCATATAAATAACACCTGCTATATCCCAGTTGGGTAGAGCAACTACAGGTAGTCCTTGGTTAATGACCACTCATTCAGTGACTGTTCAAAGTTGTGATGGCACTGAATGAGTAGCACTTATGACCAGTCCTTGAAGTTCCGGGGAGGGTGCAAAAGTAGTTGGGAAGGGGTGGCGCAAACGCAGCAAGGCTTGGGGTGGCTGCTACTCAGTGAGGGAGGGTGTGCAGCGAGGCTTGGGGATGGTGCAGGAGTAAGGCAGGGGTGCATACTCCTACCAATATTATTCAGCCTATATATCAGTGATATCCCAGGGCCGATGAAAGATCCTGAAAGACATATGCCTAAGGTAATTAACATGCCTCTTAATACTTTGCTCTATGTTGATAACATGATTTTATTATCAAATACACAAGTTGGGCTGCAGTCAGCTGTTAAGTAGATTTGGCTCCCATTGTCAAACAGTCTGATTATTAATAAGTCTAAGTCAAAGGCTGTGATTTTTGGAAAAAGACATAGCAGACATAGAGGGTTTTTAGATGGCCAGACAATAGAGCAAGTTACTTAGGGGTAGTCTTTTCTGAGACTGGGTCATGGCCTCCTTCATTATCATAGTAGCTCACTTAAGAGAGATGGCATGTATAAATTCACTGTTAAAATTAGTGATTCATTGCCATCTAGGGCCTTTAGCTCCAATTATCAAGGCATACAAAGCTAAAGTTACACTGGTACTCTTGGGGCTGAAGTATGGGGTTTAAAACATGCAGTAAAATCATGTTATTTCAGGAGTATATTGGGTGTGCATAAAAGGATTCCAGCTGCCACAGTTACAGCTGATTTGGGAATGTACAGTATACTTTTTGTACTCACTACAAAAATAGGGCATATAATTATTGCCAGAAAATTACCTCTGTGGAAATAGATTCCCAAGTTTGTGCTTGACAGAGTAGACTAAGCTTCAATTAGACTCCTCCTGAAGAGTACAACTGTTTGAGCTGGGTGGCCTTGTAAATCTTAAAAATAAATAAATAAATAAATAAATAAACAAACAAACAAACAAACTTACAAATTACATTAGAAGCTGTGGGCTTCTGTCTCTTTTTTTAGCAGTACCTGGACAACAACTTAAGGAAATCATCACAGAAAGAATCTCTGCGCCTGCCCTGTGGAATATTCTTCCCCCAGAGTTAAGACAGTCCCCCTCGGTCCTGGACTTCCAGAAAAAACTCAAGACTTGGCTCTGCCAACAGGCCTGGGGCAGGAAGAAGAGTATACACTCTTGGGGATGGCTAATACTTTAGGATGGCCCTAGAATTGCCCTTTTCAGTGTTTTAAAGAAGATACCACCATCTTGATTTTATTATATCTATTGTATTTTTAAATTGCTTATTTTAATGTTTATTTGACTTTATTTATATTTGTATTGGAGTTTGTGTTGGATTGTAAACCGCCCAGAGTCCCTGTGAGGGAGTTGGGCGGTGATAAATCAAATAAATAAACAAATAAATAAAATGATATAACTACTCTCAGTAATGTTGGGATGCTGAGATGAATTACATCTTAATTTTCAAACTGAAAAATATTTCGTTACTAAAATGCCCAAGTATCTTAGGAGGGGGTTCACTCATGAGAGATTTGAAAACTAGATGCAATGGTAAGAAATGGAAGGTTTAATCAAATCCCCTATCATGAGCGTACATGTATTTGTGGTGTACCAGAGACTGGGGATATAGCACATATATTTACTTGAGTGCCAGTTGTATAGCCTAGAAAGAGATCATTATCTTGAACCATGTATAAGGTGAATGGCTCACTGGGACCCATATCTTAGAACAACATATTTTATATCTGGTCAGAACATTAATATTACATATAAAATGACCTCCTTTTTGAATAAAACAGTGCAATTGAGAGCTCTATATGTAGATCTGATTGGGATAGATTCTAAGGCGATAAGGACATACGAGTTGAATGTTTGTTTTTAGTTATTTTGTTATGGATGGTTTTATTCAATTATTTTGCCTTGTGATATGGCTTCATGGCTAATCGTTTCTGTAAAGTGTTATTGTATTATTATTATAGAGGAACAATGCTATTTCTTGTAATTTTGTTTTACTTGCAAAATCTGGAATAACACTCTAGATTATTTACTGCATGTAGACTCCTTTGAAATCAATTATATTTAAGGCATATCTTAATAATGACTTATTTTGAAAATTTAGAAGAGGCCTTGGTGTTCAGGTTATTTTAAAAGCAGATGATCTTTTTCTACAACAAAATGGCATGCATTTCTGAGAATATATGTCAGAGGAACATGATGTTACTATGAAAAAGAAAGTTTAAAGTTTGAAATTGCATGTAACTGGAAAAGTTTTTTACTCTTCTTCCTTTACTTCTCCTTCACTTTCTCTTTCTCCCATTGATAAAAGTTAATGAGCTGCACCACTGCATGATGGTATCTCAAAATAGGCATATGTCTCTGTGCAGGTCAGCAGATGAATAGTTGAATCTTGAAAGGAAGCCTTAAGCAGGCCAATTTGTAACAATTTAATGAAAAGGCCACCAAATTACAAGTGGCAGTAACTGGATTCTCTCTCTCTCTCTCTCTCTCTCTCTCTCTCTCTCTCTCTCTCTCTCTCTCTCTCTCTCTGTCTCTCTCTCTCTCTCTCTCTCTCTCTCTTTTTTTTTTTTTTTTTCTTCTTCCCCCAGAGTGGGCAGCACTGGCATCTTATCAACTATGTTACTCCCTGGGCATCTAGGAATAATCTATGAGTAATTATGTACTCATGCAATCTAAGGAGTAATGTGACTGCATTTAGAAAACAAACAAAACATTGCCACTCTACCTGGGCACAGAGATTTCGCTTCTGTCTGTGCTCCTGCCCTCTGAAGATGCTGGCCACAGATGCTGGCGAAACGTTAGGAACCACAACTTCCAGAACACGGCCACACAGCCCGGAAGACCCACAACAGCCATCGAACTCCGGCCATGAAAGCCTTCCACAATACAGTGACTGCATTTATTTATTTATTTGTCACATTTATATGGCTGCCCATCTCACACAAAGTGACTCTGGGTGGTGTACAATAAAACCTACTATTAAAAACATTCTACAAAACCAATTAAAAAAAAGTTAAAACAGTAAACAAAGATAAAAAACAAAACCACATTAGATATCAGATGTCTTTTCCACTGCAGAGGTCAGCCGGATCTCCCATGTTAATCAAAGCCAACGGAAACAGGTTTTGAGTAGTTTTGCACAGACACACCATACACACACACCAAGTATAAATAATTTGGAGAGGTGCCTTATTTGAAGCTCTACACAGCTTGACCACCAATCCCTTCTTTACATACAGTACATGACTTTGGAAAGCTCCTTGAACTGGCTCCATTATGCATCATTGCTTGAAGAAATCCTCCCCTTCTGGCTAAAGTTAATTCTGTTTCCTATAGGTTTAGCCCCATTAGTATTTAGAGATCATTTTCAATCATTGTGGCTAAAAAAAAGCCTTAGATAAAATTCAATTGCTGGGCTTCTCTATGGAAAGTCTATGCTCATTAGGATTTGATAATGCTAGAACCGCCCTTAAACAATGAATCTGGGATATAGATCTCCAAACAAATTTAAGTAAGATGCTACACCCCAATATTTGTCATTTTCTTCCAGAAGGGTTTGTTCCAGCCTCCTATTTATCATCATTTACAATTTTGAAATTTCATAAAGCTTTCACCTAAGCCAGGCTGGACGATCTGCCCTCAGCAGTCCTTTTTGGACATTTTAAGGGTACTCCTATGCAACTTCAGTTATGTCCATGTGGTGATGGCTCAATAAAAACCCTAAGCCATATGTTATTATACTGTTCCCTATATATGGACTCTAGACAGACCCTTATATATCCAATATTGAAGAAATTGCCAGACAGGGAGTGTGATTTCTATTTAATGCTACTTTTGGACAAGGACTCAAAAATATCCTCCCAAGTTGCCCAGTTTTGTGCTACCATTGGCATGATATGCCACACCATTACTTAGATTTAGGATTTCTTAAAATAGTATTTTATTTTGATTTATTTTAGTATTTTTATTCTTAATTTTATATATATATATCGCGATGGCTCAGTGGTTAAGATGCCAGGCTTGTTGACCAGAAGGTCGCAAGTTCGGAGGTCCGAGACCCTAGCCCCGCATGATGGAGTGAGCTCCCGCACTTGCCCCAGCTCTTGCCAACCTAGCAATCCGAAAGCATGCAAATGCAAGTAGATAAATAGGTACCACTTTGGTGGGAAGGTAACAGCATTCCACGTGCGTCATGCTGGCCACATGACCGCGGAGGCATCTTTGCACAACGCTGGCTCTTCGGCTAAAAAACGGAGATGAGCACCGGCCCTTAGAGTCGGACACGACTGTGTGGGGGAACCTTTACCTTTATATATATAAGATTGTTACTACTATATATTTTGATTGTATCTGGCCTTAGGACTGCAA
Organism: Charina bottae; assembly: GCA_023362775.1. NCBI lineage: Eukaryota > Metazoa > Chordata > Lepidosauria > Squamata > Charinaidae > Charina > Charina bottae. The sequence goes on from JALMGJ010000003.1 coordinate 139,930,302, forward strand.
TAAATGTGATAACCCCCTCCAAACAATTTGCATGAAATTAATATATAAGGGGGTTAATCTTATAAAATACATACAGTCTCCTTCCCTAGCTTGGTGTTTGTCAGAATTACAGAGTTGTCTAGGAATTCCCAGCCCCAACACATCTGGAAGCTTCCAGATGGGGGAAAGTTGATTTAATTATTTATTTATTTGTTCAACTTATATCACCGCCCATCTCCCCCCACAAGGGGACTCTGGGCAGTTTACAACAAAGTTTAATGGGCAAATATAATCTATTTAAGAGTATTGTGAGCTGAGGTGAGCTAAGAGAAGAATTTGGTCTGTATCATTCAATTATGTGATGGCTCATTTACAAATGAAAATAATTCCATCATAGTTCCACTTATCCGAGAATGAAACTGCCTAGTTGTCATTTTTTGCTTCTTAAATTTCTGAAAACAGGGAGGTAAGAACATAGAGCTGCTGTTCTTAAAGATTATCCAACTATAATCAGATGTTGTCTATTTTATCTCTCACAGAAGACTCCTATCTACCAAAACTTTATGGAAGGCTTACCAAATAAAGAAGAAAAAGAGTTTAAGAAAATACTGTTCTATAGATCACTGCTCAAGAAGAGAAATTGTTGATGTACCATTGATATGGTAGTAGGCTTCCCCAGATATTTTCTGTATTATTATATCTCATGCTAATGAAACAGCTTCTCATAAAACTGGTGAAAGATGAATACTAAAAAGAAAATTAAAGAAAAGGGGTTTGTTTTTCCCTTGAGAAGTTATCTCCCCAGGGGCTATCTGACTGGAGAGTCTATTTAATTATACTGACTTTTTTCTTTCTTTTGCATTGCCTGTGTGATGCTACAGGTGATAGATTCAATCTCAGAGACTCCATTCATTGTCCTCAAAAGGAAGTAAAACTTTCCATATCAATTTTTTTATTCCCAAGGCTCTGACTTATGATATCTCTATTATTATCACATAAGGGGAAGGACTGTACTGATAATTTAATATCATGGTTTTGCCACATTCTGTTACTATGAAATGCATATAAGGCTGTTTGAATATACCAAAGACTTATGAGTTAGTTTTGCAGTCATGAGATGAGAAAAACAATTTTTATAATGATGGGAGGTAAGCAACAGGTCTCCAAAAGGATCTTTTTCTGAGTTAGTGTTATTTCAGTTCTGCATAAATGGCAGTGTGGCTGCAAAATTGTAAATTATATTGAATTATTGAAGAAAAAAATAAAAAAGTAACATGAATGTTGAAGAATTCCAAACAGATCTCTCTAAACATTGGATGAAATGAAAACACAATGAGGATCAGTTAAATAACATATTGATGGGGTTTGATTTAGTTTTACTAACAAAGAGAAACCTCTTATGGGTTTTAGCAAATGACAATGTAAGGACTGTAAGGGTCACTAGGTAGGACAGATAGGTAGAAGACTGGAAGACCATCCATGAACACCAAATGGCAGTCAGAAGACATGACAAAAACTCCTTAATCGCGCAACATGTGGACAGACTCAAGCACAGTTTCAACTGGGAAACTGTTAACATTTCAGATCAAGCAAAACAAAAACATGCTAGGGAAGCTTGTCATTCAGACAAATCAGCTATCAATAGACAAACAGAGTTAAAGCCCATTTACACACCATTCAAAAGATACAATCAAAAGCCTAGGAAAGAAACAAAAATTAGAACACATCCTCTCCAGCAACCAAAACCCAAATAAGCAGAAAATAGGACCAGATAAACAATCAGGTGGCAGCTGTGGCCAAAGGGGCCTTTGCAAAGCTCCATTTGATGTGCCAGTTGTGCCCTTCCTGGATCAGAGGATCCTTCAGACAGTCACTCATGCCCTAGTGATCTCAAGGCTCAACTATTGCAATATGAAAATGAAAAAAAGGCAAATCCAAGATGGCGACCATGAGCGGACGCCGTTCACTGCTCTAAGTGGGTGAATCCCAATTTTCCCCAGACCTCCACCCCACCCCACTCCACCCCAGCCCTGGTTTTGTTTGTCGAGACCTGGGGTGGAGAATTTAATCCGGGTGGTGTGGTCGAATGGAATTCCCCCTGGATAGAGCATTGGGAGGTGGCAGCGGCGGCCCTTACTGGAGCTGGAACTGGTGTGGAGCCTTTCCTTTGACGGAGCTATTGGCTGGAGCCCACCAGATGAAGTGGGGGGTGGTAGTACATCTCGGCGGTGGCAGGGCCCAGCGGGCCCCAGCAGCATGGTCAGCCCTGGTGCAACAGACAGCAGTGCAACATACAGCAGCCATGGCACAACAGACAGATCTTGCAGGTGCGGCACTGCAAACCTTGGTGGGATGGTCGATGGCAGAGGGTCTCGGTGATGTGGCAGGCCTGGGCAGTGGACTGGCCTTGGTGGCACGGCTCAGGGATTGGAGCTTGGAGCAATGGACAGGCAGCCAGGATTCGGTGGCTCGGCGGGCTGGAGCAGCGCGGCGAGTGGCAGCGCGACCGATCGGCCTGGGCAGGCCCTGGGGTGGTGGACCGGTGCTGTGCCATGATGAACTTTGGTGGTACAGTAGATGATGCTGGGGGGGAAACCACCTGGAGGCCTCAACCATCACCATCGTGGACTTTCAAACAACTGGACAGTGGCTGCTGTGGAATTGAATCTAGCCATCCCTTCCCAACTGTTCTACATACAATCGGGGCTATTAGGGTCCCTCCAAGGTGAATGTAGTACTCCCTTGCAGGTGTGAGAGGCATGGGAGGGAGTATGGTTTGAGTTGGAATGTGAGAGAATACTCACCCCCTGAGTGAGAGGCAAGGGGTGAGGAAGGGTAGTGGATGGAGTGCCCCTCCTGTTGACCAGTGAAAGAGGCTGAGGGAGGGCACAGTGAGTGAGTGGGTGGGCAATGGTGGGGTTCACACAGTGCCAAGAGCACAAGCTGGTGCAATGGAAGGGCCCTCCATCGCCTTGTGATTGATTGAGAGTGTATGAGGTTGTATTAATGAATGGAGGGGTCCCTATTTTTAACCAGTGATCTCAGGAGTTCAGTATTGGGGGCTAATGGACTCAGAGACTCTGGGGGTTATAAGGCGGGGCAGATGATCAAGGTTGTGAGGGGCCAGGGATGTTATGACGGGAGCTGGAGGGCGGGCCATCTTCAGGGAAAACGCCCCCAATGTTTATTACCTGTGGCATCTTCCAGCCCTCTGTGCTCAAATCCAGATCCTGCACAGCAGACTTGTGGGGGCTCTGACTTCTGGCTGCTGCTTTGTAATGCCAGGTCAATTAACAACAAGGCCCCACTCATATGTGATTTAATCACAGACGAGGGGGCAGACCTGGCGTGCATTACCGAAACCTGGCTGGGCATGGAAGGAGGTGTTCCTCTTTTGGAGATGTGCCTGGCTGGGTTTTGGGTATGGCACCAGCCGAGACCTAAGGGCAGGGGAGGAGGGGTGGCTGTTGTCATCCAAGAATCCCTAGTGGCCATCAGGGGCCCTGCTCCACAAGTGTCCGGGTGTGAGATCTTGTTTTTCAAGTTGGGTTCCTGAGAACATTTGGTGGTGTTGCTACTGTACCAGCCTCCTTTCTGCATAGTAACCTCCCAGCCTGAGCTGCTGGAGGCCATATCGGAGTTGTCGGTGGAGTTTCCCAGGCTTGTGGTTCTGGGGGACTTCAATATGCCTTCCCTGGGATGGGCCTCGGAAGCGGCCCGGGAGTTCCTGGCCACCATGGTGGCCATGAGCCTGTTCCAGATTATTCGGGACCCAACTTGAGACAGTGGCCTCACGCCAGATTTAGTTTTCTTGCCGGAGCAGTGGCAATGTGATCTGAGGGGAGAATTACATCTTTCCCCTTTGTCATGGTTGGATCACACCCTGGTGACCTTGAGATTTTCTTATGCCGTCCCCCTCCGCAGGGAGGCTGGACCCATTTGATTGGTCCGCCCCAGCAACTGATGTACCCAGTAGGGTTCCAGAGGGAGCTGGGGGTTATACCCGAGGATTTACTGCACGGTCCAGCAGAGGGTCTGGCTGCTGCCTGGAATAGGGAGGCGGCCAGGGTCTTGGACAGGATCGCGCCTGTGTGGCCTCTCTTGTCCTGTCAAACCTGACACTCCTTGTGGTTTACAGAGGATTTGAGGGTTCTGAATAGGATTAAGAGACATCTAGAGCACTGCTGGAGGAAGACAAAGACTGAGTCCGACCGAACACAAGCTAGAGCTACTATTAAGGCCTACCTTGTGGCAGTAAGAGTGGCAAAACATCAATATTTCTCCTCTTTTATTGCATCTGCGGAATGCCACCTGGAGGCCCTGTTTAAGATTACCCAATCCCTTTTGGGGAGAGGGGATTCAGAAATCTATCTTCAGGGCCATGCTGAGGAGTTTTCTGGGCAACTGCAGGATAAAATTGTTCAGATCTGTTCCAAGTTGGACTCTGAGCATGAAACAAGGTCTGGGAAGATACCTGGGGAACATACTTACCCAGTTATCTGGGAACAGTTTGACCCTGTTGGGCCTGAGGAACTGGACAGGATCCTCCAGACTGTAAATGCCACCACTTGCCAGTTAGATCCATGTCCCTCCTGGCTGGTGAGGGCAGCCTGGGAGGTGACATGTGGCTGGGTCCAGATGATGGTAAATACATCCTTGAGAGAAGGGGTGTTCCCAGTGGCCTTTAAGGAGCTGCTGGTGTGCCCCCTCCTCAAGAAACCATAACTGGATCCTACTTTCCTGGACAATTTTCATCCAGTCTCCCACCTCCACTTCTTGGGGAAGGTTGGTTGAGATAGTGGTGGCACTGCAGCTCCAGAGGATTCTGGATGAAACTGATTAACTGGACCCCTTTCAGTCAAGTTTCAGGCCTGGTCATGGGGTGGAAACAGCATTGGTCACACTTATAGATGGTCTCTGGAGGGAGCAGGATGGGGGCAGTGCACCCATCCTTGCTCTCCTTGACCTCTCAGCAGCTTTCGATACAATCAACCATGGTATCCTTTTGGGGTGGCTCAGGGAGTTGGGGGTGGGTGGCATGGTTGTGCGCTGGTTCACCTCCTTCCTCCAGGGCTGATCCCAATCGGTGTTGATAGGGGGTGAGAGATCCAGCCCACAGCCACTTCTTTGTGGGGTGCCGCAGGGCTCGGTACTCTCTCCCCTCCTTTTTAACATCTACATGAAACTGCTGGGTGAGGTCATCCATCACCACGGGATGAGATACCATCAATATGCCAATGATACCCAATTATACATCTCCATCCCGGGGGAAGTTAGTGATGCCGTGGCCACCATCTCCAGGTGCCTGGGGGCTGTGGGGGCCTGGATGGGGAACAACAGGCTTCGGCTGAACCCTGGTAAGACGGAGTGGCTGTGGATTAATGGCTCCTTGGCATCTGGGAATTTTTCATCCTTAGTTCTGGATGGGGTCACACTACCCCTGACAGACCCAGTGGGTAAATTGGGGGTCCTCTTGGACTCATGACTCCTGCTCGAAGAGCATGTGGCAGTCATGGCCAGGAGGGCCTTAGCTCAACTTTGCGTTGTGCGCCAGTTACGCACTTTCCTGGACCGAGAGGCCCTTCAGTCACTCACACCCTGGTTATCTCCCATATAGACTACTGTAATGTGCTTTACATGAGGCTACCCTTGAAAAATATATGGAAGCTTCAACTGACCCAGAATGCAGTGGCACAGCCAGTGATCGGCATGCTTTAGTATGCCATGTGAGAACCCTGTTCTGCCAGCTGTACTGGTGCCTCTGGGTGCAATTCAAGGTGCTGGTCGTCACCTATAAAGCTCTACATGGCATAAGGCCAGGTTATTTGAGGGATCACCTATCTCATGGTTTCTGCCCAGCTGGTACATGCTGGTAGAGATTGTGTGCTCTCGTTTCCTTTGATGAAATAGTGCCATCTATCGGGGCCCAGGAAGCATGCCTTCTCTGTTGTGGCACCCTCTGGAATGAGATCCCCCCTGAAATCTGTGTGACTGCCATCCTTAGCCTTGGGTTAAGGTTGATGGAGCCTCTTGTTCAATGTGTTTTGTCTTTTATAGAGTGACAGGATCCATCTTGTTTTGTATTGTTTTTATGGTTTTTATGGTTTATTATATTGTGAGCTGCCCAGAGTCAGTTTGGACTCAGGCAGTGCCTGAATTGAATTGAATAATCAAGGAACCATCAAGGAGCAAGCCACTCCCACTCCAAGACTGACAGGTTCAGCTCCTAAATATAAACAGTCAGCACTGATGATGTTACCTGGCCTGGCAATGAAATGTCTGCAAGAAAACAACCAAGCTCAGAGAGCAGCAAGAACCTCAAAACTGTAGCAAATAGCTCAAAGACAAACCTACTGAGGATGCAAAGACAATGAAAATAGCAATTCCCATGCAATGGATTGCAGAAAAACCTTGATTTAACAGAACATTTGGAAGGAAGAGGTGTCAGATAAATCCAAAAGTCCATCAAAACCAGATTTTTTTCCATTGCATCAATTTACATAATTTTCATGAAATGCTGCAGACTGACACAGATGACATTAAAATGTCCATACTGTGATTATGCAAATGAGCTAACTGAATGCGAATGATGTAAATTACATCATTTGTCTGAATTGTTTTGGATAGTCCTAAAATTTTGTCTATTGCATCTGAAATTTGCTGGATGGAGGTTCAGAGAACTGAGATTTGACTATATTAGGAAATGGCTCCTCAACAATATCCTGAATATTGTAATGATTTCCCAAAAATCCACGCTGTGGCCATATTTGAAAGATGCTGCATTGTTTTAAAAGTTTTAGATAAGTTACAATATAGGACTGAAAATGTATCCACAGTTTTTCAAATTGTTGTGATGTAAGTATAGCACTGAAAATGCATGGAGAAGACATATTGAATATTAAGAAACATATATACAATCCGCCTTTATATATGAGCCCCCTTGCTGGATTGTCACCTTGTTGTGGTGAGTGGGCTTGTGTGTTCCCAATGAACCCTGTGAGCGAAGCCGTCGGGAGTCATGTACTCCTGGTAGGGTCACCCATGGCGGTAAGGTCCAGGGGAAGGAACCAGACAAAGAACGATCCAAGAAAGTCCTCAATGGCAGAACAGGCGGATAATAACAAGGTGTATTGTTACAACAGCTGCGAAGGCGGATGAAAGCTGCAGCAGACAAAAGGTCACCAATTGTCATGGTACCCATGCCATTGGATTAGAGCCTTTTTCTGTGAAGGTTGTGTGCTGATCTGTAGCTTGAATCATGTCAACTGGATTTCTATTTTCTCAGTGGAAACATTTCGCTCCTTATCAGGCTCCTTACACCAGGTGTAAGGTCACACAGCTACCTAGAAACATATTTAGGATTCCCTTACTAACTTTGCTCAGACTGAAGAAGCTCCTTGGATAAGGAGCGAAACGTTTCCACTGAGAAAATAGAAATCCAGTTGACATGATTCAAGCTACAGACAATTCCACCTGGATGACTGAGAACCTTCATAGACTTGTGTGCTGATCATTGTGCACCGATCTCCACACATAAAACAAATTCATGCACAGGCATCTTCCAACCACACCAAACCCAGAACAACCAAAAGTCCCATGGCGATTGACGAATGGCAACGGGGGCAGGACTGTGAAATCTGGAAGCTCCTAGTCATGGACCAGCACATGGGCAGTGGATACAGATTCAGTCGTCCTGACACAAGGTTCGAGGCAGTTGAGTAGTTTGGCAGCTGTATCCAAGACTGAGCAGCCCTATTAAGGATCCACTCTGCTCACCACATATGGGGAGGGGGCTAGAAAAGGTGCCCTAAACATAGTCTGCCTCATTTTCTCCCTGACTGGACTACTGCGACCAGTGGGGTCACCATCTAGCGGTCGTAAAAAACTCATGAATTTTGGAACATGGAATATACGGACACTGCATTACAACATGGATAGTGAACGACCTGAACGTAGGACTGCCATTATTGCAAGGGAGCTGAGATATTTTAATATTGATATAGCAGCACTCCAAGAAACTCGAAGAGCAGGAGAAGGACAGTTGAAGGAAGAAAAAGGAGGTTATACCTTCTTTTGGAAAGGACTGCCTGAACAATAATGACAAATACATGGGGTAGGCTTTGCTATCAAACACGACCTTGTGAAGCTCTTGTCAGAAGTTCCCACTGGGATTAACGAACGACTCTCAATTCTCCGAATAAAACTCGCCAAAAACCAACAGGCAACTATCCTAAGTGCTTACGCACCAACACTAGATGCAGATGAGGATATCAAGGAAAAATTTTATACCCAGCTGGACACCATCTTATCAGAGATACCAAAGGAGGATAAAATTATCCTCCTGGGCGATTTCAATGCAAGAGTTGGGCGTGACTTTGATTTGTGGCCGGGGATCATTGGGAAAGAAGGAGTTGACAATAGCAACATGAATGGAATCTTACTTCTGACTAAATGTGCATAGCATAACCTTGTCATTACTAACACACTCTTTCGCCAGAAAAATAAATTTAAAACATCATGGAAGCACCCACGGTCGAAGCACTGGCATCTTTTAGATTATGTAATTGTCCGTGCTAGAAATCGCCGTGATGTACTTCTCACCAGAGCCATGACGAGCGCCGATGACTGCTGGACAGACCATCAATTAATTCAATCCATGATGGCCATAAAGATTGTCCCTCATCGTAGGCTCCAAGGAAGAAAACCAAGGCGTAATATGAATACACTGGCCCTTCAAGATTCTACTAAACGAGCTTGCTTTCAATCAACTCTCAAGGAATATCTGCCTATGGAACTCCCTGAAAATGTTGAGGAACACTGGATTAAATTGAAGACTTCTATTATTTCAGCTTGTGAACAAACTATCGGATACCAAACTAAGAGACATCAGGACTGGTTTGATGAGAACGATAGTGAGATTGAACATATTATTGAAAAGAAAAGGAAAGCCTTCCAGATATGGCAAAAGGATATTAACTGTGCCATTAAGAAAAAAATCTACGCCAGTGCAAAGGCAGAAGTCCAAAGAAGAACTAGAGAACTTAAGAACATATGGTGGATAAAAAAAGCCCAAGAAAGTCAACATTTTGCAGATGCTCATGATGCACGGGGCTTATTTAATGCCATAAAGGCCATCTATGGACCAACAAACTATGGTACAAATCCCTTACGCTCAATAGATGGTGCTAAACTTCTAAAGGACAAAGAGTCTATTGCACTGCACTGGAAAGAGCATTACTACAATCTCCTTAATCGTCACTCTACTGTGGCTGATGAAGTCTTCTTGCAAATCCCGCAAAAACAAATAAGAGATGAGCTTGCAGTACCCCCTAGTTTGGAGGAAGTCAGTAAAGCCACTAAACAAATGAAAAATAACAAAGCTAGTGGACCTGATGGGATTCCTGCTGAAGACTTTAAAGAAGGCGGGCCTGAACTTACACAACAACTTCATAAGCTCATCGAAAAAATCTGGATGAGGGAGGAGATTCCAGCAGACTTTAGGGATGCCATAATTGTCACTCTCTTTAAAAAGGGTGATAGAACAGACTGTGTAAACTATCAAGGCATCTCCCTTCTAGCTACAGCAGGCAAAATCCTGGCAAAGATCATCGCAAACCGTCTCCTTTCTATATCAGAAGACATCCTCCCTGAAACGCAAAATGGCTTCCGCCCTTCCAGGGGAACAGTGGATATGATCTTCACTGCACGACAGCTTCAAGAAAAATGCAAGGAGCAAAACCGCCCTCTGTACATGGCGTTTATTGATCTGACTAAAGCTTTTGATATTGTAAATCGTACTGCTCTCTGGACCATCCTTCTGAAAATCGGATGCCCTGATAAATTTGTGAACATCTTGCGGCTACTCCATGACGACATGATGGCAACAATCCTGGATAACAATGGCTCTCAAAGCGATCCATTTAAAGTGGAATCCGGCGTTAGACAGGGATGTGTTATTGCTCCAACCTTATTTGCTATCTTCATCGCTATGATTATACACCTTGTTGAAGAGAAACTTCCTACTGGTGTAGAAATTATATATTGAACAGATGGAAAGCTTTTTAATCTTAGTAGGCTGAAAGCAAAAAATAAGGTAATTACAACTTCTGTTATAGAACTTCAATATGCTGATAATAACGTAGTCTGTGCACACTCCGAGGAAGATCTTCAAACTATCCTAAACATCTTTGCAGAAGCATATGAAAAGCTCGGCCTCTCGATTAACATTAAAAAAAACAAAGTGCTTTACCAGCAAGTTCGAACCAATCCCTCCGCAGCGCCATCAATCCAGCTTAAAGGTGTGTCACTAGAAAATGTCGACCACTTTTCTTATCTCAGCAGCCATCTATCCAGAAAAGCCGACATCGACGCTGAAATTCAGCATCGCCTGAGCTCTGCGAGTGTAGCTTTCTCCCGAATGAAGCGTAGAGTGTTTGAGGATCGGGACATTTGCAGGGAGACCAAAATGCTTGTTTACAAAGCCATTGTACTACCAACCCTTCTGTACGCCTGTGAAACATGGACCCTCTACAAACGCCACCTCCAACTTCTTGAAAGATTCCATCAACGCTGCCTCCGAAAAATTCTGCAAATTACTTGGGAAGATATGTGGACTAATGTTAGCGTATTAGAAGAAGAGAAAACCACCAGCATTGAAACAATGATCATCCAACATCAACTTCGCTGGACCGGCCATGTTGTTCGGATGCCTGACCATCGTCTTCCAAAGCAGCTACTTTACTCCCAACTTAAGAATGGCAAACGGAATATTGGTGGACAGCAAAAGAGATTCAAAGACACTCTCAAAGCTAATTTTGAAAAATGTAATATCAGCATTGAGAACTGGGAAGCCCTAACTCATGAGCGTTTCAATTGGAGGTCAGCCTTTATTAAAGGCGCTATGGACTTTGAAGAAGCCCGAGTACAGGGCGAAAGGGAGAAAAGAGCTAAAAGGAAGGGACGTCAAGCAAACCCTCATCATGACCGTCTCCCACCCGGAAACCTATTCCCTCATTGTGGGAGGTTGTGCGGATCCAGAATTGGCCTTTACAGCCACTTATGGATCCACTGTTAAAATTTTACCCTTGGAAGACAATCTTACTTGGCTACAAGTGATCGCCAATGATATATGAGCATTAATTGCAAGAATATATACATTAGGAAACGTATGTACAAAGCATGTACAATAAACTCTCAGCTTAATGTGTCTTTGTTAAGTGGTCTTCAGAGGAAAGAGACAAAATTTGTCCATAACCTACAGTATATGCTTCTGCACATGTGTAAACTCATGTTCATCATCATCTTGAATGGATAAAATATGTAAAATACACATGCATAAAATCCCATTTCCCATTTTTTGTATGCATAATAGGCATAACATATACATACATAATATCCTATTTGCTATTTTATTCATACATAAAATCCCATTTCAATTTAAGGACAATTTTCTCTTCTCTCACAACTCAAAGAGATTACAGGTCTATCCTTGGAAGTGCTAAAAGATTGTTCCAGCGACAGGCAAAGATAGGAAACACTTGTGCATGCAGTCACCATGAGTCAGGATCTGCTCAGTGGCACCTAAGTAACTGAACAATGCATAGCTGACACCCATGGAGAGAAACTGAAATATATTACTCAATTTCTTTAAGGAAAATCATTGCTGTTTATGAATTTTTGCTCGCCATGTGTCTGTTGCAGGTACCAAACTTTCCTTCATGGGGGGAAAAAGCAAGTAGCAGCTTGGAAAAAATATATGATGAGATGGATATGCTATCACATTGCTGATGTGGAGGAACAGTTATGCAGCAACTTTGATCAGTGATTGATGGAGCTCTTTTGGGGATTGGGGTGCTTGATGTTTTTGAAGTGGAAAGAGCAGGTTCCTGAAGCCCATCTGGAGCCTTTTTAAGAAAGCCTAATTGGTAATTCTTGTTTCATATATATAATCTAACAGGTTTTATAATTTATAATGAAGGATGAAAGAATGAAATGCCAACATACCAAGAAACCAGTTACTGCATCATGAAGTGCCAAAAATGTGCAGGAAGCAACATTTAAAGGATTTTATGAGCTCTATGATTTCAAACCAGGTATTCAATGAAGCATGAATGAATTGACAAGTTATTTGAGTTGCACCCTTGCATTGATAGGGCCCATGGTCATAATAATGGCTTCTGAAATCTCTGTGTTAGTACTGTGATAAGCAGTTTTCAGAAATCAGTCTGTCTCTCTCTCTCTATCATATCTATCTATCTATCTATCTATCTATATCTATCTATCTATCTATCTATCTATCTATCTATCTATCTATCTATCTATCTCTGGATATTTGGTTCCCCAAACCCTAAGAATTGTTCCGTATTAGCAATACATTGCTTTGTATTCTTTTAAAAATAAGGATCTTACTTAACTGCATTTTTCAAAGTCTAGAAGAAATAAGGGAAAATGCACACCTTTCTTTGCATTTTTATAGTCTTGCTGGAATAAAGAAACCAACTGAGGAAATAATTTGCCTTGTGACAACACTCTCTAACACTCCCTTGAGATTGTCAAAATGTGCTGTAGGATATGACTCACCTAGGTTGATAGCCTTTTTGTTGAACATCTCAAAACTTATTTGTCCAGCAAAATAAAAAAGCAAGTCTTTGTCAAGTTTTGTAACATATTCATCCCTGGAGATAAGATTAATAATGACTATTCCTTATTCTTTAATAAAAATAATATGCCTGGAAGAGGTGGAAATAAACTAACACTGATATTCAATGAAGACCTATTCAGATGTTGTTGTTGTTCAGTCGTTTAGTCATGTCCGACTCTTCGTGACCTCATGGACCATAGCACGCCAGGCCTTCCTGTCCTCCAGTGTCTCCCGGAGTTTACTCAAATTCATGTTCGTTACATTGGTGATGCTATCTAACCATCTCATCCTCTGCCGTCCCCTTCTCCTTTTGCCTTCAGTCTTTCCCAGCATCAGGGTCTTTTCCAGTGAGTCCTCTCTTCGCATTAGGTGGCCAAAGTATTTGAGCTTCAGCTTCAGTATCTGTCCTTCCAATGAGCAGTCAGGGTTGGTTTCCTTTAGGATTGACTGATTTGAACTCCTTGCAGTCCAAGGGACTCTTAGGAGTCTTCTCCAGCACTACAGTTCGAAAGCATCAATTCTTTGGCGCTCAGCCTTCCTTATGGTCCAACTCTCACAGCCATACATTACTACTGGAAAAACCATAGCTTTAACTATACGGACCTTTGTCGGCAAGGTGATGTCTCTGCTTTTTAATATGCTGTCTAGGTTTGCCATAGCTTTCCTCCCAAAGAGCAAGCGTCTTAATTTCATGGCTGCAGTCACTGTCTGTGGTGATCTTGGAGCCCAAGAAAATAAAATCTGTCACTGCTTCCATTCAGAAAGCAAAACAGAATCCACAGACATAAATATATTGTATATACACACATTGTTTGTTTGTTTTACTTCCATATTGTCCTCTAGATCAGGGGTGGATGACATTTTGATAAGTAGGGGCTTCACTTGACATTTTTCGAACAGCCAGGGGATACAGTATTTAGGACAATTATGAAAAGGGATCAAGCTAGGATTTTCTTGGGTTATTTTTGGAGACAGTTTGGGAGATTTTTTTAAAAAAACATGCCAAGCCTATTTTAGAACTGAAACAACGGGGTTTTTTTTTAAGTTTCCCATCTCAAAATGGCAAGAAACTGTCACTAATTTTAAGGCACTGTGAACTGAGATGGCCCTGGAGGAGCACAAGATAGGGGGGCTAGAGACTAAATGACGCTGTGAAGCCTCATTGGTCTAAAATCAGCTTTTCATCTATATTATCTCATGTTGTTATCTGGGTTGAGCAGCTGAGCTGATTTATTTTTGCATCAGTTAGAGCATTTTTGAAACTACAGCAAATAGGCCTTTTCTTTAAAACAGTACAGCTCTGTGAAATTTGTACTTCTCCCATTTGCAAGAACTCCTTCCAGCTCCTGAGCTTAAACTATCCTAAGAGGTCTTTTCAAGGGGAACACTGGTTTGATGGCATTGCAGTTCTCCCTCACAAGGACCATTCTGATTTTTTAAAATACAACCAGACAAATGCATGAAGCAAGGCTATTTGGGGATTGCATAAATTTTTATTTATTGTAGCTGAGAGGAGAGAGATTAAATTACTTACTTTGCTCCTTGTTCCCAATTTTCTGAGATTGTCAAAAGTAAGGATGGTTGTGGGTCACCTTTAGCTTCATTTGAGGAGTTGGGAAGGGGGAATAGCAGTGTGGAAGTGCCAGGAACTTGATAGATAAGGAAAGAGAAGTATCTCTGTGCTGGATAGAAAAACAGGACTCACAGCTTTAAGTCCCCGCTAGACCATGGAGGTCATTGAGAGACTTTGAGCTACTTATCTCTCAGTTCCATGGACATCTGCAGGAGGACCGAGGGATGTAAAGGACAAAATGGATGTTGTGTTGTCTTGACACAAACTCCACTGCTCTGGTACTTGCAATGTGACACTGCAATTTGACAAAATTTCAGTTTCTTTCTCTTAGACTTACATTAATGTGAGTATAAAGTGAGAGGAGACCTTTGCATCCTGTCTTGAACTCCCAAAGAAAAGATATTATTAAAATGTAGTAGGATTAGAAATAGTAAAAAAGGAAAAGGTTTCCCCTGCACAGTCGTGTCCGACTCTAGCGGCCGGTGCTCATCTCCATTTGTTAGCTGAAGAGCCAGCGTTGTCTGAAGACACTTCCGTGGTCATGTGGCCGGCATGACGTACGTGGAATGCTGTTACCTACCCACCGAAGTGGTACCTATTCATCTACTTGCATTTGCATGCTTTCGAATTGCTAGGTTGGCAAGAGCTGGGGCGAGTGCAGGAGCTCACTCCATCATGCAGGGCTAGGGATTCGAACCTCCAAACTTGCAATCTTCCAATCGACAAGCCTTGCATCTTTCCTGCTGAGCCATCACGCCCCTTAGAAGTCCAGTGTAATTTGCTTATTATTTATATTTGTTTAACATTTGTTCCTAAATGTATGCTTATTTCCTTTTTTATTGTGGTTGTTGGATACTGACTTTATTGTAAATTATGCATGTATTGCTTATTGAGTATATTGCTCTAGAATCTCATGTTATGTAGGGCAGGGGTCCCCAACCTGTGGGCCGCGGCCCAGTAGTGGGCCGCGGCCTGTTAGGAAGTGAGCCGCAGGGCTCCCACCTGCAAACCCCGCCCCCCAGTGTGCGTGATTACGCCACCCCCAGTGCATGCAATTGGCTCCCACCTGCAAACCCCGCCCTCCGGTGCACGCGATTGCCTCCTGCCTGCAAACCCCGCCCCCCCCAGTCCGTGGAAAAAAATTCTTCCATGACCGGTACCTGGTGCCAAAAAGGTTGGGGACCGCTGATGTAGGGCATTGCAAAATATTTTATCTGATTATGTGCCATCAAGTTGGTGCTGGCTCTTAGCATCCACATAGCCTTTCTCCAGGACACACTATCCCCAACCTGGTCCTTCAGTTATTTTATACAAATAAAGCTATGTACTATTTAAAATATATCCTTACAGCATATAAATAACCATCTGAGTTTTTCTAATTCATTTCATTTACTTCACCAAGGCTTACTATGGTGACAAACATTTTGCAAATAATTTCTGTATCTCATATCTGCCATAGTTCAGTCTGATAGTTATAAAAAAGGTAAAGGTTCCCTCCGCACAGTCATGCAGTCGTGTCCGACTCTAGTTATAGATGCTACAAAAACCTTGAAAGGAATATTTGTTATACATTGCACAAATGAGATGATATATTTTGTTAAATAAGACAATCATACACGTTTTTGTTTCTGAAACCTTTGATCACTCACTTTATTTTGTGAGTTGTATATGGAAGATATACCCTTGCTTATATCAAAGTCTTTTTGCTTAGAATGTTGTCTCTTGAGGCTTAATAAGGAGACATCAATTTACGAAGATAGAGTGAGGTATCATTGTCATTCCCACTGTTCTTCTTCTCAGACTAAGGTGAATGTGGAAGAAATCTGTACTCCTTGAACCGGAGTCCATTACATTGAAAAACTCCCTGATTATGTAGCAATAGATGCTTTCTGAACAAATGAGCGAATAAATGAATAATCTGAAGACTAAGTATTCATTTGTTCATCTGAGTGTCAATCTGATGAACCTTTCAAGAACACATTTGATCCCAGACATTTGTTTGCCTCTGCTGGATTGGAAGAAATGAGGCTAAAACATATTAGCATTGCTGCATAACAGTGTGTATTGCCTAATCTAACATCTAACAATTGAAAACTAGATAGATGATTTCAGAAAAAGAAACATGCAGGAAATGAAGTGGTTGGCATTCAGAAGCATACAAGCTCCAATCAATAAAGCTACAGATAAACATATCCGCCATGAATTTCTTTAAAGCTTGTTGAAGCCATAATGAACAAGTGACCAACAGCGCATCTTCTGTCACTGAGCACCATATGCTAACCATTCACTTGCTGTAATAAATGGTAGTTTATTTAATTTATTCTGACCTACTGCTGTGTTCTGCAGTCTTTGCAGCTTTCACGGCCTGAAGAATTAGATAATATGAGGTCTTTGCAAGCAAGAAATAACAGCTCCTCTGGTTTTCTGCTTCTTCTCTCTCTCTGCTTGCTGATTCTTCTGCAATTTCTGCTAAGTGGAAATAATGGGGGCCTAAATCCTTTTAGCCATTCTGGACTGCTGTATAGCTGTCAGCAATTAAAGACAGAGCAATTAGACCAAGAGCTGTGGGAAATCACCTTTTCTTTCTTCTAAGTATTATGAACAAGAGGAATTCGAAAACAGCCCTGCACTCTACCTACTAGGAGGAGAGCAAGCTGATTCACAAAGATATATGAGTAATATTTATGAAACGGGCTTTTACATTTTGATTTAAATGGCCTTTTTAGTTCTTTATTTTTTGTTTATTATACACCTCCAGTAAGCCTCAATAGTTGGTGGCCATAGATCGCTGTGGTCTCTCTTTCGTTCTGTCACTGTACATATAAAACAAAGCTGTTTACGGCTGCATCAAGGATGGTGAGTATCATTAGGCTCCCTTGGCTGAAAAAGGTTGTATCTTTCTCAGAAGTCCTCTTCCTTTGCCATTTTTAAAAAAAATAATGTTCCTGTTTTTTTCTCTTATGGATGAAAAAGTACCTAATGTGAGGATGACCTGTGAACTAGAAGAATAGTGAAAGGAAAAACTTAAATAGCTTTCCTTTGTCCTCCCTTTAGTCTACTATGATCTTGCAGGAAAATAGAAAATGGGCCTCTGCAAATTTTCTGAAAAGTCTTTGTTGGAGCTTAATCGGAAGTACATGTGGTTTACATTGTGGCCACATGTATAATCTTGTTTACTTGAAGGTAAGTCCTATCATTTTCAACTGGTTTTATTTGCTAGTAATAGGAAAATCCAAAATCCTGTTTCAGAAGATTTTGACACTAGTGCTTCTAAGATTCTGACCAGAATCCCTCCATCTTTTGCTTGTTTTTGTTTGTTTGTTTGTTTTTCTTGTTTTGGGTAGGTTGGTATCACTTCCATCTCTTTGCTTCCCAGGGCTGATCTGAATGTCCCTTCATGTTGGGGACATGGGAAAAGGCTAGGTAGGCATATAATATTTTTGTGCCTTTGAGTTTATTTTATTTTGCATCTTCTACAGAACAGTTGTGTGTGTTTTCATTTTTGGGCCTTCAAGTCAGTCTTGACTCCTGGCAACTGCCTGGACTAGTCCTTGCAAGGTCTCTCTTTTTTTCAAAGTGGTTTGCCATTACCTCTTTCCCAAGGCTGAGAGAGAGTGATGGGCCCAAGGTCACCCAGATGGGAGTAGAATTCATGGTCTTTGTGGGGTGATGGTGGCTATTGGGGTTCCAGGCATAGAGTAATCCAAACAACGTGTTTTAAGGCTAACAATATCTTTATTGATAGCATAAGGCAATAATGGATGTATGGTGCATTATTGCAAAAAGGAAAAAACAAAGCATACGCAGAGTTCCATCACCAGAAGTGAGGAAAGAAAACATCATGGTCTGTGCAAAGACCAGGTATAGTTACAGTTCAGATACAAAGTACATGTAGATAGCAGTCAACAGAAGCATAGAAAAAGCATGAGTGAGATGAGTACCCATGGTTCATAGCTGAATTATACCCATGGTTCAACATTTTTGATTGGCTAATATGGGCTAGGCCAAGGGTCGGAAATGGCGGCTCGCGAGCCAGATGCGGCTCTTTGGCCCCTTGAGTGTGGCTCTTTTACAAAATACCACGTGCGGGCGCGCGCGCGCGCACGTACAGTCGCCATCAGCCTCCCGGCTCGTTTCGCTCCTGCCGCTGCCAGAGCCTTCATTCAGCTCCACAGCAGTTCCGGGGCATACCGCCGGTGAAAGCGGAGGCCAATCCCTGGCCTCCTTCCCCGTCTGTGTAGGTCTCGTGGGCTGAGTTTCCTTTCTGCGCTGCGGGACGGGGGTGCTCCCTGAAAGAGGGGCGCCGTGGAGGCTTTTGTATGTGATGTTGCTCCCAGTGCCACAAACTTTTCTACCCTTTCTTTCCTTTGCCTCTGGCGGGAAGCCACTTTGTCCCGGCAATGGGAGGATCAGGGGATGGGGCGAGTAAGGCATCCCCAGCTGATTGAAGTAAATCTTGGGGGTGGTAGTTGTCCTCCGATTATGGGGGGGCTACTGGGGGGACAGTTTATTTCCCTCTCCTTAATTTCTGAAGGCAGGAACAAAGAGGCCGGCGTTGCAAGCAGCGCGCAGGCATGGGAGAACTAAGAATTGGGGGTGGCTCACAGCGTGTGTGTGTGAATGCGTGAGAGGGCCGGCCAGATCCGAGCCTTTCCTCCCCGATGGGGTTCAGGGTCTGAACAGGCAGCATGGCTGTGGGGAAGAGGAAGGCTCTCTGTCCGGCTGGTCGCTTTTTCGCTTCACCCCCGGACTCGGCGGTGAGGTTTGGCAGCGTTTGAGACTGGGAGCCGGGCGGAGGGAGAGAGAGGGAAGGGGGGGCGTCTCGCTTCTCTAACCTACCTGCTGCAGGGGCATTTCCAAGCCTAACAATGCCTCCCCCCCCAGCTCCAAGAGTTGAGAATCGGGAAGGGCCACGTGTCTGTGTGTGTGAGAGAAGAGGCCGGCATTGCAAGCAGCGCGCAGGCATGGGAGAACTAAGAATTGGGGGTGGCTCACAGCGTGTGCGTGTGAATGCGTGAGAGGGCCGGCCAGATCCGGCCCTTCCCGATTCTCAACTCTTGGAGCTGTGGGGTGGGGAGGCATTGTTAGGCTTGGAAATGCCCCTGCAGCAGGTAGGTTAGAGAAGCGAGACGCCCCCCTTCCCTCTCTCTCCCTCCGCCCGGCTCCCAGTCTCAAACGCTGCCAAACCTCACCGCCGAGTCCGGGGGTGAAGCGAAAAAGCGACCAGCCGGACAGAGAGCCTTCCTCTTCCCCACAGCCATGCTGCCTGTTCAGACCCTGAACCCCATCGGGGAGGAAAGGCTCGGATCTGGCTGGCCCTCTCACGCATTCACACGCACACGCTGCGAGCCACCCCCAATTCTTAGTTCTCCCATGCCTGCACGCTGCTTGCAACGCCGGCCTCTTCTCTCACACACACAGACACGTGGCCCTTCCCGATTCTCAACTCTTGGAGCTGTGGGGGGGGAGGCATTGTTAGGCTTGGAAATGCCCCTGCAGCAGGTAGGTTAGAGAAGTGTGCGGGCGCGTGGGGGGGGGGGCGTGGGGGGCAGTTAAGGTGCTAGCTGCAACAGCTGCCCCCGAAGTGACCGTATTCCACTCTTCCAACAGAAATTCCCCCAAGGAAAGGGTCGCACTTTTTTCTCCGGGGAGGGGATATGAAGTTGGGGTACTAACTTACCCTCTAAAGTGTCTCCTCCTTTCCCTATGTGGTCCTTTTGCTAAAATTACCGTTATGACACCCCCCCCCCATGTTTTCCTCTGGAGTTGAGTTCTGGCGTTTCTGCTGTCACTGGAGATGGCTCTCTCAAAGTTGGACGGTTCAAGTAACTGCTTCAGGCCACTGTTGTCTGCCTGCTTATTGCCGCGTGTTTTGATCGCGATTTTAAACGAAAGGAGGGGGGTTGTGTGCGTCCCGTTGGATAGGATCCGAAGGGCCGCTTTGGAAACGCTGCCCGACTCGGGCGAAAGTTGGAAGGCTCCCGAGGGCGGGAGGAGGAAGAATCAATCGCCCTCCTCCAGCGCCGGCCACCAACGTCTCCACCCGCAGCCTTTGGAGCCTGGTTTTAAACAGGCGCTCCTCTCCGCCCCGGCCGCCTCTGCCCGGCTCAGCTTTGTTTCCTCCGTGCACGCCTCCGGAGAAGCAGCCCCGTGAGTGGAAGTGAAGTGCTAATGTGGGACGAAGAGTCTCGATCCCGACAGGCACCCCGTGCATCTACTTCACAGAGTAGAGAAAGAGTGGCTTCTCCCTAGCTTGCGCGCTTGCTTGCTCCCCCTGCCCCCACGCACGTGCGCACGCCTTCGCCCACCGTAGGGGGCATAGCCGCCACCTCAGGCCGCGCCAGTCTCGAGGGGGGCGGGAAAATATGCCAAACGGTGGAGGGAAAGGCATAGGATGTATGAAAAAAGAAAGCGGCTTCTTCCTCGCTTGCGCGAGCGCTTGCTTCGAAAGAGACAGGCAGACAGAAGACATAAGAAGGAGACAGAGACGAAATCTCTGTGAGGGGGAGGGAGGAGAAGGGGCAGAGGTGGGGCAGGGGTGGTGGGTGCCAGCGAGGGAGAGAAGAAGGAAGGCAGTAAGGAACGGCGGTGGGAGCAGCGAGGATGGAGGAGAAGGTCTTCATGAAAGACCCCGGGGGAGGAGGCGGGGTGACGCTTCGCTCGCCGCCCGCCCGTCGTGGCTTACTCGGACCCCGGGGGAGGTGCAGTGGCGGATGTGGCGTGGCAGGCGTGGCAGCGGGCATGGTGTGCGTGGCCGCGGCGGGCAATGCAGTGGGGGTGGCGGGCATGGCGGCAGCAGGCGCTAAGTGTGCGCAATTGGTCCCCGCCCGCAAACCCCGCCCCCTTCCACGTGATTGGTCCCCGCCTGCAAACCCCGCCCCCTTCCATGCGATTGGTCCCCGCCCGCAAACCCCGCCCCCTGGCTCTCGAGCACTTCAAAATGTGCAAGAGCATATCAAAATGGCTCCCGGCAAAAAAAGTTTGCCGACCCCTGGGCTAGGCCACTTTTCAGCTTAACATTTTAGTAACAGTTGTACTTACTATAAACCGCCATGGGATGGCGGTGTTGCATATTGGTTTTTCCTCGGGATTCTATTCTCATGGGAAAAGAACTTCTATTATCTTTGTTTTGACTAGATGAAAGGCACATCTGTTATTTACGAGCTATTGTTATGGGAAACGCTTACAGCAGAGGAGCTTGGAAATTTCCACTTTCCAGGCCAGGGATTCATAGTGGAGAAATTCAATTCGTTTGATTCTACATAGAATAACTTTACCAAATACTTTAACAGTCTCCTGGTTTCTAACCTGATGCCTTAACCACTATACCAAACTGGCTCATCATAGGTTTAGGAGCCTTCCAATCCACAGTCTCTACTGGTCCACAATACCTACAACATTCTGTATTCCTCCTTTTCAAAAGCAGAATTCATCCAATATCAGAAAGAGATCACTTTTAATATGATTTCCCCCTCTGAGCTTCTCCTAATTTTCTTAGAAGTAAGCTTTACTGGATTTTTGACAGCCGAGAAGGAAAGAGAAAGTACATGAGTCCATGCAAGACCTATTTCTATCAGACTTTTGTGTGAGAACAACAAGCCTTAAGAAAAAGAAATTGCCAGAAAGAAAGAAAAACATGGTTCCATCTACTTTGGGTTCTGGCCCTATCCATTGCTTGCTTCAGCCCAAAAGGACGGAAGAAAGGAAACTTGCCTTTCTCAATATACTTCATTCTGTGTGTGCATGTGCATGTGTGTGTACAGTATGGATACCTGATCTTTTCCACAATTTACTTATTTTGATTGTTGGATGTTTGAATCTGAGTTGCAAAAAGTAATCCTTCTGATTTCTTCTTGATGGTGTCAGGTTGTAAACATTGCCAGTTCCTGGTGTTGTCTACTTTATGTTTGGTTTCCTTTATGCATTGACCAATGTTCTAAACAAATTTCCAATATTTTACTTTATAGTTGTTTTTTGTTTCTGCTACTTTCAGAAACTTTTCTTTGCAAATTGCAATGAGCATTTTCAAGCTTGCCTTGAAAAATAATTTAATGCACATGTTTTTCTTTTTCAACTGTCTGTTTTACCTGCAGTAAACTATAGCCTCTGCATGCAATTTTCCTCTGCTAAGTATAGTTGATCAATATCACTTCGTGAATGTAATGCATTATGCATTGTCATCAATTTTCAGGTTTTTCACTCTAAATTGTCTATTTCAAGCAGTGCCCAGTTTACTGTGCTAACAGCATATGCTTATTACTGGTATTGCCCATGTGTTTATCGCTTTGATTGTATCTCCATCATTTAATTTTTAATTTACAATTTATCTTACTCATTTAAAATATTCTGAGTTGGCTTTCTTTTTAATTTCACCATGCAAGACATTATCTGATTAGAGTCTTCCTACATTCCTCCATGAGCATAGATTTTATAAATTTCCCATTTTCAAATTGTACACTTTCATTTTATTCATTTTTTCCTGATTCAGTTTCAGTTTTTGATTTCCATATAGCTTCAAATCACCCATGTATAACACGTGGAATATTTTTCCACTTTGTTTCAACAGTTTGTTGAAACTTATTTTTATTCAAGATATAAGTGAGGAATATCACTGAGATTGTAAAAAGCAATGGAGACAATGAACCTCCTTGACATGTTCCCCTCCTGATGTTAATTTTCAATTCCTTCACCATTTACCACCAAAATTATTTTCCATTTTTTCATCTCTTCTTTTATAAAATGCAAAGTGGGTGTTTGCATTAATGCCAAATATTTCCAAATATTTATGTATCCAATTACATGGAAGAGAACCAAACACCTGTTTATAGCCAACTCAAGCCATTTGTATGTTAGTTTTCTTTGCCTTTTAAATATTATTTTATAATTTGCAACTGATCTTTTGATTCTTGTGAATATTGACAGTTACCTCTTGTTCAGGTGGATTCAGTGAATTTTTGAATATGTATCTCAGAACCACATTTATTAATATACCAGTTAAGAGTTTAAACGTTTTTGGCAAGCAAGTAATTGGTCTGTAGTTGCTTGCAATTACACTTTTGTCTCTGTCTTTTATTATTAACAAAGTTCTAACTAGTTGTCATTCATTTTTCAACTTTTCCAATTCATAATATTTCATTAAGTTGAGTAGTCAATCTTTTATGGAGAGTTACCAAATGTTAAAACAAAATCCTCGTACTTCATATTTTCCCAGTGCACCCCAGTTCTTAACCCTCTTTGCTTGCTTTTCAAGCATTTCTAATATTGATTATGTGCCATCAAGTCATTTTTGACTCCTAGGGACCTGTCCTGTTCCAACTGAGGCACGACACAAGGAGCGGCGTTAGCAATACTTTATTAATTAGCAAACAAATCCTTAGCAGTTAAGAATTGGTCCATTTCTCAGAAACATCCGACAAGGTCCTTTGCGAGGTAGCCACGTGGTAAGGCACAAGCGCAATTCTGCACAGTGGCGAGGCAAGGCAGCAACGTGGGTACAATGCAGTAACAGGGTGAGGCTTGGGGTCAAGAGCCGGCGCGGAAGCAACACGAGGCTTGAGGACATGAACCAGTGCATTTGCAAGGCAAGGTTTCGATGCAGAGGTCTCCATGGCAGTGGCGCAGGGCTCGGAAGCAGGATCTGACACGGCGGCAAGGCAAGGTTGGAGCACGGAGATTGGCGCATCAGCAGCACGAGGTTCAGGAGCAAGTTCCAATGTGGCAGCAAGGCAAGACTGGGGCACAGAGATCGGCCCTTCTGTCTCATGCGCTGATAGCTGGCGGTGCATCCTCCTCCTGGTTTCCACCAACCGGCGCCCTACGTTTTTGTTGCCCAAAGTTTGAAACTAGCCCAACCCCTTGTTCAAATCTCATGCCTTTTTCACTGTTTCCCTCCTAGTTTCCCACCTAGGAAACTAGCCCAACCCCTTGTTCAAATCTCGTGCCTTTTTCAGTTTCCCACCTGTTTTCTACCTAGGAAGCTCTTTCAGGGATCCTTGCAATTTCATCTACTCACTGAGAAAAGCATTATGAAGCACATATATGGTACATGACGCCAAATCAAAGTAAGCCTAAAGTGACATCCATTTGAACAAAACAAAGAAACAAAACCAATCTACTTACTGTATCTGTCTATATTGATGTCATTTGAATTAGTATAACTGATAATAAATGTCATCATCGGTTTATCATGGATCATTCATAGGAAATACCAAATGGCAAATTCCAGGGTAAGGCATATAGAAAAGCAGTAAAATTGAAATTACCAGTAAAGTAATGCCTTTATATAAAAAGAGTACTAATCACTCTCAGAGGACATTTCATAAGTGTTACATTACAGCCAATAATACTATGGTCCTTGAAAGCATATTCCATATAAGAGTTTGAGTATGGACACATTGGAAAACTTGTACTACTTTTCATGTTGCAGAAGTTATGCTCAATAAATTAAAGTGAGATTGTTGGATGATCCTGTTCTCTCGGAAGAAAACTGAAGATATGCATAAGAAAAGTATTTCAAATCTACTACATACTAAGAGTGATTATTCTACTACATAAAATGTAGCAGTGTTTGTCCATTTAAGCACCAATATTATAATGAAGAATGAAAAGTTAACGCCATTTCTCTCCAGCATTTGAAAATTTTATTCTCATTTAAAATAGATAACGTTTCTTTATATTGTTGCACTGTTCACTGGTATTTTTCTCCTGTATGTATATTGTAGTAATACAAAAAGTCAAGGTGCTGTAAATTATCTAAAACAATGTTTTAAAGCAAGAAATGAAAGCTGGATTCAAAGCAATTTTCACTGAACATACCCTTTTCACCTTCAGGAATAGAGAGGAAATTGTCTTCCTTGGGTTATTTCCAAGACTATTAATTTGATATAATGTGAGAGAGTGAATAACTCCATGTTTTCGAAGGACAATTTATATTCCATATTGCTTTAGCTTTGTTCAAAAGTGTTTGTAATCTGTAGGCAGCCATTGTCTGACTACAATATTACATTAGGACTGTAGCCTGACTAATAATATATTTTGCACACAATTGTTAAGAGTCTTTTATATTTATTCTGGCAGTTATTGCTAAGAAATCTGTGTTTTTCATTTCAGTGGACTGAGTATGGATGTGTTTCCATTCAGATATTAAAAGAGGTTAATAATAATGTTCAGGTATTCAGATAATTAAAAGAGGTTGGAATTTTTAAAAGTTTCACTCTTATTTCAAATGCAGTTTTACTGTTGGACACATTTGTTGTTGTTGTTTATTCGCTCAGTCGTTTCCGACTCTTCGTGACTTCATGGACCAGTCCACGCCAGAGCTTTCTGTCGGCCGTCACCATCCCCAGCTCCCCAATGGTTGAGTCCGTCACCTCCAGAATATCATCCATCCATCTTGCCCTTGGTCGGCCCCTCTTCCTTTTGCTTTCCCTAGCATCAGCTTCTTCTCCAGGGTATCCTGTCTTCTCATTATGTGGCCAAAGTACTTCAGTTTTGCCTTTAATATCATTCCCTCAAGTGAGCAGTCTGGCTTGATTTCCTGGAGTATGGACTGGTTTGATCTTCTTGCAGTCCAAGGCACTCTCAGAATTTTCCTCCAACACCACAGTTCAAAAGCATCTATCTTCCTTCGCTCAGCCTTCCTTATGGTCCAGCTCTCGCAGCCATAGGTTACTACAGGGAATACCATTGCTTTAACTATGCGGACCTTTGTTGTCAGTGTGATGTCTCTGCTCTTAACTATTTTATCAAGATTTGCCATTGCTCTCCTCCCAAGAAGTAGACGTCTTCTGATTTCCTGGCTGCAGTCAGCGTCTGCAGTAATCTTTGCGCCTAGAAATACAAAGTCTGTCACTGCCTCCACTTTTTCTCCCTCTATTTGCCAGTCATCAATCAAGCTCGTTGCCATAATCTTGGTTTTTTTGAGGTTTAACTGCAACAAAGCTTTTGCACTTTCTTCTTTCACCTTCGTCATAAGGCTCCTCAACTCCTCCTCGCTTTCAGCCACCAAAGTGGTATCATCTGCATATCTGAGATTGTTAATGTTTCTTCCAGCGATTTTAACTCCAGCCTTGGATTCATCAAGCCCAGCATGTCGCATGATGTGTTCTGCGTACAGGTTGAATAGGTAGGGTGAGAGTATACAACCCTGCCGTACTCCTTTCCCAATCTTAAACCAGTCAGTTGTTCCGTGCTCTGTTCTTACCGTTGCTACTTGGTCGTTATACAGATTCCTCAGGAGGCAGACAAGATGACTTGGTATCCCCATACCACCAAGAACTTGCCACAATTTGTTATGATCCACACAGTCAAAGGCTTTAGAATAGTCAATAAAACAGAAATAGATGTTTTTCTGAAATTCCCTGGCTTTCTCCATTATCCAGCGGATATTGGCAATTTGGTCTCTAGTTCCTCTGCCTTTTCTAAACCCAGCTTGTACATCTGGCAATTCTCGCTCCATGAATTGCTGGAGTCTACCTTGCAAGATCTTGAGCATTACCTTACTGGCATGTGAAATAAGTGCCACTGTTCGATAGTTTGAACATTCTTTAGTGCTTCCCTTTTTTGGTATGGGGATATAAGTTGATTTTTTCCAATCTGATGGCCATTCTTGTGTTTTCCAAATTTGCTGGCATATGGCATGCATCACCTTGACAGCATCATCTTGCAAGATTTTAAACAGTTCAGCTGGGATACAGTCGTCTCCTGCTGCCTTGTTATTAGCAATGCTTCTCAAGGCCCATTCAACCTCACTCTTCAGGATGTCTGGCTCTAACTCACTGACCACACCGTCAAAGCTATCTCCAATATTATTATCCTTCTTATACAGATCTTCCGTATATTCTTGCCACCTTTTCTTGATCTCTTCTGCTTCTGTTAGGTCCTTACCATCTTTGTTTTTGATCATACCCATTTTTGCCTGGAATTTACCTCCGATGTTTCTAATTTTCTGGAAGAGGTCTCTTGTCCTTCCTATTCTATTGTCTTCTTCCACTTCCGCACATTGCTTGTTTAAAAATAATTCCTTATCTCTTCTGGCTAACCTCTGGAATTTTGCATTGAATTGGGCATATCTCCCCCTATCACTATTGCCTTTTGCTTTCCTTCTTTCTTGGGCTACTTCCAGTGTTTCAGCAGACAGCCATCTTGCCTTCTTGGTTTTCTTTTTCTTTGGGACGTTTTTTGTTGCCGCCTCCTGAACAATGTTGCGAACTTCTGTCCATAGTTCTTCTGGGACCCTATCTACTAAATCTAGTCCCTTAAATCTATTCTTCACCTCCACTGCATATTCCTTAGGAAGATTAGTGAGCTCATATCTAACTGATCTGTGGGTCTTCCCTATTCTCTTTAGTCTGATTCTAAATTTTGCAATAAGAAGTTCGTGATCTGAACTACAGTCAGCTCCAGGTCTTGTTTTTACCGACTGTATAGATGTCCGCCACCTTTGGCTGCAAAGGATGTAGTCAATCTGATTTCGGTGTCGACCATCTGGTGAAGTCCATGTATAAAGTCGTCTTTTAGGTTGTTGGAAGAGAGTGTTTGTTACGCACAGTGAGTTGTCTTGGCAAAATTCTATCAGCCTATGTCCTGCTTCATTTTGTTCTCCCAGACCATGCTTGCCTGTAATTCCAGGTGTCGTCTGACTACCCACCTTAGCATTCCAGTCTCCTGTAATGAAAATAACATCTCTTTTTGGTGTATTATCCAGTAGGTGCTGCAGATCCTCATAGAACTGATCTACTTCTGCTTCTTCAGCATCTGTGGTTGGGGCGTATATTTGGATCACTGTGATGTTAAATGGCTTACCCTGAATTCGAATTGAGATCATTCTATCGTTTTTTGGATTGTATCCAAGCACTGCTTTAGCCACTTTATTATTAATTATGAAGGCTACTCCATTTCTTCTGTGGTCCTCTTGTCCACAGTAGTAGATCTGGTGGTCATCTGATGTGAAGTGGCCCATCCCAGTCCATTTCAGTTCACTGACACCTAAAATGTCTATATTTAATCTTGACATCTCACCAATAACCACATCCAATTTGCCCTGGCTCATAGATCTTACATTCCAGGTTCCTATGGTGTGTTGATCTTTAGAACATCGGATTCGTCGTTCACCACCAGCACCGTCGGCCGCTAGCCGTCCTTTCGGCTTTGAGCTAGCTGCGTCATCACATCTGGGGCTAGTTGAACGTATCCTCTGCTCCTCCCCAGTAGCATTTTGACCATCTTCCGACCTGGGAGTCCCATCTTCCGATGGTATACCGACATATCTTTGGTTGTACTGATCCATTTAGTTTTCATGGCAAGAATACTGGGGTGGGTTGCCATTACCTTCCCCAGGGATCGTATTTAGTCTGGCCTGTCTGTCACGACCTTCCCGTCTTGGGTGTCCCTTCACGGTTTAGCTCATGGTTTCATTGAGGTGCTCAAGCTCCAGCACCACGGCAAGGTAACGATCTCCTTTGCTGGAGGTTGGACACATACATTTTAATAAAGAGAATTCCTTCTGAAATTTCTTTCAAAGGAGGAGAGAATTTCAGATAAATCACCATGGATAAATATGTAAGGGAAAAATAATTATAAGTTTAAGAACTTAAAGAATTTGAAATAAACAGCCAAAAGCTAAATAAGATTTTGATCTAAGAAAGTTATAAATGGATTAAGGGTCCAGATAAATTTGGAATATTGACTTTTTTGACTTATGATTTACTTGTTATGGATCTAGACATTGTGGTTTGTAAAGCATAGGTTATAGTTTATTGTGATGTGTAAAACCTGACTGCTCTGATTTATTTAATAAATGACTATTGAATAAGCCAAGCCTTTGCAACAAGTCTGAATAAGTATGTTCCTTCAGTTTTATTCAGCAGACAGATTGGAAGAATGTGTTTCACATATCTTATTCCTATGTTTGACGCTCTGGTAAAAAAAGGTAAAGGCTCCCCCCACACATTTGTGCAGTCGTGTCCGACTCTAGGGGCCGGTGCTCATCTCCGTTTGTTAGCCAAAGAGCCAGCATTGTCCGAAGACGCTTCCACGGTCATGTGGCCGGCATGACACGCACAGAACGCTGTTACCTTCCCACCAAAGTGGTACCTATTCATCTACTTGCATTTGCATGCTTTCGAATTGCTAGGTTGGCAAGAGCTGGGGATAGTGCAGGAGCTCACTCCGTCATGCAGGGCTAGGGATTCGAACCTCTGAACTTGCAATCTTCCAATCAACAAGCCTGGCATCTTACCCGCTGAGCCACCACACCCTTTGACACTCTGATATGAATGTAAAAAGTTAGTGTAGCATCATGGTCCCAATATTGACCATGGGGGAATGAATCTCTACTCAATCTTGAAATTCATTATAACCTGGCCTATTGCTTCATATGAACTCATTTGGGACAACTTGCACATATCTTAAAAGCAAAATGAAGAAGGTTCTATATGAACAGGTGGTGCATAATTTAATGTATGGGCATTAATCTAAAGACATTGAAATAGCATTTAATTATATCTCATAAGCTCTGTAGGTGTGACAGTAGTATATTTGTTCAGACTTGGGTCACCCTATCTGTATTTGGATATAATGGTGGACAGACTGATTTTTAGAGTAATAAATGTGGGTTATTTATTTTTTCATGATCCACTGGAAAACAATTCAACAGAGCCTAAGCACTGACAAAAGCCAGTAAGTCTTTCAAAACAAAAATAATATGTATATAATGTCTGTTCCACAAGGAGCCACTGCAGCAAATAACCACTTCATAGAAGCAATTATGAAATGGAACTGAAGAGGAAGACAACAGAAACAGATTTTGTGTGCTTTTAAGGTCTGAAAGAAAGTCATGTTACAAGTCTGGAAAGGCCTGTTTGGAGGTTTATTTAGGAATTGCATTAAACTTATAAGCATAATTGTTTGTCCTCTATTTACTTATTTTAAGTGAACTGACATATATATGAGTAATATAATTGTAGAACTTGAACAAAAATGTAAGGCTAGTTCTTTGTTCAGTAGGTAGGATTTGTACCTTTGTTGTGCAGTTTTCCCCCTTCCCTTTGTAAATAATAAAAATATGTGTCTGTCTGTCTACCTATCTACCTATCTACCTACCTATCATCTCCCATAATCTGTGGGTAAGCTTCCTGAATTCTGTAAGCCCACTCCACCAGACATTGTTCCTTTCAGAAAGATATCCTCTACAAGGTCAGCTGGGAGAAAAATACTTTGCAGGGGTCATAGTGGAGATAGATGGGTGCTTTTAAGATTCAACTATCTCCCCATTAGGAGTTTATTTCTGACTGGACTGGTTTCCAATTTAAAGATTGGTTGCCATCATATCTTTGTTGGTGCTTAGAAAGGGAATTTAGCTACATAAAATTTCAAACTGAGCTTTTGAAGGCAGCAGTCCACAGTTATTTATCTATAATTAGTCTCTCAGTTCTTTGAATAGTTTATTCTTTCCTATTTGTATATTGATGATCTCCATAATCTGAGATCAATCTGTTTGGAAGCCTATTGGTGGATAGCAAATGAGCAGGAATATTAGGTTCTGATTGAAAGGCTTCTTTCATTATTTCAAGCCAATCTGAAGTAAACTGGATTGTTTTAAAGTAGTGATGATGGACTTAAAGTGAGGTTATAAAAACTGAAAATTTCAGCTTATACTGTGCCATGAGTTTTGATCAGTCCTTTCCCTTCTTTTTGGCATGAGGTTTATTTATATTTTGGCTTTGGATTTCTGATGCTTTTTCAGCATGAAAGTGAAAAAAGGGTATCCTTCATGTCCTGATATCAACTGATTCAATTGATAACATTGGCTTAGTTGTTCTGATGTCACAGATATAGATGTAAGGAAAGGATACAGCACCTTAAAATTTTATTCTAATAATACCCATGAACAGCTTGTCTTGAAGATAACTGTTTCATCACTGTGTCGGGTTTATACTAGTTTTCATCAACAAATCAGGAGCATTGGACTACATCAATCTGGAATACAGTCAGTTCATTATAACTTCCTGGGTGCAGTCTATAGTGTAATTTGATTTTTCTTTATTTTCCAAAACCTGAATACTCTGTCAAGCTGTAAAACACAACATACTGCCAAAATGTTTCTCATTCATTATCTTCAGTACTTAAAATGCAGATAATATATAACTAGAACATCTAGGGCAATTAATTCAATTTGTTGGGTCACAGCTCTGATGTTTTTTTGTTTTGGTAATAGCGAAAGGGAGTATGTGACTGAACGACAGCACAACTATGGGAGAGAAATGTGAATAATAAGCCATATCATGAGTCAACAGTATATACTGTTCAGATGTATGGCAATATTCCAACATACCAGACTTGATATACAGGTAGTTCTCGCTTAATGACCATTCATTTAACAACTGTTCAAAGTTACAAAGGTGCTAAAAAAATGAATTATGACTAGTCCTCGCACCTATGACCATCACAGTGTCCCCACAGTCATGTGACTGTGATTTGGGTGCTTGGCAACTGTTGCGCATTTACAACCATTGCAGTATCCCACGGTCACATGATCTCCATTTGTGATCTTCCCAGCTGGCTTCCAACAAGCATAGTTAATGAGGAAGCCGGCAGGAGGTCTCAAGTTGCAGTCATGTGATGTAATGGTATGTGGGAAAGACCTTGGGAGATGGGGCAAAGAGTTGCTGCCTAGGGAATGGTCAGATAAGAGACAGCATAGCCTGAAGCTGCATAATGGGTGAGATAAGAGGCTCCGAAAGGACCCTCCCTAGTTTCTCTGGCTGTAAAGGAGATGGCAGAAGAATTGTACTATCAGGCTTGCAAGATTCTGTTAATGTAGCTTTACAGTAAAGTAGGAATAGCTTATCTGGTTGTGTTTCCTGTCTGGTCTTCCTGGTAAGGCTGACACGTGATGTCTCGCTTAACAACCATGGGTGATTCACTTAACAACCACAACTGGGACTGCTGGGACTGCCATCACTAAGTGGGGCAGTCATGTGATGTTTCACTTAATGACCACTTCATTTAGCGATGGAGTTGCTGGTCCCATTTAGGGTTGTTAAGCGAGGACTACCTGTATAAGAATGGGAGAAATCTATTCTCTTATGATTGGGCTAATCATAATTTGTTTAATCACGGTTTACTGAACCAACTACAATTGGCTAGGTTTGTGCTAAATCATTAATCATGGTTTATTACCCACAATGACTGGAATCACCAAAGGGGGGGGGGGAAATCCAAAAGCTAGTGACCCTATTTATTGTTTAGACTCATATATAAAAAAGGTCCCCTCCTCCCCCCTTGGGAATGCCTTTAAGTTTCACCACAGGAAGGCTGTGCGCATTCTTTATAGGTTTCCTGTCCAGTAAGTTATGCGGGTTCCTCCTTGCTGTGTTATCTTCCAAGCAAGTGTTGTGAGGAGCATGACGGGTTTGAATCCTGCCCACAAGTACACTTGGAACTAGTAGTAGTAAAGCATTGGTGGTTGTATCCATAGGGATATGGAATGGAGAGACACTGTGGTATTGTTTTAGATGTTATCTGTGCAGTTGTGAGGTCATAAGACCGCTATCCACTTAGTCCAGCATTTTGGGTTACCCAATGGCCAAGCACATGTGTTCACTAGAAGCTCACAAGCCTGGACAGGAAGCTGAGAGCCTTCTTCTGTTGTTGTGGCCCAGTAGCTGAAATTTAAGATTTGGGAGATAGTACACAGCCATAAAGAGTAGTAACAACTGATAGCTCCATTCTCTGTTAATTTATCTAGAGTCTCCTTAAAATCTAAATTGGAGGCAATTGCCAGATCTGATGCCATTGAATATTACAGCTTAGCTCTGTGTTGGGTAAAGATGCATTTTCTTTGATGTCCCTGCCTTTAGAATAATTCAGAATCATAGAGTCCTAAAGTTGGAAAAGGTCTTTTAGGTCATAGAGTTCAACCTCTTGCTGAATTCAGGAATCCAAATTAAAGCAACCCCAACAGGTAGATCTCTAATCACTCAACTGCATCCACTATACAATCTACCTTAAAGGTGTATAAATACAGTTAATTGAATCCTGTTAGTATAATCTTTTCCCTGGTTTTTTAAGGGAAGCAAGAATTTGAGGGAGCTCTATGTACATCTCTGCCTTAGCTGTTGGCAGCAGACTCTCTGCTATGAATAAATGGTTCCAAAATTTGGACCAGATGACATCTGTTTCATCTGCTGAAGCATGTCCCACAATAGGTGCCCAATAGTGCTATCCCTGAGTCTGCAGATACTACCATACAAACTCTGGTCTCATCCTTTTTTTAAATTCTGCTACCCATTTACACTGCTGTACAAGTATCCACATGGCTGCTACTTTTGGGTTTCCTTTGGGTAAAGAAGGAGGATGAAGAAATATCAGTTTACTAGCCAATTTAAGTGGAAAAATTAGCCCTCCAGCCAGGGTCACACAGACTTGCCCTCTTGTTTCCTCACTGTATCCTTTTGCAGGAAAAAAGCGACTATATGGAAGGAGCATAAAAAATTATACTTGGATGTCTGGGAAGAAAAAAACAAGGTGCTATAGAGCCTTGATGTCCGGTAGAGGGGGGATACAGGATGAGGTGGAAATTACCATTTATAGAAATATACCTCCTCTCCATATTCATTTCCTCTGAATCTGGAGAGCAGGTATACTTTACAGTGTCTCCTTTGGAGCAACAACTGGTCAAAAGTGAATTGGCTGAGCTTCTCCAACCCCATGGAAACATCACGATATCATGAGGTGGTGTATGTCGGGAGGGGGATGAGGTTGTGTTGAAAGCACCTGAAATGTACCTTGTGCTTTTAACTACTGTGTCTTCTCTCCCCTCTTTTCTGCTGCATATTTTTTCCAGTTGTTATCACAGCAACAACAGCATAAAAAATGTGTTGCAGAAAATTAAGGACATATTGTTTATTTTTAAAGGCTTTTCGCTCAGGTGATTTAAGGAAATGAGATAGAGGAGATAGGTGAATAAGATTCTCCATTTAATTTTCCTTTCCCAAATCAGAGCTATGTTGCTTAGGAGAGTAGATTTATACATATTTGAAACTTACTTGCTCTCACTCAAGATATTCCAAAACTTGGGTATCTATGGGAATGTAGTGCCAATACTAGAAAGATTCATCCTCTTTATAGCCCTCTCTCTTTTCTTCTGAAGGATAGTTTGCTGTCTGAAATTACCATATTTATCAAACTGCAGAAGCAATTTAATTTGCAGAATTAAAGAAGCAGAGTATGCATCAACTTAGGAACATCAAGTAATGGTTCCCTTGTAAATTATTAAGGGTAGGGAACAGAAATGAGATATGAGCTTTTCCAGAAAAGGTTTTCTTTTTTAATTGAGAAAGTAAAAGCAGAAGTTGGGAAGCTTGAGGGAAGTAAGTTGTGAATTGCAGGACTCTGTACAAGGCTGTGCTAACATGGATTGGGAGAAGGGACTAGAACAGTGTTTCTCAACCTTGGCAACTTTAAGGTGTGTGGACTTCAACTCTCAGAATTCCCCAGCCAGCATGCCAAGGTTGCCATGGTTGAAAAACACTGGACTACAGAAATGATGAAATGGTACTCTGCTGGACTTTTTTATGCAATATCAGCAAATGAAAAATAAACCACAAAGCAACAAAGGAGGCTGACCATCACTTAAGGCTAATTGAGTAGTTTTTTAGTAAACAAATCATTCTTTGACATTAGATAATAAAAGCTATGGGGTGGGAGGAGTTGTATGCCATTTCAAAAGTTTATTAAAATAAGTGATGTAACACAGTTTTATTTGTTAGGAAGTCTTAAGGCTACTCAAGTACTAATTATGATTAAACAAAGATGGAGGAAATCATTGGGGAATAAAAAAGAGGTAATAGGAGCATCTTCTATGACTTGCATATCTAGTCCCTTTGCAGATGCAAAGGTACTGGGAGAGATTAAGACAGAAATAAACAAGTTGCTGTTTTTGCAAATATTTCAAAATATGCTTGAAAAAAAAGCAATGCTTTTTAAGACCTCTTCAAAATTGTTTCACTTACCATTGCCCCTAGCACACCTCACTTCCAGTTGCTTTTGACTTCCCTTCAATAATATCTAATAATATTGAATAAAATATTGTTGTTCCTTCAACAATAGCCAAATTTGGTAAATATGAAATCATCACATCTACCATCTGATTCTGATTAGAATTCTCATATAGCTAAAAAGCAATTAAAGTAAAATAAGAGTATTTGCAGAGAACAAAATATTAACCACTGATATCTCTAGTTCCGTTGCGAAAATCAAACATTTATAATGGTTATATCTTCCACAGAAATATTTATAATATGCCCAAATATTCATTTTCTGGAAGATCTCATGCTAGCATTTCCCATTTCAGATGAAGCAGTTATACTTTAGTTGCACTGATTTGATTGTGTAAGTATATATTTTGAAATTTCCACTACTAAACATGCCAAAATCAGAATATATGATATGGAAACAAAATATAGAAAAGTGCTTTCACAGCAACCTTTCTGTGACACTACACATTCAGTGAAATGGTATCTTTTTACAATTATTTTTAATACTAAAACCTCCCCCGCCCCCAAACTAACCAAACAAAAAACAAAAATAAAAACCAGCAGATTGAGATTGGTGGAAAAATAAATAGCTGAAGAGAGGCCACTTGAGAAAACACAGTTCCATGCTGAATAACCATCTTGTAGTTAACGTTTTAGCATTCATTTTAATAATAATATTTGTCTATAACTAGTATATCTAGTGTTTTTCTCCCAGGCTTTAATATTACTGTAATATAGAACAATAAAGGAAATATGGAAAGATTAAATGATTGATTTTAGTTCTCTAACAATATATGTGCCAATAAGGTTATACCATTCAACTGGAAATAATCTGGTCCAGGGGCTTTCCCAGTTTTATAAACTGAAAGGTCTCTGTAATTTCTTGTAATGTCAATCATTATGCCAGCATACTTTTATCTTTCTGAGAAATCTCTTCCATTTTAATATTTTCAAGGAAATTAATAAATTGCTATTCAGTTACAAATGTCTCTAATTTATATAACATTGAAGAGATTCTGTCTCAATAAATTACATCTTAGGGTAAAGGTAAAGGTTCCCCCGCACAGTCGTGTCCGACTCTAGGGGCCGGTGCTCATCTCCGTTTGTTAGCCAAAGAGCCAGTGTTGTCCGAAGACACTTCCGCAGCCATGTGGCCAACATGACGAGTGCAGAATGCTGTTACCTACCCATCGAAGTGGTACCTATTCATCTACTTGCATTTGCATGCTTGCGAATTGCTAGGTTGGCAAGAGCTATGGCAAGTGTGGGCGCTTATTCCATCACATGGGGCTAGGGTCTTGAACCTCCGAACTTCTGACCTTCCGATTGACAATCCTGGCATCTTAACTCCTGAGCCATCGCAGCCCCAAAATTACATCTTTTTGTTGTTGTTCAGTCGTTTAGTCGTGTCCGACTCTTCATGACCTCATGGACCATAGCACGCCAGGCCTTCCTGTCCTCCACTGTCTCTCGGAGTTTACTCAAATTCATGTTCATTACATTGGTGATGCTATCTATCCATCTCATCCTCTGCCGTCCCCTTCTCCTTTTGCCTTCAGTCTTTCCCAGCATCAGGGTCTTTTCCAGTGAGTCCTCTCTTCGCATTAGGTGGCCAAAGTATTTGAGCTTCAGCTTCAGCATCTGTCCTTCCAATGAGCAGTCAGGGTTGATTTCCTTTAGGATTGACTGGTTTGACCTCCTTGCAGTCCAAGGGACTCTCAAGAGTCTTCTCCAGCACCACAGTTCGAAAACATCAATTCTTCGGCGCTCAGCCTTCCTTATGGTCCAACTCTCACAGCCATACATTAGTACTGGAAAAACCATAGCTTTAACTATATGGACCTTTGTCGGCAAGGTGATGTCTCTGCTTTTTAATATGCTGTCTAGGTTTGCCATAGCTTTCCTCCCAAGGAGCAAGCGTCTTTTAATTTCATGGCTGCAGTCACCGTCTGCGGTGATCTTGGAGCCCAAGAAAATAAAATCTGTCACTGCTTCCATTTCTTCCCCTTCTATTTGCCAGGAAGTGATGGGACCAGATGCCATGATCTGAGTTTTTTTAATGTTGAGTTTCAAGCCAGCTTTTGCACTCTCCTCTTTCACCCTCATCAAGAGGCTCTTAACTCCGGCTTGTGATTCATCCAGCCCGGCATTTCTCATGATGTACTCTGCATATAAGTTAAATAAGCAGGGTGATAATATACAGCCTTGTTGTACTCATTTCCCAATTTTGAACCAGTCGGTTGTTCCATGTCCAGTTCTAACTGTTGCTTTTTGACCCACATACAGGTTTCTCATCTTACATCTTACCTGGAAGCAATTCCATCCAACTTTTTTGAAGACTGTTCTTCATGTCTCTTGATCAATCCCTAATGTATTCCTTCAAATATAACTTGACCATGTCTCTACTGAGGCCCGCCTGAGACTTTGCGAACTTAAATTTTGCTTAAAACAAATGTTCTGGGATAAGTTATTGGCCTAGCTTACACTCCTGGATAGTTACTGTGGTGGATCAGCGGGTAAGACGCCAGGCTTGTTGATCGGAAGATTGCAAGTTCGGAGGTTCGAATCCCTAGCCCTGCATGCAGAGTGAGCTCCTGCACTAGCTCCAGCTCTTGCCAACCTAGCAATTCGAAAGCATGCAAATGCAAGTAGATGAATAGGTACCACTTCGGTGGGTAGGTAACAGTGTTCCGCGCGTGTCATGCGGCCACATGACCGTGGAAGCGTCTTCGGACAACGCTGGCTCTTCGGCTAACAAACGGAGATGAGCACCGGCCCCTAGAGTCGGACACGACTGCACAAATGTGCGGGGGGTACCTTTACTTTTTTATGTTAGAAAGCAAATAAATTGGATTTGGCTTATTGTGGGCTACCCCCCAACTATATGTTCTATGGGTCCAGATAAAACCTTGGCAGAGTTCAACCAGAGAGTCTTAGACCTAGACATCCAGAAAAGTAGATAAAAAGGCCATATCCTCACTATCACAAGCTCACAGGTACTCATTTTCTCATACCTGGATATTTTTATTATATCCTACATTCTATGCACAGAAGGGCACTTTTGCAATTTGATGTTCTGCTCTCAATGGTGACCACAAGCAGATATCACAACATTCCATATCAGGATGACCTTTGTGTCTGTTCAGACACCAATACTGTGTGGCATGTATTATAGACTGCCCTTTATATCATATCTGGCATCTTGAACTCATTGAACAAAGTAAGCTTTCTCATCTACCACAATTGGCAATTACAGATCAGCTGTTGCAAGATCGTTGTATTGAAACATCTAAGAAGGTTTATATGTCTATGAAGGTTCTCAGTCATCCAGGTGGAACAGTCTGTGGCTTGAATCATGTCAACTGGATTTCTATTTTCTTAGTGGAAACGTTTCACTCCTTATCCAAGGAGCTTCTTCAGTCTGAGTAAAGTTAGTAAGGGAATCCTTAAATATGTTTCTAGGCTGGCTGTGTGACCTTGCACCTGGGGCTAGGTCATGGTTATTTTTGAGATGTTTGTTTCTAAGTCCCTTTATCATCTAAAGGAGGATCGTTAAGATTACCCTGCTGCTGTTGAGCTTGTGAAATGGTCTTAATCTTCCTAGGCACAGAAGACAAAGCAGGAAGGAAGATAGGGGAAAGGTTATGCCTGAGGCCCCCACCTCTATTCAAGGAAGGATTTTCCAAGTTGGCATGAATGGATTCCTTGACCCCTCTCTCAAACC
This sequence comes from Charina bottae, assembly GCA_023362775.1. NCBI lineage: Eukaryota > Metazoa > Chordata > Lepidosauria > Squamata > Charinaidae > Charina > Charina bottae. The sequence continues at coordinate 139,969,256 of JALMGJ010000003.1, forward strand.
ACCTATCTTCTCTGTCTAAAATGTGAACATTAATGTCCTCAAATGAGTGTCCTTTTTCCTTTAGATGAAGATAAACTGCTGACTCTGGTCCTGTGGTGTTACTTCTCCTGTGTTGGGCCATCCTCCTGTACAAAGGTTGTTTGGTTTCTCCAATGTAGAGTTCAGAGCACTCCTCACTGCACTGGATTGCATACACTACATTGCTTTCCTTGTGTTTTGGAGTTTGATCTTTGGGGTGTACAAGCCTCTGTCTCAGTGTGTTGGTGGGTTTGAAATATACAGGTATGTGGTGTTTGCCAAATATCCGTTTGATCTTTTCAGACACGCCAGCCATGTAAGGAATGACCAGGTTCTTCCGTTTACTCTGAGTCTCAGCCCTATCTGTCGCTGTTTTAGGTCTGGTAGACTTAGATTTGGTGAAGGCCCAATTTGGATATCCACAGGCCTGCAGAGCTGTTCTCAGATGCTGCTTTTCATTCTTTTTGGAATCCATGGAGGTGGGGATGGTTTCTGCTCTGTGTGACAATGTCCTGATGACTCCTAGTTTGTGCTGCAGTGGATGGTGGGAGTCAAACATCAGGTATTGATCTGTGTGTGTGGGTTTCCTGTAGATCCCTATTTCTAGCTTGCCACCGGTCCCAATGAGGACTTCACAGTCTAGGAATGCCAGTCTGTTGTCCTTGGTGTCTTCTCTGGTGAAGCTAATGTTGGCATCTATAGTGTTTATATGGTCCGTGAAGGCCTGTACTTCCTGGGCCTTGATTTTGACCCAGGTGTCATCCACATACCTAAACCAGTGGGTGGGCACCGTTCCCTGGAATGTGTTGAGTGCTTTCTTCTCCACTTCTTCCATGTATAAATTGGCCACAATGGGTGACACAGGAGAACCCATGGCACAGCCGTGTTTTTGTCTGTAAAAGTCACCTCTGTATGTGAAATAAGTGGTGTTAAGACACAGGTCCAGAAGATGGCAGATCTGGTTTGGGTTGAGATGGCTCCTCCTTTCCAGGGTGCTGTCCTCTTCTAGTCTCTTCCTGACAGCGTATAGAGCATGAGTGGTGGGGATGCTGGTGAAAAGGGAGGACACATCAAAGGAGACCATAGTTTCATCTGTATCCAGTTTCAGGATCTTTGCTTTGGAAACAAATTCTTCCGAATTATGGATGTGGTGTTCAGAGTGTCCAACTAGAGGTGCTAGTATGGTAGAGAGGTGTTTGGCAATCTAAGAAGGTTGCAAAAGTTTTAGCTTTTAGCAATGGCCATCAGAAATCAGTTGGTTTGCTGTATAATCAAATAAGTCCAGGTTTCTGTTTTTCTGTTTACTCACTTTTATATCTGTTGCTTGCTTTGTTCCCAGTTCTATTAATCTGTTTATAGAAGCTTGCCACTTATTATAATGTTCTACAGTTTCTGTGATTTACCCATATCAGATTGGCCTTTGCTTTGTACTAAATGCTACTGTTTGCACCCTTTTACTTTCCTTCAATGATTGTAGAATTCATAGATTTTGATTTTTTTTGATTTGGTTTGATTATACAGCAAACCAACTGATTTCTTATGGCCATTGCTAAAAGCTAAAACTTTTGCAACCTTCTTAGATGTTTCAATACAATGATCTTGCAACAGCTTTTTGGTCTATGACTTTTCAGCAAAGGAACAAATAAATAAACTGTCCATTATAAAATTTTACAATTTTTGTTGTTTCAAAAGATAAGCCAATAACTTCCCAGCTTTCTTTCTTGATTCTAAATATTTATGAATGATAAATTTCAATGATTACTTAAATTGTTCCAAGGGTAGTAGCCCCAGATTCTAATAGGTGTCTCATATGAGCACCTGCATGGCTTAGTATCCCAGTATTTTCAGATTGCATCCTAAATACAGTATGGAATAAGCCACATTGAAAACACAATTTTTCACTGCACATGATGAACAGGGTTGATATGTTTCTTTGACATTCTGTTATCTGATGGGTCTTGCATGCCGGCAACTCTAACTGTGCAAGGGAACAAATGTGCATAAAGAGAATGCTGCTGGGTCTCCTATCTGTCCCATTCTTGATCATTTATATATTGGAACTAAAATCTGAAATAAGAACAGCCCTACTGGGTCAAGGCAACCCTCCCTCCAATCCATTAATTTGTGATACTCAGTGGCCAATCACATCAATTCAGAAGAATGGTCAGAGGTCTTTCTGCTGTTAGTGAAGCAGTGATGAGCTTTCAGGCTGAATGGCCGTAGTGTAATTTTCTTTTGTTCTGACACTTCAGAGACAGAATGAGTTCTTTATAGTGTACTTCTCAGAAGCTTAAAGGCAACTGAAATCAGCAGATTGAGCTCTTGTATTTGAAACTGGCAAGCTGATCTCTGATTGGTCCATGTCATAGGAGTCCAAGGAAACTTGTTCCTGATTGGTTCCTCATTTGATTGGTCCATTTTGAAGAAAGTCTAAGAGGACCACTTTCTGACTGGTCTGTCTTTGGGCCAGGCTGCTGATTGGTTCCTTGTGTTGCTGGACTTCTGATTGGTTTATTTTGGAGAATTTCAAGAAAGCTGGTTCCTGATTGGACTGTTTTTGAGCCAGGATGATGCTAGGTGTTCTTTCTGGTGAGGCTGTTGCAGATTATTTTTATTTATTTGTTTGTTTGTTTGTTTGTTTATCACATTTTTCCACCGCCCATCTCAACAACGGCTCTGGGCGGTTTACAAGCAAATTATAAACAATAAAAAATTAAATATAAATTAAAAAATATACATTATAAAATATACATATACTGTACAAATATACTAAAAACTCTAAAGTATAAAATAGTTTGATTAGATAAGGGCTGTTTAATCTTTTAATCTTAAAGCTGGGATTTATGCTTCATTGATTTTCAAACTCTCCTCTTTTCTGTTGATGTTGTTGGAATGTTTATGGACCTCAATGGCCTCTCTATGTAGTTGCACATGGTAGTTTGATGTGTTCACTGGTACCTCTGTGTCTTTGAATTGGAGCATGTTCTGCTGCTTCTGATTTTTCTTCAAAATGGAAGATGCCAGCCACAGCTTCTGGCAAAATGTCAGAACAAAAGAAAACTAAACCACAGCCATTCAGCCTGAAAGCTCATCACTGCTTGTTTGATGCCAGCTGTGAAAGCCTACATCAGTATATCTTTCTGCTGCTGTTCTCCAAAAGCTGATTTGAAAGGTATGTTCTGTACCTGCTGTAAGCAACCTTAGGTGGGGCAGGGGTTGCATTTAATGTTTTTTTAGGGGGCTGAGGGCTTCCGTAAGTATAGCAATGATACAGTATGGATGGGTCATGTTTGTGGGCAGGGATGACATTTTGTCTTTTTTTGGTTTTTGGTTTTGGTGGGGAAGGCTGGGTTACTTCACTGTTGTTTAAAACTTCATCAAGACTATTTTAGGTTTATGTTACATCCTTGGAGTGGTTCTCACTGAAAGTGGTGGGAAACTAAAATTCAGCCGAACAGCTGGAAGGTGTAGTATGTATGTATGTATGTATGTATGTATGTATGTATGTATGTATGTATTTATTTATTTATTTATTTATTTATTTATTTATTTATACTTATATTTATACCCTGCCCATTTCCTCCCTAACAGAGGACTCTGAGCGGCTTACATACATTGTTATACATTTTCAATTATACAATTTTTACTTAATCCACGCGCAAGGGGAGGGGGTAAGGGAACCGACTCTTCCTGGCTTTTCCGGACTACATGTCCCAAGATGCCTTGCGTCGGAGCTGGCTGCTGACGTCCTGCAGGTGCTGTTGCTTTCCGGGATCTGCCGCCATTCGAAAGATCTTCCATCTGATGGAAACCTGACCCCCGACAGGACAGGACGCCAGCATATTTTCCCACTTAAGGTGGTACCCAATTTATCTACTTGCAAGCTTTCGAACTGTTGGGTCGACAGGAGCTGGGACTAGCAACGAGAGCTCACCTCGTTGCGCGGGGATTCGAACTGCCGACCTTCTGACCGGCAGCCCTACAGCTTCAGCGGTTTAACCCGCTGAGCCACCGCGTCCCAATATATATTGGGTTATTGCTATTATTTGTTGATTAAGCATTCCTATGATCTTGTACTGTAGTTCAACTACCTTGGCCTGCTTGTATATGTAATAAATCTTGTAGACTCTCTGGATTAGTTCTTATAAAAATTTTCAGTAAAGCAAGCAGTGAAAGCCCCTACTCCTGATTTTAGTGTCTCTAGCTGATTGGTACAAAAAACATGAGTAAAAGACTCTGGAGGCTGCAATGAAAGGGTTTAGAAAACATGTGGGCCACCAATACCACAGGCTGTCCATTTCTGTCCTTCTAGTATAGATTTTTAACCTGGATCAACCCCCTACTCAGAAAGCAGCCACAGGATCTGACATATTCAACAAAATGATGAAAGCAACATTGTCTCATTGGGCTACAAGCTCTCACCCTTTTACATGTGTAGGCAATGTCATGATGTGCATTCAAAAAGAGTGAAGTTAACCCCACAGTGGTGTGATACTGCTTTCACCATCTGACACTTTGACCACCCTCCACAGATGGCTCTGCCCCACTTTTAGTATATCAGCCTTAATACAAAATCAGTGCAATTCAGAGTAGAATCAATGATCATAGAATAACTGAAGAAGACTTTTCTTAAAACAATGAACTGAGTTATGTGTTCAACATATAATAAAGTTTTAAGCATGGGAAAAGTTATAAGCTGGGTTTCTTGGAGGGAATAAAGTTCAATTTAAGAGATGTTCTTGTCCCAAATTATCTCCTTCCATGCCTATCAAATTATGATTTCGCCAATGCCAGGTCAACATCTTTTAATTCACTGGAGTCTTTTAAGCAACATGTGATTTTTAAAAAGTTTTATCCATTTTATTTTCAGTGAACTGCTCTGACAGCCCAATGGTAATTATGCAAATGTATGGGTTTTTTTTTTAGATTCCCGAAGTCAGTTGATAAAATATGTTTCTGCAAGTGACTTTCTCAGATAAAAATCTGGACTTTCACTTGTCACACTATTGCTATGCTCCAAATAACAGTAAATTGGAAATCCCCTTAAATAATAACAAAATCTTATGATTAATGCAGATTAATTTATAAATTTGCATTGAATTATTTTAGCATGTGTTTGAATCAAACTGGTGGGAACTGGAACACATCCCTACATTCCAGTTGTGCTGATTAGCTACTTTTTCCCTTAATATGTCTGATAGTGCCTGCCTTATCTTGCCCTGTAATTTTAAAATTAATGAAGTAATCATTTATCCCACTCTCTTTCTATGTTCTGCCCAATTACTCTAGTGCTGAATGGTACTTTGCATTTTGCTGGCCCATTAGTCCTCATATCATGCTCTTTCCGGACATCTCTACTCCACTCAGGAATAATTAAATAGAGTCTTTTAGTGTCTTTATAACCTTGGAACATAAATTTTCCATTTTCAACCAGTTTAACCTGATATATAAATGTCACTTGGCTCACTGAATTGCTTTTCTTTCCTCTTGTTTGCTGTTTTCCTTTTCAGTTTTAATTGTCTCAATCTGTCAATTAACTAATTTTGAAATATGGCTGGCCACATATAATTTTCTTGGGGAAGTTGCTGTAGGGTGAAATCATTGGCATCACTAAGGGTAGAGAACAATAGTAGAAGGTCTCATTGTCCACTAGGGCTCAAATTGATTTATCAAATAAAAATTGTTTGGGGTGCAGAACTCTCCAAAATCCACATTATTTTTCTCAGAAAATGTACACACATTTTACCACTGCTTTTGTTAATTTTCATTATCAGTTTACGTCCTCTTTTACATACAGTACATTTCACATGAAAAGTACTATTTTATATTCATTTTAGTATATAAGACCATGAACCAAGTTAAAACATTCAGAGAAAATGTGAAAAATGAAGAATGACCATGTCCCAATGCCTGTATTAGTTTGGGAAACACAAATCACATTGTTTCCTTAAAAATGTCACCTGATTAAAATCCTAAAGGATACCTGCCTTTAACTGTGAAGCATTGCTGTCTCTGATTTGGTAAAACTAAATACAAATTCCTGCTCTGCTAAAGACATCATACTTCACTTAGTGAGTAAGGATTTGGAATGAGTATGAGTAATTATCTCTCAGCCCTATATTAATGCAAGCAGCAAGTCTGTAAAGCAGGACATTGATTAACTGATTATGTGCCATCAAGTCATTTTCGACTCCTAGAGACCACACAGATAGATTTCCTCCATGACTATCTGTCCCTACCTGGTCTTCCAGGTCTTCCAATGATGCCCCTTGCTGCTGGTCCATCCACCTTGCTGCTGGTTGTCCTCTTCTCTTTCCTTCCAACCTTCCCAGCATTAGAGCCATTTCCAGAGAGCTGGGTCTAAGCCAGGAGAACTGTAGTTTTTTTTTTCTTTATTAACTTACGAGTTAAGAAATACTGGGAAACAAAAGTAAAATGTTTAGATACTTGTTCTCTCTAGCCTGAGGATCACTTGTTCCTACCACACCGGCCTCTACCAAAAGCAATATCTGTTTATATCTGTCCTAATGGCTTGTCTTACTGCCTTTTGCTTTCTGATATGTTTTAAATTAATTGTAGTTTGATATATGTATAGCTAAAGTAATTTGACATGTATATAAGAGTCACTTTGGTGAGATGGGCGGTGAAGAAATGTGAAGAATAAATAAATAAATGAATAAGCCAACTGGAATTAATACCTATCTTTGTATCAGCTATTTGCCAATATTTGTCCAGTCACTCATGCCTTGGCCACCTCCCAAATGGACAACTGTAATCTGTTCTACATGGGGCTGCCCCTGAAGACCACTCAGAAGCTGCAACTAGTCCAGAATGTTGCAGTGCAGGCAGTTACAGGTGCACTTTGGTACAATCATGTTACACCACTGCTTGATGACTTGCACTGGCTCCAGTAGGGTTCTGGGCCAGTGGTGTGCTGGTAAAGAGCCACAATGAGAGATGGGTGGCTATATAAATGTGATAAATAAATAAAATAAATAAAAAATAAATGTTTAACAACCAGCTCTGCTGGCTCCACTGCTGCTGCCACACTGTGTTAATAGCTGCCACATACTGTAGCTGATCTAGAACTGAACTAGGCTAGTTCCTAGAACTGAACTAGAAGTAGAAATGAACTAGCTAGTTTCTAGCTGAACTAGGAGTCACGTCTCAGCTCTGCTCTCAAGCAGCTCACAAAATTCCAGAAAATTCAACAGTTGGCTCTTGTGGGCCAGTATGAGCTGGCTGCAGCATACCACTGTTCTGGGAGCAATTCAAGGTGCTGGTTACCACCTATAAAGTCCTTCATGGCATGGGGTCAGGTTATTTGTGGGACCACCTTTCTCTGATTGCTTCTTCCCAGCTCACTAGATTCAGCAGGGCGGCCATGTTCCAGGTCCCTTTTATTAAGCAGTGCCATCCGGCAGGACCCAGAAAGCAGGCCTTCTCTATCAAAGTGCCTGCCATTTGGAACATCACACCCCTGAGATTTGTTTGGCCCCAATCCTTGTGGCATTTCATAAATCCTTGACGACCTGGAAGTTCTCCTGGGCATGAGGCCTTCAGGTTGGGTGAGCCTATCATTGTGGTTTTCTCTGACATGACTATGCTTATGTCATTTGAGTTTAATAGCCCTTGGGTACCAATGTGCTATTATTGTGTTGTTGTTTATTGTTATCATTTATTATTTTTGTTCTGATTTTAATCCTGTACTTGCACCCTGAGTGACAATTGCAAGATGGGCAGCCAAATAAATTGATATAATATATTTTTTTAAAAAATCCAATATTTATGTATGCACATCAATTGACTAGGGAAGCAGGGATGATATTTCCTAAATGTAGAACACGTAGCTGAAAGAAAAAGAGAGCAGTTCACCCTCAAATGCTGGGAGTGATGAGGTATTATGCTTTGGATTGCTTGTTCTGCCAAACCAATTTTAAATCAATTCACTTTTGAGCCGTCAAAGAAATTTTCAAGGACTGAAATGGCACCCCTGGGTTTTATTGTGAATGGTGGTTAACGAGCTACATGCAATTCTTGTTTCTAGAAATAATAATGAGAAATAAATTCTGTTTAATTCACCTTTGGGAGCTTTCTTTATGAAACATGTAAGGTTGTTGTCAGAGATCTTCCCCTTTTAAAGAATTACACTTTTTCCCTCTCACCAGTTTAGTTACTGGCATAAGTCCTTCCATTGCTCACAATCTGAATGAAAATAGTATTTTAAAGCATGTTGGCATTTGTTAAGGTTACTGGAAAAATCTTTCAAAGCCACTTGTTGGCTTTGAAAAAGTAAGGCCTTTTTTCTTTTAAAAATGCCTTTTTCTGTAACACAGATTTTTTTTTGGCCTCCTTCATCTGGATTCCTCCCCAAAGGGAGAACACTGAAAATCTGTAAATCAAGGCACTGCTTTTGACCTTGATGGGGCAAAATTTAAACAGGTCGAAAGTGACAATGAGAAGAGAATATTTATTAACATAATAATACATTGCAGTCACTGGGCAGTCAATGGCCAGTGAGCCATTTGATGTGGCCACTTGTGCCTCCTGACGAATATTTGGTGGAAAACTCAATATTTTTATTAGTTTGTTTCTCAAAAATATGTTTAAGCTTTAAAATAGGTATAAAGAACCTTTGATATTTTATTTATTTATTTATATATATAAATTTTATATATAAAATTTAGTCACCGCCCATCTCACTCAGAAAGTGACTCTGTTGGACAACGTGTCTTATTAAAACCAATAAAAATCAATCTTGACATTTATGCCTGTCAATATTTAACAGATGGGCCAAAAAAGCTAGTCTTATTCCATCTTGTTAAACCAGTTCTCCTCTGGTGGCTCATGGACTCTGGAAAAATTGGAGAAGTGGAGCTGTCTTACACAAGATTGCCCACCTTGACATAGCATGAACTTGGTCTCAGCTTGTGTTTCTCATTCCTTAGCTGGTTAATTGAGAATTGAGATGGCACTGAATAATCAGACTGATAATTAAAGTGATCAAGTGTTTTTCAGTCTGATAGCATTCAACTGTTGCAGACTGAAATTCCCATTAGTCTGCCCATCACTCATACAAGCCAAGACAGATAGGAAATATTGGTCCAAAATATTACATGCGGGAGCACCAGGTTGGGGAAAGATGGCATATTGAGTCATGTGGACCAATGGCCAGATCTGGTATAAAGCTGCTACCTATGTTCTTAGGAATATTTTGCTGCTGATAAAATTGTTTATAGTGTTTGGCTGCTGTTGTTTTTTTAAGTACAATTCACATTACTCCAGTTTTTCAGCGGTAGTCCTGATGAGATGTCTGATGAGATGAGAGCCAGTTTGGTGTAGTCATCAGGCTAGAAACTGGGAGACTATGAGTTCTATTCCCACTTTAGGCACAAAGCCAGCTGGGTGAACTTGGGCCAGTCACTCTCTCTCTCAGCCCTAGGAGGGAGGAAATGGTAAACCACTTCCAAAAAACCTTGTCAAGAAAACTGCAGGGACTAGTCCAGGCAGTCACCAGGAGTCAAATTTGACTCAAAGGCACACACACACACACACACACACACACACACACACACACTCAGAGTCCTGATGCAGCTATGGTTGCAGAATATCTGAAAGAGAAGCCAGTTTACTCCAGTCCCATCTCTATCTCACCCCACCCAGTGTCTTTCTTCAACACGATTTCGTAAAGCATTTGGCTTTACGAAATCATGTTGAAGAAAGACACTGAGTCAATCCAGTCATGAACATTGCATTCTCTTCATAAAGGTAACAATCAAATCTTCCCCATTATCGTTTCAAATGGGAGCATGGATTCAACGACCAAAATGCTTTTAAATGATTTGTTACCTTCCTCATGGCTGCTTTCCTTTTAACATTGATTTTTTTTTTACTTTCTCAAATCAAGTGGTTGATAGTTTATGTGGTCTTGTCAAGTAAGAATAAATTACTTACCACTTTGTCCATGACAGCCAAAATCAACATTAAATGGAAAGTGGTTGAATATGGGACAACTGGTTCTGCTCAAGGCAACATTGCTTTATTTATTTTTTCCTGGTATATATAATAAATCGCTTCTTGGATGAATTGTGAGTAATTGACCTCTTGGCTGGCAGAAGGAAAGAAAATGGGGATGAAATCTGAATAGGCTTTGAGCCCAGACTTTAATTGCACTCGAAGGGCAATTTGGCAAAACTAGCCATTCTATTGCTAAATTCTATAATTGCCACGGGTAACTAATTCCTTCTAATCCTGCTAGGGAGATTTGGTATCAAATATTTAACTAACCATGATTTGTCAACTGGATCCCTTAAACTTTACTTGAAAGGCCAACAGCCTGCCTCTTCCTTTATATTATGTAATAAACATGCTTACCTCAAAGAGTTGTCATGAGGAAAAAATATACAGGATTCTGCATGTGTAATGGCTTGAGCTCTGAGAGAAAAAACAGGAAATAAATGTAATAAAATGTTTATAAAAACCCTTTAGTTATTGTAGTTAGTGATTATATCTTTTTAGCACAAGAATCCAGTGATCTTCACAAAAATCTGCTCCAATACAAAGGCAGAAGAGGTGAGAAAGAAAAAAGAAAAGAAGGAGGAGGAGGTGGTAGTGATGATCAGTCCTATCTTCACTGGTCAGATTGCACCCAACAAATTCTGTGTCCATCGGACAGCAACCAAGATGATAAAGGGCCAAAGAGTAAAACCTTATGAAGAATGGTTGCATTCAATACAGGAGAATTGTAGCCTGGAGAAAGAAAACTGCAGAGAGACATGATATTTGTTTCCTGAAGGAAAGATGGGGAGAATTGTTCAAAGTTATTCCAGAAGATGGATTAAGAAGTTAAAATGAAATCGACTTCAAATGGATAGCAGAAAAAAAAAATCCTAACTTTAAGATTGCCCCAGAAAGTGGTGGATTTTCCTTCACTGGAGGTGTTTAACCATCTATGAGGCATCCTGTAGTAGTCTCCACTGTGCAGGGGGTTGTTTTTTTAATCACAAAACAAGTGTGAGAGAAATACTGTTCTTTACCAAGTAGATGTGACCTAAGGCTGTTGCTTTAGAAGCCACAGTGTCAGTGTGATAGAAAAATAAGGTTGGATTGGAAAGATCCTCCCTTTCTTTGTGAGTATCATTGTAAGTTCTACTGTTTCAAAAGAAAGAGAAGAAGGAGAAATGGGGTTTTCAAAGCACCAACTCTCTCTCTGTGTGTTCCTGAATAGTCAAGGCATGGTGGGAACAAGGCAAAGTAGACAAGGCATGGAAACTGATATTTTCCCTGAGCTTTTGGATTATTTTATATTTTAAAAAATGATTTGAGTTCGTTTTATTTGTTTTGGAAGATTTCCTAGAATCCTGCAGTTAGAAGGGGCCAATGCAGGAATTTAAATTAAAGCATCCTGAACAAATGGCTATCTAACCTTTACCTGAATACATCCAATGATAGGGAGCACATCTCTTCTCTAGGTAACTGGGTTCCACTATCAACTCCCAAGCTTACTGTTAGACAGTTTTTCCCCCCTTAGAAACATAATAATTATATGGATGCATGACTGACTCAAATATCATACTCAAAGAATGCTTATCAAATTGTGGTAAGGTATCAAATGGATGCTACCAGGTTCCCTCATAATTTGTATTAACTTTCTCTGAACCTGATTGACTTTACCAGATTCCTTTTTGAAGTGTAGTGCCCACACTAGATCATAGCAGTCAAACACAATGGGATTTGACTAATGCTGAATAAAGTGGATCTGTTAGTTTCTATTATTTAAAAAGCATACTTCTGTTGATATGGCTTGAAATCTCATTTGCCTTTATTTATTGGCCATCCAATGCAGTTACATCATACTGCTGACGCAAATTCCGTCAACAATCAACAACTACTCCAGGACCTTTTTCACAAGTACTATTGCCAAGCTAGGTAGAGTATCTCTTATTCTATTCTTGTGCATTTGATATGGCTCCTGAATATTTTTTCTTAAATTTCATCCTGTCATTTTCAGTCCATTTATCTAACTTCATCAATATTGTCTTGAATAGTATTTATGTATTTTTGGATATTACTGTAGCTATCTCATCATGTTTTGTGTCATGTGCAAATTTGATAAGCATTACCTCAATTTCTTTATCTTTATTAACTCTTTAATAAAAGTGCTAAAGAATCTAGAGCCTGGGCCTAAACCTGGTAGCATGCACTTGATACCTTAGCACATTTTGATAAGCATTTCTCCTTGTCAAGGGAGGTAGTGTGGTTTTCTCTTTATCAAGGAACTACCAAGGAGAAAACCACACCCCTACCAACACTGGCAGGGCAAGCTTCTGTATATAAACAGGGAAAACCCCACACTCACTCGCACTGATGATGTTACCTAGTTGGGTCATGAATCGTCTGCAAGCAACCAGCCAAGCTCAGAGAGCACAAAGAACTCCACAAATAAATAAATAAATCCCAATGATTAATAGCCTGCTTTATTATTTGGATAGAAGAACACATAGCAGAAGACTCATATCGGAAGATAACATTCCTGAGGCTAGAAGAAAACAATTTGTCCCAGTGTCTCCATTTCAAAAAAGAAGTAAAAACTATAATCCAGATCTGGATTAATTGAAAATCACTGGCCAGAGCCTAGTATATTGTTCTGCTAAAGTAATATAAGACAAGAGGGGAGAAAGAGCTAATAGCTCTTTATTCAGCCCTTCATCTCATTCTTCATTCAGTTTTCTCCCTAGCAATGTACCCTTGCTCCTAATATCTTCCCATCAGCTTTTATTTTGACAGGTGGGAGGCATGGCTGGCCACTCATTATCTTTACACTTTGCACTGTTTTAATCATAACTGAGTAGGGGCAATTAGGCAAGAAATTCAAATTATAAGTCTGGTTTTTCAAACTGTACATGTGTAACCTGTAAGTGAGCAATCACTAAGGAAATAAAATACTTATTATAAACTGTGCCTTGTTGGTGTGAGTGATGCACGTGATGCATGAATGAAGGTTGGGAGAGGGACTTACAGTCCACATAAAGGTGAACAACATAGAGATATACTGAAGATAAGGATTTCAGCACAGATTTGTTATAATAAAGGTGGGGGGATAAGTTACATTTCATGCCAGAGAATTTATTATAGTTCTGCTGAAGTATCAGTGGTGGCTTGTCCATCCTGGCTCTGCAGTGTAATGATCTAAGTGGCCCGTCCCTAAGTGGCAAATTATGCATCCAAACACCTTGGGATTAGAAATACTATGTGGAGAGAAAGTATGAAAGAATAAAGATTGGTCAGTGAGCTTAAATAAATCTGTTCCATTTGTTATTCTGAATGGACTTTCTTGTTCACCCTTTTATGTATTAAACTATACTAATCTGAGTATGCAATTTCCCTAGAAAGGGAAGACAATAGGATACGTTCCTATTCATTATTAACATCAAACCAATTGGTCCATATTTCCTATAATGTTCCAGTTTTTGAAGACAGGAAAGTTTGCCCTCTGGTTCTCTGGTACTTAGCCAATTTTCCAGGAATTCTCAAAGATAATTGAGGTTCAGCCCAGACCATCAGAAGTTACTTCAATATTTGAAGATGCTGGACAGCAAGATGTAAATGTGTTTATTTTACAGTACTTCTATGCCACTCCAATCAACCACTCCAGCACCTCACAATTAAAATCCATCAGCAACATAAAAACAGCAGTTCAAAAAAACAACTAAAAATAAAATGATCAGATATACTCAAATAGCAGTCATCAAAGCACCAAATCTGTGCCCCAAATGCACACACTAAAAAAGGATAATTTTTTACCTCTTTCCTAAATTATGAAAATATTTTGTGATTATGTTTCTATCAAATCTCAGTCCTATCTCTTAAACCTGCTAGAATACTTTACCCATCTCTATGCTATAGGAATGAGTTCTTCTGATTGATTATATGGGATGTTGAACATTCTGACACAAGTGGTAAGAGTTTCACACTGGTGTTTGTCTGCTACTGTGGTCCAAACTTAGCCTATGTGATGTTCTCCAAATAAAGCTTCTGAGTGACATTCTGCAGGTGACCCATCTTGGTTGTCATCTTATGAGCTGCAGACTAGATCATCTGCTGAAAAGGAGGCTCTCTTCCTTTGCTCTAGACATAAACATGTTGGTGGATAAACATGAAAATATATAGGGAAATACTTAGGGAACACACTCACCTACACTATAGTTTTATTCAATCAGCATAGCTACAGGAAGGAGGCGTAGTCCAGTTGCAGAAAACATCTTTTGCATGTGTTTATCCCCCAGTATTTCCAGGTTAGGTTGTAAAACACACTTCCATAAAAACCTTGAGAATCACTTCCATTCAGTGGTAACACTGTCATCTCAGGAAAAAAAATGCTCTAACTTAGTGTAAGGCAGCTTAGTATGATTTTGACTGACTGACTGACTATGTGCCATCAAGTTGGTGTCGACTCTTAATGACCAAATTTTTAGATTTTCTCCAAGATGATTTGTCTTTAACCTGATCTTTCAAGTTTTCCAATGGTGCACTCATCGCCACCGTAACTGAGTCCCTCCACCTTGCTGCTGGTCATCCTCTCCTTTTCTTTCCTTCCACCTTTCCCAGCACTAGAGCCTTCTCCAGAAAGCTAGGACTTTGCATAATGTGTCTGAAGTAGGATAATTTGAGCCTGGCCATATGTGCCTCAAGTGAGAACTCTGGGTTGATTTGTTCCCATATTTCTTATTAAGAGATTGGCTATGCAAAATAAGAATTTTATTTACATTTTATATAAGGGTAGCACCCACATTTTGGAAGGACAGCCTGCAGTTAAAAAACTGAAATATAATGTACATTAAGGGTTGTTGTTTTATAAAATCCTTTCAAACATGTCTGATTCTCGGAGACTGCCTGGACAAGTCCCTACAGTTTTCTTGGCAAGGTTTTTCAAAAGTGGTTTGCTGTTGCCTTCTTCCTAGGACTGAGAGAAAGTGACTAGCCCAGGGTCACCCAGCTGGCTTCATACCTAAGGCGGGACTAGAACTCACAGTCTCCTGGTTTCTATCCTGATGCATTAACCCAGAGCTTTCCAAACTTTTCATGTTGGTGACAAACATTTAGACATGCATCATCTCGCGACACTCTCTTACAGCAGGGCATCATTTCACGACACACTCTTACAGCAGGGCACAAGGCAGGCACAAGGACCTGCGCGGAATCCTGGCAGGGCTCGGAGGCAGCAGCAGCCGCGACACACCCAGACTCTACAGCCAACACACTAACGTGTCACGACACAGAGTTTGGAAAGCTCTGCTTTAACCACTACACCAAACTGGCTCTCATGTTTTAAGTACATGGAAGCAAAAATATTTGCTGTTACCTTTTGCTGTATCATTAAATACTATTGTTATTTAAGCCCTGTTGTAGTTAAGGGACAGCTAAGAGGAACTAATGCAAAGAGAGGACTCACTGGAAAAGACCCTGATGCTGGGAAAGACTGAAGGCAAAAGGAGAAGGGGATGGCAGAGGATGAGATGGTTAGATAGAATCACTGATGTAATGAACATGAATTTGAGTAAACTCCAGGAGACAGTGGAGGACAGGACGGCCTGGCGTGCTATGGTCCATGATGTCACGAAGAGTCAGACACGACTAAACGACTGAACAACAACAACAACAACAACAAAAACAACAACAACAACAAAAGAGGAACTCTATTTTTTGTGATCACAGATAAGTGAAGATATGATTACCCAGGTGTCTTCACTCCCTGTTTTCTCTAATAAATGATATAGCTGCTTCTCAGGTACAGGTCTGGTGGCAGTTCAGCACTATGGCAGATATAAGAGAGGAAAACATTAGTCATTCCCCAAGCCTCACGGGAAAGGGCAACAACTGGCCAATGGGACAATTTTGCTGCATGTCAGTGTGTGTTTTCAAAGGAAAAACGCATTAGCTTCTGGAAGTAAAAAGCCAAGCAAGAGTAATGGGGAAGACACAAAATCATCTATCTTTTGCTAGTTTTTCAAAAGAGAAAAAGAGATGTTTGCCATTTAGAAACCCTTAGAAATGAGCAATTTTGACCAAAAGAGCAATTATTTCTTTGTTGTGTTAGTGAAGGAAAGAAAGAAAGGTCACTTAGTGAGAAGAATTAAAAATCAGCAGGGGAGACTGTGAGTTCTGGTCCCGCCTTAGGCATGAAAGCTGGCTGGGTGACCTTGGGCCAGTCCCTCTCTCTCAGCCCAACTCACCTCACAGGGTAGTATTAGGTATGTTCTTGAATTATTTATAAAAATAATAAAGGCAGGATAAAATTAATTCAATAAATAAATATAATAGCCAATTATATTTATAGCAAATAGTGGCAAGTAGTGGTCTACTATTATATATAAGTAGAGAAAAATACATACATGCACCATCTATATGCATCCACACTCACACCCACACACCAAAATCAATATATTATAATATAAATAATCTCTGTCTGTCTGTCTGTCTGTCTGTCATCTATTCTCCAAACAAACTTCCCAGATATTTATTTATTTTATCTTATTTATACCCCGCCTATCCCCTCCCTACTGGAGGGCTCTAGGCGGCTTACAACATCAGTATACATTAATTTATACATCATCAAGTTATACATCATATATCATATAGTTTATACCCGCGCGACAGGGAGAGAGGAAGGGAACCGGCTCTTCTGCTGAAGGCATTGGACTGCAAGTCCCAGAATGCCTCGCTCCGAGCCGGCTGCTGATGTCCAGGAAGCTGGTGTCTCCGGATCCGTCATCCTCCATCGTCCTCCGCCGACATCGCTGCACTTCCAGGTCTTTTTGGAATCGAGGACGACTCTCCGCTGGACGCCCGCAAATTGCCCCACGTGAGTGGTACCCATTAATCTACTTGCTATATTAGCTTTCGAATCGCTGGGTTGGCAGAGAGCTAGGGCAAGTGATGAGAGCTCACCTCGTCACGCGGTTTCGAACTGCCAACCTTATGGTCGGCAGTCTAACGGCTCAGCGGTTTAACCCGCTGAGCCACCGCGCCCCGGCTGGTACTCTTGCTGGGGACCTCATTGCTCTCTGGAATTCAGAAGTGACTACGGTACTAGCCAATATTGTTCTCATGCAGCTTCTTCTGAGTCACAGTTCCCAGGGACTTCTAAAAAATGAAGTAACTCAAGAGATACTATAGCAATGCTGGCAGAGAACATATTTCTAAACCCATGATCAACAGTATTCCAGGCTGATAAGAAAGATGAACTGGCCTTTCTTTTCTGTTTTTATTGGGTCAGCAGGCTCAGGTCCAGCGGCCTTGTTCAGGGTACTTAGAGGTTGGGTTGTTACTTTGGTAATGGAGCACTTGGTTAGTGTGGGTTGTTTTTCGATAGACTTGTGTTTCTAATTTGCCATTGTTTCCTCTGCTGATGAGGATATCCAGGAAGGGTAGTGTGTTGTTGTTTTTTTCTTCCCTTGTGAATGTTATTCCTTTGAAGATGTTGTTGATTGTTTTATGTGTCTTCTCTAGTTGTTCCTTTTTTTATTATGATGAAGGTGTCATCTACATACCAGATCCATACTTTTGGTTGTGGAAGTGGTATAGTTTCTAGATGCTGCATTAGAGTCTCTGCTATGAGTCCTGAGACTGGTGATCCCAACGGTGTTCCTCTGATTTGTTGGTATATCTGTCCATCAAACTGAAAGTAGGTAGTAAGGCAGAGGTTGGTGAGGTCCATGATTCTGGATATTTCTATCTTAGTATATTAGTTTAGGTCGGGTGTGTTGTATAGTACACATGGATTCTCTTGCTAGTTCTGGGTCTATGGAAGTAAAGAATGCTGTGACATTGAATGAAACTGTAATTTCATCTTCATCTATTTTTAGTTCTTTGATTTTCTGGAGGCACTGTAGAGGGGAGTTGATAGAATATTTGCTCTCCTCTATGAGATTTGTTGGGATTTCTGTGAGATTCTCTGTGAGATTTTGTTGGGACCTGGATAGGGGAAATCAACTCCTCCTGTTACAGCTATGCTGAAGTCACTGTATTGGTTACCGTGGCCTCTGACTCCAATTCAATATGACGTTTTAATCTTTGAAACCCTACATGGTTTAGTACTCATGTAATTGCAGGATTGTCTCTCTGAAACAGAATCACTCCTCCAAGAGAGCTACATAGGGCGCTTCTCCATGTTTTGTGAAAGGAATGGGGGGCTGGAGGTGTGCCTTCTTAGCAGCGATTCCCCTGTTATGGAATATTTTTCCCCTGAGGTACAGTGAGTTCCCACCTTTCGTATACTTGGTTAAGCAGTTGAGATATGTGAAGATATGTGCTGCCTAAATCTGTGTATTACTATTTTAACATTCCTACTTAGGGTTAAGTATGCTGGCTGGTGCTTCTCTTGGGCTGGCAAGGCATGATATTCCTCCCTCAATTCAGCTTCCCATAGAAGCTATCTGCAATAGGTAGACATGATCCTCGATGTTCATCTTCTTCCTTCATTGGTGGGTCTTCTCCAACCTGCACACAGCTCCACTTCGTACGTTTTGCCCTAGGCTTTTCTGGAAACAAAAAACCTTCAACGGATAATGCTGTCTAGAATCCATCTTGATTTACCCCATTATTCATTCAAAAAGTCTCTTTCCATAAATCTCCAGTTCTTTCCTCCCCTTTGCCAGCACAGCATCAGCCCTCCTCATTTTTCCTATGGGAATGTCTATGAGAAAATATGATATCTGCCCAACTCTCCATTGGGTATGTGCAGAATAGCAGGTAGCCATGGGCTGAAACATGCTGTCATACAGCTATTTTGGCCATTGAGCAGGTAGTGATACTTGGATGGCCTTGTCTGCACTGGAAATCTAAGCAGGGATATGTCTGTTTAGTACTGGAAGAGAGATTTCCAGGGAATCCTACTAATGTAGGCTATACTGGGGAGTTAAAACATCCCAGAAGAATATTGCTGTTAAGAAAATTGCTTTCATATGCTCATGAAGTCATCAAGAGTCAAGCTCAATTTTCAGGAGATTTTGGTCTTGTTATGGTACTGCCGTTTCAATCTTTTCTGTAAGAATTCCCACAGCAACATCTTTTTTTGCTGCTCTTGTATACTGTGCTGAAATTTCAGTGAGCTTTTAGCCAAAAAAGGCAAACGCTTTGCCTTGTATATTTACATTCAGTGCAGACTATCAGGCAATTGGCAGGTAGTAAGCAATCTCTTGGAGGAAAGAGAAGAAATAATGACAAATTACCAAATGAAAAGCTCTACTGGGACTACTTCCCTACCTTTCGTTTATTTTTCTCTTTGTTCTAGAATTTCCTTCGCTTCGATCCCAATGGATGGGAAATCATATATTAGCAGAGGTATTGGTGTATCTTCTCCTTTGTTCCAGAGAATTGTCAAAAATGAGAGTGTTTGGGATCTGATGGATTGGAATGCTCAATCAACTTGTTTGATAGGGGCCTGAAATCCATCCCACATATTTATGCTTTCTCTACCCCACTGTAGTAGTGGAGATGCCATGGAATGAGGTTTCTTAGCATGGTCCTCCCCTTCAAGGAGAAATGCAAAATCATAATGTTGGAATGACAACAATAGCAATATTATGTAATTTGGTTTGTCTTGTACTCAAGCACTTTATTTTCATAGTACCAAGTAAGCATCAAAAACTGAAAAGTTATTGAGTTAACAGGTTTCCTTCTCTCCTTTTGTTGACCTCTCAATGCTGGATAAATACCCTTTTTATTTCCCCAGGCCATTTAACTGGTTTCATGGCTCACCTTAAATCACTTTTACATCTGCTATTAGGCTGCTCTTATGTTTTATTCTACTTTTTGTCCTTTTTTCTACATTATGATTGTTTTAAGGATATGTCTTTGCTTATGATAACTGCCAAAGGAACTTGATTAACTTCACTTTAGACTATCTGCCTCTTGGATTTTATTGTATTTTTATTGTAATTTATTGCATTTGTATTTTTATCACGGTTTTTATTGTACTTTGTTGATATTGTGTTGTGAACCGCCCAGAGTCCCTCCTTGAGGGGGAGATGGGCGGTTATAGAAATTCAACAAATAAATAAATAACGGGTGGGACTCAGATGACTCAGATAAAGAGATAACATAGGTCTGGGGGTATATTTGCAATAGTATTGGAAATTTGCAAGATACTGTGCAAGCCCAAGACTAGAACTAAAATAAATAAAGAAGATGCATTTGCAACAAATGAAACAGCAGGGCAAAGCACTGTCAGGATGGAGGCTGAGTCCGATGAGTCCGATTTCGAAATAGAAGGGCCATTAGCATTTGAAGCGGGGAAAGACGAGTATGGCACGAATTTTGAATCAGCTTCTAAACAGCTGATTGGAGGCAGCTCAGAAGGAGACTCGCCTCTACCTATCAGCATGCAAGAACGGAGGTGGGAAAGGCAGGCAGAGCAACGCGAGGCGCGATTGGTCCCTGCTCACAAATGGTGTGAAAATCAAAGGGATAAAAGGCGAGCGCAGCGGGCAACCATTGCCAGAGACAACCGTTCACATTCCGTACCGCATCCTGAAGTGAACTGAGATTTCATTGCCGTGCCAGCACCTCCGCTCAGACCTAGCCCTGCTGCCACGCCAGAGCCCTGCTTTCCAGCTCAGCCCAGCTTCGCGCCAGAACCCTGCCTCGCTGATCAGCCGAGCCCCGTGCCAGAATCCTGCCTTGCCTTTGCACCAAACCTCGAGTCGCAACCTTGTCTTGCTGTTGCCATGCCGAGCCCCGTGCCGGAACCTTGCCCTGCCTTTGCACCAAGCCTCGAGCTCCAACCTCGCCTTGCTACTGCCGCACAGAGCCTTGCGCCAGAACCGTCCCTCGCCGCTGCGCCGAACCCCGTGCCGGAACCTTGTATTGCAGCCATGTGGTGGCTGCCCGTGTGCGCGCCAACCAGGAGCGGACCACCGTAAGCCGCATGAACTCTGTGAGCACCTTGTGACACTCTTTTTTCTTTAGTTATACAGTATTTGTGTGCTTTCTAAATAAAGACTTATTCCACGCTTTCCCTGCTTCGGGTCTTAGTCGGGACAGGACAAGCACCACCATCAATGCTCTGGCTAGAAACAAGTTGCCAAAGAATAATATCAGCAACTCTGTGTTACAGTATGTGTTCATTCAAACAGACCAAGCATTCCCTACATTTCCTGGGCCAGCAACTTTTTCTGGTTTGTTTCACGGATGCCATTCTCTCACGCACCAGGGAATCAGCCCATATTGTCAGACAGACCAGCTAGAAGGGTTGGTATTTAAGGTTCAGCATTATTCCTATTCACAGGGAGGCATACATGACTGTACA
Source organism: Charina bottae (assembly GCA_023362775.1). Classification (NCBI taxonomy): domain Eukaryota; kingdom Metazoa; phylum Chordata; class Lepidosauria; order Squamata; family Charinaidae; genus Charina; species Charina bottae. The sequence goes on from JALMGJ010000003.1 coordinate 139,990,581, forward strand.
CCTCTGGCTTTACCCAGAACTGACAACTGGTGGAATTATCTTTGGCTTCTTGTGGGAATGAGCAGAATCTTTCCACACACCTTAATCAGTAGCATTGGAAAACAAGTAGTGACCTTTTCCAACAGTCTCTCATTCATTGTACTTCGCCTGTTCGTACCCTCGAAGGATTAAACTCGAACCTCTCACCAACTGGATGGCCCTTATAAACAACATGAACATTTAAAGAAGGGCAGAAATGCAGGCTTTGCTTGAGCAGCACTAAGCATATGGCATGAACAGCAGTGACATAACTCTGTCAAGGGAAGCCTTTGCCCTTTCCTTCACCCTTCACAAAGTGGTGTGTTGATGAATAAGGTATGATACTCAGCTTGTGAATTGGTGTGTAAAGTTCAAGTTCCCAGAGAGGGGGGAATGACCTCTGTACTTCTTTTAGAAAACCACTTGGGTCTTTTTCATATCTCTCTGTTGCAGAGCAAAACTTTTTGTATAATTGAGAACTTTGTAGGCAGGGATCACCTTCCTTTCCTCCTGTCTTATTCAGTAAGATGCATATTACAAGATGATTATAATCAAGCATTTATGCTGTGGAAGAACACTTTCTATAAGAAGAGATGAACTACAGTCTCTCTCTCTCGCCACCCTTTTATCAATATCCACCTTTGATTCCACATTCTTATACAATTACAAACATTCGTCAAACAGAGCAAAATGTCCCTCATTCTGAGAAATCTGAAGGCAGATAAAACCATGTATTTGTCTTTTTGGTGGTTTCATTTTATACCACTAAACTTGTATGACTGCTGGTGGTTTGCAAGTATAAAAAAAAAACACAACAATTTTTTTACAAAAATCACAGTATCAAGTCAATGCTGACATTAAAATAAACAATAGCCAACAATAATCATTATTCCTGAATTAGAAGCAACTTTCCATTTAAACAAAGAGAGAAAGGATCATAGGAGAAAATACTTCGTATGATTTTCAGAATGATTTCACAATAGGCAAGTAGTGAAAGATTCAATCTGTAAGAAGGATAGGCAATACTTGATGGATTGGGGGTATATCTTTAACCTTTCCAATGCTTGCAAGAAGCCAATATGATGTATCAGGAAAGGGCTGCATCGACTGAGTTCCTCCTTTTTATGCCTTGAAGGCTTTAAAGATGGGAAGGAAACAGTTTCCATACCTTCCCCTTCCCCTCCTTTTTCCTCTGTAAAAGACAGCCAAAATTGTACCACTGGTTTTGAGGGCCACATAGGTAAATTCTGATGGCATTATTTTCCCTGCATTCCAGAGAACTTCCACTCCCATTTCCACCCTTAACTTTGCCATGAAAAAAGAGCAAGGTGCTCCTGAAAATCAGCTGACTGTTGACCATGTGACATTGGCATTCATAAAAGATTGCATGGAGCCCATCTCTGCTGCATAAGAGTACTTTTAAAAACAAATTAACATTATATGAGCACAAAGAGATAATTATATTCAGTGTGAAGAGCTGGCTTTTTCCTTAGAAGTTTGAAAGATAAAACTCTTTCAACAATTTATGTCAGAATGAACTCATCTTAATGCAAATGCATTTTTGCATGCCACTAGCTCTAAATAACCATCAAACATAAAACAACTAAAGGTGTATACAGATCTTTTCTTAAGGGCTCAGAGTAGCTTTATGTAAAGAAATTATCTTGCAATTTATCATCACTCTCACTGATTGGAAAGGAAAGACATTACTTTCGGTTCATGGTTGGGATTCTTGCTCCTATTTTTGTTAGGAGGTGGGCAAAGTGTAAGTGTCCTATAATTTATCATGCATTCATCTTCCAAAACTCCACAGCCTGCCTGATTTCCAATATTTTAATTTGTTCCTTAAGGAAGCATGTCCTTAGAAAATTTCCATCCAGCATTCATTGCAGACTAGGAATTCAGGAACTACAGCCCCAACACATTTGGAGCACATCAGGTTAGGGAAGGCTGGGACAACTGAAAACTATTCATGTGAAGTGAATTGGCAAACACAAATGATCTCTACGTGATTACTATAACTCCAGAGGTACCAACTTTCTTTTATTATTTTCTTTTATTTCTTCTTATTACCTTCTGATATTTTCTACCTCAGCTTTCCCAACCTGGGCACCCTCCAGATGTATGGACTTGTCTCAGAATTCTTGACATTAGCCATACGAGCTGGAGAATTCCTGGAGTTGAAGTCCTGACATCCAGCTTGGAGAAGGTTGGACAAAAGGACCGAGTCTAAAGTGAACACTAGAGAGGTGCATCTATGAAAATTTAATCAGCAAATGAATCAATTATTCATGCACATTAAAAAAAATAGTTGGGTGACTGCCTTAGTCACGATGTTGTTTCTGAATCTAAAGTGATATTTTTAAGAATTCACGTGGAAGACAGCTTGACTTTGCTAACATGACAGGAAGATGGAGTCAGCAGTTCCAACGGCATCTCTGTCATTGCTTTCTGTGATATTCTCTGGCACTTTCAAAGTGAAGCCAGACTTGTTTTGATATGTAATGTTTTCATAAAGAAGAACTTTCCCTTTTGGAATATAGGAAGAAAAAGAAAACTTGTGTCTTTGAAATAGCCACTAGCAGCCAGCTGTTGATAAGAAATGGTCCTAATAGTTAAATTGTTCTACTCTGGACAAGATGGTTTTCTCCCTCCAAAAGGATGTTGATAGGATGTCATCATTTCAGCTGTTTGGTCACTTCCTTACTTTTCTCTCAAGAGCAACTGATTTCACATCTAGGACAAAAGGGAAGAGAAGGGAATCCTTTTAGTTCTAGGAAGGAGAAGGAAAATAATTTTAAATTCAAGTACTAAAAATCCAGAAAACAAATGGAATAAAACCTTGAAAACTATCATGGGAACACAAAGGTATCTTAGCAACCATTCAGTCTTGCACATTGCAAAGATTTTGATCAGAAATTTACTCATCAAATGCAGCTTAAAGGGTAATTATATAAAATAAGGGGTGTTGGAGGTGGGGGAGAAAAAAATGACAGAGAAAGTATAAAACCCAGTATAGAGATCCAAATAAAATAAGCCATTCAGTCCAATTCAATTTATCTGAGCAGAATTCACTTGAGATAAAAGGGTCTGAGATAAAGAAATCTTCAGACTCTTTAGTTCTTAGTGAGGGGTGGCCAAAGAATAGGGCCCCGTTTGTGGTTGATGAAACATCCTGAAATTGTGCTGCCAAAAATTAGGTGGCAAAATCAGCAATTTTCAGAAGGGTGATTTTCATTCAGGGTAGAAATGGGAGTGCATTGCTTCTGTGAAGCAAGTGGTTAAGGTGCTGGGCTAGAAACCAGGAGTCTGTGAGTTCTAGTCCTGCCTTAGGCATAAAAGCCGGCTGGGTGACCTTGGGCCAGTCCCCCTCTCTCAGCCCAACTCACCTCACAAGGTTGTTGTTGTGGGGAAAATAGGAGGAGGAAGGAGTATTAGGTATGTTCACCGCCTTGAGTTATTTATAAAAATAATAAAGGTGGGATAAAAATTAAATAAATAAATAAAAAATAATCTCCCAGGCCTAATTAAGCAAAATTGTACCTGTGTTCCTCTAGATGTTGCTGACCTGCAATTCCCAGCAACCAACAAAACCTGACAAATAGTGAAGCATATTTGAATAGTGGGAGTTGATTTGTTACTATAAACCTTGTTTTTATAGACATAGTTAAAAATCTGGCTGTTACCACTGGATTAGGATTAGGATTAGGATTAGGATTTTATTTTATTTTATTTTATTTTATTTTATTTTATTTTATTTTATTTTATTATTTTATTTTATTTTATTTTATTTTATTTTATTTTATTTTATTTTATTTTATTTTATTTATTTTATTTTATTTTATTTTATTTTATTTTATTATTTTATTATTTTATTTTATTATTTTATTTTATTTTATTTTATTTTATTTTATTTTAATTTTTTATTATTTTTTTATTTTTTATTTTATTTTAATTTATTTTATTTTTTTTAATTTTTTAATTTTAATTTTTATTTATTTTTTTATTTTTATTTTTATTTTTATTTTTTAAATTTTTATTTTTATTTTTATTTTTTAAATTTAAATTCTTCATATTTCTATCACTGCCCATCTCCCCCAAAAAGGGGACTCTGTGTGGTTTACAATAAAATCAAAAATTTTCATCTGCAAGTAAAATTTTTACATACTGTCTTCCTGGTTTGGATTTTAAAATCAGCCAGATAACTTCCTGCCGAAGACTCTCATAAAATTCACAATACAATAAAATGTGATCCACCATTTCAAGATCAGTACTATTATAGGGACAGAATCTTTCAGAGATGGGAATTTTTTGAAATCTACCATGTAGCATATTTGATGGCAACGCATTTAATCTGGTTTTTGAAAAGGCTATTCTGTATTTACTTAAATATAAGCTATTCAGATATTTAGGGAGTTGAAAAATATTGTTGTTTATTCATTCAGTCGTTTCCGACTCTTCGTGACTTCATGGACCAGTCCACGCCAGAGCCCTCTGTCGGCCGTCACCATCCCCAGCTCCCCAATGGTTGAGTCTGTCACCTCCAGAATAGCATCCATCCATCTTGCCCTTGGTCGGCCCCTCTTCCTTTTGCCTTCCACTTTCCCTAGCATCAGCTTCTTCTCCAGGGTATCCTGTCTTCTCATTATGTGGCCAAAGTACTTCAGTTTTGCCTTTAATATCATTCCCTCAAGTGAGCAGTCTGGCTTTATTTCCTGGAGTATGGACTGGTTTGATCTTCTTGCAGTCCAAGGCACTCTCAGAATTTTCCTCCAACACCACAGTTCAAAAGCATCTATCTTCCTTCGCTCAGCCTTCCTTATGGTCCAGCTCTCGCAGCCATAGGTTACTACAGGGAATACCATTGCTTTAACTATGCGGACCTTTGTTGTCAGTGTGATGTCTCTGCTCTTAGTTGAAAAATATATCTGTAGTTAATTCCAAAGGTTACAGGTACACACAAAACTTTGGCTTTAGCCATTAATCCCTGTACTGAATTATCCCAGATTCAGATGTATCTGAATTGGCCATAAATAAAATTGACTGATATTCATTTTGATTTATACCCACTGACAGACTCATTCATATGACTCACTCTCATTTAGTTTTCTTTAAAGGTATTTAAATATCTAGCCACAAGTGAGTGTACTAACTCTACATTTACTGTATATATGTACATGAATTCTGAATGTTTATTAAGAGACAAAGCCTAAGAATATGCTTTTGAAAGCTTCATTAAGGAATGTAAAATTTCAGTCTCTCTAGGTGGCACTGTTGAACTATACCAGAATATGAGGATTTACCACACCAGGTCACATTTGACCAAACTAACCTGGTGCCCACAGAAGTTCTTGAGACAGATTTATGCTACAATTTATGCACAGAAAATAAGCATCAGAGATGAATGAGAAACTCTAGAAAGAACAGATTCTGCATACATAGAAATGCTAAATGCATAAGCTAAGATGATTATAAGTATGTCTAAGCCACAACAGTTGATTGCCCTTGGCCAAATGGAGGGTACATTCTTTTTTAGACTCTCTGCAATTTTAACTAGGTGCTTCTTTCTCCTCCTTTTTCCAAGGCTTAATGACATCTAGCTTTGCATTTCTCAAAGTTAGTGTGAGGTGGCAGCAGGTTATTAATATATTTGACGTTATTGCCCTAGGAAAATCTAGCTCCCAATATATCTCCCACACCATCTTCCTCTCCATATTCTATCACTTCCCCCTTCATGTGTCTCCAGGAGATGGAGAAGCAGCTGGGGACCTGGTCCCTGCACCTCCATCTTTGGTCATCCAAAACTCAAGACTCCCCCCTCTGACAAGTCCCTCTCCTCTCCATAGTCAGAATTACTGGCCATAGCAGAGACCTCTCCATACAGCCAGTCAGACAGTTTGTGTTTTTGAGAGTAAAGGAAATTGTGAAGGAGGCAGAGTGCATGCACATCGATCATGGCCTCCCAAGAATTCTTAGTTTCTGAGAAGCTTTCCAATGACTCAAATACTCAGGTTAGCTCCTCCTGTTCCAAGAATGAAACATGTGTTCCATTTCAAATTCCTCCACATCAATATTAGAGGAGAGTGGCAGAAACAAGGTATGTAAGGGGAAGGAGAATCTACTTGAACCAGTAGGGTATAGTGGAAAACTGGTTATACAGTATCTTCATTAGGACAAGTTACTGAAAACACAGGACCACTGGATTGACTTATGTCACAATAAGGAGAAGTACAACAAAGATATCATTATGCATCTTAAAAGGTTGTAAAATAGGGAGTTGCTAGGTAGAAAGCAAGACATGATCTCCAACAATGAAAGAAGGACTTTCCTACCAATAATGGTTATCTGATCACCTGTGGAAGGTCTTGGTGTAGTCTAGCTCTTCCTGAAGGAGGTGTTGAACTTCCTAAAGCCCCTGAAGAAACCAGGAAGCTTTTGGGTCAGTGGTAGCCATAGGTGGCCTCAAAGGATAGTCATCTGGGACAAGGTCTGGACTCCTCTTTTCCCAACTTCTGCAAAGTTGAAATATTGGGAGGACAAATTTGGGATCCCCTCTCCTATATAGCAGAGATTGATAGGGGTCTGAGCCCTTGCAGCTAGGAGTCCTGTACCAGGGGACAGAACATTTGTGTCATTTTAGTTCCAATGAATGTGGATTGTGCATCTGAAGCCCAGGTGAGGCCCAGTAGAGTTGAAAGGACTTAGGGCAGTTGTAGTGCTTCAGTGTGCTTGGTGATTGGACCAGAATGCAGGAGCCAACCATAATGGGAGGGAGATAGCTCAGTAAGTAAAGCATATTTGTATGATTCTAAGTGATTCTGAAATTATAGTAGTATTGGCTGTAATTCTTAACACAAACAAATGGTGCCACTGTTAGAGCCTGTAGCTGGAGTCTGGTGCCAGTCTGGGTTTGCAAAGTAACTGGATGACTAAATAATAATGAGCCTGGGTCTGTTCAATGTCTAGTTGCCTTACACTCAGAACCCTTGGGCATTGGGAATGCATCATTTCCTGACATATCTGATCAAGAGCAGATAAGGCATCTGCTGACACAATTATAGGATAAACTGAGACTTTGGGTGCAGAGGGATTTAGCAGGACACCTTCATACAAAATGGCCATATTTGCCACAATACAAATATAGGCCCTGTGTGCAATGGCACAACTTTTCTTGAGTAGTGAGCAAAAATGTGCTGTTTCTCAGCTTCATGGATTAAACTTCTAAAGGGAAGTAGAAGAGAATGAACGTAAGCAGTGATATCTTCTTTTCCTACTCATGCTCACCTGCAACTCTTTAAGGCTTTCATAATTGCCCAGATAGACTTGGATGAATGTACTTATTGTATCTGGGGTGCCCTGATGCACTAGTTCATCTCATATTTCATTCTTAAATTAGTCAATTAAGCCTCTCACATTCTAACACACATTATTGCTAACAGTTGAAACCCTACCATTCTCCCACACTGAATGTTTATCCTGATGGCTGTCATTTGCCTGGCATAATCCTCAGAGCTCTCAGGTGTGAAGTGAAATTACCATAATTATCCAAGGTTGGACTGTCCTAGATAAGTAAGAGGAATTGCCCTCTGCTTCTCAATCATGAGACTTATTAAGAAACCCACCCTGGCTTGTCAGTGGGGAAATCCACTGGTCTCAAAAAGATATACAGCTCACTCTGAGCAAAGAAAGTATAAAGTTGCTGGAGGTTCCATCATATTTATCTGGCAAAGAAGCAGGCACCCCATGCCAAACTGTCCTTTAGCAGCTATTGCTGTCCCTACTTCAGGGTCTTCAGTGGGCTTCTCTATGCTGTTGGTGGGTTCTGCTGCATCTGATGAGCTAACTGGTTCATGATCTGGGCTAGCTGGTCCATTTGGGTAGTCACCTGGTGATGGTAGTGGAGAAAGGTGATGGTTAACAGTCATTACAGTCCTTTGGGGATCATTCACCATTAATCTGACTGTAGGGTGTGTGAAATAAGAAGTTGTCCCATGATGTGACAGATTACTTTTTTTAGCTGCCTCAGACTTGGCTAAAATTTCCCAGATTCTTGAAATGGCATGCTAATTTAGAAGTTGGAATACAAACTCATGCTGAGTGTTCATACTTAGAATAAAAGAAACACATTTTAAGTTGTTTTGTATTGTATATAGAACATATCTTGAATTTCACATATGAAACAAATGCTCTTGTATTCCATGCTCTTTTGTCACCTTGTCCGTTCCAGGTGGAATATTAGCTTTCGAATATTCCAGCTTAGAGTAATGCAGCAGCAAGGACTGACATGTCCATGCTATCAGTGCTTAACCTAGACAAGATGTTCTAGGGACTATTGGAAGAAAGCAAAAGGAGCATGTGGGCACTGAGAGGACCATGCCATATCTAACTGCTGTTGGTGAGAGACTAAAAACGAAGACCAGGAATTGGTTTAAGGGACTCAAAACTAGATAGCAGCTCACTGTTGGTGTTAGAGGTGTCCACAGAATCATCTCCTTTCATCAAAATGAGGAAGGATAGGATTAGCCCTCACCTCGATTCCCCTCCTTGTGGGTGCCTCTGGTTGATGCTTATGCTGCTGGAGCTGGAGAGAATATTTCAGTGCCTGCCTTTGTTACTTCTCCTTTATAGGAGGAAGGAAGGAAGGAAGGAAGGAAGGAAGGAAGGAAGGAAGGAAGGAAGGAAGGAAGGAAGGAGGATTAATTCTTCCAATTATGGTGTTATTTTGTGGGTATGGATAGTGACATTAAGATATTGAAGTGTTTGTGTCCTTGCATCTTTTTTTCAGCCAGGTGGGTGGTAGGGGGAACCACATGATGCAGGGAGGGCAGTTTTGAAGTCAAAAAACCAGACGGAGATGTCTTTAACCCACCTTCCTTCTTCTTGGACTGTCTACCTTTTAACGAAGATGATGATAATAGATAGATAGATAGATAGATAGATAGATAGATAGATAGATAGATAGATAGATAGATGATAGATAGAGGAAGAAGAGAAGGAGGAAGAGGAAGAGGAAGAAGGCATGATACCAATTTTGCCAAGAAATCAGCTCATTTTAGGATATTTGAGTATATGCATTTATAAATTATAAATTGCATTTATGCAATTTGCATATTAATAAAGCAGTTCTTGAGATGGCAAGTGCTTTATTTTGTAACTTTACTTTCCAGTTCCCATATACAGTATATTTGTGATTGATGGCCCATTTGCAGATGTACTGTTAATTTTTTCTATTTTTAAAGACTCCTGGCTGTGCAAAAAAAGCAAAGCCCATTCAAACATATAGTATGAAGAGAAATGTTTATTTAGGTCGGTCATCTATTTTACCTAAAAAAATTGCCAGGCTGAAACATTTTAATTCATTTACAGTCAGAAAATGTCCTCAAAAGAAGGATCCCCAAATATGTAATTATAATTTTTCTTAAGAAAATGAGAACAGTCCAACTAACTTTTTTCCTGGTCTGTGGAACAGTTTCACAAACATTTTCTTTTCTAAATAAATGAATATTGATTTTAAACCCTTTGGGCAGAGAGATCAGTCCTGTCCTATACATCTATTGGATAGCCAACCTTACAGTTGAAAGGGCGTTCTTAGTTTCTTCATCCGCCAGCTAACTATCACACTTAGGCATGTGGTGATGTAAAAACAATGTGTTTGTAAAAGGGAATTTAATTCCACAAAATTGTGCCAAGTATAATTACATTTAGAGGGTCCCCACATTAGTTGCTTTTACAGATTCTAATGTGCCACTTAAGTACCAAGTTCCAGCAATAACTCATTTTGAATTTAAAAATTTCGTGATGTGATGAAGCTATGGGAATTCCATAAGGATATGCTAGAGTGTGAGTGCTGCCACAACCATGGTTTTCCTATCCCTAATTTACAACAATGTTCTCCAACAAGGTCCTCACCATATCTGTCGGGCTGATGATGCTGAGAGCTGTAGTCCAACATAGGTGAAGGACATGCTGTTTGGTGTGTATATTTGAGTAGTGGAAGGAAGAAACATAATTCAGATAGACATCTTACATTGCACATGACCAATGGAAAGATATTCAGCAGAAGAAATCCAGCAAAATGTATCTATCAATGACGTTTCATTTTTCCTACATACATTGACATCCTGTCATTATTCCCTCACGAACCTGAAGGCTGCACAGTTGATGTTTCCAGGGAGTCAGAGCCATTTGGAGGACACATTTCTTTGTCAATGGCTAATGGACTAATTCAGTGTTAGAATTTTTTTATAAACTATAATAATAATAATAATAATAATAATAATAATAATAATAATAATGATGTTAGAGAAAGGAATTTAAAAGCTGTTTGGAATATGATCTGTATTGGCTTTGAGGACAATTTAAATTTGTCACTTGGCAAAACCAATCCTCATTTTTAATAAATGGACCAAAAATAAGGATGAAATCTTGTTTTTAGCTAACAAAGGTACTTTTGGGGACATTTTACTTCCTTTGCACCACTCAGTTACTTGGCAACTAGAAATTTGTTCCTTTGGAATTCTCAGTTCAAGTGGATACCTGACCAAATGACCAAGAAGTGAACATTCATTACAGTGAAAAAGAGGAAATCAGAGGGAACTTTAATATAAATCCCACTGATTAGCTTACCTCAAGCTCTGATTGACTGAAATTTGGGGAATGCAAATAGAGCAAGTGTTCTACCAGTTTGTAGACAATTACTTTTAAAATGGTTTTACAGTTATTTATTTATTAAAAATAAAATAACTGTAAGATGCCAGGCTTGTCGATCAGAAGATCGCAAGTTCGGAGGTTCGAATCCCTAGCCCCGTGTGACGGAGTGAGCTCCCTCACTAGCCCCAGCTCTTACCAACCTAGCAATTCGAAAGCATGAAAATGCAAGTAGATTAATAGGTACCACTTTGGTGGGTAGGTAACAGCGTTCCGCGTGCGTCATGCAGCCACATGACCGTGGAAGCGTCTTCGGACAACGCTGGCTCTTCGGCTAACAAACGGAGATGAGCACCGTCCCCTAGAGTCGGACACGACTGCACAAATGTGTGGGGGGAACCTTTACCTTTTTTACTTCCTTCTCCTTCTGTTGCTATCACCCCAGGATTACACAGGGATTGATATCTTAGATTGAGCATGGGGATTGCAGAAGGACTGAAACTTATTTATAACAACAGGTAAGTAAGAAGGTCACCATAGATGAGAAGTGACTGTGCCTAATAGCTATTTACTTCAGGAGGCATGGGGACCTAAATAATTAATGTTGAACTGAAATCTGCTTTGCTATTTCTCAAATATTTTTTTCTTCTGTGAAAGAAAGAATCTTCTGTTTTTCTACCTTATTTTCAGGTTGCTTGAGGATGGGGGTTTTTTTTTTGCATTTCTCTTTGAATGCTAGCAATTGGGGAGGGTAATGATAACTCTGACTCTCAGAATGAAAATGACCATTTCCAAAATGTTACAGAATAAAACCGATCGACATCTCTGTGGTATCAAATAAGTGATTAGCATCCTCCCCATTAGACCAACACTTGGTAAGAAAAAAGATCAAAGGCAACAGGAGGCCTTGTTTCAACATTTTGTTGTTGTTGTTGTTCAGTCGTTTAGTCGTGTCCGACTCTTCGTGACCTCATGGACCATAGCACGCCAGGCCTTCCTGTCCTCCAGTGTCTCCCGGAGTTTACTCAAATTCATGTTCATTACATCGGTGATGCTATCTAACCATCTCATCCTCTGCCGTCCCCTTCTCCTTTTGCCTTCAGTCTTTCCCAGCATCAGGGTCTTTTCCAGGGAGTCCTCTCTTCGCATTAGGTGGCCAAAGTATTTGAGCTTCAGCTTCAGCATCTGTCCTTCCAATGAGCAGTCAGGGTTGATTTCCTTTAGAATTGACTGATTTGACCTCCTTGCAGTCCAAGAGACTCTCAAGAATCTTCTCCAGCACCACAGCTTGAAAGCATCAATTCTTCGGCGCTCAGCCTTCCTTATGGTCCAACACTCACAGCCATACATTACTACTGGGAAAACCATAGCTTTAACTATATGGACCTTTGTTCGCAAGGTGATGTCTCTGCTTTTTAACATGCTGTCTAGGTTTGCCATAGCTTTCCTCACAAAGAGGAACAAGTGTCTTTTAATTTCATGGCTGCAGTCACCGTCTGAATAAGGACCAAGGTATGCATAGCCAGTGTTCAGGGTTCTGTAACCTAAGCCCTTACTCATTGCAGTGAACCTGCCTACTCTTTCTTGCTAGATTGTGAGCTGCCAAAAGGGTTTTGACATGGAGAGTACTCCTGCTGATGTGGATCCACACTCTGATGCCTCTCTGCCTGGTCACACTTCCCAATCCAAATATGAGGATACAGTAGATCCCCTGTTAGTCCTCCAAAGGGATTTAATTGAAACCTTTAAAGCTGCAAACAGATGGAGAAACGATTCTACAGGGAAAGACGGGACATGCACAGATTGCCCTTGGCCATGCCATAATTGCACAGGTGCAGAAATATCATATTCACCCATGAGGACTTCTCTAAAATTCTCTTCTCCTTTGAATCAACTTGGAAAGTAATTTCTCTTTTGTCAGACAGAATAAGAAGTAGTAAGAAAAATTGCAGGATAATTTTTCTACATAGAATTATGGATAACAATCTTTACCAAAGTAATTACTATCTCACAGGCATAGATATACTAGTCTGTTTCCCTCCTGTGTCATAACTTTTGCAGAAGTTTATTCCAATTTCCACATCTGTTATTTCTTCCAACTTAGCACAGACTTTGGATTTAAGTATAATGGGCTCTGAGTGTGATTCTCCAAGAGTTACTGTTTCACAGTTTCCATTCATGTATGACAGCTTTCCTGTACTTGGTGCATTCCATATGTGATGGATTTCAACTTCCAAAATTCCCAGTGATCATGGCCAAAGATATGTACCAGCTCAAGATAGGCTGATGTAGGATTTCCACTTACTTATATTGTTTTTGCTATCTGTGTTCTGCCTTTGCTCTGTGACTTAATACTTTTGACATCTTTATACAGAAAGTCTTATGTATCTGTCTTTTCATTATTTTAATGCATCAATTATCTTCCAGATCACTGAAAGAAACAAAATAGCTTAGTGGCTCAATTGACTTTAATAGAGTTGCTACTGTTCCACAGTGTCATAATAAGAGGTAGCATTCAAGCCAGTCTCAACACTATCCGACAATTAAGCTAATTGAAAAAGCCAAATAAAGTTAACAATCAACAATTATCCAATTAAAATAGGACAAGATCAAATGAATAAATAAGATTAAAGCTCTACAACAATTATTAGAGTGTAGACATAATTGAATTGTAATATTCATCCACATCAAAGCTTATGATAAGGGATTCTAGCAAGCAGACATGTTCAAAGTAAGCAGTTGTTCTGCTTTGTTTTGTTTTTGTTGTTGTTCAGTCGTTTAGTCGTGTCCGACTCTTCGTGACCTCATGGACCATAGCACGCCAGGCCTTCCTGTCCTCCACTGTCACCCGGAGTTTACTCAAATTCATGTTCATTACATCGGTGATGCTATCTAACCATCTCATCCTCTGCCGTCCCCTTCTCCTTTTGCCTTCAGTCTTTCCCAGCATCAGGGTCTTTTCCAGTGAGTCCTCTCTTCGCATTAGGTGGCCAAAGTATTTGAGCTTCAGCTTCAGCATCTGTCCTTCCAATGAGCAGTCAGGGTTGATTTCCTTTAGGATTGACTGATTTGACCTCCTTGCAGTCCAAGGGACTCTTAAGAGTCTTCTCCAGCATCACAGTTCGAAAGCATCAATTCTTCAGCGCTCAGCCTTCCTTATGGTCCAACTCTCACAGCCATACATTACTACTGGGAAAACCATAGCTTTAACTATACGTACCTTTGTCGGCAAGGTGATGTCTCTGCTTTTTAATATGCTGTCTAGGTTTGCCATAGATTTCCTCCCAAGGAGCAAGTGTCTTTTAATTTCATGGCTGCAGTCACCGTCTGCGGTGATCTTGGAGCCCAAGAAAATAAAATCTGTCACTGCTTCCATTTCTTCCCCTTCTATTTGCCAGGAAGTGATGGGACCAGAGGCCATGATCTGAGTTTTTTTAATGTTGAGTTTCAAGCCAGCTTTTGCACTCTCCTCTTTCACCCTCATCAAGAGGCTCTTTAGTTCCTCTTCACTTTCTGCCATTAGGGTGGTATCGTCTATATATCTGAGGTTGTTGATATTTCTCCTGGCAATCTTAACTCCAGCTTGTGATTCATGCATCCTGGCATTTCTCATGATGTACTCTGCATATAAGTTAAATAAGCAGGGTGATAATATACAGCCTTGTCGTACTCCTTTCCCAATTTTGAACCAGTCAGTTGTTCCACGTCCGGTTCTAACTGTTGCTTCTTGACCCACATACAGGTTTCTCAGGAGACAGGTAAGGTGGTCTGGTACTCCCATCTCTTTAAGACTTTGCCACAGTTTGTCATGATCCACACAATCAAAGGCTTTAGCGTAGTCAATGAAGCAGAAGTAGATGTTTTTCTGAAACTCTCTTGCTTTTTCCATGATCCAGCAAATGTTGGCAATCTGATCTCTAGTTCCTCTGCCTCTTCAAAACCCAGCTTGCACTTCTGGTAGTTCTCAGTTCACATACTGCTGAAGCCTAGCTTGTAGGATTTTGAGCATAACCTTGCTAGCATGTGAAATGAGCGCAATTGTACGGTAGTTTGAACATTCTTTGGCATTGCCCTTCTTTGGAATTGGAACGTAAACTGACCTTTTCCAATCCTGTGGCCACTGTTAAGTTTTCCAAATTTGTTGGCGTATTGAGTGCAGCACTTTAACAGCATCATCTTTTAGGATTTTAAATATCTCAGCTGGGATACTGTCTTCTCCGCTACCTTTGTTGTTAGTAATGCTTCCTAAGGCCCACTTGACTTTACTCTCTAGGATGTCCAGCTCAAGACCACACCATCGTATTCATCAGGGATATTAAGATCTTTCTTGTATAGTTCTTCTGTGTATTTTTGCCACCTCTTCTTAATCTCTTCTGCTTCTGTTAGGTCCCTGCCTTTTTTGTCCTTTATCATGCCCATCTTTGCACAAAACATTCCCTTGATATCTCTGATTTTCTTGAAGAGATCTCTAGTCTTCCCCATTCTATTGTTTTCCTCAACTTCTTTGCATTGTTCATTTAAGAAGGCCTTCTTATCTCTCCTTGCTATTCTCTGGAATTCTGCATTCAGTTGTTTATATCTTTCCCTTTCTCCCTTGCCTTTTGCTTCCCTTCTTTCCCCAGCTATTTGTAAAGCTTCATCAGTCAGCCACTTTGCTTTCTTGCATTTCTTTTTCTTTGGGATGGTTTTACTTGCTGCCTCCTGTACAATGTTACGAACCTCCATCCACAGTTCTTCAGGCACTCTGTCTACCAGATCTAATCCTTTAAATCTATTCCTCACCTCCACTGTATATTCATAAGGGATATGATTTAGGTCATAACTGAGTGGTCTAGTGGTTTTCCCTACGTTCTTCAATTTAAGCCTAAATTTTGCGATAAGAAGCTCAGGATCTGAGCCACAGTCAGCTCCAGGTCTTGTTTTTGCTGATTGTATAGAGCTTCTCCATCTTTGGCTGCAAAGTATATAATCAATCTGCTTTCGGTATTGACCATCTGGTGATGTCCATGTGTAGAGTCGTCTCTTGTGTTGTGTTTGCTATGACCAGCTTGTTCTCTTGACAAAACTCTATTAGCCTTTGCCCTGCTTCATTTTGTACTCCGAGGCCGAACGTGCCTGTTATTCTGGTTATTTTTTGACTTCCTACTTTAGCATTCCAGTCCCCTATGATGAAAAGGACATCTTTTTTTGGTGTTAGTTCTAGGAGGTGTTGTAGGTCTTCATAGAACCGGTCAACTTCAGCTTCTTCGGCATCAGTGGTTGGGGCATAGACTTGGATTACTGTGATGTTGCATGGTTTGCCTTGGATTCGAACTGAAAGCATTCTGTCGTTTTTGAGGTTGTACCCCAGTACTGCCTTTCCCACTCTTTTATTGACTATGAGAGCTACTCCATTTCTTCTAAGGGATTCTTGCCCACAGTAGTATATATAATGGTCTCCTGAATTAAATTCGCCCATTCCTGTCCATTTTAGTTCACTGATTCCTAAGATGTCGATGTTCAATGTTGTCATCTCATGTTTGACCACATCCAGCTTACCTTGATTCATTGATCTTACATTCCAGGTTCCTATGCAATATTGTTCTTTACAGCATCAGACTTTCCTTCCACTTCCAGACACATCCACAACTGAGCGTCCTTTCGGCTTTGGCCCAGCCGCTTCACTCTTTCTGGAGCTACTCAGAATTGCCCTCCACTCTTCCCCAGTAGCATATTGGACACCTTCCGACCTGAGGGGCTCATCTTCCGGCGTCATATCTTTTAGCCTTTTGATACTGTCCATGGGTTTTCTTGGCAAGGATACTGGAGTGGTTTGCCATTCCCTCCTCCAGTGGACCACGTTTTGTCAGAACTCTCCGTCATGACCTGTCTGTCTTGACCTGACTTCATTGAGTTACGCAAGCCCATTCGACACTTCAAGGCAGTGATCCATGAAGGGGATCTGCTTTGTTACTATCTGTAAAATGGACTGTCTGCTCCATTTACCTTATGATTTACAATTATTAATTGCCTCAAAAACCCTATTTTCACTTCTCCCAGACTTGTGCCTGTCTTTTCTCTATAGTCCACATAAAATGGTTTAGATCATTAGAAAACCTTCCAGTCTGCACTGCTAAGACAATTCTTAGAAATTAAGACTCATGGAGCTTAATGGGACAGTCTTCCGAGTAAAGATGCATAGGATTGTACTAGAACAAAGAAAATGTGTCAGCAAGAGAACTATCTATCTGAAGAAGCTGGGAGATCTTATTTCTGAAACAAAAAGTTTGGGCTGGCAAAAGTTGTGTGTAAAATGATGCCAACTTTCCTTGATGCCCTGAATCAAAATATTAAAATCGACCCATTTGATTCAACTACTGATTCCCCCAGTGGAAAGGAGCAAGAATACATTTCTAGAAGCCCATCTAGATTGAACCAGCTTTAAAAGGTCTTTAAAGAAGAGCTGATTTGAAGCTTCATCAAATTGAAATGCTTCTTCAAAGTTGTTCGAAGCTCTAATTTTAGAAATACAGTACCTTGTCTTGGGAAAAGACTGCTGTTTACCAGTTCAACAGATGCTTTCCATGAAGAAAGGATCATGTTCAACACCTGTCCTTACAACTGGAGAAACCCTTTGGAAAAGTCCTCTGTCTAAAATTCTGAAGAGCTGCTGTCAATTAATATATGTTAGACCAGTCTTTTTCAACTTCAGCAACTTTAAGAAGTGTGGACTTGGCTAGGGAATTCTGGGAGTTGAAGTCCATACCTCTTAAAGTTGCTGAGGTTGAGAAACACTGCTTTAGACAATATTTCTGTACCTTGTACTCTCCATATATTTTGAATTATAATCCCCTTGAGCCCCGCTATTGCCAATGATAAATTGCTAGGATAGAGAAGGAATATGACTAATACTGAGGTAAACAAAGCAATGATGTGAATTATTTTATTTTCACCTGGAAGCTGCTAGGTTGGAACTGAGAAGTGGTTGCTCTAGAACTTCTCAGGTGAGAATTATTGTGGGAAAACAGTCATTGACAGTAGAGGCTTTCCACCTTGAAGCATTCTTGGTCTTATCAAAATCAAGAGGTCAACATTCTGTGCAATCTGAGTACCACAGCCTTTTTCTGACTTGCTGAGTGGCTTTGGTAACCCAACAATAAACTTGTTCCTTGCTCTGAATCAGATTTTTAATGATTTACTGAATCAGGTTTACACATGACAGTGTAACTTTTTTTTCCTTTGAAATAATTATTTACCTCAGACTAGGAGCATCCCAAAGGATATTTCTGCTTGCAGTCTTTCCCTCTTGGTGGATGTATATTTTGGCCAGAAATATTCCTCTCCTTTCTAAGCATATTTGCCTGTGGAGGAGCCAGGAGAAATCCATTTTCCAGAAGGAAGAGAGGAAAGAGTGCTGCCAAAAAAGCATAGAGATTAATCTACCAGAAAGCAAGAGAGAGTGTGAGAAGGACAAGAATAAACAGCCCTTAAAATATTCTGAATGCCTTCTGAACACCTTGTCCAGCCATGACAAACTAAAGTCACCATCTATCTTACTTAGATATGGGCTAAAGTTTGATGGAAAAAAAACCCTAAAGACAGTTTAAAAGATAGTAGCTATTAAAATGTGTTTGCTTCTTTTTTCTTTTTTTACAGTGAACCATATATGCTACTGATGAGTTAGAAAATATATGCAGTCTTTACAGAATATTCTTCATTCGGTCCCCTTCTGTTTTTCTGTAACACCCACAACTGTGGTTTGCTTCAGCTCTAAAGCCCCTGAGTAAAGAGTATTATAGCAATCTTTTCTTTTATGGGTGGGGTCCAAGTGGCATGCCATGGGAGCAATGGCAGCTAATCCTAGGGTGTTATGGGAAAAATGCCCACTTCAATAAGGAACCAAAGTGTTTGATGATAGATGCAACAAAATATCTTTTATTGGCATGCACAACTACAGTGATCAAAGCCACAAGAATGCAAAAGAGCCCTGAACTATGCAATATTATGGATTATATACCCCCAGAACTATTACTTAGGAATGACAAAGAAAACAATGTAAATCATACTATGACCTTTACAGCTGGTGAAGGGGTAAAACAAATACCTGAACAGGACCTCTAAACTACCAAAGCCTCTGAACACAAGTAAGCCTCCTTAAATATACTCCTTAAATTTTATATGTAAATGTATATGTATATGTATATTTATATTTATATTGAAGAGGTACTGTTTTTATTGTATTTTAATCTGTATTTAGTTTTAGTTTTATTGTAAACAACCCAGAGTCCCTCTTTTGAGGGAGATAGGCAGTGACGAAATTTGAAATATAAATAAATAATAAATAATAGCTTGCGGAAGCATTTGCAGATGCTGGCTCACGAGTTATCTTAAATCAGCACTTCTATTTTACTTGTAAGTAACTAACCACAAAAACTGACCAGTGCTGACCTCCACTTTATTATTCTGCTTATCTCACTATAAGCAGAACATCTAACCCATGTTATGATTGGCAATTGACATCATTACTGGTCAGCATTTATTGTACAACTATATAAAGGTTGTTTGTACCTTCCTTCAGTGGGCAGAACTTTGTGGTCTGTCCCCAGCACTGTTCAAATAAACTTGGCTCAAGCAGATTGTGTGGTCTCCACTCGTAAACTGGGTCATGGGGATTTTTTCCCCCTTCACTGGAACGTAACATAATATTATGGGATAACCTTACCATGGCTATCCTGGCACTGCTACACTCTTCTCTACTAATGGGACTCTAAACCTCCCTAAATACGGATGTTCACATCATATACCACAAACAGTGGCATTTATTGTGCCCATACACTGCCTCCCTTCACACCAAAGGCAAGACAACTGTCTGGTTTCTGTTATTACGTAGCTTTAGTTTCCATCCTCCTTTTCCATTTCTGTGCTTTTCCCCATGTTTATGCAAGTCATCAGATATGGCAGTGCTTTCCAATCTGCTGCCGTTGGCGACACACCAACGGCGGCAGCGGGGGCGTGCATGGGGGCAGGGGCATGCATGGTGGCAGCATGGGGGGTGCGCGGCAGTGGCAGCGGTGGCGGCCTCCACTAAAACGCGGAAGCGCTGATGGCGCACCGCTGCTGCCACCGCCGTGCATGCCACCACCGCCGCCGTGCACACCACCGCCACCGCTTCCGGGTTGTGTGGCGACACACCAAACTGTGTGTTGCAACACACTAAAGTGTCGCGACACACAGTTTGGAAAGCTGTGAGATATGGCATCAGCCTTGCACATAGGGCCACACTATGGGCATCTCTGAAAAGGCAAGGCTTTTTAGTTTTGTAATGTGTTAATGGATTGACTTATAGAAGCAACGTGATGTTGGTTGGATATAGAGTAAGGGCTTAACTGGGGAAATTGCTGTATATTCTTTGTTGTTGGAAGTTGGAAGTCATCCTGTAATCTCTTTAAAAATCTTTTTTCATTTTCTGTTTCTTTCACTTTTTTTCTTTTTTTCTTTTTTTCTTTTCTTCTTTTTTGTAGTTTTTATCTTTGCTTCAAACTTAATAAAATTCTTATTAAAAAATGAAAGAAATGAAAAGGCAAGGCTCTTGTCTTGTGCTCAACTTGACTCAAACTGGCTATTGAAAATCCTTTCTGGACTAAGGCACTTTGGGAACATCTGAACAAGATTCAGACCAGACTATGGGCTACCACACCTTCCCATTGGACAATTCTCCGGTGTCCTCCCAATTTTGCTTTCTAGAAAGTGACTGCCAATCACTTTCTTTCCTTCCTGCGAGTGGATGGGTCCTACTGGACATATTTATATATACAAGGTTAAAACACTGAAATGTACTGTAGGTACATGCAAGCACCACAAACAGTTTTGAAACAAACAAACAAACAAACAAATAAAATCATTTATTTATTTATTTATTTATTTATTTATTTATTTATTTATTTATTTTTCAAAATTTACCACCACCCATCTCCCCTGAGAAGAAGGACTCTGGGCAGTTTACAATAAAACTAACATTAAAACAGTAAGCATAAATACCATCTAAAATATAAATACAAATTACCAAATAAAACTATAAAATAAAAATAAATATAAAATCCAAGCGGCCATAAACAATCTCATATAGTGAGGAGAGCTCTAAGGCACCAGCCACCCCCAAGAATAACTATTCCCCTTCCTGCCCCAAGCGAGGCGGCAGCTTTGCCGCTTGTTGGTTTCTAATCTTTTAGAGTTACCATTGACAGTAGTTCTGCAATAATGCAGAATGCATTACAATATTTACAATATTAATGCAGTTACAATATTTGCCTAGCATATGGAATATTGCTGGTTTGAAGCCTGGAATAATGTTTGTTTAAATTACTATTTTTCATTCCCTGAGCTTCCTACCTTTCCTCCTCCTCCTCCTCCTTCCAATAATGCCCTATTTCATCATTTCTGAGGGGATAAAAGTGATGAAACTGCGGCACTGGATTTCCTTTTTTTTAAAAAAAAGGTAATTCGGGGAAAGAAAAAAACAATTAAAAATAGCCCATACATTTCTGCTGGGGTTCAAACCAGCAATACTGCACATGCTCAGGAAGTGTTACAACCACTTTACTACTTCAGGACTTCTGTTACAGATACCTCTAGAAAACATTACTTATGATTTTATTTCTGAATATAAGAAGCAAGGTCAGTTCCATGATTCAGTGCAATGAGAAGAGAAGAATCTTAAGTAGTTTCCATTGATGTCAACAAGAACTATATGTAAAACATCCCAGGAATTAGTTTACTGTAATAAACTACAGTATGTATTCAGAGAGTGTCAGATTTATTTATATTTCTATCGAAATTAAATTAATAAGATAATCTTAATTAAAAGAAAAAAAGACCAGGCTTTGGGGAGATAGCCTTGAAAATGGATTATGTTTGTTTTAATGATTATATTTAAAAATAAAAAGGTAAAGGTTCCCCCTGCACATTTGTCCAGTCGTGTCCGACTCTAGGGGCTGGTGCTCATCTCCGTTTGTTAGCTGAAAAGCCAAAGACGCTTCCATGGTCATGTGGCCGCATGACATGCGCGGAACACTGTTACCTACCCACCGAAGTGGTACCTATTCATCTACTTGCATTTGCATGCTTTCGAATTGCTAGGTTGGCAAGAGCTGGGACAAGTGTGGGAGCTCACTTTGCACGCAAAGCTAGGGATTCGAACCTCCGAACTTCCGATCTTCCAATCGACAAGCCTGGCGTCTTACCCGCTGAGCCCCCACGGTCCCACTAATAATTAAAAATAATTATAATTAAAAATAATTATAATTAAATTATAAATTATAATTAAATTATAAATTATAATTAAATTATAAATTATAAATTATAATTAATAATAATAATAATTAAAAATAGCATTTGTAATATTTTTTCAAAATAAACATAACAATTCTTGGCAACAACATGACTTTGTTTTCCTGTCTCTGCAATAGTCTATAAGCAAAAAAAAAAAAAAAAACCTAAGAAATGCTTCAATTTAGGTTACTTTAATCCACTCTGTGTGCGTGCGTGTGTGTGCACACAGTTTCTGTATTATAGCTTATCACATGGAACTTCAAATGGCAATTTATACAGCCATCCATAATGTGAAAGCATATTATCAGCTTTCAGAGCTTCAGGAGAATGTTTATGGAAATTATTTGTCTTAATAAGATACATTTTTCATATACCACACTGGAATATTGATTAACCTCATCCAGAACATTCTACAGAGCAATGTTATTCTTAAAAAGCAGAAAAGTACTGCTTTCAAATTTAGGGAGCAGAGGAACCCATGGAATAGAAAACAATGAAGAGGATTGTTGAAGCACATAATGTTGACATTTTATAATAATTAACATTCAATTTTTGGCCTTTAACATTATTCTATTCAGCTTAAGTAACTATTGTTGAAGACTTTTTTAGGGCAGCAATCAGCTGATTTCAGTCTTTATAAAGCCATCACTTTCCCCCCCTTTTTACTAGATTCCCAATGGCCAATTAATGTGTTTTAAACATTCAAAGCGAAAGTAGATCTTAATTAAAGGATAAGTAATTGGTGCTGAATGATTCTGAGTGCTTTCTTGCCTGAGAACATAAGTGGCTTAATGGATCTAATAAAGCTCTACACAGCTTCTCCAATCCTGCTGGTCTCCATCCTTGCTGGGAGTTGAAATCCAACACATCTGGAGGACATCAGATTCAAGAAGACTTCTCTGTTAACCTCTGGAGACTAGGAGGCAATAGATGACATAACAGAAGATGGTCAAGGCCTGGCGTGCTATGGTCCATGAGGTCACGAAGAGTCGGACACGACTAAACGACTGAACAACAACAACAAACAGATGCAGTAAGCAAATGTTAAGTGTGCCATAAGTTGAATGTGCCTAGAGTAATATCTTATTTGTACCTTAGGAAACTGTCCTGAAACTCAACAGATATGGATGCCATGGTCTTCAAACTTAGTAACCATGTCAACTGAATGTGAAAAAGTCTCCATATGCTCTACTCTACACACAGGACCACTTTGTTCTGTGAAAGCCTAAAACACTTCATTTAAATCTAAGGGTATGTAAAAATTGCACTATCCCATATAAACTTTTCTAACAGTTGAGACAATTT
The DNA here is from genome assembly GCA_023362775.1 of Charina bottae. Taxonomy (NCBI): domain Eukaryota; kingdom Metazoa; phylum Chordata; class Lepidosauria; order Squamata; family Charinaidae; genus Charina; species Charina bottae. The sequence continues at coordinate 140,013,858 of JALMGJ010000003.1, forward strand.
TCAGGTCAGAGGCCTTTCTTAAGGTATTCCTACCATGACCAAATCAGAATAAATGGGCTTTTCTGTCATGACATTCCAACTCTGAAATGTGTTCTCTCTTGCCATGTTCTCCTGGGATGTTCATGGCTTTATCTGAGACTTTTAAAAATAAGAAACAATACCTGAATATTTAAAGTAATAAACAAATATTGTTTTAATCCCAGGCAAAGCCCTCCAATTCTCTTAGGGAGTGGAGGAGAGACAAGGTTTGCTTGTTGATTGATTGATTGATTGATTGATTGATTGATTGATTGATTGATTTTGTGGGCCTCACAACTCTGGGTGGTGAGTTATGACATTGAGAACCTTTGCATCAGGTTCAATGGCTGTGTTTCTCTTACAGTTTATTTGCTGCTTTATCCATTTATCAGAATTTATTAGGTTTTGTAAGTAGCCTTGAGGGCCTTTGTTGAGAGGTGGAATATAAATCATGCTAATGAACATGAAGTTCAAAATATATTCTACAAAGCTCATTCTTTCAGATAAAATGCAGAAAATGTATAGCTTTTGACACTTGCTGTATGTGATATGCATATTTAAAGAATTGTGCCCTGATTTCATCCTGAGTCATTCGAAGTTAGATGGTGTTGAAGATGCAATTTCAGAAGCACAGATCCTTTGAACTTTTTTTCCTACTGACCAGGAGGGGCATTAGGAGTAGAGTTAGTAAGAATTTTAAAGATCAACATTCAACTGAAACAAGATTTTTTTGTTGTTGAGATTAATGGGTAGTCAATTAGAAAAGAGTCATGGAAGATTATCGTTATATATGATTATTGCTGTGAGACTACTATATGCACACAAAAATGAAAAGATTCTGAAATACCCACAATGGAGGAATCGTTGATGAAGATGACAGAACTAGCAAAGATGGCAAAATTAACTTGTTCTGTTAGAGAAAGATCAACAACTACATTTATTAGTGACTGGAAACCCCTTATGGACTTTTTGCTGAAAAAAGAGAAAAATAAACTTGTGATTTATGGGTTTGAAGATTAGAAAGGGTAGCTTATGGAAAGAAGGAAATTATGGCACTCCAGGCTTGGCTGCCAGCTCGACCAGTCAGATTTCTCAGAACTGACTGAATTTCCCTTGCTTGCGTGGATTGCAGAAGTTGTGGTCCACTGAAGTTTTTTTTCCCCTGGAGAAGGGGAGACCAGAAGATTACTCGTGGGGCCATTGGGATTGCCTACCCTTGTTTTTTCTGTAGTTTTCCACCGCGGAAGGAACAGGGTAAGTGCAAGGCAATGGCCGAGATATATCAGGCTCTCGCAGGGGAAACAAGTCTCTTTGAAGAGACACAAGAGCGCCCAGCCGCTTTTAGATCACTTTAGGAATGTTTTTTTTAGATTAAAATATTTTTGAAATCTAAGATCTATTTTTTGGACTTTGTTGAAAATGTTGGCTAACTTTGTGCTTTCTTTGCTATAACTGATTCTGGTGGAAGTTTGATGGACTCTATATTTGCAACATAATGAAACGTCTGCATTTTTTTTTTTTACTTCTCTTTTGTATTAGAGGGATTTAAGAGACTCTGTTTGTAATTCTTCGCTTGATAAACTAAATGACTATTCATTTTTTGAGAAACTCTTTGTTTGGATTAAGCAGCTTGTAGCTTGAAGAACGAAAGCTCGCAGTTTGAAGAATAAAAACACAGGGTAACGTGTTTTTTTCCTTGTCGTCTTTTTCTACATCCTCCCTGGTTGGATTTTGCTTCATTTGGAATATATTTTTTATTTCTCCTTCTATAAACTGTTTAAAATATTATTCTCTCCTGTATTTTGGATTATTGGAACTTTCTTTTTTCTTTTGACTTTTAAAAAAAACAACAACAACGACGTTCTGCTTAATAGATTCTGCTGGTAGTATTCCATGGACAGATTACATGATTATTGTTTTGACTAGAAGGGTTGTTGTTTTAATTTGAAGGACACAGGAAAGATGGCTTTCCAACTTGTACCTGAGGAGCTCAGAAGAGAGATTACTGAGGCTTTTTCAAATATTCAAAGGTCGTTGGAATTACTGTTCGTAACTCTGCAAAACAGAGAGAAAGAACAGAGAACAGAAACGGAGACAGAAAGGAAAAATGTTTTTCAAGTGGAGGAGAAACAGAAGGAGGAAATTTTGAGTATATTAGTTCAGAAGAACATTCTGAAGGCTTTACACTACAATCTTGGTATAGATATGTTGTGGCAGTGGAGACAGAGTGAAAATATGGGTGCACAGTTGGATGGATGTTGTGAAATATGTGGAAAGGGAGAGAAGGTTGCTCTGATATTCTATATGAGATATAGAAAAGAGCAGGCTGTATATTGCGAATCTCCCACAGTGTATTGTGATTTTGGCATAACCTAAACAGAAGATATGAGAAACTGTATGGATATAAAGGTTAATGAAAAAATATGGACTTGAATTGTTATGAGAAACTGTATGGATATATAAAAAGTGATATTCTAAATGTAAGATGCTAAATACAAACACAAGTTGATATTATAGAATATTGTTTTCCTTAGAGATATATTTATGAGAAGATAATGATATGATGGAATTAGAATGATGGTTACTACAGGATGATATATATCAATATGTATTGTATGAATATTATAAGAATTGATATATTAGCTATTAGGTTAAGTGATATGATAGATTATGCATTTAGTTTAAATGGACACTACTACAAGGAATGGAAATTACAGATGGATAATTGAGATTCAAGAATTCCTTTTTTATGGAGATATATATATATATTAGAATTAAATTATAGAAATATATATGTATGAACACTATAAGAATTGCTAAATTATGTATTAAGTTACATAACATGTTAGGTTATGAGTCATAATATGAATAGAATATATTGTAGTTTATTAGAAGTAAATAAGGCTTTTATTTGTTATACTAATTGGTCTTTATTGAAGATATAAATATGTAGTAATGAACATTCAACATTTAACTACTACTTCAAGGAGTGGAAGCCAAAGATGGATTATTGGGAGACAGTAAGATGAAGGTTAGAAGATTGGATTAAAGAAATCAAAAGGCATATGACAAAGAAAAGTTCCTGTATACTGTATGAAGTACTAACATTTAAAATCAATTGTTGTACTTTAAGTTCAAAGATAGATTGGAGGACATCTATTTTCTATATTTTCTTTGCTTATTATTTCTTGACTTCACTTTTTCTTTATCTTTTTCTTATTTTGTATTTCTGTTTCTATTTCTTTTTCTACTTTAAATTTTATTATGTATTGTAAAACTTAATAAAATTTAATAAAAAAGAAAGAAGGAAATTATGATGTCACCTTAGAGAGAAAGGGCAAAATATAAATGTATCTATAATCGCTGTCAAGAAGATCGGAAGCTGCTTCTTTATAATCTTTTTCCCTTTTTTTTTGCTTTTCCCTTTCTATTTCCTTTTCTATTACTTTTTTTCTTTTTCTATTTTCTTTTCTCACTACTCACTATTTTTCCTTATTTTTTTTTTTATTTTCTCTTACGGCTTTTATTTTAAAAATTTCTTTAATAAAAACTATATGCAAAAAAAAGAAAAAGAAAAAAGAGTGGAGTTAGTAAGCAAGGGAATATCTTGTCCTCTGTCTCTCTGCTCTGGTGTCCTTGATTGGATAGTTAATACACGTAGTCCTCATTTAGCAACTGCCTTGTTTAATGACCATTATGACAGTGATGAAAAAGAAACTTTACAACCAATCCTCATATTTACGACCTTCACAGGTCTGTAAAGCAAAGGAAAGCTGAAGTAAGTTCATAAGCACAGTCACGGTTTCACTTAGTGAACATTTCACTTAACAAATGAGTTGCCGGTCCCAATTGTGGTCACCAAATGAGGATTACCTGTACTGTTAGGCTTTCTTCTTCAATCAGTCCTACAGGACAAATAAGGTACTTCCTTTCTGCACCCTCACCATGAAGATACAAAGGTCAAGAGATATAGGTTTTCTATTGCAATATATTTAACTTTGTAAATGAATTTTATTTATTCTTTTGGTATCTTTCTTTCTCCAGCAAAGGAGATCATTACCTTGTCGTGGTGCTGGAGCTTGAGCACCTCAATGAGCACCATGAGCTAAACCGTGAAGGGACACCCAAGACGGGAAGGTCGTGGCAGAGAGATGTCGTGTGTAGATGCAGAAATAACACGCTGAGGCCAGGAATCTAGTCTCTAGTGTTTATTGCATACCTACAAGCAAAATCCTGCTAAACTAACAGTGCCTGAAGATTCCCCAGAATATCAGTTCACCCTAGGGCGGAGCTTTCTTCTGACGTTTGGGAAAATAGGCTAGGCTCTCTGAGCTACGTGCTCGCTTCTTATCTATAGTCCAGCCTTCTTCTCTGCTCTGTAGAGTCTCCCTGACACGAGGTCAGACTAAATACGATCCCTGGGGAAGGTAATGGCAACCCACCCCAGTATTCTTGCTGTGAAAACTAAATGGATCAGTACAACCAGAGATATGTCGGTATACCATCGGAAGATGGGACTCCCAGGTCGGAAGATGGTCAAAATGCTACTGGGGAGGAACAGAGGATAAGTTCAGCTAGCCCCAGATGTGATGACGCAGCTAGCTCAAAGCCGAAAGGACAGCTAGCGGCCGACAGTGCTGGTGGTGAACGACGAATCCGATGTTCTAAAGATCAACACACCATAGGAACCTGGAATGTAAGATCTATGAGCCAGGGCAAATTGGATGTGGTTATTGGTGAGATGTCAAGATTAAATATAGACATTTTAGGTGTCAGTGAACTGAAATGGACTGGGATGGGCCACTTCACATCAGATTACCACCAGATCTACTACTGTGGACAAGAGGACCACAGAAGAAATGGAGTAGCCTTCATAATTAATAATAAAGTGGCTAAAGCAGTGCTTGGATACAATCCAAAAAACGATAGAATGATCTCAATTCAAATTCAGGGTAAGCCATTTAACATCACAGTGATCCAAATATACGCCCCAACCACAGATGCTGAAGAAGCAGAAGTAGATCAGTTCTATGAGGATCTGCAGCACCTACTGGATAATACACCAAAAAGAGATGTTATTTTCATTACAGGAGACTGGAATGCTAAGGTGGGTAGTCAGACGACACCTGGAATTACAGGCAAGCATGGTCTGGGAGAACAAAATGAAGCAGGACATAGGCTGATAGAATTTTGCCAAGACAACTCACTGTGCACAACAAACACTCTCTTCCAACAACCTAAAAGACGACTTTATACATGGACTTCACCAGATGGTCGACACCGAAATCAGATTGACTACATCCTTTGCAGCCAAAGGTGGCGGACATCTATACAGTCGGTAAAAACAAGACCTGGAGCTGACTGTAGTTCAGATCACAAACTTCTTATTGCAAAATTTAGAATCAGACTAAAGAGAATAGGGAAGACCCACAGATCAGTTAGATATGAGCTCACTAATATTCCTAAGGAATATGCAGTGGAGGTGAAGAATAGATTTAAGGGACTAGATTTAGTGGATAGGGTCCCGGAAGAACTATGGACAGAAGTTCGCAACATTGTTCAGGAGGCGGCAACAAAAAACGTCCCAAAGAAAAAGAAAACCAAGAAGGCAAGATGGCTGTCTGCTGAAACACTGGAAGTAGCCCAAGAAAGAAGGAAAGCAAAAGGCAACAGTGATAGGGGGAGATATGCCCAATTAAATGCAAAATTCCAGAGGTTAGCCAGAAGAGATAAGGAATTATTTTTAAACAAGCAATGTGCGGAAGTGGAAGAAGACAATAGAATAGGAAGGACAAGAGACCTCTTCCAGAAAATTAGAAACATCGGTGGTAAATTCCAGGCAAAAATGGGTATGATCAAAAACAAAGATGGTAAGGACCTAACAGAAGCCGAAGAGATCAAGAAAAGGTGGCAAGAATATACGGAAGATCTATATAGGAAGGATAATAATATTGGAGATAGCTTTGACGGTGTGGTCAGTGAGTTAGAGCCAGACATCCTGAAGAGTGAGGTAGAATGGGCCTTAAGAAGCATTGCTAATAACAAGGCAGCAGGAGACGATGGTATCCCAGCTGAACTGTTTAAAATCTTGCAAGATGATGCTGTCAAGGTGATGCATGCCATATGCCAGCAAATTTGGAAAACACAAGAATGGCCATCAGATTGGAAAAAATCAACTTATATCCCCATACCAAAAAAGGGAAGCACTAAAGAATGTTCAAACTATCGAACAGTGGCACTTATTTCACATGCCAGTAAGGTAATGCTCAAGATCCTGCAAGGTAGACTCCAGCAATTCATGGAGCGAGAATTGCCAGATGTACAAGCTGGGTTTAGAAAAGGCAGAGGAACTAGAGACCAAATTGCCAATATCCGCTGGATAATGGAGAAAGCCAGGGAATTTCAGAAAAACATCTATTTCTGTTTTATTGACTATTCTAAAGCCTTTGACTGTGTGGATCATAACAAATTGTGGCAAGTTCTTGGTGGTATGGGGATACCAAGTCATCTTGTCTGCCTCCTGAGGAATCTGTATAACGACTAAGTAGCAACGGTAAGAACAGAGCATGGAACAACGGACTTGTTTAAGATTGGGAAAGGAGTACGGCAGGGTTGTATACTCTCACCCTACCTATTCAACCTGTACGCAGAACACATCATGCGACATGCTGGGCTTGAGGAATCCAAGGCTGGAGTTAAAATCGCTGGAAGAAACATTAACAATCTCAGATATGCAGATGATACCACTTTGATGGCTGAAAGCGAGGAGGAGTTGAGGAGCCTTATGACGAAGGTGAAAGAAGAAAGTGCAAAAGCTGGGTTGCAGTTAAACCTGAAAAAAACCAAGATTATGGCAACGAGCTTGATTGATGACTGGCAAATAGAGGGAGAAAAAGTGGAGGCAGTGACAGACTTTGTATTTCTAGGCGCAAAGATTACTGCAGACGCTGACTGCAGCCAGGAAATCAGAAGACGTCTACTTCTTGGGAGGAGAGCAATGGCAAATCTTGATAAAATAGTTAAGAGCAGAGACATCACACTGACAACAAAGGTCCGCATAGTTAAAGCAATGGTATTCCCTGTAGTAACCTATGGCTGCGAGAGCTGGACCATAAGGAAGGCTGAGCGAAGGAAGATAGATGCTTTTGAACTGTGGTGTTGGAGGAAAATTCTGAGAGTGCCTTGGACTGCAAGAAGATCAAACCAGTCCATACTCCAGGAAATCAAGCCAGACTGCTCACTTGAGGGAATGATATTAAAGGCAAAACTGAAGTACTTTGGCCACATAATGAGAAGACAGGATACCCTGGAGAAGAAGCTGATGCTAGGGAAAGTGGAAGGCAAAAGGAAGAGGGGCAGACCAAGGGCAAGATGGATGGATGGTATTCTGGAGGTGACGGACTCAACCATTGGGGAGCTGGGGATGGTGACGGCCGACAGAAAGCTCTGGCGTGGACTGGTCCATGAAGTCACGAAGAGTCGGAAACGACTGAACGAATAAACAACAAAAAAAGGGAAGCACTAAAGAATGTTCAAACTATCGAACAGTGGCACTTATTTCACATGCCAGTAAGGTAATGCTCAAGATCTTGCAAGGTAGACTCCAGCAATTCATGGAGCGAGAATTGCCAGAAGTACAAGCTGGGTTTAGAAAAGGCAGAGGAACTAGAGACCAAATTGCCAATATCCGCTGGATAATGGAGAAAGCCAGGGAATTTCAGAAAAACATCTATTTCTGTTTTATTGACTATTCTAAAGCCTTTGACTGTGTGGATCATAACAAATTGTGGCAAGTTCTTGGTGGTATGGGGATACCAAGTCATCTTGTCTGCCTCCTGAGGAATCTGTATAACGACCAAGTAGCAACGGTGAGAACAGAGCATGGAACAACAGACTGGTTTAAGATTGGGAAAGGAGTACGGCAGGGTTGTATACTCTCACCCTACCTATTCAACCTGTATGCAGAACACATCATGCGATGTGCTGGGCTTGAGGAATCCAAGGCTGGAGTTAAAATTGCTGGAAGAAACATTAACAATCTCAGATATGCAGATGATACCACTAAGGTGGGTAGTCAGACGACACCTGGAATTACAGGCAAGCATGGTCTGGGAGAACAAAATGAAGTAGGACATAGGCTGATAGAATTTTGCCAAGACAACTCACTGTGCATAACAAACACTCTCTTCCAACAACCTAAAAGACGACTTTATACATGGACTTCACCAGATGGTCGACACCGAAATCAGATTGACTACATCCTTTGCAGCCAAAGGTGGCGGACATCTATACAGTCGGTAAAAACAAGACCTGGAGCTGACTGTAGTTCAGATCACGAACTTCTTATTGCACAATTTAGAATCAGACTAAAGAGAATAGGGAAGACCCACAGATCAGTTAGATATGAGCTCACTAATATTCCTAATGAATATGCAGTGGAGGTGAAGAATAGATTTAAGGGACTAGATTTAGTAGATAGGGTCCCGGAAGAACTATGGACAGAAGTTTGCAACATTGTTCAAGAGGCAGCAACAAAATGACTGGCAAATAGAGGGAGAAAAAGTGGAGGTAGTGACAGACTTTGTATTTCTAGGCGCAAAGATAACTGCAGACGCTGACTGCAGCCAGGAAATCAGAAGACGTCTACTTCTTGGGAGGAGAGCAATGGCAAATCTTGATAAAATAGTTAAGAGCAGAGACATCACACTGACAACAAAGGTCCGCATAGTTAAAGCAATGGTATTTCCTGTAGTAACCTATGGTGGCGAGAGCTGGACCATAAGGAAGGCTGAGCGAAGGAAGATATAAGCTTTTGAACTGTGGTGTTGGAGGAGAATTCTGAGAGTGCCATGGACTGCAAAAAGATCAAACCAGTCCATACTCCAGGAAATCAAGCCAGACTGCTCACTTGAGGGAATGATATTAAAAGCAAAACTGAAGTACTTTGGCCACATAATGAGGAGACAGGATATCCTGGAGAAGATGCTGATGCTAGGGAAAGTGGAAGGCGAAAAGAAGAGGGGCCGACCAAGGGCAAGATGGATGGATGATATTCTGGAGGTTACAGACTCGATCGTCGGGGAGCTGGGGATGGTGACGGCCGACAGGAAGCTCTGGCGTGGGCTGGTCCATGAAGTCACGAAGAGTCGGAAGCGACTGAACGAATAAACAACAAACTGATGGGATATACGCTGGCTTAAAGGGGAAAAACCGAGGCTTGAGAATAAACAGACAAGAATACAGCTTGTTAGGGCCAACAGTGTTTACTGGTAGCATAGGGCAATAATGCAGATACAATCACATTATCGCAACAATGAAAAAGATGAATATACCTGGTACAGCATTGTAAAAGGAAAAAACAAAAACAAACGTATAAGCAGAGTTCCGTGTATTGATCCCAGGGCCAGAGTTCCTGCCATGGCCTATACCCAAAGCCAGGCATAGCTCACTCTGCCCAGTCCACGGGAAGTGAACACGTGAAGAACTACATGGCTAAAAGACACTATAAATCAAGAAGACATAGAACACCATTTTGCATGGTTGTATATTCAGTTCTTCTAGCTTTCTGATTGGCTGGATGTTAGCTGTGACACAAACACTAGGCCTCAAAGCACACACCATTAGGTGGCAGTGCTGCATCTAAGCACTGAGTTCCCCCCCTCCTTGCTCAGGGGGGCCTGGGCAAGGCTTCCCACAGAAGGGAATCAGGAGGCTTTGTTCTCATGGTAAGATCCAGTGCTTGTGTGGGCACTAGTCATAACAATACACACGTGACCGTTGTTATCTTACACCTGCACTTCACGTCACCATGAGAACGCTGTGCTTTGTACAGGAATGCAATTTGCCAAGACACTTTTGCTTTGTAGAGAAACCCAATTTACCAATATCATATGAGAAATCTGATACCCCTCCAAATTGGATTTCGACACAATGCAAACAATGATGGAAGTTGTTCAAAGCTTTAAAATACATTTGTACAGAAACAGAAACAACAAAGGTTAATACATGTAATAATCACACTATTCAAGTTACAGTTTTTACAACCAATAGTCATCAACACTAGAAAATGTTTTAAAAACATTTGTTACACATATGTATAATGCACAATATACACTTCATGCAATGTTTTATTCAGATACATACAAATACATCAAATACAACTTATGTAGTAACAGAAACAGTGCAGAGAAACAGAAAACATTGCCCTCATTGCCCCCTCCTTTGCAAAAATTGCAGTTGGTATAGATAAGCAGAAATTCCAAACTCGCTAGCTGCTCTGTTTGAAGCAAAGGGTCTGTTTTGATTTTTAAAAAAACCCGCAGGACTTTTTTTTCACCCCTTTGCAAGCTCGCATCGAGGGCTAAACCATTTTGCAAGCTTGGTACCCTACCTGGGCAAAACTAATTCAGGGCATGTCCACTGCGTTACTGCAGAGTGATATACTGTACAACAAATTAAGGATAAGCTTTCCTTTACACAAATGACACTCTGTAACACTCTGTCATTTGACACTCTCAAGAACCATAGGATTCTCTGTTCTGGGCTTTTGTAACTTCATCACCAAGATAAATGTTTGAATTTGTGCCTTACTCCTTCAGCTGGTTTTACTACCTCAGCTGACTGACAAATTCTTATACAAGGTGGTAAGATTCAGTTTCTAAGCAGAAAACAACTCACATGACTGTTCTACACATCCCAGTTTGCATCTGCACCATGCTATCAATGACTGGCCTGCTTTAAAATCCATAAAGCACCCTGTTAAGTCAATGAATTGTTTGAGAACTGCCACACATGTACAGCCAAAACGCTTGCCTTACACACACTGTTTCAGGGAGATCTACATTCAAATATGCTGTGCCAACATCACAATATGTAAATGGACACCTGTTTCCACGCTACGCAACCAGAAAACGCACCACACGTAAATATTCTGGCCTAGCTGTGGGTGCATACACTAGATCCACAGTTCACAAACTCCTTTTGTGAAATCCCTGGGCAGCAAAGCTGGCTTTACACTGCAGAGAATTATCAGGAAGAAATGTCTTTCTGAACACTCATCTGGAACCTACAGCTTACTAAAACAAAGGACAGGTTGGTTAATTTTAACACTTCACCAAAACTCAAACTGACTATCCACAGCTGTGTTCCAATGTTCTTCTTGCCTCTCAAAGGCAGGAGCAACACATCTAGCAAAGACTGGGTTTTCTCAGGTAACTTGACACACTGTCACCTGCTAAATCACAAATCTGTCAGGCTTCACACCCTGGAATAAGAGGACCCATGAGGAATGACCACTGTACTTCCTCCATCACTGTCTTCTTTCCTTCCACTACCTGACTCCCTCTCCAGGCCCTGCAACTGCTCAGGTGAAATTTCCACTCCTTCACCTGAGGGGCCCTTTTCACACTCAGAGACTGGGGAACAGAAGAAACCTGAACTGGTTTTTGCCCATCTACAGAACTATGGACAGTGGGTTTACATGAGCAATGCAGCAACACTTCTGCAACCTTAGCATACAACCTTTCCCAACCAGTAGGCTGCTTAAACATAAAGCACTTCTGGAGATTTGGATTTGACCATGGCTTAATGAAACAACGATAAGCCTTGGATTTTAATCAACAACCAACAACCAACAACCTGAAGCACTCTGCTTCCTTGGTTCTTCCTTCTCTTTGACCTGGGGTTGTGAACACATGCAAATGTTTCACAGACATGCAGGTACTTCAGTGAAGGGCGCTTGCCATACCAAAGAAAAATAATGAACTTCTTTTTACAGTTGAATTCTATAACCTGTTAGTTAGAAAACACACTGCAATCAAGGCAGCCTCTCCCCAGACATGGGATGGCACCTGAGCAACTAACATCAGGCTATTTTTAATGTTATTCACAACACCAACACTCAGCTAGAATTCCAACATTGGCAAGTCTTTGGGAGAATACTTTCCTGCAAAGCCAATTCTGGAACACATGGCTCAGGAACACTCCACTACAATCTGACTGGAACTGACCATATTTGCATCCTACTCTTGCTACATACACTTCAAAGCGAGCACAGACCTTCGCTTTAGACTTCAACAAGTAGCAACAACACAAGCAGGTATGATCATCAACCAGAAGGAACATGAAACTCGCACCCCACCATTTCTTAGGACATGGGGGCTAACTAGGTCTCTATGAACCAACTGAAATGGTCTAGTTAACACTCTGTCACTTTGCCTAGCAACAGACACAGTCTTGATTTAAATTGCTTACACACAATTTACACACAACACAATCAAGAAACTTTTGCACATTTCCTGGGTTCTAACTCAGAATGCATTTGGCTATCTGAGACACACTCTCCCATCCCGGGATACCCCAGTACTTTGTGAAAACTTTATGGATGCATTTATGATGTGGGGAACATTAAACACACAATGTCCTGTCCACACAATCTCCACAGTATCTCACACACTTGATTTTACAGGTTTGTCTCTAACACACTCAACCTCAACACAAGCAGTTTCATATTGCAATGAAACATTCAGCACCTGCACTCAGACTTGACCAGGGCTGGAACACTGAGGAGAGAAAAACAAGTGTACACATATAAATTTCACAGAATTAGCAGCTAAAATTAATAGCTGAACTCAAGGCTGACATTTGTAACAATAACTGTCCATGTTTACAAACTTTACAGCGAGCCGAATTCAAAAACAGAGTCTCTGAAAATGCTTACAAACAGCAGTCCGGCAGAGTAGAAGACTCGGATTTGTTGTTCAGCTGACGTCTGACTTCTGGTTTCCCCTCCATTCGTAAATCAGGCTTCTTGCACTGACAGCATCCGCTGGACGATGGGGCAGGGAACAGCCTTGTAGAATCACAGCAAACCACGGCATATGTAAATTCCATCCCAGGTTTTACTTCAGCTGGAACACTCTGTTAGGAATTCTCAGGAACAACAGCAACAGATGGCTCCTGGAAGTGGCTTGTAAAATAATCCACAACAAATAATCTCGACCAGTAGCTCCAGGCTTGACAAAATCACACACGCTTTTTCACAGTGCCAGAAAAACATGCCTTCTTGTTCAAATACAGCAAACAAAGTCTTGAACTCACCAAGGTGGGTCATCACAGTCTCACCGGTTGCAGCTTCAAACTATAAAGCTGTCTTAATAGACCACCAAGGGCAACAGAGTTCCACTGTGTATTAAAGGCTCCAACAGCTTCTCAGCTCTCATTTTGCAGTTCTGGAGTAGCTGATATAATTCCATTCAGAGGAGTTGAGTCCCAAAAGCAAAAATGCCATAAGCACAGTCCAAACATGCTTGCACTTCTTCAGAGAGAACCCTCTGAATCCTCCAGGGATCCTCTGGAAGTGGATTTGCCACATACTGCACAAATCTTCTTGCAAAAAGAATGAGTCCATCTCCATACACTAAAGGCTCAAATGGCAGACTGACCAGATACTGTTCAGCCATTGCTGACCACTCAAAGACAACATGTTTATTCTGAAACCAGCCTCTAAAAAGAAACTCCCTTTTACAGCCAGGTCCAATGCAGCAAAGAAAACGCAAATTTCTCTCTGGGCCCATAACCTGATGGGATATACGCTGGCTTAAAGTGGAAAAACCGAGGCTTGAGAATAAACAGACAAGAATGCAGCTTGTTAGGGCCAACAGTGTTTACTGGTAGCATAGGGCAATAATGCAGATACAATCACATTATCGCAACAATGAAAAAGATGAATATACCTGGTACAGCATTGTAAAAGGAAAAAACAAAAACAAACGTATAAGCAGAGTTCCGTGTATTGATCCCAGGGCCAGAGTTCCTGCCATGGCCTATACCCAAAGCCAGGCATAGCTCACTCTGCCCAGTCCACGGGAAGTGAACACGTGAAGAACTACATGGCTAAAAGACACTATAAATCAAGAAGACATAGAACACCATTTTGCATGGTTGTATATTCAGTTCTTCTAGCTTTCTGATTGGCTGGATGTTAGCTGTGACACACACACTAGGCCTCAAAGCACACAGCATTAGGTGGCAGTGTTGCATCTAAGCACTGAGTTCCCCCCCTCCTTGCTCAGGGGGGCCTGGGCAAGGCTTCCCACAGAAGGAAATCAGGAGGCTTTGTTCTCATGGTAAGATCCAGTGCTTGTGTGGGCACTAGTCATAACAATACACACGTGACCGTTGTTATCTTACACCTGCACTTCACGTCACCATGAGAACGCTGTGCTTTGTACAGGAATGCAATTTGCCAAGACACTTTTGCTTTGTAGAGAAACCCAATTTACCAATATCATATGAGAAATCTGATACAAACATCTTTCTTTAGATGCCCTTAAGCAACTGGATTCTACTATGTGCAAAACAGGGAGTCAGTGAATGAACTGAAGGATTCATCAGGGTTTCCTCCAATTTATTTCCTTTATATAGCCCTTGGATTAACTAGAAAGGCACTTATCAGAAGAACAATGGCTATTACAACAATGTAATCTGTATGCAGATTAGAGCTATTCAAATATACACATCAAATATAAATGATTCTGACAAGTGCTTGCTGGATGCTCTGAGGAAGGAAATCTGAAATGATTTCATGGCTGAAATCTGAAATGATGCTGAAGCTCTCTAGTCCTAATTACTCGGAGAGTATTTTGTTGTTTATTGGGTGATGCTGGCAATTCTGCATAGTTTTAGCGAACTTCCTCAATGTGTTTATTGGCTTTCTCTATGTGTGCATACGAGTTCTGCTATTATATGTGGATATAATAGATTAAAAGAATTTGGCTTACATGTGCCAAAAAAGGAAGTCAGTATAAGTCTCTTTTCCCTATTGTTATTTTGATATTGATTAGAGTTTGCTAGTTGGACCCCATTCTGTTTTCAAGTGGCTGAAGGAGAATAATTTCAAATAATCATGCCCAGTCTTTCTGATTTGGTGGGCAGTCTTGTTAAAATGGAGCAAAGGTCTTCATTCTTCAGGCTCTGAAAAACTGTCTTGCCTTGCAAATGACTTCAGAGGAGCCTTTGCGTTTGTTAATTCCAAACAACCTAATTAAAAACTGGGCACCGAGCTAAGACTTTGTTGGAGAGTGTATTTTCTTGCACACGCAGAGTAGCAGAAAGCGATCAGCACCAGAGACCAATTAATGACGCCAATCATTGTAGTAACTTAGTTGCAGTTATATTTGTTACTCATACAAACAGATATTTACAGTCCTCTTCCAGATCCCTGGAAGTACTACAATTCCACATACCACATAGTAGTAACAAGCAAACAGGAGTAAACAGAAACAGAGTAAGCAGGGTGGGGCAGGCAGGTTCTTATATACTCTTCAGCCTGGATCACCTGCTGCCTGACCTTTTAAAGTTTGCAGGTGTTTACCTAATAAGGTTATATTGCTGTGACTTACCCTCAAGGAATAATACACCAACAGACTTTACCTATTACTTTAGGTAGCTAATGAATCTTCCTAAATCACCTATAGTTTTGAATGATGACTTTACATGTTGCTGATGGCAAAAAGGGGGAAAAAACCCTCTTTGGTTTGGCAGCTATTTCTTATGATGAAGTTTTATAATTTTCACATTCCACCTAAAAGAGAAATTAATCACTTAAATAACACCTTTCATGTGAACATCTTGGAGTGCTTTGCCAAACTTAAATTATATAAACTTAAGCTGAAATGAGCATTAAAAACAAGTGTTCCAAGCTCATAAAAGCCAATGAAAGTAGTTTTGAATTAGAACAATTTTTTGAATTGAGTGACTGGGAAAAATCATCAGTTCATCTGAGAAAATAAATTATGCTGGAAAATCAAATAAGCATTTGGCATCTGTTCAAAACTTTATTGAAACTAGATACTAAATTAGTGCATAACCTACTGTTACCTGGGAATTTTATTACTATCTGTGTAATTTCTATTGCCAGTTATTTATACTCTGATTCTAATCCAGAGATTTGTTGTACTCAACCACTATAGAGGGTGCTTTTCTTTCTTTTCTTTTTTCTTTTTGGTGATTATTGCGATGATGATGATGATGATGATGATGATGATCGTTTTATTTTTGGAGCATGGCCTTTAATGCTCATGCTTGGAATTAGAGTCGCTTGCGAGATGGGCAGTGTAGAAATATGAGAAACAAACAAACAAACAAACAAACAAATAAACAAGCTCAGCTTTTACACTGGAATAATGAAAGAGTAAGAGTAAGGGGCGTGGTGGCTCAGCGGGTAAGACGCCAGGCTTGTCGATCGGAAGATCACAAGTTCAGAGGTTCGAATCCCTAGTCCCGCGTGATGGAGTGAGCTCCCGCACTCTCCCCAGCTCTTGCCAACCTAGCAATTCGAAAGCATGCAAATGCAAGTAGATGAATAGGTACCACTTCGGTGGGAAGGTAACAGCGTTCCGCGTGCGTCATGCCGGCCACATAACCATGGAAGCATCTTGGGACAGCACTGGCTCCTCGGCTAACAAATGGAGATGAGCACCGGCCCCTAGAGTTGGACACAACTACACAAATGTGTGGGGGGAAACTTTACCTTAATGCAAGAGTGTAAAAAAAGCATAACACATTTAATAGTTGTGCAATAGTTTGAATTCAATCCCAAAAAGTATTTTGTAGCAGAGCACATGGGGGCAATAATTGTAGCATCTCTCTGCATCTCTTTAAAGCACCCATGCCATTTGCTGGGATCATGTGACAGCAGAAATGGGCAACAATGCAATCCTGTGAAAAGATTGTTGTTTATTCATTCAGTCACTTCCCACTCTTCATGACTTCATGGACCAGCCCATGCCAGAGCTTCCTGTCGGCTGTCACCATCCACAGCTCCCCCAAGGTCGAGTCCATCAGCTCCAGAATATCATCCATCCATCTTGCCCTTGGTTGGCCCCTCTTCCTTTTGCCTTCCACTTTCCCTAGCATCAGCACCTTCTCCAGGGTATCCTGTCTTCTTATTATGTGGCCAACGATGCAGCTGCTTTAAAGAGATCTAGAGTGGGACTACATTTGTGGTCCTGCACTTTCCGAAACAGCTTTTTGGAAATGAGTCTGAAGTATTGCATATCTCAAGAATTTAATAAACAGGGATCTCCTATTCCCTGAAAAAAAAGAAAATATTAATAACTAATTAGCAAGGGGAGTAACAAATCCAAGTATGCTCCCACTGCTAAATATGAATCTTTCTGCCCTTAAAATTATACCTGATACCCTGCTTCAGATGTCTCTACTATTAGGAGTATCATAGAATGTTTACTTTCAAATACGTTTCTTTCAGCAGCAGTGGCTATCAATTCCTTCGACATCCCTACCATAGCTTTTGATATTTTTTGATACATATTTGATACATATCCCATACCAAGCTTTTGATACTGTAAATCGTACTGCTCTCTGGACCATCCTTCTGAAAATCGGATGCCCTGATAAATTTGTGAACATCTTGCGGTTACTCCATGACGACATGATGGCAACAATCCTGAATAACAATGGCTCTCAAAGCGATCCATTTAAAGTAGAATCCGGTGTTAAACAGGGATGTGTTATTGCTCCAACCTTATTCGCTATCTTCATCGCTATGATTATGCACTTTTTTGAAGAGAAACTTCCTACTGGTGTAGAAATTATATATCGAACAGATGGAAAGCTTTTTAATCTTAGTAGGCTGAAAGCAAAAAATAAGGTAATTGCAACTTCTGTTATAGAACTTCAATATGCTGATGATAACGTAGTCTGTGCACACTCCGAGGAAGATCTTCAAACTATCCTAAACATCTTTGCAGAAGCATATGAAAAACTCGGCCTCTCGATTAACGTTAAAAAAACCAAAGTGCTTTACCAGCAAGTTCGAACCAATCCCTCTGCAGCGCCATGAATCCAGCTTAAAGGTGTGTCACTAGAAAATGTCGACCACTTTTCTTATCTCGGCAGCCATCTATCTACAAAAGCCGACATCGACGCTGAAATTCAGCATCGCCTGAGCTCTGCGAGTGTAGCTTTCTCCCGAATGAAGCGTAGAGTGTTTGAGGATCGGGACATTCGCAGGGAGACCAAAATGCTTGTTTACAAAGCCATTGTACTACCAACCCTTCTGTACGCCTGTGAAACATGGACCCTCTACAAACGCCACCTCCAACTTCTTGAAAGATTCCATCAACGCTGCCTCCGAAAAATTCTGCAAATTACTTGGGAAGATAGGCGGACTAATGTTAGGGTATTAGAAGAAGCGAAAACCACCAGCATTGAAACAATGATCATCCAACATCAACTTTGCTGGACCGGTCATGTTGTTTGAATGCCTGACCATCGTCTTCCAAAGCAGCTACTTTACTACCAACTTAAGAATGGAAAACGGAATATTGGTGGACAGCAAAAGAGATTCGAAGATACTCTCAAAGCTAATTAAAAAAATGTAATATCAGCATTGAGAACTGGGAAGCTCTAACTCATGAGCGTTTCAATTGGAGGTCATCCTTTGTTAATGGCACTATGGACTTTGAAGAAGCACGAGTACAGGGCGAAAAGGAGAAAAGAGCTAAAAGGAAGGCACGTCAGGCAAACCCTCATCATGACCGTCTCCCACCCAGAAACCTATGCCCTCGTTGTGGGAGGTTGTGCGGATCCAGAATTGGCCTTTATAGCCACTTACGGATCCACCGTTAAAATTTTACCTTTGGAAGACAATCTTACTCGGCTACGAGTGATCGCCAATGACCAATGAAGATTATTATTTACTCTCATTCCTTGTTTATAGATGTTTAGCTAAGGTAGTTCTCTTTTTGGGAAGCATTCAACGTTTTCTGATTATCTGGCTAGGGAATTCTTTATTCAGGGCTCTTTTCTCTGAATATCTGCTTTTTTGGTACTAAAGTTAAGTATGGCTTTAAAATGTGTTGAAAGAAATGAAGAACCTGAGGAAGGATGCTGAGGAACTGGAAAGAGTACAGAGAGAAACAGCACAGATGATGATGGGCTTGGAGGCTAAATCCTAAGAAGAATTGAAAGAACTGAGTATGGTTAGGCCAGGGGTCGGCAAACCACGGCTCGCGAGCCACATGCGGCTCTTTGGCTCCTTGAGTGTGGCTCTTCGGTGGCGGCCATGGCAGGGGCAGGCACGGCAGTGGCCGTGGCAGGGGCAGGCATGGGAGAGGCATGGTGTGCGTGGTGGCGGGCATGGCGGCAGCAGGAGGTGCGGCAGCGGCATGGTGTGCGTGGCGGCAGGCATGGCGGCAGCAGGCCCTAACTGTGCACGATTGGCCCCCACCCGCAAACCCCGCCCCCTTCCACGTGATTGGCCCCCACCCACAAACCCCACCCCCTTCCACGCGATTGGCTCCCACCCTCAAACCCCGTCCCCTGGCCCTCAAGTGATGATATAAATTTTATAAATGTCAAAATGGCTCCTAGCATAAAAAAGTTTGCCGACCCCTGGGTTAGGCTAAAGGAGAGAAGGATAAGGGAAGACACTATAACAATCTTCCAATACTTGAATGTGTCCCAGGGAAGAGGGTCTGGATTTATTCTCCATGGTGCCCAAGGGTAGGACAAGAACCAAGGATGGAAGCTTTACAGGGAAGTATGCAAACTTGAGATAAGGAGGAACATGAGAGCTGTTAAGCAGTGGAGCAGCCTCCTTCCTGGAGTTGTGGGTGCTCCAAGTTTCTCTAGAACAACGTAGGATACAACATGAGGCAGTGGTTTGGAAAGGAAGAGTATAGAATTTTTTCTTCCTTGACTGTTCTTAGACTTTTATTTAATAATATATTAGCAGTGGTGTCCCTCTTCAGTGAGTGCTAGCAGGGCTATGTAAACAGTTTCATATACTCACTAGACAATTTTTTTGTCTAGGAGCTCTCAGTGTGGAACCCTGGAACCCAATACAAACAAACAAACAAACAAACAAACAAACAAACAAACAGAAGTTTGACATAGAGAGCTGATGGGGGAGGGAAAGTTTCCATAAATTCTTATGTATATCTTTGTACTATTTGCTTGAATATGATTATACGGCTTATGCTGATTTCAGATCTGAGAGAAAAAGCAATGTCACTAATACATAATGTGTGTATCATTACCAGGAAGGCTCAGGATACTTAGTCTATTGGTTTCTTGTGTGCAAGAGACAAATTAGTCCAAGATAACTTTTATTCTTTCGTGTCTTGTTAATTTAGAGGCACACTTTTCTAAAAGGATTTAATCTTCAAACTAGGTTCTGGTTGAACAGTTTCATTTATGCTGCATTACAGCTGAAAGGCGATAACTTAACCTGAAATGCTGATTATTTGAAGAGATGCATTAAAAATAGCTTCAAGATCATCGCCTTAGAAGCTTCCATCATCTATTGCAGATTCTGCTTTAAGTGAAATGTACTTATTCTGATGCCACGAATTACTAAGGAGGCTCATGCAAATGTGGCAGGAGGGTCACAGAACATTAATAGAGTACTGAAAGCTAATCTAAAATGTTAGACAAAGAAAACATTAGAAAAATCATGAACCTGGAATAACAGCATTATCCCAAACCACCTAAAAGACAGGTTCACAGCCCTGTATAGATGGGCCACTAAATGAATGGACTGACTCTCCTGAAATGTACTGGGTTGAAATTATGTCAGATGATACAAACATTGTAAATTTCATAAAGCCAGTGTTATCATGGGAAAAGAAAATGCTTTAATAATACCAGCACACATCCTTGGAATTCACAGGAGTTGGTGCATTAGCTTCCAGGTGACTCTGTGCTCAGTTCTGAGAGTTCTTCTGCTTTTATCCAGCCTTTAATCCAAATGCCACTGGCCAATTTTGCACTGACTCATCCTCCATCAGAGCTTGACATTTTGTTACAGCAGCAGAAGAGAAGAGAGTAAAAAGTAACTTTGGAGGCTTTGTTGTTGTTGTGTGGCGCAAGTACCAAAACACAGCAGACCAGCAGCCAACGTGACTATAGCAATAACTGAAACATCAGCTACTGCTATCAATTAGAGACTTCTGGCCCTTTCGAGGTGTGCTCAGATCCTCATGGTGTGAGTTTGCTCTATGGTGTTTGATTTATGATGGCTCATTCAAGGTTCAGCTCATCATTTGATGCTGCAGTTCTCCGCTGATGATCATGCTTATATGAGTCAGTCATTTTAGGTAGCATACCAAGGTAACAGTGCTTTCTGGCCATCTAAGTAGCAGTGGGCAGAATAGTCACTGAAGCCAATATAGTATGAATTTGTCCTCCTCCCCCTGCACAGGTTTAAGCACTGCCGTAGAGGTTCTTAACACTTAGCAGTTTATTTGCAAACTGAGGTAGGTGTTACCATTGATTTCTGAGTGGTGATTGCGCAAGGTCAAGCTTTTTCGGGGTTGTTTCCTTTCTTACAAGTCTCATGAACTGACTTTTGACATAAGCTCCAATATCAACAGCTCCAACAATGTAGTGGAAAGGTATTACTTTGTAATGCTGTATCCAGAGATGACTACATGCCCACTTTGTCCTCCTTTCATCAGGGACCATGATGCCCACTGTGTTTACATTGTCCCTTGAAGTCAGGAGTATCCATTTCTTAACAGAAACCAGTTGCTCACCTTTGCTGAGAAACCTCTAGCATAATCATAGGAAGGCAATGAAATCCCCATGTCTCTAACCTGTGTGTTCTTTCCTATTGTGTTTTGTGACTGGATACCATCCTCTATTTGTGGGTTATGCAACAAAGATATGATAGAGATGGGCTGGATTAAAGATTATGATGCAGGAAAGCTATAAGAATGGTTATTAGAGTATCAGAGTAAGAATGCTACTCAGCCACAAAGCTCACTAGTTGACCTTGGACAAATCATTCTCATTCTCTTTCTTCCTCCCTAATATACTTAATACAGTTGTGATTTTTTTAAAAAAAATAATATACAGGAGAACCATGCATGCTGCTTTGAGTTTCATGGAGGAAAAGTGGGCTGTCAACATCATGAAGGAAAATAAATATTCCAACATTAGTCCCTGGAAATTCTAGACAGGGCTATGAAAAACACTTTAGAGAGCCTTGTCTCATCATTTTAGATAACTGTATCTAATGGTCTTATGTGACAGAAAACAGCTTTTTTCCACATTATTTTGTTTCCCTCTTAAGACTTAAAATGTGCCCCATGCTGAGACATCATATGCTGTCTAAGTCATCCGTGCAAGAATGTTTATATCACACTGAACTGCTACCTTGCTAATGGCAATGATCTATAGGTATTTATCTATTTTATCTCCTCTTTCATGCTTCCTTCTTCCCTACTTCCATCCCATAACAACACATGTGGGTGTTATTCCTTTCTTAGGATTATGCTCAATATGTCTTAAGACAGATGTACTGTGATCCCTAAAACTTTATGCAATACTCAATTTATTAGCTTTTAAGGTGTTGCTTTTATGTGAAATACAGTATTTCATTTCATTTTCATGATTTAGATACTACCTTTCTGCCCATAGGACATATAAGTCTCAAAGATTTCATATGTCAATTAAATTTCCAAATACATAGGAAAACACCTTAGGACAATACTTAGATCAAAGGGAAGGAGATGGTGCCACAACCATTCAATAATGGTTCATTCAATAATGCAACCATTCAATAATCAGACGGGCATTCTATAAAACATGAGCCTGTATTTAAAATGGACTGTTATCCCCACTTTATCTTCTGTGTCCTCTAGTTCTCCCTCTTTGTACATATCTATTGGAATCTTCTTCAAGCTTGTGTTAATGTGCATTCAGCCAGGCCATGAGTGCATTCCTCCACTCTGTGGGCTGCCAGAATATTAGCTGAAATATTTTTCATTGCCCTGACAGCTGAGCTCTAATCTGCTTCAGTAACAAGGGTTGTGATGAGTTCTGTCCTTGTTATTGCAGGACTATTTAAGTAGGTATCTGTGACTTTGGGCCTCTCGGTTGTCTAGTGTTACCAGCCAGTGGGGAAAACCACATCCCCTTGCTCACTTTAAAGTATAGCGGAGAAAGCTTAGGTAAAGGTGGGCAGGTAAAAGGTAAAGGTAAAGGTACCCCCCGCACATTTGTGCAGTCGTGTCCGACTCTAGGGGCCGGTGCTCATCTCCGTTTGTTAGCCAAAGAGCCAGCGTTGTCCGAAGACGCTTCCACGGTCATGTGGCCGCATGACACGCGCGGAACGCTGTTACCTACCCACCGAAGTGGTCCCTATTCATCTACTTGCATTTGCATGCTTTCGAATTGCTAGGTTGGCAAGAGCTGGAGCTAGTGCAGGAGCTCACTCTGCACGCAGGGCTAGGGATTCGAACCTCCGAACTTGCAATCTTCCGATCAACAAGCCTGGCGTCTTACCCGCTGAGCCACCACGCCCCTTTTAAGGTGGGCAGGAGCCTTGGACAAAGGCTTTACCATTTTCTAGCTGCCAGACAGGTCGTCAGTGCAAAGGTATTCTGTCTAATAACTTGTCGCTCAGACGATTTCCAAACATGGATCTACTAGACTTCTGGAAGATTGGTAAAGTTGTGTCCAAAAATAGCACAGCTGACAGTTTAGCAGGGCAGAAGAGGAGTGTGGGACAAGCAGCAAGAAGCTTGCATGATTCACTGAGTGATGTCTGGGATCCATGATCTTCCCCATGTTGAATCACCTGGACTATTTTTGGACACAGATTGAATTTTCCTAATAGCCCATGATGATGAGTGCTGCAAGGGAATGGCAGTGCTGACAGAGAGTGGCCACAGGCAGAATCATCTGGAAGTGTCTGATTATGCAAAATGGTGTGAATATCAGCAAAATGTACTGCTTCATAGAAGGTTTGTACAATAAGACTTGTGTTGGGAGAAGTCAGAAATTCTGTGCCTAGGAAGATTAAGACCATTTCGCAAGCTCAACAGCAGCATGGTAATCTTAACGATCCTCCTTTAGATGATAAAGGGACTTAGAAATAACATCTCAAAATAACCATGACCTAGCCCCAGGTGCAAGGTCACACAGCCACCTAGAAACATATTTAAGGATTCCCTTACTAACTTTGCTCAGACTGAAGAAGCTCCTTGGATAAGGAGCGAAACGTTTCCACTGAGAAAATAGAAATCCAGTTGACATGATTCAAGCTACAGAAAAAGTCAGAAATCTCTCCTTCAAAACTGGAACAGTTAAGGATTAATTTAGCTGTGGATGGGGATGAGACAATGGCTGCTTTATGAGGACATGTCCTTGGCAAATAGTTGGTGGACCATGGTTAGTGGGATGTGAGGAGTTCTGAGTCACTTTCTCTAGCTGTTTACCCTCAGTCTGTGTCACTAAGCCAGTATTCGTATCTGCTATCCTAATTATTATGCATAGTTCCATATCTATTGTTATAAGCCCCAACTGTAAGCAACATCTGTTCAGTTTTCCTTTGACAAACCCCAGCCCAGTTCTGAATGATTCTATACATCTGCAAAATGTCAGGTTCCCCAGCAACATGGAAACTCATTTCTAACAGGTAGCACAACAGTGTGTGGTGGATTCCTCCTGACCAGATGCAAAATCTGCTATCCACTGCCAGGTTTTTCTGGAATTCCATAACACTACTTTCAGATTATATTCAGCTGTATTCTTTCAGTAGAAGCAAAATTCTAGACACATCCTTAAAATGTATTAAGTTGCACTGAGGCAAGCTTAAGTGGCTTTCAATGGACTAGGGAGATTTAGGCAATTGTCTATTAAAGGGATTTACAATCTGTAGGGCAAGCATTCCAAAAGAGATAGGGAATATGCCATTAGCACACACAGAGAGATAATCCTCCAGTGTCTTCTCAAACAGACTTTCAATTTCAGAAAATCTTTAGGATTTATAGTACCAAGTTAGAGATGAAAGAAGTCAGGCTAAAAATATTGAGAACAGAACCCTGGATACCCTGACTTTTGTAACTGCATAGTATCTCCACTGGGTTATGCAGCAGGCCCATATTTAAACTGCACACCAATTCCTACTATATGGAAGAAAACACGTGAATCAGTGGCCTGATCCGCACATTTGGACTATTGCAATGCGCTCTACATGGGGCTGCCCTTGAAGAGCATTCGGAAGCTTCAGCTGGTACAAAATGCAGCTGCCCGGGTTGTAAATAGTGTCGGCTACTCGGCACACGTAACACCGCTGCTTCGGGAGCTGCATTGGTTGCCGGTGTGTTTCTGGGTGCAATTCAAGGTGCTGGTCGTCACCTTTAAAGCCCTTCATGGCTTCGGACCAGGTTACCTTAGGGACCATCTTTTCCCAGTTGTTTCTACCCGTCCAATCCGGTCTGGCAGGATGGGCATGCTCCGGGTCCTGCCAGCCAAAGAATGCCAGCTGGTGGGGACCAGGAGACGTGCCTTTTCTGCTGTGGCGCCTGCCCTCTGGAAAATCCTTCCTCCTGAGATTAGGATGGCCCCGACCCTTTTGGCTTTTCGGAAGACCTTGAAGACCTGGCTTTGTGCCAGGGCCTGGGCCCCCGAGTGTGTGAAGGGCCCCATTTCATGTCTGTGCTAACACCAATGGCTTTTAAGTTCTCTTGGCTGCATTTATATTTATTTCAATTTTTTGGTATTGTTTTTATTGTTGATTGTTTTTATTATTGTTAGCCACCCAGAGTCACTGGTTTGAGATGGGCGGCTATATAAATTGAATGAATGAATGAATTATAGTAAGCCAAAAGTTGCTTTTGTTGTTCAGTCATTAGGTTGTGTCCGACTCTTTGTGACCCCATGGACCACAGCACACCAGGCCTTCCTGTCCTCTACTCTCTCCCAGAATTTGCTCAAGTTCATGTTCAGTGCATTGGTGATGCTATCTAACCATCTCATCCTCTGCTGTCCGCTTCTCCTTTTGCCTTCAGTTTTTCCCAGCATCAGGGTCTTTTCCAGTGAGTCCTCTCTTCGCATTAGGTGGCCAAAATATTTGATCTTCAGCTTCAGTATCTGTCCTTCCAATGAGCAGTCAGGGTTGATTTCCTTTAGAATTGACTGATTAGACCTCCTTGCAGTCCAAGGGACTCTCAAGAGTCTTCTCCAGCACCACAGTTCGAAAGCATCAATTCTTCGGCGCTCAGCCTTCCTTATGGTCCAACTCTCACAGCCATACATTACTACTGGGAAAACCATAGCTTTGATTATACGGACCCTTGTCGGCAAGGTGATGTCTCTGCTTCTTAATATGCTGTCTAGGTTTGCCATAGCTTTCCTCCCAAGGAGCAAGTGTCTTTTAATTTCATGGCTACAGTCACCATCAGGAAATGATGGGACCAGATGCCATGATCTGAGTTTTTTTAATGTTGAGTTTCAAGTCAGCTTTTGCACTCTCCTCTTTCACCCTCATCAAGAGGCTCTTTAGTTCCTCTTCACTTTCTGCCATTAGGGTGGTATCGTCTGCATATCTGAGGTTGTTGATATTTCTCCCGGCAATCTTAATTCCGGCTTGTGATTCATGCAGCCCGGCATTTCTCAGGATGTACTCTGCATATAAGTTAAATAAGCAGGGCAACAATATACAGCCTTGTCGTACTCCTTTCCCAATTTTGAACCAATCGGTTGTTCCATGTCCAGTTCTTACTGTTGCTTCTTGACCCGCATACAGGTTTCTCAGGAGACAGGTAAGGTGGTCTGGTGCTCCCATCTCTTTAAGAATTTTCCACTGTTGCCACAGAAAAGTTGCTTACTTGTCTCTTTTTAACATTTGCAATGAGCTGACAAGCCAAACCAAGCAAACCACATTATGATTCAGGACATTATGTGAACCAGTTCTCTCTGTTTGATGTGATCTATGAATATGTATAAACTCTGCCAGTTGGATGCAGCTTTTCTCCACTTAATATATACAATAGCAAATCAAGGTTAATTGCTTTGTAATATATGAAACACTCTTGACCATCTATGTTTCCAATTCTTTACTCAGTTGCACTCCAGAAACCAGAAAATAGAAGTTCATACCCAAGGAAGCAGAGTCTCTTCTATCATCACACATACTCCACCAACAAGGGAGTAGAAAAGTAAAATATTGATTTCAGGATTGCAATATTTTTAATATGAAAAGGTTTTATACACAGATCTAGTACCAAATTCCATGGTGGTCACCCATCTAAGTGTTATGAGTTGTAATGTGTTGCATTGTATTACTTTTGAGTAGAGGATAATGAATGGATAAAGGGAGCCAGCTGTGGGTACATGAGTAGTGGCTCTCTACTCCTAATGTATTTTGCAAACTACCAGTAAAGCCTACCTGTGCATTTGGTTTGGCTTTATTAACATTTTTTATGTTTGTTACGATACCAAACACTGATTGACTGATTATGTTTCATCAAGTCGTTTTTGACTCCTAGAGACCACATAGATAGATTTTCCCCCTAACCTGGTCTTTTAGGTCTTCCAGTGGTGCACCCATTGCCACTGTAACTGAGTCTGTCCAACTTGCTGCTGGTCATCCTCTTCTCTTTCGTTCTACCTTTCCCAACATTAGGTCCTTTTCCAGAGAGCTGGGTTTTCGCATAATGTGTCTGAAGTAGAATAATTTGAGCCTGGTCATTGGTGCCTTGAGTGAGAACTCTGGGTTGCTTATTTTATATTTTCTACTCATGTGGTTTTCTTGGTAAAAATACAGGAGTGGTTTACCATTGCCTTCTCCCATGCAGTATGAGTTGATACCTTTGCCATTGTCACTAAAGTGATCATATGCTTCTGGCATCTTCCTATATTGCTGCTGCCCAATATACTGTAGGTGCCTCCTTGCTTTAGCTGGACTGCCGGGATGACCTTCATGCCTTGGATAACCCTGCTGGTAATATATACTCTTGGCATACATTCCTGACATTCCTTGCTCATCCCTCCCAGGAATGCCCTCCCCCTGCCACCACAATGAGACAGCACAGCAGGACTTAGGGGGGAACCAAACATAACTTCAGGTATTAATCAGGACTGACTGTGCTTAACTTCAAAGTCCAACTCTCTCTCTCTTTCCTTAATTTTATCCTCAGAACAATCTGTAATACAGGTTGGGCTGATATGTAGTAACTGAGTCATACCATGAACATCATGGTTGAGTGGGAACTTGAACTTTGGTCTCACAACTCTTTAAACAGTACACCGCACTAGGTGCTACATGCAAGGTGGGATTTGTTACAATGGAGTTTTTCCTGTTGTATGTGAGCTTGATATACATAACAGGGTTGGGAAAGATGCAAAAGACACAGGAAGAGTTCTCTGTTTCTCAGCTCAAGAATATCTATTTTACAGGAAATTGTATTGTCAATGTTACGTTGTGACATAATGAGTGAAAAAATACATTCTAAAGGTGTGGAAAGATGCTTGAGGCAATCATTGTAATTTGGAAAAAAGTTCTAGATGAAAAGCAGGAAACTGAAGGAATTGGAAGGTTAGGGAAATAGTGCTTTGAGTCTTACCAGGAAATGTGGAAGTATAGGAAAATCAAAAGGCATCTTAGGAAAACCAGAGATGCATAGAAAGTTAAGTAAGTAGCAGGAACTTTCTCCTAAGCACTGTGGGGAAATCAAATCATACCATGTATATATGGCAGAGAAATCCAAGTTTTATATTAATAAAATCTATGTTTTTTTCCAAAAACCCTTCCAGGACAAACATAAAAACCTGTGCTTTCATTATGCTAAAAGGAAAGATAGCTAGGATAGAATCCTGCCCAACTCATGCTTTGTAACAATCCAAAGGTACAATTGACAAAGCTGCCACCCAGCAGAAAATCAGTTTATTGTAGAACTCTTATACTACAAAGTGAAATGAGTATTTCCTTATTCTTGTTCATAGGAGCTTATAATAATTTTTTGCAAAACATGTCTCACTTACTTCAGTTCATACTTCTACTGCTAAAAGCAGCAGTATTACAATCGCAGAGACCACATTTCCTCTAAGAAGTTCTTCCTTACTTGTGTTGGGCAAACACACATTCAAACAAATGGACCATATTTGTTTGCAAGAACTTCTCTTCTAGGCTCAACATATTGCTAAGCCCAATAAATGTCCCTTCCCTCTTCTTGTGCAAGTTTTTCACCTGTTCCAAATGAACTGTTGAGTGAGTTTCAACTGATAATTGGTGCATTGTTCTGTATGCTCTGTTTAATGCTTACATCAGTCCTGTAAAAATCTATGGATATGTCAGGGTTTGAGGCAAAGAAACAGCGCTGAGCCAAGGAATGAAGCTCTAGCTCTTTATTGTTTCTACCATACACAGAATCTTGCAGAACTAAGCAAAGCCAAAAGGTGCTAGGGAGAAATACTCAGTGAATCTAAGGCGGGTCCTGTCTCAGCTTCTTGGCCACCTGCCCAAGGTCCTCCAAACTGTAAGATTGTTTCTCCCCCTGGAATGCACCCCCTCCTTCCTCTCCTGCAATCTCCATAGCAGGATGCAGCTCTAATGTGCCCATTATAGTTCTTGATAGGCCCACTAGTAATCCATACCTGGCAGTATGGATTTCCATACAGAGTTTGTTGTACAGATAAGCAATCTTAATGAGTGACTCATTGATTTTGGAGTCATGCTTATTGGGCCTTAAATGAGACAATTCGTATTCAAGGTTCAGTAATACACACAGGCAACCTTTGAACAGGAATGTAAAACTAGGCAACCTTTATTTAAGCTTTTTCTAACTGACATGCTTTGGACATGGCTCCTCCGCAGCTCATAAGCAGGCAACCTTTTGGCAGGGCTGCAACTAGGGGGGGAGGCAAGCGGGCACCGCGCTGGGATGGGCGCCAAAATGATGCCCCGGGGGCGCAAAAATGACAAAATAACCCATGGGGGGCACGGAAACCATGTTTGCTTTGGGTGACCCAGACCCTAGTACCATCCCTGCCTTTGGGGGCATTTTGATCTTGAGAGGGCACTTGGGTACCTTAACAAATGACAATTGTAGGGAGCTTGCTTGGCCCTAAAATAGTTCATTGTGCAAGATCCAACTGCAGTTTCTGGATAAGGGGGTGCTGAAGGGAGTGACTTTTCCATCACCATCTCTTCCACTCCCTTCCTTTAGTTGCTTTTCATATATGGCAGAATTGCACAGCCAGAGGACAAGACTTGATGTGCTCTCTAAAGTTCTTAAAGGTGGTTTTTCTATATGGTAAGACTTTGAAGTAAATGTGGCATCTTTTGCAGACACACTATTTCTTTTCTGTAGCCCTCCGAATGATATTATAACTTGAGAAAATTTACAAATAACCCCCATCCCCATTCCACAGAGATTCTTTTTTTCAGAAAAGAACAGATGAAGGCTAATATATTTGTTCTGCAGAACAGCGGAACAAATGCACACATTATATAGAGCTGTTGTGCACAAGTGTATATCTGAAGCACCAATTTATCATATCCTAAAATGTGTGGCATATTGATACAATATGCATGGCTTATTGATCATAAAATTGACAAATGCTTTAATATGTTGTCACAGAAAGTTAACATATCTTGCCAGTGACATTTTGGCAGACTGTCCCAACATTCATGATTCTTCTAAAACTCAGTATTGTCTTTAAAAGCAGCAGTTCCAATGATAAAGTATCTTAGAAGCCAGGACTGAAATCACTTTAAGAATAGACAATTACCTACCATAATTAACTCAAGGCTCAAAAAATATTAGAAAGACAGTACCAATAGAAGAATAGTTTACAAGTTATGAGAAGTAATCTTTGTACTTTATTCTCCCTCAGATACTGTTTTGGGCTCCACTCTTTAAGAAGGCGTGGTGGCTCAGTGGGTAAGACGCCAGGCTTGTCGATCAGAAGGTCGCAAGTTTGGAGGTTCGAATCCATAGCCCCGTGTGACAGAGTGAGCTCCCGCACTAGCTCCAGCTCTTGCCAACCTAGCAATTCGAAAGCATGCAAATGCAAGTAGATGAATAGGTACCACTTCGGTGGGTAGGTAACAGCGTTCCGCGCGCGTCATGCGGCCACATGACCGTGGAAGCGTCTTAGGACAACGCTGACTCTTCGGCTAACAAACGGAGATGAGCACTGGCCCCTAGAGTTGGACACGACTGCACAAATGTGTGGGGGGAACCTTTACCTTTACCTTTAAGAATGTTTCAGATAAACTCGAACAAGTTCATGGAAGACCAGCAAAGATGATCAGGGAACTAGAAATCAAGCTCTGGTTGAGAAACTAAACAAACTAGGCATGTTTTGTCTTAAGAAGAGAAGCCTGATGTGATAACCCTCTTCAAAAACCTGACAAAATTGCACACCAAAGAAAGCCTGTTCTCTATCACCCCATGCTATAGAACACAGAATAATGGGTTAAATTAAAGGATGGCAAATTCCAACCAAATGATGGAGGAAGGGGGAAAGAGCTTTCTTAACAGTAAGAAGATAGCAAAAATGCAGCCAGTTCATCGGATAAGTGGTGGGCTCCCTTCACTGGAAGTATTCAAGCAGAAGCTAAACTGCCATCTGTTAGGATTGCTTTAATTCTGATTTCTGTTTTGAGCAGGTGGTCGGGCCTGATGTCTAAAGAATCTTCCAGCTGTAAGATTCTCTGTCTTAGCAAGCTCATGTATACTTGCAACACATCAAAAAAAGGCCAGACCCCTATAGACCTGATGCAGCTAGATGGCAGAAAAGAATTTCCCTTCCCAGAAGCACAAAAGGGTTGAGGAGATAGCCTTTTGTTTAAATGGTACATAGACCTAATATAAACCCCCATCAAATAGAGATGCTGTACAATGAGTATGTAGGAGCAGATTCTTTTTCCTGTGCCAGTTTTACATGCTGATACATTTATTCATGTGTCCCTGAAGTTGGCAACTGATATATACTTGATCACACACTCAGGATATTCTCAGGTTTTTCCCAAATTGGATCATTACTAGTGGCTCATACCATATTGCTATCAAAACCTTGCCGGTTTCTTGTAGCAGTCTTCTAACATAGATCCCTGGATAGGACATAAAGGGTATCTAAATACTCAAGCAAAACTATCAGTGCAACACAACCTTAAGAACTGAAACCCCAAAGCAAAGGATCAATAGCCAGATCTTCATTCTATAGCCTGATTTTCAATGGGA
This sequence comes from Charina bottae, assembly GCA_023362775.1. NCBI lineage: Eukaryota > Metazoa > Chordata > Lepidosauria > Squamata > Charinaidae > Charina > Charina bottae. Next base: position 140,045,879 of record JALMGJ010000003.1, read on the forward strand.
TGACATTCTGTAATTGAAATGTCATGCCAGGTCATCACGGCAGGGTGCAGAAAAACAGACTTCTCTGCAGAGTGTATACCAAATAGATATGGAAGTGGCATGGAATGTCTGCTGTCCTCCAAATGCAATTCCATCTATGTGGCCTGGTGACCACACATTTGACATAATTTCTGAAAAGAGATGGATATCACCATGTCTTCTCCAATGTGGTAGACTGTGGGGGCAGTCCCATAATTTTGTTACTCACATTCTTATAAGAAGCCCACTTTTGACTCCACCACCTTGGAGTCTGTCATTCACAGTGACCATATAGTTATGTACACACACACACACACACACACACACACACACACACACAAAGCATTAAAATGGTACATATAAAGTAAGGCTTTTTAAAATGGTTCCATATTACCTGAAATTTTAATCAATACATACTTCTCCTTTGTATTGTGTTTTTTTGAAACATAATCCATTGTTAAGTCTTCAGAATGGGGCTGGATAGAAACCTGCTTAACATCGACTAACACAACAGTAAAATAAGCCTGGAAGTGATCCTGTGAGTTTACTGCTAACAACTGCTAATGTTAATGATAAGTTTCTTGGGTGGAGGAACAAATTTTTATTTCCTCTTTGCTTTAGAGTTACAGATGATGAAGCATTATACTTTATCCTTAATAATTTTCATAATTTAAGTGCTGCGTGGGTATTGCATTTTAAACAACACACACACACACACACACACACACACACACACACACACACAAATATAGTCTATGTATGGTTTGTTCCAGTAGCCCACTTATCGTCAGATTGCCCTGGTTCCCCAACATCTGACGCGAACCTTGTTAATCCGGGTGACGTCCGAGCTGGCATGACTCTCTTAGTTTGTGTCACTCTCATATTTTGAGGTAGGCAGGTGAAGTGTTAAGGGGTCTTTTCCCAAGGACCCCTACTGGTAAGGTAGGTAAAGCCGGGATTTGAACCCTGGTCTCCTGCTCCAAAGGTGGCACTCTAACCACTACGCTATGCAGCTGCTGTGACTCCTCAGCTGGGAGAGTGGCTTCAACAGATCGCAGGAGCAACATCAGAGCTCTCTGTCCAGAAGAGTGCAGTGCTAGGAACAGCTAAGACACTGCGCAGAACCCTCAAACTCCCAGGCCTCTGGTAGAGGACCCGAAGTTTAGGAAGACACATAACACCCATAGGGATGGGAAGGGAATTTTATATACATATCGTCATTAGAATGCTGCAGACAGAACTATGACATTCATATAAAAGAATTAGCATTTATCTTATGGAACTTAAAATGTTGCAATATGACGTAATAACAGGTAGAAAACAAGGGCAGCAGAGATCAAGGGTTGGTCAATCAGGTAGGAAAATGTAGCTGGCATTCTAGTTGTTCTTTCAGTGGATGGATATTATTAGGGGGCATAATGAGTGATTGGAGGATGAGTGTAAGGGGCGGTTGGGGCTTACCAGTGCCGAGAGCTTCGGTTTTATTTATTTATTTTATTTTATTTTTCAAATTTATTCCCTGCCCATCTCCCATGCAAGGGACTCTGGGCGGGTTACAACAAATACAATTTAAAAAAACTATACAAAAATATCTAAAAACACAAGCAGAGAATAAATAAAATAAAATCCAGGATGGGCTTGGACCCGCAGAATAGATAGTGGAGCTATGGGGCCAGCCAACCCCAGGAGGCACTACCACCTCCGTCGTCCCAGGCCAGGTGGCAGAGCCAGGTCTTAAGGGCCTTCCGAAAGGCCAGGAGGGAGGGGGCCAGTCTCACCTCCGGGGGCAAGATATTCCATAAGGCGGGCGCTATCGCAGAGAAGGCACGCCTCCTGGACCCCGCTAGATGGAATTCTCTTGTTGAGGGGGTCCGAAGCATGCCCTCTCTGCATGCACGGGTGGGGCGGGCTGACGTTATCGGGACGAGACGGTCCCTCAGGTACCCTGGTCCTATGCCATGTAGGGCTTTAAAGGTAATCACCAACACCTTGAATTGGACCCGGAAGCAAACTGGCACCCAATGCAGCTCGCGTAGAAGAGGTGTCACATGTGCCGATCTCCTGGCACCCATAACTGCTCGCGCCGCCGCATTCTGCACCAGCTGAAGCTTCTGGATACTCTTCAAGGGTAGCCCCATGTAGAGCGCATTACAATAGTCTATACGGGAGATGACAAGGGCGTGAGTGACTGTTCGAAGGGCCTCCTGATCCAGGAAAGGGCGTAACTGGCGCACAACTCGAAGCTGTGCAAAGGCCCTCCTGGCCACGACTGCCACCTGCTCTTTGAGCAGGAGTCGCGAGTCCAGGAGGACCCCCAGATTCCGCACTGGATCTGAGTGGGGTAGTGCAACCCCACCCAGAACCAAAGATGACAACTTCCCGGATCCGGGGGGGGGCATCAATCCACAGCCACTCCATCTTACCAGGGTTCAGTTGAAGCCTGTTGTTCCCCATCCAGACCCCCACAGCCTCCAGGCACTGAGATAAGGCATTGACCGCAGCACTTACTTCACCCGGGACAGAGATGTATAACTGGGTATCATCAGTATATTGGTGATACCTCATCCCGTGGTGACAGATGATCTCGCCCAGTGGCTTCATGTAGATGTTGAATAGGAGAGGAGAGAGAACCGACCCCTGAGGCACCCCACAAGTCAGGGGTCTCGGGTCAGCTCTCTCCTCCCCTATCAACACTGACTGGGAACGGCCCTGGAGGAAGGAGACGAACCAGCACAAAACCACGCTGCCCACCCCCAACTCCTCTAGCCGCCCCAAAAGTATACAGTGATCGACGGTATCGAAGGCTGCTGAGAGATCTAAGAGAGGAAGGATGGACGCACTCCCTCCATCCCGCTCTCACCAGAGATCATCAATAAGCGCGACCAATGCAGTCTCTGTCCCATATCCCAGCCTGAAACCTGACTGGAAGGGGTCCAGATAATGCGTTTCCTCCAGAATCTTCTGGAGTTGCAACGCCACCACCTTCTCAACCACCTTTCCCAGAAAGGGGAGGTGGGAGACTGGGCGAAAATTGCCCAGGATGGTAGGGTCCAGGGATGGTTTCTTGAGGAGGGGGTGCACCAGCGCCTCCTTAAAGGCAGCTGGGAACACCCCCTCACTCAAGGACGAATTTATAATCGCCTGGACCCAGCCACATGTCACCTCACTAGCTGATTTTACCAGCCAGGAGGGACATGGGTCAAGTTGGCATGTGGTGGCATTTACAGTCCGGAGGATCCTGTCTACTTCATCAGGCCCAACAGGATCAAACTGCTCCCAGATAACATGGTAAGTATGAGCCTCTGGCATCTCCCCAGATCTTGTCTCACGCTTGCAGTCCAACTTGGAATGAATCTGAGCGATTTTGTCCTGCAGATGCTCAGAAAACTCTTCCGATCAGCCCTGTAAATGGGTCTCCCCTTGCTCTCTACCCAAAAGCGATCTTGTAATCTTAAACAGGGCCATCGGGCGGCATTCTGCGGACACAATAAGAGCAGAGAAATATTCACGTTTCGCCGCTCTTACCGCCACAAGGTAGGCCTTAACTGCGGCTCTAGATTGTGTTCGGTCAGATTCAGTCTTCGTCTTTCTCCAGCAGCGCTCTAGACGTCTCTTAACCCTCTTCAAAGCCCTTAACTCTTCCGTGAACCACAGAGAGCAGCAGGCCAAGCAGGGCCGGAGAGGTCGCATAGGCGCGATCTTGTCCAGGGCTCCGGCTGCTGCCTTATTCCGGGCTGCGGCCAGGACCTCCACTGGACCGTGAAGCAAGTCCTCGGAAATAACCCCCAGCTCCTTCTGAAATGTCACTGGGTCCATCAGTCACTGGGGGCGGACCAATCGAATGGGTCCCGCCTCCCTGCGGAGTGGGGCAGCACAAGAGAGTCTCAGGGTCACCAGGGCGTGGTCTGACCATGACAATGGGGAAAGATGTAACTCTCCCCTCAGATCACATTGCCACTGCTCAGACAAGAAAACTAAGTCCAGGGTGTGACCACTGTCACGAGTGTGAATAATCTGAGACAGGCCCATAGCTGCCATGGTAACCATGAACTCCCGGGCCGCCTCCGAGGACCGTCCCAGAGATGGCAGATTGAAGTCCCCCAGAACCATAAGTCTGGGGAACTCCACTGCCAACCCCGAGACAGCCTCGAGCAGCTCAGGCAGGGAGGTTGCTACGCAGCAGGGAGGCTGGTTCAGCAGCAACACTCCCAACTGTCCTCGTGAACCCAACTTGAAAAACAGTGTCTCACACCCGGTCACTTGTGGAGCAGTGCCCCTGAAGGCCACAAGGGACTCTTGGATGACAACTGCCACCCCTCCTCCCCTGCCCCGGTGTCTCGGCTGATGCCACACACGAAACCCAGCTGGGCACATTTCTGAGAGGGCTACTCCCCCCTCTGGGCCCAGCCAGATCTCAGTAATACACACCAGGTCAGCCCCCTCCTCTGTGATTAAATCACTTATAAGGGGGGCCTTGTTATTCACCGACCTGGCGTTCAGCAGCAGCAGTCGGAGACCGGAGCCCACGAGGATCTGCTTACCAGGGCCTGGGTATGAACACGGGGGGCCGGAACGTACCACCGGTAACAAACACCGGGGGCGCCTTCCCCGATAATGGCTTGCCCTCCGGTTCCCGTCATACCGTCCCCTGCCCGTCACCAGCTGAATCAAATGGCCCACCACCCAGCCCCCAGAGATTCCCGACTCTGGCCTAGTAGCCTCCACTCCCAGGCCTCCGGAATTCTTGGGCTTAATCAAGGGTCCCTTATCCCATTCATCCATCATCCAATCTCACAGCAAGTCGGGTAGTGACAAGACCCCCCACACTCTGTACCTCTCCCTCAACTTCTCTCACTGGTCAGGGAGAGGTACCAACACTCACCAGCAATCACTCCTACCCCACCTGACTCTCACCCAAGGGGGTACTCTTACAAAACCATACAATCTTGGCTCCCCCCACCTCGTCTCTCACCCAGTGGGGGGTCCACATTCATACCAAGGGACCCCTATAAACCCTCTGCCACCTTATGTTAAATGGGACAATATCCAGCTCTTCATAGGGGTTAGTCCGTGTTGTTATTTTTCTTACGCCCTGGTCTCCTGGACTCCAGCCTCCGCACCATCTGCACTTTTCAGGGCCGCAGGGTTCGCCCCCAACTCCAGCCAGTTCTAACATCAAGGCTTCCGAACCCTCTCTAGAATCGGCCCAGGAAAAAATTCCAGCTTGTCTGCGGGGGGGGTGACTCCTCCGAGGACTCCGTTGCAACAGCTGGGATCCCTCTGTACCATGCCAGCTCCACTAGGCCCCGCCAACTCCACCGGCCCAGTCCGAACCCCGACGGCCTCCGCCTCCAGCAATCGAAAACAGAGCCCCCCGGCAGCCTCCAGCAGCCTCCAGCAGCCCCCGGCAGACTCCAGCCCCACAAGCTCTGCCAGCCCAGCCCGATGACCAACAGCCAACAGCCTCCAGCCTCCAGCTGCGTCAGGCAGCCTCCCACAGTCTCCGGTCCTCAGTGGGCTCTTTTTCTGTCATTATTTCTGTCATTATATATTGACATATACTATATACTATATATTTCTGTCATTAATTTGATCAGTCAATTTTACCATTTGCATTAGTTCCATTATCTTTATAATCCATTCCTCTGTCAAAGGTATATATTTTTCTTTCCAATATTTGGCGAAGATGATTCTGGCAGCAGTTATTACATAAAATAATAGTTTTCCAAATTTCTTATGCAGTTCTGGATTTATAAAACCCAATAGGTAGAGTTCTGGATCTTTGATGGTGTCTTCTTGTATAATTTCACAAACAGTTTTATGAATTTTGTCCCAATAATTCCTTGTTTTTCGACACGTCCACCATAGATGATAAAAAGTTCCCAATTCTTTTTTACATTTCCAACAGTAATTTGGTATGACAGGATTCATTTTTGCCAATAAATTGGGGGTGAGGTACCATCTGTACATCATTTTGAAAAAGTTTTCTCTCATATTATAATTTAAAGTAAATTTCAAGTCTTTTGCCCATACTTTCTCCCACTTCTCACTTTGAATACTATGCCCCACATTTTGTTCCCATTTAATTATAGAGTTTTTTATTGGTAATTTGGAGGTTTTATTTTTGATTAACATTTTGTAAGTTTTTGCAATTAGATGGTCCTCCTCATTCCACAATATATTGTCCCAATTGGCATAGCTGTTTTTAAATTTAAAGTTTTTAGAGTCGATCTTAAATTGCGCTTTTATTTGTAGGTATGCATGCCAATTGCATGAGTGGCCCTCATTTTCTAAATCCTCCCTTGATTTAAATTTATAGTTCGAACCCTCAAAAAACAACAAGTCTTTATACTTTAACCATTTATTCCTAGTTGTGATGCCTTGCAGTGCAAATGCTTTGTGTGGAGAGGTCCAAAATGGTAGAATTGGTACTATCAATTTCTTATATTTTTCCCAAGTTTTTAAAATGGATTTCCTGATTGGATGATGCGTAAATGCCAAATTTGCTTTTATTTTACCATACCAAAGTTAGCCGTGCCAGCCAAATCTGAGATCGTACCCCTCTAAATTCAATACTTTTCTATTATCTAATTTTATCCAATCTCTCATCCAAACCAGTACACTTGCTTCGTAATATAATCTTAAATCTGGTAAGCCAAATCCTCCATTTTCTTTAGTATCTTGTAAATATCTTGGTTTTTTTGAGGTTTAACTGCAACCCAGCTTTTGCACTTTCTTCTTTCACCTTCATCATAAGGCTCCTCAGCTCCTCCTTGCTTTCAGCCATCAAACATCTGCATATCTGAGATGGTTAATGTTTCTTCCAGCGATTTTTACTCCAGCCTTGGATTCATCAAGCCCAGCACGTCGCATGATGTGTTCTGCGTACAGGTTGAATAGGTAGGGTGAGAGTATACAGCCCTGTTGTTCTCCTTTCCCAATTTTAAACCAGTCCGTTGTTCCGTTCTGTTCTTACCGTTGCTACTTGGTTGTTATACATATTCCTCAGGAGGCAGACAAGATGACTTGGTATCCCCATACCACCAAGAACTTGCCACAATTTGTTATGATCCACACAGTCAAAGGCTTTAGAATAGTCAATAAAACAAAAATAGATGTTTTTCTGAAACTCCCTGGCTTTCTCCATTATCCAGTGGATATTGGCAATTTGGTCTCTAGATCCTCTGCCTTTTCTAAACCCAGCTTGTACTTCTGGCAATTCTCGCTCCATGAATTGCTGGAGTCTACCTTGCAAGATCTTGAGCATTACCTTACTGGCATGTGAAATAAGTGCCACTGTTCGATAGTTTGAACATTCTTTAGTGCTTCCCTTTTTTTGTATGGGGATATAAGTTGAATATAAAACCCCTAGGGCTATATAGGGTTATATATATAGGGTTATATATATATAGGGGTATAGAAAACCCCTAGGGTTTGATAAATCTTTGGTTGGCCAACTGCCCGAAACTTCATGCATACACATACACATAAAAGGTGGGTTCTGAAGCATTGCATAGTTTATCATAAATGGGTAGCTGGTTGCACTTGGCACAGTGGTCCCCAGCTGTGCCAAACAGTTACAAATGAATATTGAAAGAATGCCCTGCACAGAGCCATTCTAACCTCAGGTCAAGATATAGAAGCTAATTTGTTCCATGACAGTCTCCAAACAGAGAGAGGGAGGGGAATAAGTTGAACAAATGGCCTGCTTTAAAGAATTAAATGAAAGCTTTCTTGAGCATAGGAAACTCGCTACAAAATTTTGTTTAATTAAGCCTATAACAATTAATGAACTCACTATGTGCCACTAGAAGATGCAATTTTATTAGCAGCTAATGCATCCAGTTGAAAAAGCTTGAAATATCATGCTTTTCTACAATTAACCCTTCTCCTCTAAGTTCTTACAGGAATAACCCCAGTAACTAAAAATGCTATTGTCTGAATTTTACCTAGCAGTGTCATCTTCTGACTCAGAAATCATTCCTGAGGAATGTCATCAGTTCTTACATCAGCCTCATTTCTTCTTTTGCAAACCTGGAATCACTGCAAGGTTCCTTTCCTGTATTTTCCATATTCACTCACTACTGAAGATCACAGTCTTCTTGCCTGTAGACGTTAACGTGCACAGGAATCAATAGCTGTATTTGTACAGTGTGTCTGAACAGGCCTATGAATGCACAGGCACATGAGTTTTGGGAAAAAAAAACCACTTTCCATTGTAAAATTTATTTTATGCAGTCTGTTGGAAACAGTGCTGTGTGGGTGAAGTAATATCCATAAGTCAAAACTGTAGAATTCTTATCACAGAACTGTGCAATTTTCAACATGTAACATCACATATTATCTACAGAATGTTATGTAATACAATTCTGCTGTCCTCTCCTGGTCTTTCCCAGTTTTCTTCAATTTCCCTAACAATATATAACCCTCCAGCATATGAGTACTTCTACTTACCTTTGAAATTATGTCTCGTGACGCTGTGTTTAACTTCCCCTCTATGTTATTCTTGCATAACACACCAATGTTGTATAGGAGGTTTCTTTTTTCTTTTTGTTCTCTTACTTTTGGAGAAAATGAATACCCCCTAAAGAACTGGAATAATTCATACAAATCCAGCATTAAGCCATTTGAAGAATTTGCATTCTTCCAACTGCACTGAGTGTATCCTTCATATTCTCATTCTGTGCTCTCACACATACATTTCGTGCAAGATATAGCACTGAAACAGATAGCCTTGACATCTGGAAATGGGGGAAAAAAACCACTCCCTCTTGGAATATAAATATTTCTGTTCTAAAGTACACAAGAGTTTTATGAGCTACACAGGAAAATAAGGGAAACAAAACAAGAACAAAATTAATTGCCTTTCTGTTGAATAATTGGTCGAATTTTGAAATTCCCATGGCCTCGTAGAGGATTTAAAACAAACTGAATAAACTTTTCCTTAGAACTTCCTTCTAATATTTCTGAACTTACAACTTAAGCTAACTATTTTGTTGGGTTTATCAGGAACTCTTACAGCTCCTTGCTTCAAGACAACTTTCTTGTCACATCAGCTACATGCCAGTCAAACAACAACAACATTTGCCTGCCACAGATACTGTGAGTATGCTAATCATTAGCTTGAGGGCGTATTCATTACACTCCAGCTAATCATGTGCAAAATCCTTCTGATAAGCTTTATTAGTTTAATTGAGAGATACTGGTAAATATTGGATAAATCTCTCTTTCTCTCCCCCCACCCCCACCCCCAGCCTCCTCTATGGATGACAGAGGGAGATGGGAAAAAGTCTTCCTGGTTTTAAACTGCTGGCCTCCTTCTGAGCTGAGAAAAAAATCCATTTTGGTTGTGTAATTGGTTTGTTATCATATAGGCTTTCCTGCTAGTTCTCTGCTTTTCCTTCAAAATTTTGCAAATACAGAAGGTATACTTGCTTGCTTCTTTCATTATTGATTTCTACAATTTCTACCTGACCCAAGGCACCTGACACCCTACCTTATGGTCTGGGGGAAGGATAGATGACCCTAAGACAGGGATTATGGTGGGCTATTAAAGTTAATACTGTACAAGCCAACCAAATAAAGCCAGAGGACTGGCAAGGATAATGTTATCTACAGTATAGACATGTCATGATAGGGATCCCACTGTGAGATTTGGCTCCTTTCCCCACAAAATAAAATACTGAACTAACAAATAACAGCTCTAAATGTTTATTGGTTCTTTTGCAAAAGAGGCTTCCCCCATACCGCCACAAATTTGACTGGTATAGAGAGAGCAATGAGCAAGGTTCATTCATTTCTTTTATACATGTATTTCAAAGAAAAGTCAGTTTACATATTTAGTTTACATATTTACATATTTACACAAGTTTGCAAAGTGTCAGACTGACAGTTCTCAGTTCCTGCCTCGACGTTTTACAATACCACGGCCGCCTTTTGTCAATTTCTCTGGGTGATATCTTTACTCTTTCTTGTGTGAGACTTTTCCTGATTAGTTCAGTCTTTAGTCATTAACATAGTCATAATGGATTTGAAGGTCCCTTAAAGTTCAATGTAGCTTAGTTTGTGTCAATAGGAGGCAATAGTCTCGTTTTAACAAGCCTTTCTTTTAAGTAACTGACATACTAGTCTTGTTTTGAAGCCGACACCGAATCTCCTTTGAACTCAATGTATCTTAGTTCCTCTTGATAGGAGACACAACTGACAGGCTGGTTTTGCTTTGATTACCCATTGATTGTTTCTTAAGTTACCTGAAGCTGACACAGAAAGAGGAGTTTGCTTATTTCTCCCCCTTCCTTCCCAGACCCTTGTCATGCAAATATCCCTTGGTGCTCCGGCAGCTATGTGTTGGAGGTTGGTGTTAATGGGTGTCTCCCTCCGGATTCTATATGCATCGCTCTTTTCTGTTTCAGAATTTTTGGCAGCTATTTTAGGAAGAATGATTTCCTCATCCTTCTATTGGGATTTAATTATTCTTTGAGGAACACTAATTTTTAATATCTGACACCACCTTACTCTTCGAGTAGGGCTAGAAATAGTTCAGTGCCACTGATGAAAAAGTAGTTGATCAATTTTGTGAAAGACAATTTGCTTTAAAAGGTTCTTCCAAAGGAAAGTGGCATTTTCATGGGAGGAATACAGTGTTTCTTACACTTATTTAGTTACGAGGTCACCAAAGGCTGTGTGAATGTCCTGATTTTCGACTACACAATCAGCTCTCTAAAGGCCTGTGCCCTTCCTGGCTTCCCACACTTTCAATATATCCAAAGGGAAAGCATTACTTAAGAAATATTCTCATGGGGCTTTTTTTCTTTTTTCAGATATCGGAATTGGGGAGAGTTAGGGAGGCTTTCTAACAATGGCAAGATGTAAACAAAACGAGCAGTTGCACCATCAAGCACATCCCCAGGAATAAAAGAAATTCAAAAACACCTCCAACAGAGGTGGAAAGAAATTCTCAAGCAAAGGTAGACCAAGAGAAGCTGGAATTGTGGAGAAAGACCATTTTTGAAGAATTGGAAAACAGTTCTTGCCACAGCATTATCGAATACATTTGAACAGCTTCTTTCTGTTTTATAGAATGGTTCAAGATGTAAAACTAGATGGGATCTGCTTATAAGATATAACCCTTGCTAATTGAAACAGATATAGTTATTTTTAATGTGGAACCAAAAATATGTTAGAGTTCATTGTCCATTCTGTTTGTGGAACAAAATAAAGCTTTAGATATTTACAGTAGTTTCAGAAACATTATTTATCACTCTTCCCTTTTCAGCAGCACCAAAGCCTAGAACAAAAAAAAACAGTTAACTGGCACTGCATTAACATAATGAAGATGTCAGGAAATGGATAAGAATAACTTAGCATCTTAAAGATGACATGGGGACATGATTTTAAATGTCAGGCTTCAAGTGGGTGAGTAGCAATCACACCATTAATCATCTATACAGAACTATAGAATTTTTTCCCCATAATAGTGCTCAGATAACAACAGTGAACTCCAGAGAATGCAGGAGTTAGCAGTAGCACATAATTCTCACAGAGAAGGCACATTCTAAAAGTCAGAGACTTTTTCAAGTCTCTAACTTTTCAACTCAGGCTCAACTCCTGGTGTGTCAACTCATGGACACATCAGAATAGCTTTCCTGGCATCAGTACAGAAAAGGTTTGCCATTTTTTTCTTCTCAAATATTTTTGACTCTCCAGTCTAGCCTATAAAGTATGGTATTTCTTGGCAGTATGCCTTTCAGATACTAACCACGTCTGACTGTGCTTGGTTTTAATGATCATCCAAAATCGTCCAGATGTGGCCACCTGGCTGGCAAATCCTGATCTACAAATACGAAATATATAAAGGAAACACTGTCTAAAGTAAACCATAGCCCAGAGCTAGACAACCTGGTGCGCTCCAGATGTTTTTGACATAAAATACCATTAAACCCAATCAGCATGATCTATGGTGAGAGATTGTGAGAATTATACTCCAAAGCTCCTAGGGGATATCAATTTGCATACTTCTGCAATAGTTCCAAACAAATAAACCTTGTTTATCTTAAATGGCATCACCTTGGGCTTCAGCTACCATGGTTCAATTTCATGTTATATCCCAGAAGCCACATCCTTAATTTTTTAAAATGACCAAAATCTCACTAGCTTGTCAAATCATACTAGATTGCTGTGAGCAGAGCCCTGAGGTCTCACATAAAAAATAGAAACCTTTTGAGATCTCATGTGAAGAATCCACATTCCTATAGGATTTGATGCAAGCCTTGGACTATGTTTTAATTTTTATTGAATTAATTGTGGAACTCCTCATATGCTATATAGGGATGCCAAATAATCCAGGCACCCATCATGTTAGGTTGCTATTAGTATTGATTCTATGATATCTGAGAAGAATTGCTTAGCCCTTCTCTTGAGATTTTTTTTTAATTATTATTATTATTTAGAGAGATCAAGGATTGGGCATGGGACTTCAGAAATTGGAAGCATTCATTTCCCAACTACCAATGGGTGTTGTGTTGTGTTGTTAAGCAAAAATTGTGTACTGGTTGAATCAGATGTATACATGAATGTAGAAGTTGTAGAGGTTATTTCAGTGGTGACGATAGTGGAGTTCCCTGATACTACGTAGTTACTGCTCCTGCGCAACTTGTAATCTTCTCATTCAATAGGCTTTGAAAGTTTGAAAAGCAAAATGGTACCTCTATGTATAAAGATTCCCCCTGAAGAAACACACAAAATGTTTGGCTTTATTCAGAATCCATAAACTATTTTTGCAAAACCTAGCCAGTATATTTTTCTGCAAATTATATTTGTCTACTTGTACATCCCAAGTGAAAGGATACCAAGGGAATATTGAATATTTGCTTATAAACTGTGACAGATCACCATGTTTTTATATATATTTTCCTGAGAAAATGATTGTTCATGGGGATTTAGACATTTCATCTTACTCTATAGAACAGAGTTTCTGTGACTAAATTTATTTACATCATAGTCAGTAAAGAAACAAATGCACTTTATGCTTCCAAATGTTTCCCATTCCCATGTGCAATGAGAATGAATGAATGAATGAATGAATGAATGAATGAATGAATGAATGAATGAATGAATTATTATAGTTAGTTAGATGTTTGGTTCACTTCCCAGACTAAGCTAAGGTCAGCAATTTTATGACCACAGCAAATCTCATTGGATATAATAAAATTAGGAACCATTTGTTTCAAGAGTTGAACAAAGGCTGTGCTGTTTGATACATAATGTCTTTTCTTCTAGCACTTTTATATGGAAAAAGCTATTTTGCAGAGATGAGCTAAAACTACATGTCCTCAAGATTATTATCTTATTATTATATATAATATTAATAATAATAATAGAAATTATTGTTATTATAAAATACATCCTCTTTGGGTTGTTTCAGGGGACACTCTTATAGTATGAGGGCCTCTGATTGCAACATTATCCTACAAAACAAGTTGGTTGTGACATCCTGAAAGACGTGGCATTTTTTAACTGTCTTTCCAGAAGGCAGACTCATGAGAGTCCTACTCTTTGCAAGACTGAACAGAAATGTCACATGGGCCTGCATTTGTTCCATTCCAAGACTCAGGGTTGTCTGAGTGGAGGTGGGTCAAAAAGGTCAAGATGGCAGCCACAACCAAATTTTTGTGGCTTTGCCCTTTTTATGTGCATTGTGACACATGCAAACAGGGGTGGGGCTTTGGTTGCATGATTGTGGCTGCCATCTTCACTTCTTTTAGCCCCTCCTTGGGGCTAAAAGATATGATTCAAAATTCATTTGAGTTTACATAATGTTGTTTTGATAACCATGAAATTTGATAGGTGGGAACAGCAATGGGACAGAGGTTTTACACTTATGGCAAAATTACTTCGGGTAATTATCAGCTATGTTGGTGACGATGTTGGCCAGCTGACCTGAATGACTGCCAAGGGTTTGATGAAATATGAATGTTAGTAATGTAGTAGAAGAGTCGGATGCAATTTTCATATGAGCCCTTATCTATGTATTTTAGAAACTAGAAACAAATGAAGCTTGGTATACTCATAAGTTACTTACTGTTACTAGAAATGCATTATGTTCCATTCCTTAGAAAGTTATCTAACAGCCTGATCATTATCACTATTATATATTGTATGGGAGGGGGGAAATTGATGAAATAAATGGTTTAAAAATGAATAAACTCTACTTCATAAAAATCACCCCCCCCCCCAATTAATTTGAATGTTCAGATATCCAAGCAGGAAAATATACAATTCTATGAACGCTTTAGTGAATAATGTTTATGTCAAGCAATTCAAGATTTAAAAAGCTTTTCCTTACATCTGGGGAGGGGGGGAAGTCTCTGAGGGCCAAGTCTAAATATTCTTTACCTAATATATATTGCGTGTTTTGTTTTGTTTTTCTATTTCACTCTAGCTTGGAAGTGTTCCAGATGTTATCCTTGTTTGGTTCAAGGTGTGTATCTTAGTAAAATTCCACTATTGACAGCTTTCCCTGAAGTGATATTTCTTTTCCTTAGGCCTGATCGTCATTCTTTTGTTTGCAGATTTTCCTGGCAAAGCTCAGGGGACTCTGCAATTTTTAATAGCTGTAAGGTGAAGGCATCCCTTTTCAGCTTATCTGAGCTTGTCAATCGCTTTGTTTTCTCCAGCAGACTGGAGAGACAGGCTAATCAGTTTTCAGCTTGGGGCTAAAACCTATTTCTTTGTCTCTTCAGCTTGCCATATGATTATGCCTCCACATGTCTACAGCACCTCCAGACCTCCCATATAGCATAACATACAGTAGTTACATCAATCTGCTTTTGCTTAAATAACGTATCACAGAATTAAACTAATTGCATTTCTAAACTGTCAACTTCTCAAGATGTTCCCAGCAATTAAAAAGGCATTCTACCTCATTGGAGGCAGCTTGCCACAGGACCTCTGAAGTACTTTTGGGAGGATTATCTTGGTGTTTTCCATTTTCCTACCTACCAAACCATAGTTCACAGGCCCAGTACTGTGGCTTGATAGTTTTATGATCTGAAACAAGCAATGACATCAGAAAGCTAATTGAATGTTGGGCAAGTTTCCAACTATTCAGTTTGAAGAATGTGTATCAAAAGTTTATCTTGAGCTTCCTGCCATCTCCAACTTTACCTTTAAAATAAATATTTTTCTATTTTAAATTTCAGAAAAGTAGCTACAGTAGGTTGCAACAAAAAAGGAGTATGCTGGTTTCTTAATTACGAATGCATTCAAACTACCTTTTCCCTATATATTGTCTCCACACCATGCATAAGTGGGGTGAGACACTACCACCCCAGCTAAGAAAGGAACAAAGGTGATAATCTTACCTCAAATAAATTTTTCAGCCCTCCAATGATTTCATTACATTAAAGAAAGTTCTTGAATATTATCTTTGAGAAACAATTATGAGAACTGTTCACAGTTTCCTAAATGAAGTTACTCCATAGATATTAGAGCTGTGTTCTCTAACTCTGAACGAAGCCCAAATGTGGAACAATTCAAGTTAATTTAAGCACACCTTACCCATCTGAGCATGGTGGACAACTTCAACCTGTCCTGCTCAGATTGAACAACTTTTGAATTTGACCAGGACATTTGATATCTCCAGTCCTGATTTGTTAATTTAGAAGGCCCCTCGAAGGAATCAGGGATGGTGGTGGGGTGGGGGAAACCTTTGATCAACAAGAATAGGGAGATCAACATATTCACCCCCAGATTAAAGGGACATTCTAATAACTTGTTTGAATTGCAGTCTATGGGTAGGCTTTTTTTTTTTCTGGCCAGTCTGAAAAATCAGGACAAACCAAAGCTGGGACTATTCTCAAATTGGGATCCCTAAGGATTATTGAAAACTTTGAAAATACCATGGAAATACACTGAGAAAATGGTTCCTAAAGTCAACAGACAAAAATATAGTGCAAGATGCCTAGGATGGATTGTGACCAACTTGGCTGTGTTGCCTGAAAGAATGACTGGGCAAGCATCAAGGTGGAACTTGGGAGACCTGTAGCAGTCATCTGTTCTTCATACACATTGTCAGTGTGTTTCACCTCTTTTTAAGCACTTGAAGCTATTAGGTCTGCTCTCATATATAAGGGTCTCTTAAAGTCTCAAAGTGAATATTTAGAGAAATTTTGTATAGTTGCCTGTCAAGTGGGGGAGATGATAAGCAGGGCAACAGTGCCTGTTCTCTGGTCTTTTTCTCAGTTAAAGAATTGAGAGGATTGCTACCAAAAACACATAAAATAGCCAAACCTAGCAACCCTGGGTCAGATATGGAACAACCAGGAAAGCTGAGGATTATGGACTAGTCTAGGATGTCAAAAGCAACGGCAAATGACTTTAATATTGTTACCACGAGAGCTATGTGGGTGCATCTCTATAGTCACTAGGAGTTGAGCTCAACTCCAGGGAATCTGGGTGGAATTAGTCCAACAAGAAAGCAAATCATATGCTAGAACTGTGAACAAGTCTCCTGTCCTGGCTGAAATAGCATGAGATGAGTTGTTTGAAGAGAATCAGATCAGGCTGACAAAGGAGGACAGGTGGGCTCTGCAGGGCTAATAATGAAGGTATTATGAAAATGATAGTGTTGCTCTCAATTAATTTCCTAATGATGCCCAACAGTGAATTTGTTCCTTTTATCTCAGTCACATGCTGGGATACGTTTTTCTTTGAGCTAATCACATAACCCAACATCCCAGTACAGGATCTTGATGATTTTAACATTTTTATTCTTCATTAGATAAACTGTCTTTTTATTGGTATTTTTGTGAACTGCTTACCAATCTATTCTCTAGTTTCATCAACAAGCATGCATCATTTATTTATTTTTTTGTCTTCTACTTCCAAAAAGGTATTTTAAAAATACCTTAACAATTGCATGACCTATATTTCAATCGGTTTAAATTCCCATCTAAGTTTCACATTGCACCTGACAAATTGCTGGAGCAGTTGCAGAAGATCATGCCACTTATAGAATTCAATTTTGTCATTTCTGAACTGTTCCCCTTATTTATAGTCCTGAACACTGAGATAATTACAGAGTATAATTTGATGGAATTATTTCTCCCAGCTACAGAAGTATATGAGAATTAGGAGATAAAATTGTTCCAAATTCACTAAATATATGTATAGTCGAAGGCTTTCACGGCCGGAATCCGATGGTTGTTGTGGGTTTTTCGGGCTGTGTGGCCGTGTTCTGGAAGTTTTGGTTCCTAATGTTTCGCCAGTCGCTGTGGCTGGCATCTTCAGAGGACAGGAGCACAGCTAGAAGATTCTGTCTGTGCCCAAGTGGGGACACACACCCTCTCAGCAGTTATAAACACCAGCAGCAACACACACCCTCCACTTGGGCACAGACAGAATCTTCTAGCTGTGCTCCTGTCCTCTGAAGATGCCAGCCACAGCGACTGGCGAAACGTTAGGAACCAAAACTTCCAGAACACGGCCACACAGCCAGAAAAACCCACAACAACCATCACTAAATATACTCTGAAGATGTGTTTGTTTTATATACCGCCCTAGTCAGCAAGGACTCCTGGCAGTTAACATCAACAGAAACTATATAAGCAACAGAATAAACAGCATATAAACCCACAACATAGTTGTACTGTAATGACCAATAGCACAGGCCCAGCACCCCCCAAATGCTCTCCAGAGCATTTCCACCTTCTGAAAGTTATCAGTGTTGGTGCTAACTCAATGGAGAAGCTGTTCCATAAAACAGGAGTTGCAACTGAGAAGCACTGCTTACCAGTTCCTGTCCTTACAAACCTCCACAAAATGGGAGACCTCTACCAATTTCTGCCACAACACCTGAACTGGTTGAATTGATTCCTGTTGAGAAGGGGTCCTGAAGGTAGCTAGGACCAAGCTCTACAGAAATTTACAGCTTCAGATACAGCAATTCACAGTTGCCAATGAGCAACCTACTGCATTCTGAACAAATTCAAGAAATCTAGGAAAAATATACTAATAGTATTCATATTAACTGCCAAAGTCTGGTTATACTGACTGAAAAGTTAACAATTAATTTTTACATTTCCTTTATTTTCCCCCCAAAGAAGATTTGTGGATAATCTTTGCAGGCTATTTCCTATTTAACAGCTTGTCAGTTCTCCACAATCTGTATTTTCCATATTAAATGTTTCAAGTTCAGATGAACTTCATACTGAATATGGAATGAATATGAGATTTCACAAATAAAAATAAAAGTAGCTTCCAGCCTCAGTACATGTTGTTATCCTCTTCCTGGAGGCACTGTCCTTCTCTTACCTGACTTTATGCACTGTTGTTATGGACAAAGACAATCAGAGGAGTATCATGTGGGACTGTATTTAGGAACCACTTTAAACACAGAGAAGACCAAGACATTCTGATACCTGAGGCAGAAAATCCAAAGGGTAGCTCAACTAATAAGAATAAAATAATGAATGGAATGATTGACAATGTGCTGCCAAAATACGCTGCTTGAGGCAAACTATGTCATCATAACTAATAGTAGGGCTGGCTCTTTCCTATACCAGTCAGTCACAACAATTCTCTTTCATTGTCAAGTCCAACCACCATCATTATACCATGTATAATTGGTCAGATGACAATATATCTAGAACAGATCCATTGAAATAAGTGGAATTTAAATAAGCTATAATGGAACTAAATTCTGCTAATTTTAATAGATCTACTCTAAGTATGATCAAATATGCATAGGACTCAGTAATAAGAAGACATCATGCTTGGACCGAAGTGTTTGAGAGTCATTAGAGGCAAATGCCCAATTTCTATTCACAGATGGTAAGAGGCTATATAGAACAATGTAGGAGCTTGGAAGATTTCCAGAAATGATACACAATACAATTCAATTCCTTCTAGACAAGCGCACAGAGTCCACAAAATTGAAAGGAATGTAAGACAATTTCAGTTCAGAAGGAAGCCATCTGCTAACCTTGGTACATAGGGATTATAGAATCACTACTTCTAAAATAAAGGTTTTATCATACCTCAATGTGCAGCCTTTCCATCTTCTCCAAAGTGTGATCATTGTTCTTCTGTGTTACAACAGCACAATTTTCATTTTGATTTGCCTTTTAAAGTTTATTCGATATTGGGGGGGGGGAATAGAAAATTAGAAATCTTGAAAAAAAACCACCCAACTGGAATATTATTTACAGCGTAGTATTATAGGAATAAGAGTATTATAGGGATAATACAGGACCAAATTTTACTGATCCATACTACTCTAATAACTGTATTCTATCTACACTTCAGGTAAAGAATAAGACTGCTTTATCAAAACTGAATCTTTCTGAGCATTATGGTACAACTTCTTTGTGTTTTCCTTGTATTTTCAGTTATTTTGATGTTCTCTTGAGCCTTAATAAGGAAGTAAGTGTGCAATGGTCATGTGAACATGTTGGTTGCCTCACCCTCAATTTCTCTGGGTGGTCATTCAACCCCCTTTGAATCAGGCAGAACAGAGACGGACAGGTTCCTGTAGCCTTCAAGTTCCCTTTCTGAGCTCTTCACAAGTAATTGATCCACATATGATTTAACAGGCTATTCTTTAACTCTGGCTATCGAAATCTGGTAGTAAATTCCCCACCATTTTGACTTGGGAAACAGGAAAACTATAATGTAAGCATACCAAATAAATAAATAATATCACAGTATATTATTGCTTGATATTTTATGTGGGAGAAATAATACTATATTAAAAAATGCTGCAAACCCTCCAAGTCTAATCTATCATTGATTATTCCAAGTGGAACAAATGCTTCCCCCCAAAATATTTCCCAACTTCCTTTTGCTCTCCCAACTTTCCGACCTGCACTTTATCTTAGTGTCAGACAATATACGTGGCTATATACAATTTAATTATATACACACACAAAAAACCCAGTTACCATACACAAGTTGTCAGAAGTAACTGGGTTGTTACTTCATCAGTATTTTTAAAAGATAGCAACATCCTGCTCTTGTAATGAAGTTCTTTCCCACTATGACCTATGAAAAGCAAAAGATACATCTGATAAAACTCATTGCATTACTCTTGAACTAATCTTAGAATCAAAATGAGATCAAATACTTTTATAGAATGAGTCCTTACCCCCTGGAAGTCAACCCTGTGGATCACACGGGAAGAAACAGAATCAGCAACTTGCTATTTTATGAAGCACATCTTGCTGTCCATTTTGGAGAAGAAGAAAGAAAAGTCAAAGGCAGCTCCAATTTACAAAGGAAACAAGAAGACACAGCAGACATCATCATTATTCTGTGACAGAAGAGATTAAATTAAATCACTTGAAGAATTGTTTTAACCTGAAATGTGGTAGGCATTTGTACACCAGAACCACTTTCCCAGCACTTGTTGTCATATTCCCCTCCTCTTTTTTTTTTTTACTCATTTGGCTGATAACTTCATTTAAGGATTTGTCTTTGAGATGAACTCTTGAGACTTCTGAATACAAGTGTTAAGATGGAGAAGGAAGGAAGGAAGGAAGGAAGGAAGGAAGGAAGGAAGGAAGGAAGGAAGGAAGGAAGGAGGAAACCATGCATCCTATTTACAATTTAAAATGCAAAGTATTTGAATGTGCACTGGTTAGAAAACATGAGAAGACATTTTATCCCAAAGTCCTTTTGGTTACCACTACTTAGTAGTAGTAGCAAAAAAAAAAGCTTATTTATTTATTTATTTATAAAATTTATATCACCGCCCATCTCCCTCCGCTGGAGGGACTCTGGGCGGTTTACAACAAAATAGTAAAAACAGAAATATAAAATACAAAATTATAAAACAAGATTAAAATCCAAGAGGCAAGGTGGTAAAGTGATCTTACTTAATCCAGTATAGGAGAGGAGCTCTTTAGGGTATTAGCCATCCCCAAGAATGGCTATTCCCTCCTTGGTCCCACGCAAGGCGGCAGAGCCAGGTTTTCAGGTTCTTCCGGAAGGTCAGGAGCGAAGGAGCTAAACTCACCTCTGGGGGCAAGTTGTTCCACAGGGCGGGAGCTACTGAAGAGAAGGCACGCCTCCTGGACCCCGCCAGATGAAACTCTTTTATAGATGGGGTCCGTAGCATGCCCTCTCTGCATGATCGGGTGGGACGGGTGGATATATTGGGGACGAGGCAGTCTCTCAGGTAACCTGGCCCCATGCCATGTAGGGCTTTAAAGGTGATAGCCAACACCTTGAATTGGACCCGGAAGCAAACTGGTACCCAATGCAGCTGACGCAACAACAGTGTTATATGTGCCGATCTAGGGGCACCAGCAATGGCCCGTGCAGCCGCATTCTGGACCAGCTGAAGCTTCCGGATACTTTTCAAGGGCAGCCCCATGTAGAGCACGTTACAGTAGTCTATATGCGAGATAACAAGGGCATGAGTGACTGTTCAAAGGGCCTCCCGATCCAGGAACGGGCGTAACTGGCACTCAACACGAATAATAGTTAATTAACTATTGCATTGTATATTTTGGGGTCTGAAGCAAAGCAATTTATATGATAAATATCATGTAAAACAAAAATAGCAAAAAAGTAGGGAGGATAAAGAGAATGAAGATAATTGGAGGGGAGTTATATTTAAAAAGAAACCCAAACTTTCCTGAGTGGTAAAAAAATAATGCATTAATATCAAATTTCTGAATAAAGATGCAATCGTATAACCAAAGTTGTACCCATATGGACCTTCCTTATCATCATCATGAATGACAATATTCACCTCCATTGTGCTGGTGTATTTTTGTTTTCAAACCTGAAGAGAACTATGGTTAATAACTAATATATATATTTTTCTATGAACTGGACTCTTCACTTTGCCTTGATGCATGCATCATGGCAAATGTAATTTGGCTTTGTGTATCTTGAGCTGCAACCCAATCTTCTTTCTTTTTTCCAGTGTGGATCCAATTTTCAATTCTAGTTTTGCAAGCCAGTTGTGATTCTGGAAACCACAGCTTTTCTTTATGTAATCAAAAAATATAATCTCTGATGTGAATGTGAAAGAATCAGGTAGAGGGAATAATAAAAAGAACAGGTAATATTCTCTGGCAATGTTATCTGAATCAAACCGTTTTCACCGAGGCCACTTCCTTGACTATCCTTAACGTATAATTCTCCATACATTTTCTCAGTTGAACTTTTACAGCAGGAAGCTCTGCATTTAATACAGTCTCTTTAGTAGAGCCAATCCTTTCACACAGATGTCTCTAGTTTGACATAAAGGGGACAAGTTACTGCAATAAAGAATTGGCATTCTGGCTCATCTATTTTCCCTCCCACTTCTGGCCAAAAAAAAAGGTACAAGATAAAGCTTCTGGTGCCACTGAGAAGTTCCTTTATCTTCCCTTAAATCATTGCTGCAATAAACCATCAGCAAATCAGTGCCCCAAAGAACACTGCCAACAAAATTTGCAAAACTTTCTCGTACCATCTGCCTTCAAGGGGGGAGAAGAGAAGAAATCCTCTACTTGTTATCTTGCTTTTCCTCACATGTTGCTATGTGAAACATATTTTGATGGTTTGTGGTTGATGTTGTTGTCGCTTGGATGAGCACATCCCAAATCCCAAAGTCATTCACTAAGTAGCTTGCATTATTTAAACCAGATTTTTTTCACTCCCTGCACACGCGTAACCCTAAGGACAAACATGAGTTGTAAGTAGCTCAGGTACCTTTCTAAGCCATCTGCCATCAAATCCAAGACTGTGGACATGCTGTGCCTTTGAATTGGTCTCCCACAAGGCCCTCTCAAGAATACAGGCTTTAGGCTAGCTTGATTTATAAGTCATGTTATCATACTTATTAAAAAGACAGCAGAGATATTTGAAAAGAGGGTGATGAACAAAACTTGGTCTTGCAGAGAAAAAGACTCAAAATACAGGATTTTAATGATTTACCAACTTATCCCAACTTTATAGCTTTGGGCACAGGAGGTTAGTGTTGCCTTGATTTGAGAGAATGAAAAACACTGGAGGTCAGACACTGTTTTATGTTAAATCAATTTTTGTGTTGAGTTATTGAATTTCACAGAGATGGACTGGCATTACAAATGAGGAATAGCCTAGGTGGCTGTGGGGTGCTGTTTGGAGATTAATGAGCTCAGAAGCTTCATGAGAAGGAACTCCAGCAATCTTGTAAATTATGTTAAACCTTGTCTCACATTGTCCACATAAATGATTCCTATACCAAAGTACTGTATGATAAAGAATCAGGAAGTATTTATTTTAGTTTCTGCTGAACTTTAATAGTCAACTTTTCTGAAACAATTATACAAACATAGAACTCCCACGCATCATTAGATTTATGCCTTACTTTTTGTCTAGGAGCTTAAGGTTGCAAAAAAAACAGCCACTCTCCAGTTTTTCTCCACAGCAACAACTCTTTGACATAGATTAGAATGAACAGTTATAAATGGCCCAAAGCCAAACAGTGAGGTCCATGACGAGGCTGGAGATGTTCATGAGCCTTCATCTTCCTGGTCCTACACCTTAATCATCACACAAATGTAGGTGACTGTATACCTAAATTTCAAGATGGCAGAATATAATCCATAACCCAAAGAAAATTCACCATGATTAGCAAGTAGTCCTAAGACAAAAGCAAGTAAAAAGTAATCCATAAAGCAAATCATGATCAGAGCTGGTAACAGGGGCTCCATATTCAGGAAGCCATTTATAACGGAGTACAAGTTCTGCCAATCTGAGGAGAAAGATGAAAATCCCAAAGCTTCTACAACTTCAGTACAGATTCCCAGCCAACAAAACTCTTAAATCAGAGACTGACAACCCACAAGTTCATTTTACCTAAGACCAGCCCAAAATTTATAATAAATTACATTTTCAAAATTCAGAAGGACTTTATCCTGCTTCAGCATGTTCCCATAGCAGCCATGGAGGGGAAATTTAAGAAATTTTATTATGTGAACAGATATGGTACTGGAATAATTCAAACTAAGACCCATTTTGTTTTATACTGTCAGTTTTAGAGGGATATCTACTTTTGCCAGAGAATTGTTTGAATAACAACATTCACGGGGCACTCAGTTATATTTATGTGAATTATGTTATTCTCTAACAGGAATAAATTCATTTCCCTAAACATTGTAAATTTTTGCTTTATAGGTTGTGAAATTTAGCAATCTTAATGAGCTAACATCAGAGTATCTATTATAGTTCTATTGTCTACCTTCTGCTTTGTTGTTTTATATCAATTGGTCAAAAATACCAATAAAGAATATTTAACATCATGTCATTTGCCACTAAATTTTGCTGGTGTGATTTCAGTCATTTAGGGGAATTGGGAATTTTTCCATACTGGAAGTGGGAAATTGCCTTCCTGAAGTTTCTTGCTCCTCTCCTTATCTAAAAAACCACCCAAGCTCTGAAAAACAGGCTTAAAAACATCAGCCTAGCCACTGTGGCTTATTTCCTTTTCAGTGCCATCACCTAAAAACCTCTAGTTATCAAGAAGCAAATTACAGTTCCTAAACCTGGCAAATTTACTTTTTAATTTTTTTAAAATAAAGCACCAGCTAGTGCAGCAGTGCTAGCACACTCATTCTGGAATTTTTGGACCATAAAAGGCTTGGACAGTTTGAAATGCTGACCAGAGTGATGCTAACTGGCTGTTGGTGAAATTCCTCATTATGATAATGAAGGTGAAGTGTGTCGGGGGGGGGGGGGTCTGAAGAAAGACAAAGGCCTTTCAAATAGGAACTCACTGGTCCCTGGATCATAATCTGTATTAGGCCCTGATATGAAGGATTTATTCCCATCTTTACCATCATGTTGGTGAAGGAAGGTGGAAACATTCTGAACCAGGACATGACAATGGGGGCTAATAAACTGAAACGTTATACTGACAACCAAGGGACTTTCTTGATCCATAGAACAGCTAATCCAGAAGCAAATGGTCCAGCATTTGCTAGATGAATAGTTTTCCACTTAAAATCACACATTATACTGTAGTTTAAGTGTTTTAGGTTAAGGATGTTTTTCTCCAGCTCAATCTCACTATACTTAATTACATCATTTTTGGATTACTTAGTGTTCTACATAGGATTGCCTTTAAAGTGTGTCCAGAAATTTCAGCTGGTTCAAAATGCATCCAGTCACTTTCTCTCAGCTCAACCTGTTTCTCTGGCTGTGGGTCCAACATGAATCCCCATTTAAAATGCCTTGAGCTCTAAGCTCTATAAATCTAAGGGAAGATATAAATCAGGAGTGGGAAGCACGTAGGTAGTTGGGCAAGGTGTTTTAAAGGGTCATTTCAAAAAGCTGCAATCAAGCCACCGGTACAGACTCCAGAGATATAGATCTTAATGATGTGCAAAATCTGCTTGTACTGGTTGTTCTCATATCAGAAATCATTTTTTTAAAAGGCATATACGATATTGTATTTAGGGAAGCTATGTCCAGAAAAAGCATAAACAATATTTTTACATACAACTGTATTCAGAAAAGTTTATATTACAGCTAGTGTTTTTAAAAAGTATATATTAGGGCATATAATATGTAGGTAAAAGGTAAAGGTTCCCCCACGCAGTCGTGTCCGACTTTAGGGGCTGGTGCTCATCTCCGTTTGTTAGCCGAACAGCCAGCGTTGCCTGAAGACGCTTCCGCGGTCATGTGGCCGGCATGACGCGCGCGGAACGCTGTTACCTTCCCATCAAAGTGGTACCTATTTATCTACTTGCATTTGCATGCTTTCGAATTACTAGGTTGGCAAGAGCTGGGGCAAGTTGGGGAGCTCACTCCATCACGCGGCGCTCGGATCTCAAACTGCCGATCTTGCGACCTTCCAATTGAAAAGCCTGGCATCTTAACCGCTGAGCCACCATGCCCCCAATATGTAGGACGCATACAAAATGGCTTGTCAGACAAAACAGCCACCAACAGACACATAGAGGTAAACAACATTTACATACCATTCATAAGAGACAATAGAAAAGCCAGAAGACCAGAACACCTCCTTGCCAGCAATCATCACCCAGATATGCAAAGATTAACACCAAGATTAGCACCAGAGGAACAATCAAACACCACAATATACCCAAATGAAGGAACTATTAACTCAGTCAATCAACCAAGTAGCAAACAACAGCCCAGTAAAGGAACTACTAAGGAGAGAACAACACCTCCACCAACACAAGCAGGACAAGCCAGTGTATATAAACAGAGAGCAAGTCCCACTCCCTTTTCACACTGAAGATATTGCCTAGCCTGGCAATGAAAAGTCTGCAAGAAAACAACAAGGTTCAGAGAGCACCAAGGACTCCATAGTTCAACCCTGAGCTACAAATATTCTCTTCGATAAGTGAATGTATCCAATACTGTTGTGGACTAGATTTCATTGATCCTCAAATCCCTATATGTAATGTGACTGTTAAACTATCTGCATTGGCTCCCAATTGGTACCTGGGCATAATTCAAAATACAGGTGATGATTTTTAAAACCATATAGTGTGTGGCGCTATCATACTGGATAGTCCCCAAATAACAGTGAAAGTAAGATTAGATCCTTTTTCATTGATCCATACACACAAAGACTCTTTCTTGGCTTTCTTTTTTAAAGATAGTTCTAGAAATGTCTTCAATAAATAAGCATAACAACTAGGTTTCCTAAAATGGAAACTTTCATATCTTTGCCACAATTCCACTAGACTAATTTTTTTTTTCTATATGACTTTTTTCCACTACTATTGCAAGCCCAGAATTTGAGTATGTATGTATGCGTGTGAGTGTGTGTGTATGTATGTATGTATGTATGTATGAATATATTTATTTGGTGGCTGTTGTGGGTCTTCCGGGCTGTGTGGCCGTGTTCTGGAAGTTGTGGTTCCTAACGTTTCGCCAGCATCTGTGGCGAGCATCTTCAGAGGGCAGGAGCACAGATAGAAGCAAAATCTCTGTTTTAATAAGCCTTCGACAATACAATATATTTATTTATTTATTTATTTATTTATTTATTTATTTTTCAAATTTATTCCCCGCCCATCTCCAATGCAAGGGACTCTGGGCGGGTTACAATAAATAAAATTTAAAAACTATACAAAATATCTCACAAGCCTAAATAAATAAAATAAAATCCAAGATGGATTAGGACCCGCAGAATGGATCATGGGGCTACGGGGCCAGCCAACCCCAGGAGGCACTACCACCTCCGTCGTCCCAGGCCAGGTGGCAGAGCCAGGTCTTAAGGGCCTTCCGAAAGGCCAGGAGGGAGGGGGCCAGTCTCACCTCCGGGGGCAAGATATTCCATAAGGCGGGCGCTATCGCAGAGAAGGCATGCCTCCTGGACCCCGCTAGATGGAATTCTCTTGTCGAGGGGGTCCGAAGCATGCCCTCTCTGCATGCACGGGTGGGGCGGGCCGACGTTATCGGGACGAGATGGTCCCTCAGGTACCCTGGCCCTATGCCATGTAGGGCTTTAAAGGTAATCACCAACACCTTGAATTGGACCCGGAAGCAAACTGGCACCCAATGCAGCTCTCGTAGCAGACAGACAGACAGACAGACAGACATACACACACACACACACACACACACACACACACACAAACACATACAAACACACACACACAAACACTCACACAAAAAAAATTCCCTTCTCACCCCTATGGACGGTATGTGTCTTCCTCAACCTCGGGTCCTCTACCAGAGTCCTGGGAGTTTGAGTGTTCTGTGCAGGATCTTAGCTGTTCCTAGCATTGCACTCTTCTGGACAGAGAGCTATGAGGTTGCTCCTGGGATCTGTTGGAGCCACTCTCCCATTTAGGAGTCACAGCCCCGAGTAATCCTACCACCACTGGGACCACTTTGGCCTTCACTTTCCACATCCTCTCTAGTTCCTCCTTCAGGTGCTGGTAATTCTCCAGCTTCCCATAATCCTTCTTCCTGATGTTGCTGTCACTTGGCACCGCTACATCTATCACCACTGCCATCTTCTGGTCCTTGTCTACTACCACAATGTCTGGTTGATTGGCCAGTACCTGCCTGTCTGTCTGGATCTGGAAGTCCCACAGAATCTTAGCCCTGTCATTCTCCACAACCTTCTGTGGAATCTCCCATCTGGACTATGGAGGGTCTAGCCTCCTGTACACAATGCCAGCTACTTGATTGTGCCGTTCAGTGTATGCTGTTCCTGCCTGCATCTTACACCCTGCCGCTATGTGTTGGACTGTCTCTTCCGCCTCTCTGCACAGTCTGCACCTCGAGTCCTGTCTAGTGTGGTAGACCCCTGCTTCTATGGATCTGGTGCTTAGTGCCTGTTCTTGTGCTGCTATGATCAGTGCCTCAGTGCTGTCTTTTAGTCCAGCCCTTTCCAGCCACTGGTAGGATTTCCCAATGTCAGCCACCTCAGCTATCTGTCGATGGTACATCCCATGCAGGGTCTTGTCTTGCCATGGCACTTCCTCTGCTTGATCTTTCTTCCATGTCTGCTGCTGCTTCAGGCATTCTCTCAGCAGCTCCTTTTTAGGTGCCATCTTACTGATGTACTCCTCGATGCTCTGGGTCTCATCCAGGACATATATATCTCCATCTATCCATCCATTCATTCTTGGAGTGTATTAATTGTGCTGAGCCTAAAAATAAAAAAAAATTCTCCAATCCAGAGCCCATTGGGATCTTTCAGAATGGCCAAATGTAAAAAAAGGTTTTGGAATGACTTCAACCACTATGATAAAACCATTTTTGTATCTTCCTGTTTTTTTCTGAAAACAGTCCTCTAATTCAAGGCAAGTTGGCATACTTTGGTTGTATCCTGTCAAAACTAGGACAACTAGCTTTGTTACCTCAGGAGGCAAAAGAGGAACTGGGGTAGTGAGGCTAAGAAAGGCCAGTAAAATATATTAGATGCTGATTTGCCAGTTACTAACCAGAGTAGGGAAGAAAAGCTTCCAAAATTAGGAAATTGGTCTGGTAAAGAATTTTGCATTACTGGAGAGAAAAACTTGTCATGCAGGAATATATTGAAATACATTGACTTTCATGAGGAAATTGTGCTGATATCTATATTTAGGTGTTAGAATAAGAATATGTTAACCATATATAAGCTCATTAAATAATGAACCATGTATCAGTATATTAGGGTCACTTTACTATCACTAGCATATAATCTTAATCATTTAACAAAGCCATGATATAATGACATGTAATTTTATGCTATGCATTTGTGTGAATAGAGAGCCAGTTTGGTGTAATGGTTAAGGGACAGGCTAGAAACTGGGAGACCGTGAGTTCTAGTCCAACCTTAGGGACAAAGTCAGCTGGGTGACTTTGGGCCAGTCGCTCTGTCTCAGCCCTAGGAAGAAGGCAAGGGCAAACCACTTCTGCAAACTGCCAAGAAAACTGCATGAGCTTCTCCAGTCATTTGCCAGGAGTCAATCCTGGCTCAAACACACAAACACATAAAAAGTATGAATAAGCATGCATGAAAGATGGAGCATTGCAGACCCATTCCAAGCAGAAGTATTTGTGCTGGAAGATTTCAGCATAAATAGCGTGTGAAAAAGAATCAGAATAAAGAATTTGAAGAAGACACAAATTGATAGTTTCCATATGAACTAGTTCTGGAGAAAAAGAGTGTGAGAAAAGTGCCAGTGTTGGACTGGACAAGCCTTGTTGGAAAGTATAAAGATGTATGAGAGCCATCACATAGAAAGATGTGCCAGTTTATTCTGGCTCAGTTCTTGTGGAACTCAAAGCTTAGTTTGGCCAGCTAGACTTTGAGTTCAGAAGTTATGCTTGCATGCGTGAATGTGTGAATGACTGGAGCTGTAGGTTTAGAAAGGGAGCAATAAAAGTTGAGACCCTGCATTTGTTTCAATTAATCTGTGTCTCTGGATGAAAAAAAAGGAGAAATAACACTGGGAATGGTTTTTGACCCTCACTGTAGAGAATTGACATAATCAGGAGGATCCAAGATTATACACTCAAACTGTGGAGTCCTTGGTGCTGTCTGAGCTTGGTTGTTTGCTTGCAGACATTTCGTTGCCTGACTAGGCAACATCTTCAGTGCTATAAGGGAGTGGAGTTTGCTCTCTGTTTATATACAGTAGGTTGCCCTGCCAGTGTTGGTGGGGATGTGGTTCTCTCCTTGGTAGTTCCTTGATTAGGCTGCTGTTTACTGCTTGATTGTTTGTCTGAGTTGGTAATTCCTTGATTGGGGTAATGTTTACTGCTTGTTTGCTTGTTTGTCTGGCAATGTTAATCGGGCAATGAAACGTCTGCAAGCAAACAACCAAGCTCAGGCAGCACCAAGGACTCCACAGTTCAACCCTGAGCTACAGCTATTCTCCTCTACTGGCACTCAAACTAATTAAGGAGGGGGTAATGTTTATGGTAAATGGGGCTAGGCAAACCTCCACATAAATCAGGCTCCAAAATGAAGAGTCTGGGCAAGATTCTGGGATACAGCAATTAAATACCTAATTCACAAGGGACATAAATTCATAAATACCTAATTCATAAGCTAGGATGAACATCTTTAGCTATGAAAAAATGGTCCATGTTTTGCCATGCTGTAACTGAGCATTACAATAGAGGGCATTACCAGCCTAAAATAAGTGGATCAACTGTCTGAAGATATTTGTGAAGTGTATCAATTTGTGGTGAGTTTGCAAGATTCATAGGAGGACCGGCAGCTTTCTGCAAAATGGGTTGGGTGCATCTCAAGGCTCTCAGGAATGTAGCTGAGTGGCCTGAGGCAGCTTTGTGGGAGATAAGAGATTTGCAAGATGAATTAATTGCAGCCAGATGGCAGGCCAGTCTGCTGTAAGAAACCCTGATTGCTGCCCAGCATCATGGGGATCAGGAGAAAGAAAAAATGCAGTCTGTCGCAATGTAGTAGCTGGTGAAAATGAAGTAGGAAAAAAAGGAAAGTTAAAAAGTGGAGGCAACTGGTGGTATTGCTTGTGTGAACGCTGTTATGAGTAGCCTTGAATGAGTCACACCTAAGTCTGACAAAACTGTCACTGGTTTTTCTTTGGGGGAATGGGACAACCATTTCTGAAGAAAAGCTAGGGGAAAGTTCCTCTTGATCCATAATGAAACTCACAGCACTATTAAGAACCTAATAAGGACTGTCAAACATTTGCCATAATCTGGATTCACTGAATTAGCTGACACCAAATAGCTTAGTACCATGGAGTTCTTTAAATTATTGGAGACACTGACAATTGTCTCTATTCAGAAGCAGCAGGGATGACACCATTTTTGTTTAGATAGTTGCAGTTGTGAGAGCATGTTATGCTGAGCCCATGGTTGGGAAGAACCATTTATGCTCAAGGATTCCAAGGACCAGAAATCAAGCAATTTAGAGTTAATAGAATTCAGACCAGTTTGATGAGAAGACCCCATCCCCAGACTTCTCAGGACCACTACTCACACAGTTGGTGGCTTGGCTCAGGGAACTTTGTTGAGAGAGTTGGCTTTGTTGCTGGGGCAATTATGTCCTGTCCCGACTAAGACTCGAAGCAGGAAGGTGCGGCATAAGTCTTTTATTTACAATAAAAATCACACAAATATATCTAGAGAAAACAGAAGTGACACAAGGTGCTCACAGAGTTTGGGTGGCCTGCGGTGATTCGTTCCCAGTTGGCATGCATGCGGGCAGCCACCATGTGGCTGCGATGCAAAGTCCTGGCACGGGGCTTGGTGGGGCTGTGAGGTGAGGTTCCAGCATGAGGCTTGGTGCGGCTGCGGGGCAAGGTTCTGGCGTGAGGCTTGGTGCGGCTGAGGGGCAAGGTTCCGGGGCGAGGCTTGGTGCGGCTGAGGGGCAAGGTTCCAGGGCGAGGCTTGGTGCGGCTGAGGGGCAAGGTTCCGGGGCGAGGCTTGGTGCGGCTGAGGGGCAAGGTTCCAGGGCGAGGCTTGGTGCGGCTGAGGGGCAAGGTTCCGGGGCGAGGCTTGGTGCAGCTGAGGGGCAAGGTTCCAGGGCGAGGCTTGGTGTGGCGACTGTGAGGCAAGGTTCTGGCACGAGGCTTGGCATGGAGACAGGGCAAGATTCTGGCATGAGGCTTGACGTGACTGCAAGGTACGATTCCAGCACGAGGCTTGGCATGGTGGTGGGGCAAGGTTCCGGTGCGGGACTGGGCAGGGCGGCAAGGCTAGGTTCTGTCATGATGTGCAGCTGTACAGCAAGGCAGGGTCCCGGCGTGGGGCGTGGTGGGGCAATAAGGCAAGGCTCCGGCTGGGCAGTGAGGCAAAGTTCTGGCGTGAAGCTTGGCTGGGCTGTAAGGCAAGGTGCTGGCGTTGAAGCAGGATGAGGTTCAAGCGGAGGTTCTGGTGCGGCGATGGGATTGTGATTCACTCCAGGATGCAGTACGGAACGTGAATGGTTGTCTCCGGCAATGGGTACACACTGCGCTCGCCTTTTATCCATTTGATATTCACGCTGTTTGTGAGCGGGAGCCAATCACACTTTGCATTGCTCCGCCTGCCTTTCCCACCTTCTTTCTCACATGCCGATAGGTGGAGGCAAGTGTCCTACTGGGCTGCCTCCAATCAGCTTCTCTGAAACTGATTCAAATTTCGTGCCATCCCCGTTCTTTCTAGCTTCAATTGTTATCGGCCCTTCCACCTCCAATCGGACTCATCGGACTCAGCCTCCATCCTGACAAATTAGGAGAGAGATGAATGAGAACCACCAAATGGGATCTTCCCTTCCCTTCCCAAAGGAAAGGAGGGAAGCAGAAGATTGCCTAGAAAATTGACAGGGGAAACAGAGGCATCCATGGATAAGGAGGTATAAAAAGGCAAGATGATGGCTGCATAATTGAAGCCACACCCATTTTTAACATGCTTCACATGTATTACACGTGTAAAAAAGGAGTGGGGCATTGGTTGCATGGTTGTGACCATCATCTTGAGTTTTTCAGAACCCCTGCCCATGGACATCCTTGAAGAGAAATATATTAATGGGATTTTAATTGATTATGTGCCATCAACTCGGTGCCAACTCTTAGCGACCACATACCTTTCCTCCATGATGATCTTTCCCAGCATTAGAGCCTTAGCATTACAGCCTTCTTCAGGGAATTGATGGGATTACTGCGGGCAAAAGTACCCAAAGAGGAAATGTATGCTTTGTATAGGGAGAAATGAGAGTAGGTAAAACCTGCTGAGAAATAAGATAAAACTTCCTGAAAGTCCATAGTATTGTGGAGTCCTTGGTGCTATCTGAGCCTTGTTGTTTTCTTGCAGACGTTTCATTGCCAGACTAGGCAACATCTTCAGTGCGAAAAGGGAGTGGGACTTGCTCTCTGTTTATATACCATGGCTTGTCCTGCTTGTGTTGGTGGGGGTGTTGTACTCTCCTTGGTAGTACCTTGATTGGGTTGTTGTGTGCTGCTTGGTTGATTGACTAAGTTAATAGTTCCTTGATTAGGGTATATTGTGTTGTTTTATTGCTCATCTGCTGTTAATCTTGCTGTTAATCTTTGCATATCTTGTTGTTGATTGCTGGCCAAGAGGTCTTCTGGTCTTCTGGCTTTTCTATTATCTCTTATGAATGGTATGTAAATGTTGTTTACCTCTATGTGTCTGTTGATGGCTGCTTTGTCTGAGTGCCAAGCTTCCAGGAACTCTCTAGCATTTTTGGATTTGGCTTGGTTTAAGATGCTCACAGTTTCCCAGTTGAAACTATGGTTAAATCTGTCCATGTGTTGTGAGATTAAGGAGTTTTCATCATTATCTTCTGACTGCTAGTTGGTGTTCATGGATGCGTTCTGCTAGTCTTCTGCCAGTCTGTCCTACATAGTGGCTGTTACAGTCCTTACACTGTATGTTGTAGATAACTCCTGTTTTTTCTTCTTGGGCTACTGGGTCTTTTGGTTTACTTACGATGTTCTGAAGGGTTTTGGTTGGTTTGTGTGCTAGAGTGATGCCATGTGGTTGTAACAGTCTATTAGTAGTTTCTGAGATGTTTCTGATGTATGGCAGTGTAATCTTTTTCATAGCTTCTGTTGGTTTTGCTGTGTTGGGTTGAGTGGTCAGGCACTTTTTGATAAAGTTGCGTGGATATCCATTTTGCTGGAAGATGCTATATAAGTGGTCTGTTTCCTTTTTCTGGTGTTCTGAGTTGCTGCAGTGTGTTTGTGCTCGTCTGAATAATGTTCTTACGCAGCTCCTCTTGTGTGAGGTAGGGTTATTGCTTTGGTAGTGGAGCACTTGGTTAGTGTGGGTAGATTTCCAGTAGACTAGAATGCCATTATTTCCTCTACTGATGAGGATGTCCAAGAAGGGTAGTATATTGTTGTTTTCTTCTTCCCTTGTGAATTATATTCCTCTGAAGATGTTGTTGATGGCTTCATGTGTTTCCTCCAGTTGATCCTTTTTTATTATGACGAAAGTGTCATCTACATACCGGATCCATACTTTGGGTTGTATGTGTGGAAGTGCTATCCTTTCTAGACGTTGCATTACTATCTCTGCTATGAGTCCTGAGAGTGGTGATCCCATAGGTGTTCCTTTGATTTGCTGGTATATTTTTCCATCAAACTGAAAGTAGGTGGTGAGGCAGAGGTTGATAAGTCCATGATTCTGGGTATTTTGATCTTGGTGTATCTAGTTAGGTCAGGTGTGTTACTTAGAACTGCTGCCATGGATTCAATCGCTAGTGCTTGTTCTATGGATGTAAAGAGTGCAGTGACATCAAATGACACCATAATTTCATCTTCATCTATTTTTAGGTCTTTGATTTTCTGGAGGCACTGTAGTGGGGAGTTGATAGAGTATTCACTCTCCTCTGTGAGATGCCCAAGTTTTCTTGTAAGTTCTTTAGCTATGTTGTATGTGGGGGTCCCTGGTAACGATACAATTGGACGGAGTGGTATGTCGGGCTTCTGTATTTTGGAGCGTCCGTAGAAGCGTGGGATGATGGGTCCACTGCTTTTAATCCGTCTTTGTAATTCTTTACTGATTTGACCTTTCTTGGTTAGGTCACTGAGGATTCTTTTGACCTGGTTGTCCAGTTTCTGTATCAGATTGGTGTTTACTGGGGAGTAGGTTTCTTTGTCCTCAAGTAAAACTTTAGCTTTTTGTATATATTGTGATCTGTCTATAATGACAGTGGTGCGGCCTTTGTCTGCTGGGAGGATGATGATATTTTGGTCCATCTTTAGGTTTTTGAGGGCTGCTCTGTCTTCTGCTTTCCATAGTATGTGCACATACACACATGCATAGACTCCAACTACTTGTTTCTTCCTGCTGGAACAGCCAATGGCAGCAACAAAGAAGACAGAGTTCTTTTTATGATTCTTTTGGGGTGGGTAGGTGGGGGTGGGGGAGTACCTTCAAGTCAATCTTGACTCCCTGGTCATTGCCTGAATAAGTCCCTGAAGTTTTCTTGGCAACATTTTCAATAGTGGCTTGCCATTGCCCTCTTCCTAGGGCTGAGAGAGAGAGAGACTGGCCCAAAGTCACCCAGCTAGCATCTTACAAGTGTCATAATGGTTTGCTGCAGATGCCACTGAATTCACATCTCCTGATCCTATGTGTGGAATTGCACCCTAAAATTTGCATCTTTCAGCATACTGCAGTGCAATGTACACCTAAAAATACACCTTGAAATTCATTTACTGAAGAAAAATTGCACACAAAAATATGTTGATGGAACATATGCACAAAAATGTTACATATAAAGCAAGGTAGACCCTTCCCCACAAAAAAGTATAACCAATTATGTTTACTAAAAAGAATGAGTGAATATATACAAATGAATTTTCACCCAGCTTTTTGCTTGGCAGATTTCTAAATGGGCTAGTATGAATCTCCAGTGCAGACAATAAGAAAGTATACAAGGTGAATATTAATTGGTTCTTTCTCCTTCTATCTTATGTTGTTTAAATGAGAAGGCTGAAGTCTTGGGTTGTTTCTTGCTAGGCATCTGGAAGCCACTGTGGGATCTAGGTGAAGAATGAAATATAAATAAAAAGCTGGCATATTGGCTCATAATGCCCATGGTGTCTGCATTAAAAAATTCCTACCTTATTACTGCATATTTTGTTAACCATGCATTTAGAATGGCCACTTTCTCATTAAAATATCCATCACATAAAAACAATTAGGAGATTTATATCTGCCCTTTTTTGTAAATATAAAATGTGATACTGGCAAATATGTAATATCAAGTCTATCAAGCCTTTAAAATTTCAGATAGATTTAGCAGCATACATAGATTTAGTAATGCTCTAAATCTCACTTCTTAATTTAGGGATCATGTTGGGATTTTTTTTTTAATTGGCGCTCTGAACATTTTGTGCTGCCAGCTTCCATCATCATCTTCTGTGCAGCTGTCAGAGCCAGAGAGAGTCAGCAGAAGAGTTGGTTAAATCTTTCTCTGCCAGCTGTGCTAAGTTTTATAGGAAGTAGTTATGAGACTTGGCGTGAGTTTTCAGCTTCATGCTCTGGCTCACCAACACTGCAGATGGCCATCCCCAGAGTAGCAGAAAAGTGCAAAACAAAATAAATATGGTGTTGCTAATCTTACTGGAATTCTGTAAACTTCCTGTGAAATTTTGGGAGAAACAGAACCTTCCACTCTGGCATTAAAGTTCACTTTAGGAGAACTTCAGAAAAAGGGTGCGCGTGGCCTTTCAGTAATGTGCTAGGAGGGATATACTCTTAAAAAGGAAGAAGCGACAGAACAATGAAGACAGAACAGTGGCTAGGGCCAAGAGAGAACCTCAGTTAGAAGTGACGGCAAGTTTTTGGTTTATTCAAATGATGATGATGATGATGATAGCCGGTTTGGTTTAGTGGTTAAAGCACCAGGCTAGAAACTAGGAGACTGTGAATTCTAGTCCTTCCTTAGGCACGAAGCCAACTGGGTGACCTTGGGCCAGTCCCTGTCTCTCAGCCCTAGGAAGCAGGCAATGGCAAACCACTTCTGAAAAATCTGGCCAAGAAAACTGCAGGGACTAGTCCAGGAAGTTGTCAGGAGTCAAAAACTGACTCGAAGACATAATAAAAATAATAACAATATCAATAACAATAATATTAACCTTAACAACATAATTTACTTTATATATACTGTATATACAGTGTGTATGTGTATGTGTGTGTGTGTATATATATATATATATATATACACACACACACACACACACACACACACATTATATATATTCTACTTAAGATATATTTAAGATATATACCTTAAAAGACTCTAGATAGTACAGAAGGAACAATAAAAAAGGTAAAGGTTATCCCCTACACAGTCGTGTCCGACTCTAGGGGGTGGTGCTCAACTCTGTTTCTTAGCCGAAGAGCCAGTGCTGTCCAAAGATGCTTCTGCGATCATGTGGCCAGCATGACGCACACGGAACACTGTTACCATCCCATCGAAGTGGTACCTATTCATCTACTTGCATTTGCATGCTTTCGAATTGTTAGGTTGGCAAGAGCTGGAGCGAGTGCGGAAGCTCACTCCATCATGCAGTGCTCGGGTCTCGAACCGCCGACCTTCCAATCGACAAGCCTGGCGTCTTAACCATTGTGCCCACTTAACAATAACAATAAGCCAATGCAAATAATGAATAAAAATGCAATAATTTAAAAGTACATAAAACTGTATCACAATTAACAATTACACATTTAGCACTGATAACATACCACTAATAAGGTCTCAAAGTCCTGGAACATCCATATTTTTATGATTTTCCAGAAGGCCATGAGAAGGGGAGTTACCACTGCTTTGGGGGCAAGCTGTTCCAGAATAGAAGAACCCCACCAAGAATGTCCACTTTTGGGGCCTATCGTGTTATGCCTCTCAGTAGGTGGGGACCTTCAGCAGGCATTTTATATTCACTCACATTGGTGAATAGCGATGAAATCGTCAAACCTGAAAATGTACAAATATTAACTAACAATATGGTATGAAATATTTTTCTATAAACACCATAAATAAGACTGAAATTAAGATAAAGAAATGCTAGAAATTTATGTCACAGACAAAAGAACAATGGTGTCAAATGAAAAATTAATTTAAATTAATTTAAACACAATGCATATGATTATTCCCCTGTATTCAATAATGTATTCTTGTGGATTAATGATTATAATTTGGTAGCAATTTTTGGAAGTCTCACCTAACTGGGATTTCAGCTAATGTGCCTCTGCTTGAAATAGGATGGCTGTGCAGTGCTTTGGATTTGATTCCAAAAAGGTCCTTTGGAATGAAGGGAACAGAAACATGGTGCTGGTATGCAACCTTTTAAAGCAACTGCCTCTTCCCACTATGAGGCTGCAGTTGCTGACAATAGCATGGAATTCTAGGGAGAATTCCTCTAGACCACAAACATTTGGCCATTCTGGAAGTAGTCCACCAATTTTCCCAAAATTAGTACTCTGGAATGGTTTGTGGTGTTCCAGATGTGATTGAACCCACATCCATCAGGGTTTGTCTGGATCATCACAAACTGCTTCCAGTTCAGAGAATTAACTGTCAGACCATTCCCAGAACAGTCATATCAATATGGTCCATAGGATTAATAGTAGTTTTTGCATATATCTGCTTCCCAATCCTGGTTACACTATCACTTCACCACAACCAAAGGAATTTTGCCAGCAGTTCATTGAAGGTATCTTGGTAATTCCTGGAAGTGTAGATGAAGAAAATACTTAATTTTCCCAGCCAGATGGGGGGAAAGGGGAAGCGTTTACTCTATATCTAATCTGCCTTGTACCAGTGTGAATCTATCTTGCCCAAACCCTTTGATCATTATATTATTTATTTTGGTAATAAAACAGAAAAAATACCCACTCCAAAATGCCACCATAAGTATAACATAAATACACATAGCATGCAAAACTATAATCTTATAAAAGCATAAGAGAAAAACTGGTCAGGACATTGACATGTCTGGAGCTTAAATCTTAGCCTAAGTATTATATTTCTGTACTTTAACTTTGCAAATGACTGCACAACTTTTAGCTGCTTTTATACGTCTTGGCATCTGGGATGAAAAGTAACAAGAAAGCAAGTGATGTTTCAAAGTAGTCAGAATAAGATGAAAGGGTGGGGAAATTAGAGAATGTCAAATATTTCTAATTAAGGTTAAGAGTATATGGTCTTTTGATTCAGCTGCTCAGGAAATACAAGGGCAGAACTTCCCAGTATATGGAAATTTTACTGAATTTTCCATATAGCACTGTGGCAGGAAAGCATTACTCTTCTATGTATGGAAGTTGTTAAGTTATAAAGTTATTTAGTTGGTTTAAGTGAGCAATTTATTCTATCCAGATTGTAATAGCCTGGAAAGAAGACAGATTAATTTGATGTTCCATATCATTAATTCTCACTTTAACGCTCACTTTAGCATATCAAGTCCTAAAGCCAAGAGTGATCCTGGTGAAAAGCCATAAGAAGAGAGTTTAACCAATGGATGTTGACACCATGGAAATTAGTAGGAATCAGTCAATGCTAAAGGATCAAGTGTGAAAGAAGCTAGATTTCATTTTCACCCAAAATGAACCATGGCAGCCCCAATCCTTTCCTTAATTCTCAATAGTCTAGTCTACAGTCTAACTACCATTTACATACCAAAACAATGGTTGGTGTGTAAATAGATTGTAAAAATTTGGCCATGACCATTTCTGGTAGTGGAAGATACACCAAGTTAGGCTTCATAGAGTAATAGAGTAAGGTCTTTAGCTTCAAAGAGCCTTAAAGCTGTAAGAATATTCCAGGAACCACTCATTTAGAGAGAAATGCAGTATTGCATCAACCCTCCACTGGGCTTTAAGACTTGGTTCTTTCCCCAGGCTTTAGGCAAAGAGGGAGAGGTGGGTAGCTCTTTGAGGCTGTGAATGTGTGAATTTGGGTTTTCCCCCCAGAGTTAGCCATAATCTTTTGTTGATTGGCTTGTTTTCCTTTCCTGTTCTTGTTCTTGTGCACTGCCCAGATGGCCTTATAAATAAGTTTAAACAAACAAACTTTTTGGGCTTCAGAATTATATAAGAACTCCCAATTAGTTGAAAGTTTGGATATGCCTAATACCTACTCCATTTAGAGGCCAACAATGTTTTTACTCTCTTTGCATAAATGAGTACTTTTGATTTGTGATCATTAGTCTCCATCTCATCAGTGCTCCATTGTGCAAGAGCATCTAATGATTCTCCTCAAACCAATTACTACCCTAAAACAAATGGCAATATTAGCAACAATACAGCTAGATGTTTGTCAACAGTTTAGATGAGTGAAAGTTCTGTCCTTTTAAGATGTCTAAGGATGATTTAACATAAAAACCAAAATGCTGTGGAGCCAAAATGCTTCCTTGTTTCCATTTTCTAGATCTAGAAAGAGGAGCTGTGAGATATGCCCATGAAGGGTGTATTTAATACCAAGGAAAGTGTTCCTGTAAGGATTTTGGAAAAAGCACAAATATTTATCAATTGGGGATTCCCACACTCCTTCTCAAAACTGACTTCTGGAGACTGAGCCAAACTTAACTTTAAAATCAGTGACTCCTACACACAGAGTGCATAATTTGATTTAGAAGTATATGGAAGTATATTTCCCAATTAGGTGTTTGAGAATAAAACAGTGATCAATTATGGCTTTTCCTCATGGTAATCAGCTTGCTCAGCTGAATTTAATTTCTCTCTTTCTAACCAGTTCTCTAGTTTCCACAATAGATATTTTCACACACAGCTTGCTAATTTGCCAGCAACAAATCAGTTAAGCAAAATTTAAAAATTATATTCAAGAAAACTAGGACAATCTTTAATACAAAGAAGAGAAGCAGAATAAAAAAGAGAAGCTTTAAATGGCATCCATTTTAAACAAGTTAATGGTAATTCCAAATGAAAAATTAGAAAAGAATAATGTATTGATATTATTTCATACTTTCTATTGATTTTTAAAGCCATGTTTATGGTTCAACTTCCATGTGGCTGTAAACTTTATTTGTAGTTGGCAGTTTAAAATAGTCTTCATTTTT
Organism: Charina bottae; assembly: GCA_023362775.1. Taxonomy (NCBI): domain Eukaryota; kingdom Metazoa; phylum Chordata; class Lepidosauria; order Squamata; family Charinaidae; genus Charina; species Charina bottae. Next base: position 140,086,870 of record JALMGJ010000003.1, read on the forward strand.
TCTATTTTATTTACTATAGATAAAAAAAGCAGAAAGCAAAATTGATTAAAATATATCCCTAAGTATATACATAAAATGCAAATAATAATTATAGAAAAAGGGGGAAAAGATTAAAATATCTTCTTTCCATATGTGTATGTTTGAATTAATTTTTTTTTACTCAATCTGGAAGGGCCATGATTCATTTTCTTCTGAAAGTGCTGATTATTTATTTGTTAGATATGTGTTCCCCCGTTGTAACAGAACAGAGTACACATTTGGCATTTTGAGAGTATGTCATGGAATTTATGGCTACTGAGGGAAGAGAGACTCAGGTACTCATTAAATCATCATCATCATCATCATCATCATCATCATCATCATCATCATCATAGAACTCAAAGGGCCAAGAATGAAAGAGAAATCTGGCCTTCCCATTATAATGTTCATTGAATATTTATTGAATAAATAATTCAATAAATATTCAATAAATATTCAATATTATTGAATAAATAATTCAGTAATATTCAATGAACATTATAATGGTATATTATATTATATTATTATAATATATTAGTATAATATATATTATACTATATATTATAATAATATAATATAATATTATGATTATATAATAATATATTTATTATATATATATTGTAAGTATATAATAATATTATTATATAATTATATAATAATTATATAATTCGATTTAGAACTATACGGAAGTATATTTCCCAATTAGGCATTTGAGAATAAAATAGTGATCAATTATGGCTTTCCATTAATTAGAAATTATAATTATAATATTATTATATAATATTCAATAATATTTATTGAATCAAGCCTTGCTGATGCTGGAAATTGCATTCAAATTCTTGTCATCTTCAGATCAAGAACTGTATTCTTGGCTCATTATATCATGGCTCATCATCCTTATATCTGATGTAGTAAAAAAAATCTTCCTAAAAAATTCAAAGCAAAGCTTTATAACTCTGCACAATCAAGCTAATACTCCAACTTGTCCCTTGGATTATGGAGAAACTAACTTTTGCTTCAAGGATGTCTGTGTGTATTTGTGCATATTACTATGTATTAGAACACTGATACTTTTGAACGTTGGTGTTGGAGAAGACTCCTGAGAATACCGTGGACAGCTGAGAAAACAAACTGATAGTTCATTGAACAAATCAACCCTGAGTTCTCACTCGGAGTACAAATGACCAGGCTCAAATTGCCGTATTTTGGACACATAATGCAAAGTCCTAGCTCCCTGGAGAAGGCTCTAATGCTGGGAAAGGTGGAAGGAAATAGAAGAAGAGGACAACCAGCAGTAAGGTGGATAGACTCAGTTACAGTGGTGATGAATGCACCATTGGAAGACCTGAAAGACCACGTTAGGGACTGATCATCATGGAGAAAATCTATATATGTGGTCTCTAAGTGTTGACACTAACCTGACAGCACATAATCAATCAATCAATCAATCAATCAATCAATCAATCAATCAATCACATAGGATAAATTTCAATCAGCAGTGCAGGAGTTAAGCACTCTGACAGAAGATTGCTTTAGACTTTAGTGAAAGTCACATATTTTTTTGGAGGTGGTAAATAGAAAGGTGAATATTTTTCCTGTGTTCCTTGTGTCATAATTATCATACAAAAATGGGGGAACCCTTACATCCCAAGGAGAAATCTATGAAAAAGTTTGCATGGTTAAAAATGGCATTCATTTACCTCTTCTGTAATTTGGGATTCTATTTTCCTCTTGCTGCATTTTCCTTTTGATTTCATTTCCTCATTCACTGTAATCAAATTTTCCTCCAGCTTTTGTGGTTGTATGAAATAAATTTGCATATATTTATTTTCCAGAAGGCTAGCCAACAAACTAAGTAGAATTTCCTCAACCTCTCAGCTCTTGTTAAAAATGGGAAGGAGGTAAGAAATAAAAGAAACAGGTGAGGATGACATTTGTGCATGAATATGGTTTATAAAGGAAAATTCTGAGAGTGCCTTGGACTGCAAGAAGTTCAAACCAGTCCATACTCCAGGAAATAAAGCCAGACTGCTCACTTGAGGGAATGATATTAAAGGCAAAACTGAAGTAAAAAACTGAACTCCGGCTGTGAAAGCCTTCGACAATACACAAAACTGAAGTACTTTGGCCACATAATGAGAAGACAGGATACCCTGGAGAAGAAGTTGATGCTAGGGAAAATGGAAGGCAAAAGGAAGAGGGGCCGACCAAGGGCAAGATGGATGGATGATATTCTGGAGGTGATGGACTCAACCGTGGGGGAGCTGGGGATGGTGATGGCTGACAGGAAGCTCTGGCATGGGCTGGTCCATGAAGTCGCAAAGAGTCGGAAGTGACTGAACGAATAAACAACAAACATGGTTTATAAAATGCCAGGGACATTCTATGTTAAGCTTTAAATTTAAATCACCACCACCATCATTACTTCTTAGAAATTAAAGACGGAAAAATTCCATTACAGTTTTAGTGTGGGATAGTTTCAGGACAACGATGAATGGATTTCTCACCCGTTTGCTTTCCTTTCCTGTGCAGAGTCACCTGATGGTAGAAAAAAAAACCAGTTGCATTTATTTTTTTAGAAATTTTTAAGACCACCAACTCTAAAACACATTTCGGTAGCATACAGTAAAAACAGTCATAAATAAAACAAACAAAGAAACCAGGAAAAAGACAACCATTAAAAAGAAATCAAATACACAGAACCCACCACCCACTCTAACACAAGGCCTGGGGAAAGAACCAGGTTTTCAAAGCTTTTTTAAACATGGCCAGGGAGGAAGCCGATCATATCTTGGGGAAATGAGGGTCCAAAGAGCAGATGCTATGACAAGGCATACTTCCAGGATTCACCAGGTGGTACTGCTTAATGGATGGGACTTGAAGCATGCCCATTCTGCCCAATTGTATAAGCCAGACAGAAGCCACAGTGTGTAAGGATAGGGTTGAAGTGTATACAATCAGAGAAACTTGAATTGGCAGTGGCAGCTTCACTGGATGCGGAAAAGCCCTGTGGGTTTTTTGTTTGTGTGTTTGTTTGTTTCATTTTGTTTTACTAAACATAAGAATACCAGTTTTCCAGAAGATTGATATTCCTGTATGCAAAAATATCCTGGCTGACAGGCTGGTGTGGTGGAGGAGTATGTGGACTAGAGCAAGAGTGAGTATGCAGACACATCAACAAAGTTGATCAACAAAGACACATCCACAAACACCAACTAGCAGTCAAAAGACATGATGAAAACTCCTTAATCTCACAACACATGGACAGACTTAACCATACTTTCAACTGGGAAACTGTGAGCATCTTAAACCAAGCCAAATCCAAAAATGCTAGAGAATTCCTGGAAGCTTGGCACTCAGACAAAGCAGCCATCAACAGACCCATAGAGGTAAACAACATTTACGTACCATTCATAAGAGACAATAGAAAAGCCAGAAGACCAGAACACCTCCTGCAATCACCTCAGCAATCAACACCCAGATATGCAAAGATTAACACCAAGATTAGCACCAGAGGAACAATCAAACAGCACAATATACCCTAATCAAGGAACTATTAACTCAGTCAATCAATCAAGCAGCAAACAACAGCCCAGTCCAGGAACTACCAAGGAGATAACAACACCCCCACCAACACAAGCAGAACAAGCCATGGTATATAAACAGAGAGCAAGTCCCACTCCCTTTTCCCACTGAAGATGTTGCCTAGCCTGGCAATGAAATGTCTGCAAGAAAACAGCAAGGTTCCGAGAGCACCAAGGACTCCACACATCAACAAAGTTCCATCCTGCTTCATGTGCCTTCTGAAGTGCAGGGGAGGCATTAAATGGGTAAAGAAGTCTGACACAAAAATCAGCCAATAAAAGCTGAACTTCTCCCATGCCATGATTTCATCATCACCACCACAACCATGCATGACTCTCGAGCAGTGTTTCTCAACCCTGGCAGCTTTAAGATGTGTGGACTTCAACTTCCAGAATTCCCCAGCCAGCATGCTGGCTGGGGAATTCTGGGAGTTGAAGTCCACACATCTTAAAGTTACCAGGGTTGAGAAACATTGGTGTAGATTGATCGTATGCAAAGTTTGTGTCAGGGGAAGAAGGAAAACACCAGGGCTAGGGCTGAGACAGAGGTGACATCATGTGGACATGTCCCTCAAAAATGGTTAGCTGGGCAACTTTGTGCCATAATTAGTGTGATGTGAGAATAAAACCTAAGAAAATAGCTTTATATGGTATATACTAGACTTGCTCTCTTTCCTTAAAAACTGCAGTGCACACGCAGTCCATCACTAGCCCTCAAGATAGCTATTTATTTAGTTGGGTATTTTAAACGCTACATCCCTGATGATTGCTATTGCTTTACATTGCTTTTTCCCACACACTCTTTATTCTCTAAAAATGGGGGGGAAATGTCTAAAACATTTCCAGGGTCTTTGCTCTGGTGATGTCAATTATCAGTGCAGCAACATCCCCAGCAGCCCTTGAAGGTTGAAGGAAGTGTGTCCCATGGAAGAAAAAAGTGTCCAATCCCTGCTTTAAGCAATGAAAATTATTCAGACCACCCCATAATTGAGTCAGCAACATGGCCCCCTTTGCTAGCCTTTCTCCAAATGTTCTGTTTTCAAAAGTCGCTGTTTGGAGGTAAGGGGGGACTGATATCTTTCGGGTTGGGTTAATCCAGACAAATCTATAGGGCAGGGTTAAAAAAGTCAAGATGGTGGCCACCACCCTGATATCAAGGCCCCATGCATAGACATCCCTGGTGAATCCAGTTCTGTCCCAGAAGCAGATCTTCAAGGGACACCTTTGTAAAGCCACACTGTTTCTTTGATAATAGTCTGCTTAGTCATACCTCTTCGCTGTAGGCTTGAAGATGAAGAGCTGGTTTTCCACTTAGTGCAACCTTTAGCTGAGCAAAAGAAAGGGTTTTCTTTTCTCTTACCTTTTTAATGGAGCTTCTTCAATGAAAAGACTTGTGCTATGTGGAAAACGCCTGTACATCTAGGCTGTGTTCTTAATGGAAGAATGGATTTGTTTCTTCTGTAGCCAAGGATGTGTATGCTTGCTTCAAAGGGCAAGTAAGCCAGGCATTCTCTGAACAGCCTCTAATGGTCCCAGTTCCATTGATAGAAACATTACCACCAGCAGCCCAACTGCATTTCTAGACCGTTCCAATGGTTCTTCCTTTGAAGTTAGTGTGACAGGAAAATGTTTCCTTGGAAAAAGAGAAAAAGCAGCACATGAAATTCAGAGTATCTAGTGCAATCAACAACAACACTTCAAAAAAGAAAAAGAAAGGATTTCAGAAGTTGGGTGGAGATGTGCTAACACGTTTTCAAGATTCTTTTTTTTTTAAGAAAAGAGCAGTGAAATCTAATGTAGGTAGAGAAATAGCAAGCATTTCTTTTCAGAGGCCAAAGTTCTAAAATTACATAGAAATACAGCATCCCACAGTGAGAAGAAGTATTGTAGCAAAGGTTTGGTGAAGGGAACATCAGCATGACAAGTATCATTTCCTCCATTTCATGTAATGGCATTTTTTGTGTCTTGAAAGTGAAAAAAAGTCACTTATCCTTAACACATTTCAGCAGCAGAAATGTCTCAGACTATAATTTTGATATCCGCAAAATAACTTTTCCATGTGATTAAAAAAAATGGAAAGAGATAGATAGAAGATAGATAGATAGATAGATAGATAGATAGATAGATAGATAGATAAATTTCGTGTCCAGATCAAACTTTACTCTGCCAAAATGTAGCCACCGCCACAGCTTTGTCATTAGCTTGCTGTAGATCGTCAACTGTAAAAGGCTCCGGCAGTAATTGACACACCATCAGATACATCAATTTAGCCTAATATATTTCTGCAATCTATTTGTTGTTGTTCAGTCGTTCAGTCGTGTCCGACTCTTCGTGACCTCATGGACCATAGCACGCCAGGCCTTCCTGTCCTCCACTGTCTCTCGGAGTTTACTCAAATTCATGTTCATTACATCGGTGATGCTATCTAACCATCTCAACCTCTGCCGTCCCCTTCTCCTTTTGCCCTCAGTCTTTCCCAGCATCAGGGTCTTTTCCAGTGAGTCCTCTCTTCTCATTAGGTGGCCAAAGTATTTGAGCTTCAGCTTCAGCATCTATCCTTCCAATGAGCAGTCAGGGTTGATTTCCTTTAGGATTGACTGGTTTGACCTCCTTGCAGTCCAAGGGACTCTCAAGAGTCTTCTCCAGCACCACAGCTCGAAAGCATCAATTCTTCGGCGCTCAGCCTTCCTTATGGTCCAACTCTCACAGCCATACATTGCTACTGGAAAAACCATAGCTTTAACTATACGGACCTTTGTCGGCAAGGTGATGTCTCTGCTTTTTAATATGCTGTCTAGGTTTGCCATAGCTTTCCTTCCAAGGAGCAAGCGTCTTTTAATTTCATGGCTGCAGTCACCGTCTGCGGTGATCTTGGAGCCCAAGAAAAAAAAAATCTGTCACTGCTTCCATTTCTTCCCCTTCTATTTGCCAGGAAGTGATGGGACCAGATGCCATGATCTGGGTTTTTTTAATGTTGAGTTTCAAGCCAGCTTTTGCACTCTCCTCTTTCACCCTCATCAAGAGGCTCTTTAGTTCCTCTTCACTTTCTGCCATTAGGGTGGTATCGTCTGCATATCTGAGGTTGTTGATATTTCTCCCGGCAATCTTAACTCCGGCTTGTGATTCATCCAGCCCGGCATTTCTCATGATGTACTCTGCATATAAGTTAAATAAGCAGGTTGATAATATACAGCCTTGTCGTACTCCTTTCCCAATTTTGAACCAGTCGGTTGTTCCATGTCCGGTTCTAACTGTTGCTTCTTGACCCACATACAGGTTTCTCAGGAGACAGGTAAGGTGGTCTGGTACTCCCATCTCTTTAAGAATTTGCCACAGTTTGTTGTGATCCACACAATCAAAGGCTTTAGCGTAGTCAATGAAGCAGAAGTAGATGTTTTTCTGGAACTCTCTTGCTTTTCCCATGATCCAGCGAATGTTGGCAATCTGATCTCTAGTTCCTCTGCCTCTTTGAAACCCAGCTTGCACTTCTGGTAGTTCTCGGTTCACATGCTGCTGAAGCCTAGCTTGTAGGATTTTGAGCATAACCTTGCTGGCATGTGAAATGAGCGCAATTGTACGGTAGTTTGAACATTCTTTGGCATTGCCTTTCTTTGGAATTGGAACGTAAACTGACCTTTTCCAATCCTGTGGCCACTGTTGAGTTTTCCAAATTTGTTGGCATATTGAGTGCAGCACTTTAACAGCATCATCTTTTAGGATTTTAAATAGCTCAGCTGGGATGCTGTCTTCTCCGCTAGCTTTGTTGTTAGTAATGCTTCCTAAGGCCCACTTGACTTCACTCTCTAGGATGTCCGGCTCAAGGTCAGTGACCACACCATCGTATTTATCAGGGATATTAAGATCTTTCTTGTATAGTTCTTCTGTGTATTCTTGCCACCTCTTCTTAATCTCTTCTGCTTCTGTTAGGTCCCTGCCTTTTTTGTCCTTTATCATGCCCATATTTGCACAAAACGTTCCCTTGATATCTCCGATTTTCTTGAAGAGATCTCTAGTCTTCCCCATTCTATTGTTTTCCTCGATTTCTTTGCATTGTTCATTTAAGAAGGCCTTCTTATCTCTCCTTGCTATTCTCTAGAATTCTGCATTCAGTTGTTTATATCTTTCCCTTTCTCCCTTGCCTTTTGCTTCCCTTCTTTCCTCAGCTATTTGTAAAGCCTCATCAGTCAGCCACTTTGCTTTCTTGCATTTCTTTTTCTTTGGGATGATTTTAGTTGCTGCCTCCTGTACAATGTTACGAACCTCCATCCATAGTTCTTCAGGCACTCTGTCTACCAGATCTAATCCTTTAAATCTATTCCTCACTTCCACTGTATATTCATAAGGGATATGATTTAGGTCATACCTGATTGGTCTAGTGGTTTTCTCTACATTCTTCAATTTAAGCCTAAATTTTGCAATAAGAAGCTCATGATCTGAGCCACAGTCAGCTCCAGGTCTTGTTTTTGCTGATTGTATAGAGCTTCTCCATCTTTGGCTGCAAAGTATATAATCAATCTGATTTCGGTATTGACCATCTGGTGATGTCCATGTGTAGAGTCGTCTCTTGTGTTGTTGGAAAAGAGTGTTTGCTATGACCAGCGTGTTCTCTTGACAAAACTCTATTAGCCTTTGCCCTGCTTCATTTTGTACTCCGAGGCCGAACTTGCCTGTTATTCCAGTTATTTTTTGACTTCCTACCTTAGCATTCCAGTCCCCTATGATGAAAAGGACATCTTTTTTTGGTGTTAGTTCTAGAAGGTGTTGTAGGTCTTCATAGAACCGGTCAACTTCAGCTTCTTTGGAATCAGTGGTTGGGGCATAGACTTGGATCACTGTGATGTTGAATGGTTTGCCTTGGATTTGAACTGAAAGCATTCTGTCGTTTTTGAGGTTGTACCCCAGTACTGCCTTTCCCACTCTTTTATTGACTATGAGAGCTACTCCATTTCTTCTAAGGGATTCTTGCCCACAGTAGTATATATAATGGTCTCCTGAATTAAATTCGCCCATTCCTGTCCATTTTAGTTCGCTGATTCCCAATATGTCGATGTTCAATCTTGTCATCTCATGTTTGACCACATCCAGCTTACCTTGATTCATAGTTCTTACATTCCAGGTTCCTATGCAATATTGTTCTTTACAGCATCGGACTTTCCTTCCACTTCCAGACACATCCACAACTGAGCGTCCTTTCGGCTTTGGCCCAGCCGTTTCACACTTTCTGGAGCTACTCGGAATTGCCCTCCGCTCTTCCCCAGTAGCATATTGGACACCTTCTGACCTGAGGGGCTCATCTTCCGGCGTCATATCTTTTAGCCTTTTGATACTGTCCATGGGTTTTCTTGGCAAGGATACTGGAGTGGTTTGCCATTTCCTCCTCCAGTGGACCACGTTTTGTCAGAACTCTCCATCATGACCTGTTCTTCTTGACCTGACTTCATTGAGTTACGCAAGCCCCTTCGCCACGACAAGGCAGTGATCCATGAAGGGGCTGCAATCTATACTATCTAGTAAATTCAAAGACAGGGAGTCTGTAAGTCAGGTGTGGTGCCTATAGTGATGACATGCTGTTCTTGGGACTATCGCTTCATTTTTTAAAAACACACTGTTCTTGATTTATTCTTAAAATTCAATTACCCCATGAACTGGTATCTAAATATATATTATGTACCTATTTTAATTGCTTATTTTAATATTTTAATATTTTAATATTTTAATTGCTTAGACTAAATCCCATTGTACACAATAGAATGAATTTCTGAGCAGATGTCGATGAAGGTTCTCAGTCATCTTCTGAGCAGATGTTTTATATGCATCTAACCATTAGTCTCATTCGCCCAAGAACCATAATTCCTTGAAGAGGATGTGTATGCAGATGTGTTTTGGATAGAGAGGAATTAGAGTCCCTTCCGGTGGGGCCACTGCACTGTGCAAGAAATAGCTCCAAGTTTCTCTGTATCCACAGCATCATCCATGTCTGGATCCTCCGCACCAACCGAAGCAGCAACATCCAACTATGGTTACAGCTCCACGAAAAAGCACCAGGTTGCAAAACTGCTAGCATTTTATCCTTTCACCATGATTACTAGCAAATATAACATTGTCATCTTTTCAGCTACTTCTTTACAGCAATTCCTCAGATTTTGGGTGGAAATGATCAGATAAATGCACAAAAGATGTTCTAGAAATAGGACTGGGAGCTAGGGGCATTAGCATTTTATTTATTTTTCACATGGAGTTGTGCGGTGGCGGGTGAGGATATCTTTTTTCTTCCAGAACTTGCAGTAACCTTGGGAAGACCATTGAGTGGTATACTAATACTACTATTCACTTATCATTTAGTTTTTGTACTTTCCTATTGATCAGCTGGAGCGAGATCCCTAATAGGCTCATAATGTGATATAGTGGAAAATCATAATTTGTACAATATCTGTAAAACCCCTGTTTATTCATTTGCATCCAACCCTTTTATTGATTTCATTTGTTCCTTTTCTTTTTCTGTTTTTTATATTTCCTCTAAAATATCTATTATTATTACTTCTTTTTTGAAAAAAAAAGGGTTATAGTGTTTCCTACCTTCCCTACATACAGAGTTATTCTGGAGTTGAACAGTGGTAAAATGAATTTAAATTTTAAAAAAATCCATGAATTCGGCATTTCAAGGTAACCAGAAATTAAAGCAATCACAGGTGGTGTTAGATTGGCTATTAAACAATTGGAGAAGAGAAATACTCTGGTGTTGAATTGGTGACCAAAGAACATTCCCAAAATGTATTTTCCAAATCTCATCTCAAAGCTATATACAATGGTTGAGTGTAAGCGTATGTATGTGCAAATATCAGATTCTTTGGTATCCCACCTGCTAGACTAGAACAGAGCATCTTAGCAGTAAACCTAATTTGATTAGAAGACTTTGTGAATGTTTAAAATAAAAACACACCATTGCAGTTTTCTTGACAACAATATGGAAGCAGTTTGTCATTGCCTTCTTCTGCGATTTTGGGATTTTGTGGTTTTTTGTGTGTGTTTGTTTCTAGTCTAGCCTACATATTTGGGATTTTCTGTCGTCTCCAATCCATTTACTCACCAGTATGACTGTGCAGTATCTGGGATTCAGAAAGAGAAATGAGATTCAGAGTGTGCATGGTATTATTGCACCTGTCAGAAACACCTTAAAGCAGCTGTGTCTTTCCTCTGGAAAAGGCTGAGATATATTCAGTGCTGACTCTTCCTTCTCCTTTACTTTTTAATTATGCAGCTTCTTTAGTCCTTACCTCTGAAATCAGGAACCACCACAGCTACCAACTCTACTAATGCTACTTGATCCAACTTACATCATATTAAACATTATGAGCATTCTCCATCCAGCATAGGATGGTATTCCATTTAAAACAAAAACACGGTGAATATTTGCATTCTTCTGAACAAGTAATACTTCCTTATGAAGCATATTCCAAACTTGGTGGGGGAGCCATAAATGCTGTCCTCCTTCCTAAAGATAAATAGGACACATTACAAAGAATGATAAGGTTGCTAATGAGCTCCAACTGAGATTTCAGGGGAAACAAATAACAGGAGGTATTTGCTGTAGGAACTGTCTGCCTGCTAAATGTACATAAAATGCAGGCAAGTGGGGAGATTAAATGATATATTAAAAGTCAACCATTGTGAAGAGAGATACAATCTAGAGAGAACAGAGAAAAGGAGTCTAGAGAGAAAAAGTTTCTTGTTTTGTTTTGTTCAGGAGGGAAATGGCAACATGGGACACTGATAAAGACGATAATGTAGTAAATTTAGGATAATGGGTCCAATTGATGAAGACACACACCTTAAATAGAATAATCCAAGCAGTCCACATGTGTTCTAAATACACAGAAGAGCCATAATAATAATTAGAACAAGGTAGATTTAGTTTGCCAACGTTACATTTTATTGCAAAACCTGACAAATGTAAGAAAAGTGCAGAGGCTATAGGATATATCACAACATCAAAATGATTTCCTTTCTTTAGGAAATTATTCACTGCACTTGAAGACTGATTAGGATGGCAGAAACACGAGGCTCTAAAATGTTTCCCTAAATTCTACACCAAGAAGAACTTGGTTCTAGATAATTTGTATTTATACAGGGTGTAAAATGAACAGCTTTGGACCTAACTTCTGTTTTGTTTTTAGTCTTCAACCCATGAAATAATACAGAAATTCAGTGACTGCTTGTAAAAGCATAATATTTAGCATTTAAAAGAAGGGACAGGCTGGGACCATAACCGAGTGACAAGGGTTGCTCTTAGAATTACGAACAAGTGAGTCTTGAAGCAAATCTGATTTAGTTTAACCAGTCAAATAGATAAGGTAATAAAAGATTTCATGTCAGCAACTGCCTTTTTTAGGGATTTTACTTTTCAACATGTACCAATGATTTTGCAAAAAATAAAAATAGAACCTTCTGGTATGTCTGTAGCTTGAATCATGTCAACTGGATTTCTATTTTCTCAGTGGAAATGTTTTGCTCCTTATCCAAGGAGCTTCTTCAGTCTGAGCAAAGTTGGTAAGGGAATCCTAAATATGTTTCTAGGTAGCTAGGTAAATAACATATTTAGTTTCTAGGTAGCTAGGTAAATAACATATTTAGGATTCCCTTACCAACTTTGCTCAGACTGAAGAAGCTCCTTGGATAAGGAGCGAAACGTTTCCACTGAGAAAATAGAAATCCAGTTGACATGATTCAAACTACAGACAATTCCACCTGGATGACTGAGAACCTTCATAGAACCTTCTGGTATGTTATGTAGTATAGGTCTGGAGATGGATAGTGAACTATTACAATTTTTCTAGAAAATTTTTTAATTTGACATTTATGTCATACAGTAGTGGAAGGTGTGATTATACAAATTTGCTTCTTTCTGTTGTTATTTCAATCTGGCCCAAGAATAGGGTGAAAGATTCTGCCCCTAGAATCCTAGACGGTAACTTCAGGTTTTCTGTTTGATGATAGTGATAAAAGTGACTTCAAAAGAAGGGAGTTGGAGTTAGTTCCAGCTGTTACAAAGAATAATAGAACATCATGCAGAATTTACTGCATGCAAATGAAACAAAACTAGATTGGTGGATAGGGGAAACGTGCACATTTATGGGATGGTAGATAGGATACAAGACAGTACAGGTAGTCCTCGATAACAACCACAATTGAGACCTGAATTTTGGTTGCTAAGCTAAGCGGTCATTAAGCAAATCACTGAGGGGCCTTAAGCAAACCACATAGTCATTAAGCAAATCATGCAGTTCCCCGTTGATTTTGCTTGCCAGAAGCCAGCTGGGAAGGTCGAAAATGGTGATCACATGACTACAGGACACTGTAATGGTCATAAATGTGAACTGGTTGCCAAGCGACCAAATTGTGATCACGTGAGCAGGGGGACACTGTGATGGTCATAAGTGAGAGGACAGGTTGTAAGTCAGTTTTATCAGCACCATTGTAAGTCAAAACCATCACTAAACGAATGGTTGTTATACGGGGACTGTCTGTAGTATTTTGTGTCAATATGTATTTATTGCAGACACAAATTTTAGGTGTGCTAGAGTTAAGCTGCACCTCTGACATAGGTTTAACAAAAGTTTTGAAGAGGGTATGGTCTGATAGTACTTTATAAGCCTGGTGACTACATCCATGCAGTTTTCTTGGTCGTTATGAAAATTGCTTGCCACTATCTTCTTCTGGGTTGATTTTCAACTTTCTTATCTGGCTAACTTGAAATTTCCCGGTGGTTTCCCATCAAGTATTAACCAGGGCTGACTGCCTAGCTTCTGATATTAGCCAAAGCCACTTCACAAAAATCTTAGCATGCCGCTATTGTACAGTATATACACTGGGCTATTGCATAGCATGGTCAGCAAACCACTACCGATCCACTTCAGACTTCTAAAAACTTTGCTTCTTTTCCATCTTTGGAAAATCAGATATTTCCCCTTTTCCCCACACAATTACAAATGAAACTTGCATTCCATCAGGTCTGTTGTGCATTTGTGAGCATTTGCTTTCTCTTTGTGAAGGCTGGCCATCACACTGCTGTTGCTGCCACCCAGGTCTGTTTCACTCACCAGTCTAGGGTGGGATGCAAAGCCCTGGAATCTGATTCACCAGAATAACATCCTTCATGAGGACTTCCTGGTCTACTGCTAGGATGAATTGAAAGCATTTGGTTCTCTTTTTGTTTCATGGAGCCCTGGACAGTCATGGGGCACAACTGAAGGAGAGAGAGTATGTGCTGATTAAGTAGTATTCTCAGAGATCAGCTATTGGCTAGCCCGGCGAAGCACTGATTGCTTGAAAGTGCTCCCCATAATCTCCAAGCGTAAGCTAAGTATGTTTTGGATCCAACGACAGTGAGGACAAAGTGGAAGAATCATGGGCTGCTTTAAAAATACTTCAGGATAATGTGTACATGAAATGGGTAATGATACAGAAAAGCTCAGGGCAACCACCTTGACAAGCCTTGCAACTCTGAATTGAATTAAATACCCTATTTGTGCTATTTTCTGTCAAGGAAATAAGCATGATAGAAATGCAGTACATAAATAGAGATGTTAAGGGGGGGGGAAATCTCATGAACATCGTTTTATAATGGCATTTCTTAAATTCACCAGAGGACAAGGCAGAACAATTTGCAGAGACAAATATCTGAAAATAGGAACAACTGAACTGTACATATTTTCTCTTTTTAACCCTCTATCATTGGCTTGGTTATTTATAGGTCCAACTTCATCACCCTGTTGTGGACAAAGAAATGATAATTTATGCACCAACTCAGTGAATATTTCGCTGGTGACTTATTGTTCCTTCAAGTAGGTAACATTTGATCAAGGAATGTTATTACAACATATAAATAATTCCCAGAAGCATTCTTTGACTGATTCTACATAACAAGATGGCATGGTTGTCATCATTATTACAAAACACGAACACTTCATTCCAGCATGCAAAAAAGATGGAATGCATTTTGTCATCACCAAATGGATCTAAAAAATTAACAAGTTTAAACTTATACCCCATTTCTATTATTAACCAACTTTTTCTCTTTTTGCCATCAGTTACAGCATCCATGTTAAAAATAAGGTAATAACATCCTTTCCTCCCCCCCCCCCCAAAGCAAATCCTTGGAATGTGCAGGTATGTGGGAAATAAAACATACTACCCTCAGGACAAAATGTTGACCATGGGAAAGTTGTGTTAAGGGTTACTTGCTTTGGCATTTTGTTCATATCGTGAAAATGTTCAGGATGGTACTGAGAAAAATAATATCAGCTGCAAAAGGCAAGGAAGTGACATGCTGATGAAATTACTAAGTGAGAAAATGGAAGTATTTGACCTTGTAGTTATGGAGGCAGATAAGAGCTAGGCAATGCTTTCAACATCTGTTGAGGTTCTTTGTAACTTACACTGTTCAATAAGGAGATTTATAGTGCTTAAATAAAAATAATATATAGTAAATTCTAATTCTAATCTGCTCTTGCCCTATCATTTGCAAAATAATGCATTCAGATTTCTGGTCACAATCCACAAAATGGTGATCAGAACAATGGGAATAATGTTTAGTGTTTCAATAGTTCAAATCAATGGACTCTAACTGCTCTATCAACACGGAAAATTTTTATTAAAATTTTTCTCAGATATAAAAGATAAACATAAAGTAATATAAAGTGAAATTAAAGAAAAGAAAAAAGTGAAGTGAGAAAGTGAGAAAAGCATAAGAGAGAAAGTACAAATAGAAACAAGAAAAGAAAAATACATAAAGAAGCGACTCCTGATCTTCTTTACAGCAGTTACAAGCAAACAAATCTTCATAAATCTCTTTAAAATTCAACACCAACTAGATTCAACCACAGAGAAAGGAAGAAAACCACAAGAACACTGTGTCTTGCAGTCCTAATCCCTGTAGGCAGTCCAGAAACCTAGGATGGTTGATGGTATCAAAAGCTGCCAATTGATTAAGGAGGACCATGATGATTGCACTATTCATTCAGTGCTTTCCTTCCTAAATACTATATAGTATAATATAAATCTATATAGACAAGCTGTGCAGACACCTACAATCTAGAGCAGTGTTTTTCAAACTTGGCAACTTTAAGATCCATTTTTCTCACTTTCACTTTCTGTAAACATACTTTGGAACTTTTTCATATCTTTGACTTTCGCTGGTTAAGCTCCTAGGGGCACCATAATCTAATGTATGAGACATGGAGGATTTTAAAAAGATGTGTTCCGACTCTTATCAAGATTTTATACAAGACATTCAGGACATTGTGGAAAATGTGAGTTTTAAAATGTGTCATCCGGTTGGGGATGTAGTGGATGAGATTGAGGAATTCAACAGTGATAGAAATGTTTCTTCTAAGAATAAGATTGGGATTTCTGTTGAGATGCTGGATGAAGATTGGATAGTGGAGTTGGAGAAATTCAACGGAGAGAGGGATCTGCAAGCAATAAGTAAAATTGAGTTTTTGGTGAAATGTTATGAAAAAGAACGGGTCATTATGTATGGGAGGTTTCTGAAAAGAAGTTGGAATTTTTGAGGGTGGCAGTTGGGCTGTTTTATTTTTTCAAGAGAAAAGCTCTGCGCACATTGTGGGGATATGTAAATGCTTTGGTTTATTTTGAAGTGAGATAAGGGTTAAAGTATGTTTATCTGGATTGCTTTTAGGGTTTGACTGATGTTATTTGTTTTAAAGGATATGGATTAAGATTATTAGGGTATAAAATGTTTATTTGGATGGTTCTAAGAATTTGATTTAAGGTCATTGTTTCAAATTGCTTTTCTTTTTTGGGTTTATTAAGATTAAGATTATTAAAACTATTGTATTTTTTAGTATAATGGCAGACAATTTATGTGCTTTTTAGTTTGACTTTTATTATAGTAGACAGAAATGTATAGAATAGTAGTAGGAAGGGAATAATTAAATAAGTGTTATTTTGGGGGGGCAGTTGTTTAGGAGGTTTATATGAATTTTTTTTCTTTATTTTAATATAAAGGGAGGGAGTAACTGTACTTAGTGATTTTTATAATGTGCTAAAGGGGAATGATTTATAGAAATAATGTGATTTTGGTTTAATATAGAGTAAGATATTAATTATGGAAAATTTTTGTATATCCTTGCTGTTAAAAGTTGGAAGTCACATCTTTCTGTAATGTTGTAATTTTTTTTTTTTTTTGTGTTTTCACACCTTTTTGGTCTTTTTTTCCTTTTTTTGTAGTTTTTTTTCTGTAGCTTTTATCTTTCTCTTTAAACTTAATAAAATTCATAATAATAATTATAAAATGATATACACTATAAATGTTAGGGCAAGATTTTTTAATAACATTTAGCCTTCCACCATCACCACTGATTCACCTTACCTAGATTTTTTTTAAATTATTACAATATAGGATTTATTTAGTAGAGACTATATATAGCTCAGGGTTGAATTGGGTTCTTGGTGTATTCTGAGATAGCTTTCTTCTTGCAGATGCTTCATTGCAGGCTAGGTAATGTCATCAGTGTGTTCTGTTCCCAACAATAGTGTCTATTTAAAAAAAAATTCAGCTTCCCTTAAAATAGAAAAAAAAAACAAGTTTAAGAAACATTTTTAAACTTCATCCACCTGACATTATGTCTATGAAGGTTCTCAGTCATCCAGGTGGAATTGTCTGTAGCTTGAATCATGTCAACTGGATTTCTATTTTCTTAGTGGAAACGTTTCACTCCTTATCCAAGGAGCTTCTTCAGTCTGAGTAAAGTTAGTAAGGGAATCCTTAAATATGTTTCTAGGCTGGCTAGAAACATATTTAAGGATTCCCTTACTAACTTTACTCAGACTGAAGAAGCTCCTTGGATAAGGAGTGAAACGTTTCCACTAAGAAAATAGAAATCCAGTTGACATGATTCAAGCTACAGACGATCCACCTGACATGCACAGTTTTGTTGACTCAGGACTCTCTTGGTTTTAAGTCAAATATTCAGGATCATGATCACCCCGAACTATGGTAAAACTACATTTCCTTTGAGTCAAACTCAACTCTTGGTGACTTCATGAATCTGTCCATATTGTTTTTTGAGGCCACAATATGGAAGTGGTTTGGCACTGATTTTTTTTCCTCTTTCTCTCTTAGTTTAACTCACCAGCCTAGCTTAAAACTCTGAGATTTCCAGTAGTCCCCTTTCCAAGTAAGAATCAAATATTTTTCAAGATTATCTAAGATTAGCTAGGTGGGAGAAAAGAAACTCTGCTATTCTTTTATCATAATGAGTACAGTGCATCGGAAAAAGTATGTACTATAAGTTCCTCAAGATTCTTTTAAAACATTTTGTACAGGGTTTTTCTCCCCTTAAGAATGACTAAAATAAAAAAAAGAATGCACATAATTAAGTGGGAACAGACAAGAGAAACGGGGAGGGGAAATATAGCCAGCTTCATCGGACAGGGTGAGAAGAGTCTGGAAAGATGTGAGAGATGCTGCAGTTGCTCTTAGAACCATACTGAATGATATAGCAGGATGCAGAAAGGCTTACCTATGCATGAGAGCTCTAGCAAGTCCTTGATTAATGAAATTATTGGCAATGTGCCAGAAAAGGTGTCAACATTCCAGCTTTACCATAACTGAATGTAGCCACCTTTTCTCTCCTTAGGCATGTGCCAGGTAACACTCAACATCCTTTTTATATTTGCAACCACCCACAAGCCACATTTAGGGCTGTATAACAGTAGAGAAATAGCATCATTGTGAGCTGCAGAATGTTATCATTGTGGGTGGAACCCCTGGACTTAAAACCCCCAAACCCTCAAATCTGAGAGCCTTATCCAGCTTGAATTTATCCAGTTTCTTTTCAAAGCTTCTACCTGGGTTGCTGTCTTATGGTGAAAAGGTAAAGGTTCCCCCTGCACATTTGTGCAGTCGTGTCCGACTCTAGGGGCCGGTGCTCATCTCCGTTTGTTAGCCGAAGAGCCAGCGTTGTCCAAAGACACTTCCACGGTCATGTGGCCGGCATGACGCGCGCAGAACGCTGTTACCTACCCACCGAAGTGGTACCTATTAATCTACTTGCATTTGCATGCTTTCGAATTGCTAGGTTGGCAAGAGCTGGAGCTAGTGCGGGAGCTCACTCCGCACGCAGGGCTAGGGATTCGAACCTCCGAACTTGCAATCTTCCAATTGACAAGCCTGGCATCTTACCCGCTGAACACCCCTTTTTGTCTTATGGTAGTAAATTCCAAAATTTTGCTGAATGAGGAATTTTTTATATGTCCTGAATCTCCTACCATAAATGTTCCTTGAGTAGTTCAGGATTCTCAGAATATTTTACCTATGCTGTATATGATATTGTAACTTTCTATCTTGTCCCCCTTTGCTCATTACTTTCCTAAGAGAAAAGGAGAAAAATTTTGTAAAGATTTGATTCAGAGATTTGCTGTAAAGGCAATGTAATTGGATCTCTGAATTAAACTGGTTTTCTGAATTAGATCTGGGATTCAGATATTAATTGTAGAATTGGATGCTAACAAATTAATTTGACAATTTGAAATATTATTATACATTAATTTGGAGATAATTATCAATCTGACCTAACAATGGAATTTGAAGCATTGAAGCAAAGTCACTTGATTTTCTGAATTGAATCAAAGCTCAAATTCATTCAGAGTAATTAGCACATCCTAATTCCCACCTCTCCCCCCCCCCCATATTTTGCCCTTTCATTATAAGGAATTGTTTCAGCCCATTTTATAAATGTTGATATGTTTTTATATACTTTTTTAGCTCTACAATATCCCCTTTTTTTGTACAATTTTTCTCAGAAAAAAATGGACCCAAAATTAAATTGAGATTTGTGATTTCTTATTAGGATGGTAATGATTAATTACTGATTTTGCATTTATTTCTTAAGACAGTCATTTAAAAATATAGCAGTCTCAGCTACCTGGGAAGGCTGAATACAACCATTCTTTTAAAAAATCTAATAAAGAATTAAAATTAATGAAGAAAATGTATTGAAATTTATATCATAAACAAGCAAAAAATATCCTCCAAAAAGCTGAGTAAATTTGCTCAAAAATCCTCTTCTTTTTTCTTCTATTGAAGAATCAGTGATCAGTAATTTGATCACTCATATACAACACATCAGCAAGACCTTTTCTCACAAACATCTAGCAAGTGGCCATTTTAGTCAAGTTCCTCAAGCCATGGAAAATGAGAAAGCCAGGACATTACAAGAATTTATAAGCTGTCTGACAAATCTTTCCATTTTTGTTCAGTATATAGTGTGGAAACATCTCCTGTGGGGTCTGTTCTGTAGTGATGCTACCCCCACCCTAAAGGAAGAGTTCTGGCCTTAAGAAATTGTGTGTGTGGTTTTTAAGGAAATTCAGATAAATCATTTATCCAATATATAATTTTGAGGGAGGCCATTTCAGTCCTACCAGATTCAGATATGCATTACAATATCAATAAAATATGGATATATTTTCTGGTGGAGGATGGCTAGGAGTTTATCCGCAGAACTCATGTGTTGAGTTTGCATAGATTCATAATGCCTAAATAGGACTTAAAATGGAAAAGAGAAAGAGAACTGAACTATCATTCTGTTTCCAAGGCAACCAGGCCAATGTTCTTGGTCTTTCTGCACTATGAGGGAACAAAATGAAATGCAGCACAGCGTGGGAAATTAGGGAGCAATAACTTAGTTTCCTCAGCAACAGGCAGACCCATTTGGTCACCTCTCAAACTTTCCCACCCTTTGCCCTCTAAAAGGTAGCTGGAAGACAAGATTGTAGCTGGAAAACAAGATTTCTTCATGGGGTGCTCTTAAAGGATATACACACATACACAAACACATAGATAAACATATACATACAAACACACACACACACATACATACATAAATACAAAGATAGTTTAAACAAAATTAAATCTGAAGAAAGATTGATAGTCTAGAAGAAATAACTGTGCTTAGCAAGGGTGAATGGCAGAGAAAGTGGGGTGGGGGGAGAGAACAGGTAAGGTGGATGGATAGGTCTTGGAAAAGTTACAAGATAGTATTAGAGAGATTAGAGCCAGCAAGGTTATGCTCAAAATCCTACAAGCTAGGCTTCAGCAGTATGTGAACCAAGAACTACCAGAAGTGCAAGCTGGGTTTCGAAGAGGCAGAGGAACTAGAGATCAGATTGCCAACATTCGCTGGATCATGGAAAAAGCAAGAGAGTTCCAGAAAAACATCTACTTCTGCTTCATTGACTACGCTAAAGCCTTTGATTGTGTGGATCACAACAAACTGTGGCAAATTCTTAAAGAGATGGGAGTACCAGACCACCTTACCTGTCTCCTGAGAAACCTGTATGCGGGTCAAGAAGCAACAGTTAGAACCGGACATGGAACAACCGACTGGTTCAAAATTGGGAAAGGAGTACGACAAGGCTGTATATTATCACCCTGCTTATTTAACTTATATGCAGAGTACATCATGAGAAATGCCGGGCTGGATGAATCACAAGCCAGAGTTAAGATTGCCGGGAGAAATATCAACAACCTCAGATATGCAGACGATACCACCCTAATGGCAGAAAGTGAAGAGGAATAAAGAGCCTCTTGATGAGGGTGAAAGAGGAGAGTGCAAAAGCTGGCTTGAAACTCAACATTAAAAAAACTCAGATCATGGCATCTGGTCCCATCACTTCCTGGCAAATAGAAGGGGAAGAAATGGAAGCAGTGACAGATTTTATTTTCTTGGGCTCCAAGATCACCGCAGACGGTGACTGCAGCCATGAAATTAAAAGACGCTTGCTCCTTGGGAGGAAAGCTATGGCAAACCTAGACAGCATATTAAAAAGCAGAGACATCACCTTGCCGACAAAGGTCCGTATAGTTAAAGCTATGGTTTTTCCAGTAGTAATGTATGGCTGTGGGAGTTGGACCATAAGGAAGGCTGAGCGCCGAAGAATTGATGCTTTCGAATTGTGGTGCTGGAGAAGACTCTTGAGAGTCCCTTGGACTGCAAGGAGGTCAAACCAGTCAATCCTAAAGGAAATCAACCCTGAGTGCTCATTGGAAGGACAGGTGCTGAAGCTGAAGCTCAAATACTTTGGCCACCTAATGCGAAGAGAGGACTCACTGGAAAAGACCCTGATGCTGGGAAAGACTGAAGGCAAAAGGAGAAGGGGACGGAAGAGGATGAGATGGTTAGATAGCATCACCGATGTAATGAACATGAATTTGAGTAAACTCCGAGAGACAGTGGAGGACAGGAAGGCCTGGCGTGCTATGGTCCATGAGGTCACGAAGAGTCGGACACGACTAAACGACTGAACAACAACAAAAAATTAGAGAGAAGTTGGGCTGGTCCATGCAGTCATCAGGATTTGAGCCCTTGACAGTCTCTACCTAATATGTATCAGATAATTACTACATGCATACCTTAGTCAATCTGAGCATTTCACATTTTACATGGAAATCTAGAAGGAAGTTGTGAAAGAGATCCCTGACAGTATCTGAGGATGTGCAGTTCCACACATTTTTACAATGCAGATGATCATGTGCATTTAAGTAAATCAAAGTGGAGAGGGATCTGAACACATTTGTATCCCTGGTGCTCAAGGTCCCCATGAACCTACTGTCTATTAGATATTTGCACATTTGTGAAGTTCTACAAGAAGTTGTATAAACCCATACTGATAAATGTGCCTTGGAATCTTCCTTGATTAAAAACTCTGATAAATAGGCTTTTTAAGTATGGAGGATCTCTTAGCACTTCCAGCCAAAAGTACAGTTTGAAGAACTGAGTATGGGGAGATATTAAAGGAAGTTGGATGCATAAGTATACTGCAGAATGAGACTTACATGAACATGTCCCTTGCCCACTTTAGTTTTATTTGTATACAAGGAAATGCCTGTACCGATAAGGTTTTAGTCTGAAGCTTATCACCACATCTGCACTGAGCAGAAGGCTGAAGCCAGACATATCTCCCTGGGAAGTGTATCTGTATCATTTGCATTTTGCATCTTTTAGGCAAAGAAACTTGAAACATCCTAGGTTTTCTTTAGACATTGTCATGCCCTAGTCATGGATGCTCTGTGGGAAAATTACAACTGGAAGTTCATAGCAGAATGCCAAATTTTCATGAAATGACTTGGAAACAAAGTCAAGCAAAACAAAGAAATACCTCTGAGGCACAATTGCTGAGATCTCAAGTAATTAAAATCTCATCTTTAATCCACATTATTTCACCCTATAAAATTATGCACATCAAAAAAAAAAAAAAAAAAGAACACCCTGAGTCCTGAAAGGATGTCTATATGGGAAGGGTGGGGAGGGGAAACAATGTTAATGTAACTTTAAAACTGCCAAAGCTGTAAAAGTTTTCACAGAGAAATTTGTTCCAACTTTTCCATAATTCAGAAGTGTCTAAGCACCCTACACTTATATTTAATCTTCAAATTTGTATTGAATTAATCACCCATCTGCTAACATATCTTGGTATAACACCTGCTGATGCTGTTTGCCTACAGTCTACCCACGTGAAAGCATAAGACTATACATTATTATTAGTTTAATCATTGCAAAGTATTATTCATTCATCCCTGGAGTATCAGTTCTGCACCCTCTCTTAATTACACAAGTATTCAAAAGAACAGATGATTATTTCTTTGTGAGTTTAGATGACTTCAAGAAAGCATTTGACGTCTTGAAATAGGGAAATTGCACTTTCCTCCTTCACTAATATGAAATTGCTCCAGGAGTAGTTAAGGTTATCAGAGTTCTTTATAGCACTTTTAAGAGCTCAGTGCTCACTGAGGGATGCCAATCTGGAGAATTCAATGTGACTAGTGAGGTGTCGCATAGAGATATTCCATCCTGATTTCTCTTTGCAATTGTCATGTAGATGAAACTTAGAAAAGAACTTCAGTTTCATTATTCAGCCCCAGTGAGTCCCACAAGCGTTGTAATAAAGTCTTAAACAACTGAAGTTTGCTACTTCAAATACTTTTCTAAAGGACACCTCTAACTGTGTGCATAATTTTTCCAATGCTTAACCATGATGTGACATGGAAAGCACCGTAGTGAGCAATTTTGACAGATAGGCTTCGTTGTGAATGGCCACACTCATGCCTCTTTTTCTGGTAACTCATTATGTACTTCTGCTTTACAACATTTGTGAGCAAGATAATGCAACTAAGTTAGTTTTATGGCTGTTGTGGGTCTTCCGGGCTGTGTGGCCGTGTTCTGGAAGTTGTGGTTCCTAACGTTTCGCCAGCATCTGTGGCCAGCATCTTCAGAGGGCAGGAGCACAGATAGAAGCAAAATCTCTGTGCCCAGGTAGAGTGGCAATGTTCTATTTATAGAGCTAAATTATAGGAGATTAGGTGGGGTTTGTTGTGTTGAAATGTTAACGAGTGGCTGATGAGCGTGATTAGCATGTTCATTGTGAGAAGTATTCCCATGTCCTGGTGGTTGGACTGAGTTCGTTGACCTTTTGCAGGCTGTGTTTTTCAGGACTGGTAGCCAGGTTTTGCTAATTTTTAAACTTTCTTCTTTTTTATTGTAACTGTGCTGGTGTTTGTGAATTTCAATGGCTTCTCTGTATAATCTGGTGTAGTGGCTTTTGGTGTTGTCCAGTATTTCTGTGTTTTCAAATAGGATATTGTGTCCCATTTGCTTGAGAGCATGTTCAGCTACTGAAGATTTTTCCGGTTGCTGTAGTCTGCAGTGTCTTTCATGTTCTTTTATCCTGGTGTGAATGCTTCGTTTTGTGGTTCCGATGTATACTTTTCCACAGCTGCATGGTATGCGGTATACTCCTGCAGCGGTGCGGGGGTCCCTTTTGTCTTTTGCTGATTTTAGCATTTGTTGTATTTTTCTGGTGGGTCTGAAGACTGTTTGAAAGTTGTGTTTTTCCATCAGTTTTCCCATGCTCCTTTGATGTAGGGCAGGAATACTTTGTTTGTGGGGGGCTGTTTTTCTTCAGTTGGATGTTGTTTTCTGGGTTTGATGGCTCTTTTTATTTCATTCTTGGAATAGCCATTTGCCTGTAGGACCCAATTCAGATGGTTAAGTTCACTGTTGAGAAATTGGGTTTCACAGTTTCGATTAGCACGATCCACCAAGGTTTTGATCATGCCTCTCTTTTGTCGTGGGTGGTGATTGGAATTTTTGTGTAGATATCGGTCCGTATGGGTGGGTTTTCTGTATACTTTGTGTCCTAGTTTGAGGTCCGGATTGCGTATGACCAGCGTATCTAAAAATGGAAGTTTGCCATCAGTTTCTTTTTCCATAGTGAATTGTATATTGGGGTGGATGCCGTTTAGGTGGTCCAGAAATTTCTCCAGTTCTTCTTCAGTATGACTCCAAATTGCGAAGGTGTCATCCACGAACCGGAACCATACTGTTGGTGTAATGGGTGCCGATTCCAAAGCCTGTTTTTCAAAGTGTTCCATGTAAAAGTTTGCTATGACTGGGCTCAGGGGGCTTCCCATGGCAACGCCATCCATCTGTTCGTAGAACTCATTCTCCCATTGAAAGTAACTAGTTGTTAGGCAGTGTTGAAATAAAGCTGTAATGTCTTCTGGGAAGATTTGCTTGATGAGTGCCAGGGTGTCCCTTACTGGCACCTTGGTAAACAGGGAGACCACGTCAAAGCTGACCAGTTTGTCCGTGTGGTTGAGTTTTAGGGTGCTTATTTTGTTGATGAAGTGTCCTGAGTCTTTGATGTGGGATGGAGTCTGTCCGATGTGGGTCTGTAAAAGGGTTGCCAAATGTTTGGATAATTCATATGTCGGGGAGCCAATGGCACTTACAATGGGTCTGAGTGGGATCGAGTCTTTGTGGATTTTGGGGAGTCCGTATAGTCTAGGTGAGAGAGCTTCTGTCTTGCAAATACGTTGTAGTACGTTGGGATGCAGGGAGGAGCTCTTTATCAGTGTGTTGGTTTGCTTCATGATTTTGTTGGTCGGATCCCGTCTTATTGTTCTGTATGTGGTGGGGTCTAGTAATTCTCTGATTTTGTCTTTGTATTCATCTATGTTCATAATTACCGTGGCATTGCCTTTGTCCGCTGGAAGGATGATGATGTCTGGGTCCGAATTGAGGGTCTCTATGGCGTTTCTCTCCTTCTTAGTAATGTTGCTGGTGGGGGGCTTTGCTTTCCTTAGGATTCTTGCCACTTCACCCCTTATTTCTTCTGCTTCTTCCTCTGGATGTTGGTGAATGGCTGATTCCACATTGGCAATGATATCTTCCACTGGAATTCTGGTGGGTGTAATTGCAAAGTTTCCTCCTTTGCTTAGGATGGAGGTTTCTTCAGGAGAGAGCAGGCGTTCTGTCAAATTGATGACAATGCGTGAAGTATCCAGTGCCGGTTTTGGTTGACTGTTTTGGCATTTGTTGAATTTTTGCTTTTGTCTGTTTGTGTAGTCAAAGATGTCCTTTTCCATTTTTCTGTAGGATATGGTATCAATCTTGTCCCAATCCTGGCTTCTC
The DNA here is from genome assembly GCA_023362775.1 of Charina bottae. Classification (NCBI taxonomy): domain Eukaryota; kingdom Metazoa; phylum Chordata; class Lepidosauria; order Squamata; family Charinaidae; genus Charina; species Charina bottae. The sequence continues at coordinate 140,112,968 of JALMGJ010000003.1, forward strand.
ATTTTGTGACGAAGGCTCATATGTGTGTCGAATAGATCTTTTTCTGTGATGGCAAGGTTTCGGCGGGTTGTGTGAATTCTCTCGCGCAGGAGGGCTTGTTCAAGGCAGTCGTAAATGCGGCTGGCTTGTGACGATTTGAAGGTCCTTTTCATTCTGAGAAAAGCTGGAATGGTCCTGGTATCTCTGCATCGCACTAGGAAGGTTAAGGAGCAGAGAAGGTGTGCTTTTCTGTTCTTGAGTGTTTCCAGTCTCCGTGTCTGTCGGAACGTTTCCTCCCCATAGAGGCGTTCAATGTATTGTCGAAGGCTTTCACGGCCAGAGTTCAATGGCTGTTGTGGGTCTTCCGGGCTGTGTGGCCGTGTTCTGGAAGTTGTGGTTCCTAACATTTCGCCAGCATCTGTGGCCAGCATCTTCAGAGGGCAGGAGCACAGATAGAATAGATAGATAGATAGCACAGAGATTTTGCTTCCATCTGTGCTCCTGCCCTCTGAAGATGCTGTCCACAGATGCTGGCGAAATGTTAGGAACCACAACTTCCAGAACACGGCCACACAGCCCGGAAGACCCACAACAGCCATTGAACTCCGGCCGTGAAAGCCTTCGACAATACATTAAGTTAGTTTTGTGTACTTATGCTTGAATGATTGAGTTAAAACTCTAGAGCAGCTCAGTTTGCTGACAAATTCTAGAGGATTTGTCATAGAGGGCAAAATAAGACATCCATTAAGTGGACCACGTTTTTTGTAGGTGCACATACACCGCACGCAAAAATTGGTGTGAGTATCCGAAATCTGCTCTGAACTGATACAAAAACATTTGTTCTGAAAAAAAGCTTTCTGTTGAGTAGTTATTGACATACTGGTTGTGACAAAAAGTATGGAAAAAGGTGGACTGAAGTTCAGTCAGAGGAATCTTGGGTTCAAATTAACTTATAATATACATTGGTCCTTACTCTCTTTAAATATCTAAATGTATTCCTTCTATCCTGCTTCATCACTGGTAACACTGTCTTTAAACAACCAAAATGATGCCCAGATGGAGTACACAGACATGAAATTGACTATATTATTGCTAAAAGGAGGTAGAGGAGTTCAATTATAGCATCAAAGGCATGGCCAGGTGCTGACTGTGGAACAGACCAGAAATTACTCCTGTACAAGTTCCCAGAAGCTAAAGAAGAAGACAAAAGTCAACAGTTTCCACAATATGATCTTAAGCATACAGTATATCCACCATTTTCAAGGAGAACATCAGGAATTGCTTTGAAGTCATGAGCCTTATTGATAGAGAACCAGAGGAACTGTTGAATGAACTTTAAGAAGTCATAAAGGATGCATGTGAAAAGAAACTGCCAAAGAAGAAGTGGAAGAAAGCAAGCTGGATGTCAGAGCAAACCATGGAAATTGCCAAGAAAAGAAGAGAAGCCAAAGCCAAGAAAGACAAAAATATCAGCAGGGATATAATATGTATAAGGCTAATTAATCAAAATATATAATGAAAACTCAGCATTGTAATATTGTACAGGGATGAATGTCCTCTGTTATTTCAAGCAGTTTATCAGAGAAAACTGGGCTAAAACAGGTCATTCAAGTGGCCCAACATTACTGGTTAAATTCACACAGAATATTACTTGCATCTGACATTAGAGATTTACTGCCAAATGTCTGCCAGGAGATTTAATAAATGAATTCAATGATAGATTTATTTATTTATTTTGCATTTATTGGCTACTATTCCAATATGTGCTCACAACTAAAAACTCAATTCACCCTGATTTGCTCAACGGAGAAAATGTCTTCTATTGGTTAAGCACAAAATGTAGCTCATTATATCTCTTGGCAACACTTCCTGTGAAAATCAGAGTTCCCCCTTTGCCTCTAACTTCTGTGGAAGTCTTCATATATATTTTTTTCTTTTTTAGCAGTTGCTAGCTGGGCAAGTCTAGGAAAGATGGCTGAAGTTGCAAAGATATCTGGGATGAGTTTGAGGAAATGGATTGTGTTCTCTGCAGCATCAGCTCAGCCACTTGCAGCCTGGGTCCTTGCCCTTCCTGGCTTGTGGAACCTCCAGGGTGGTAACAGGGTTGAGATGGTGGTGAATGTGTCCCTGAGAGAGAGTCTATTGCCACCTTCAGTGAAGAAGGCAGTGGTTTGTCTAGTCTTCAAGAAACCATCACTTAACCCAGATATATTGGCAATTATTGATCTGTCTCTAACGTCCCCTTTTTGATTAAAGTAGAGGGAAAAAGTGGTTGGGTTGCACCTGCTATGGAGCCTGGAAGAAAGGATTATCTGGGACTGTTTAAGTCAGATGTCAGGTCTGGGTTTAGTATGGAGATATTTAGCATGGAGACGACACTTACAAATGATTTCTGGTGGAATATGGGTAAGCTCATCGAAAAAATCTGGATGAGGGAGGAGATTCCAGCAGACTTTAGGGATGCCATAATTATCACTCTCTTTAAAAAGGGTGATAGAACAGACTGTGGAAACTATCGAGGCATCTCCCTTCTAGCCACAGCAGGCAAAATCCTGGCAAAGATCATCGCAAACCGTCTCCTATCTGTATCAGAAGACATCCTCCCTGAAACGCAAAATGGCTTCCGCCCTTCCAGGGGAACAGTGGATATGATCTTCACTGCACGACAGCTTCAAGAAAAATGCAAGGAGCAAAACCGCCCTCTGTACATGGCGTTTATTGATCTGACTAAAGCTTTTGATACTGTAAATCGTACTGCTCTCTGGACCATCCTTCTGAAAATCGGATGCCCTGATAAATTTGTGAACATCTTGTGGCTACTCCATGACGACATGATGGCAACAATCCTGAATAACAATGGCTCTCAAAGCGATACATTTAAAGTGGAATCCGGTGTTAAACAGGGATGTGTTATTGCTCCAACCTTATTTGCTATCTTCATCACTATGATTATACACCTTGTTGAAGAGAAACTTCCTACTGGTGTAGAAATTATATATTGAACAGATGGAAATCTTTTTAAGATTTGTAGGCTGAAAGCAAAAAATAAGGTAACTACAACTTCTGTTATAGAACTTCAATATGCTGATGATAACGTAGTCTGTGCACACTCTGAAGAAGATCTTCAAACTATCCTAAACATCTTTGCAGAAGCATATGAAAAGCTCAGCCTCTCGATTAACATTAAAAAAACCAAATTGCTTTACCAGCAAGTTCGAACCAATCCCTCCGCAGCACCATCAATCCAGCTTAAAGGTGTGTCACTAGAAAATGTCAACCACTTTTCTTATCTCGGCAGCCATCTATCTACAAAAGCCAACATCGACGCTGAAATTCAGCATCGCCTGAGCTCAGCGAGTGTAGCTTTCTCCCGAATGAAGCGTAGAGTGTTTGAGGATCGGGACATTCGCAGGGAGACCAAAATGCTTGTTTACAAAGCCATTGTACTACCAACCCTTCTGTACGCCTGTGAAACATGGACCCTCTACAAACGCCACCTCCAACTTCTTGAAAGATTCCATCAACGCTGCCTCCGAAAAATTCTGCAAATTACTTGGGAAGATAGGCGGACTAATGTTAGCGTATTAGAAGAAGCGAAAACCACCAGCATTGAAACAATGATCATCCAACATCAACTTCGCTGGACCGGTCATGTTGTTCGAATGCCTGACCATCGTCTTCCAAAGCAGCTACTTTACTCCCAACTTAAGAATGGAAAACGGAATATTGGTGGACAGCAAAAGAGATTCAAAGATACTCTCAAAGCTAATTTAAAAGAATGTAATATCAGCATTGAGAACTGGGAAGCCCTAACTCATGAGCGTTTCAATTGGAGGTCAGCCTTTATTAATGGCGCTATGGACTTTGAAGAAGCACGAGTACAGGGTGAAAGGGAGAAAAGAGCTAAAAGGAAGGCACGTCAGGCAAGCCCTCATCATGACCGTCTCCCACCCGGAAACCTATGCCCTCATTGTGGGAGGTTGTGCGGATCCAGAATTGGCCTTTACAGCCACTTACGGATCCACTGTTAAAATTTTACCTTTGGAAGACAATCTTACTCGGCTACGAGTGATCGCCAATGATTTAGCATGGAGACGACACTTACAAATGATTTCTGGTGGAATATGGGTAGGGGTAGTGCAATCTTCCTGGTCCTGGTTGATCTCTCAGTGGCTTTCAACAATATTGATCATACTATCCTTTGGTGGAGGAAAGAGGGAATGGCCTTGAGGGACAGGAGGAAGAGCCACTGCCAAGGCAATGGTCAGATAAAAGAAACCTGAGTCAGGGGCAGGACTGTAACATACAGAAACATCTCACACAAGCTCTTCCCTAGTTCACACAAAGATAAAGGGAGGGAGAGGGGAGAAGCATTCAGACTTGCAAGATTCTGTTACTATAACTTTATAATAAAAGTAGTATTGGTCTACATGACTTTAGTTTCCTAGTCTGGTCTACTTTGAAGGGCTGACACCTTCTGAGCCATCTCCAAAGATAAGGAGGGGGCACTGTCTTCTTTCTGAAGAGATGGTTTAGGTTGATGGTGATAGGCAAGATGAGACCGAACCCTAGACTCCTTAATTGAGGAATGCTACAAGGCTAGGTATTCTCCCCACTCCTATTTAATATTTACACAAAATTCCCGAAACAGAGCTGGTTTAGAATTTGGGGATTCTCATGGACTCAAGGAGCAGATGGCAGCTGTAGCCAAGAAGATTTTTGCAGAGTCTGCCTTGTGTGCCAATTATGACATTTTCTGGAATGGGAAATGTTACTTACTATCACTCATGCCATAATCATCTCTCAATTGGCCTGTTATAATCTACTAAACATGGGACTACCCCTGAAGAGCCTTTAGATGGTCCAGAATGCAGTGGCTTGAGAACTTATGCATGCATCTCATGGAACCCACATAAAACCTCTACTCCAAAAGCTGTACTGAGTATCTGCAAAACCACCTTCTTCTATAACATCTGCCTCCCCAGTAAAATCTGGCAGATCTTAACATATTCCTTCAATCACAGACTGCCATCTTCAGGGGCCATGAAAGCAACCATCACTCTGCTCCCCTCTTGACATTCAGAGGGGGGCTTCCACCCTCCTGGCCTTCAGGAAATTAGTGAAAACTTGGCTATTTCATCAAATAGGAGGTGGGAAATAGAGTGAAGCATGAGCACTCCCCAATGGGAAAATTAACTCTTCACAAGCTCTATGCAATCGCCGTTCATTACAGTGTTTACGTATTAGATTTGGTGCAGTTTCAGCTAAACTGGACTCATAATAAAAAGGCTTGCCAATATTGTGGGATCAAAGAGACATGGAGCTGCTTTCCAACAATTTGCTGATTGATGCTCATGGATAGCAATGTTATAATGTCAGCAATCTCCAGGGGGAAAAAAATCTAAGCAAATAATAAATAATAAAAATAAAAATGAGGATATAATATGATATTATATGCCAAACAAATAGAATGAGAACTGCAGGGGATACTCTGCACAGTTGATGAAGACTAGTCTTCTTGTAATTCTAAATCTTATAATCTATCCCTTATTTTGGGATCTGTTCCAGGATCAGGTGTGGCTGCAAGTCCAACCTAAGGACCATATCAAACCTTAATTGTAGCACTGTCCTTTTTCTGTTCAAACTTATTTTGATTACTTCGCCATGGAAATCAAAAGCATTTGTACGTAACTCAGTGCAGTATTGTGCCTATGACATACCTGTAGTCCTGTGGATTATTGGAGACCAGTATTAGGATCTTTCTCTGAAAAAGTGGAGAAAGAGAATTCTGAGAAAGTTCTGAAGAAGCTGAAGACAGAAGGAGAAAGAGGAGATTCTGAAAAGTATTGGTGACTGAGGAGAGGAAAGAAATTAAGAAGAAAAGGAGAGATCAGGAAGGAATTATCCAGATGAAGTGCTGAGTTTGCATGAATGCCTCTGGCATAAAAGGACACACTCTACCTGTCAAGCTTCCTTGTCTTAAATCAAAGGAATACATTGATTTCTGCCTAGATGAATACATCGATGGTACAAGTGTCTAAAGCTGCAGAAAATAATTTCATAGAGACTAAGATGTATAGGATTGAATCACAAAAGGTTGAGAATAAACCACAAAACACTTTTTCCAAACTGTTTCTTAAATTAAATTAATTCTTAATAAAAAATTAAGATGAGAGATGATGATAGGGATGATGATGATGATGATGATGATGGATGATGATGATGTGTCTATTGTGCAGAATAGATTATATCAAGCAATGCTGATTTACAAAAGAAACAAATTCGGCTGAAACAACAGCAGTATTTTGTTTGTTTGGCCTTCTACTCCTTAGAATCTCCCAACAGCAGATGGGGTGGGGCATAAGGTGTGCTTCTAGGAGAAGGATCTAAAGAGAATATCCCATTTTGCAACTGGAACTCTGTTCGTATGACATATGCAGCCCTACATGCTTTATTCAAGCAGTACAAAATAGAAAGAGAAGTTGCAATCTACATGAGTGTGCTAATATAAGTATTATACAGATACTATTATCAGTGTGTGCAGACAATAATGCAATGAAAAGAGTCTTGTGAATGCTGCTGTCCCAAAACTTCAGGATGTGATGGTTAGTGATGGAATTTATGCCTTTCTAAACATTTTGAAGATGACTTTCCTAATGCATTTAAACCTAGGTATTTAAACATTCTTGCTGTTTCTTAATCCTCTCACCCAGTCCCTGTATGCTGTAATCTAGAGCTGCAAAAATTGTTATCATTTATTTAGGACTTACTGTATAGTAAAAAGACTGGAATAATATTCACCCTAAAAGGCTGCTTGATCCAAAATTGAACTTTCTTATGAACCAGTTTGGGGAAGAAAGTGGTGTTGTGCCCATTACCTTCCATTACCACAACAAGAATAACCCAAGAAGAATAACCACAGTGTGATTTCCAAAATGTTCTGAAAACACAAAACTTCACTTAGAACCTTCAACTTTTCTTATTGCTATCTTGCTCATGACACCTCATTCCAAGAAACATTCCAGATAAGGATCTTTGCCCATAAAAAATAAATAAATCTTTTATTCTTTAAATACAATGCAGATTTTTATATTTCAATTTAATTGGGCAGGAACCAAACAACATCTAAATGGCAATCTAATGATATGCCCCCACCCACCCACCCCGCTTTGTCAAAGTACTTGCTTGCTTTATAACACAGTGGTGGGCTATCATGCAGTGGTAGATCAGTCCTCGGTTCAACCTTCATTCATTTATTTATTTCAGTTATATATTGTTGCTGTGGCAAATATCTCAAGATGGCACATCATGAACCAGTGAGGTTGAGAAATCCCCACAACTGATACTTTGGAGAATCCTGCTTTGGACAGCTAACAGAACCTAGGTTTAAAGTCAATTTTATATTATAATTTATCCTGCAAATCTATCTTGAAACCTATTGCTAACTCATCAATGCATTTATTTTTCTGCTAGAATATGTGTCTACAATCTCTTTACTTAGGTTACACTTCAGTGGTGTTGAACCCCTTCACTCCTAGTATGGTAAATTAGTAAAAAGAATATCTAGGATCAAACCTCTGCTCATTCAGTTCACCATTGTTTCATTTTCCATATGTCTCACCATCTTTAAAAATCCTTTCTTTTTCAGTGTGTTATATTTATTACCGTTTTACCATAAGCTGTAATGTTATAAGCCTCTAAAGATTTTCTGCTAGTGCTAGTTAGCAACGAAGGCTGGCAAACCTTTTATTTTATTACTGTGTTGATCTCTTTTCCTTCCCATCTTAAATTGGCTACAAGGTTTGGCTTCTAATGCACTCCCGGGTACCATTTCTTTAGTTTGGAGGACACAATAGAGATTGTAGAGCCTCTGAGAGGCTTCAGAGTTCATTGTTTAATTCATTAACTCATTTTTATTTTGTTTTGCTTATCTGTAACCTGGGTTTGATCAGCATCTGCTGTCTTAGTGATTATTTTTTCCCATACAACTGCCAGCTCCTCACTCCCACATCTCTTCACAAAGTGGGAAGCAACCCAACAAGCAGAGACATTAAACATTCATGAGATTCTTTCTTTTAAAAAAATAGCAATAGGCATTAATACCTATCCTCAGCTTCATCTTTTGCAGGAAATGACATTTTAAAGATTTCTAACCTCTAATGAGGCATTATGAAGAACTCTTCCACTCCTGGTTGATTTGGATGACTTTGTACCTGCTCAGCTGAAAAAACATTTTAGTGTTTACAAAGACTATGGAAGGGATCGATGAGTAAAACAAGAGTCTCTGCCAAAGGGCAGGAAAATCCATGAAGAATTGTGTGACAGAGGTCTCTAAGCAGGCATAAAATGGATGTTGCTTAGAAGGCAATTCACTGCACCAGGAAGCAGTCCTGACTTAATCCTTTACAAAATTATAGACACCTTCAGACAACTATGGACTCCCCCCTCCAACATCTTTTGACTGATTTGTCATGTCACTTTAAAAATGACTGTTTATTTCCTTGCCGTCTCTTGGATATACCCTACCTTTAAGCCGAATTCATAGGCATACAGTATCTCCAAATAATACCGATAACAATTCAACTTTCACAAAACATAATAGTAATCAGATAGCCTAAAGCTCTAATCCAGAAACCTATCAGTTTAAAAAAGTGAAAACAAAGCAAAAACAAACCCCGAACAACTTCCTATCTATTCATTTGAAATGGTTGCAGGGAACACTTTTTACCACACAATAATTTATGTACAAATTCTCTCATAAATGGATATATTCCTCTCACAAATTGATTTTGCAGAGGAATTTAGTGCAGTGAACTCTCCAGCCAGATGGTGACAGGTCAGGAACCAGAATGTAATTTCCTTCACATTTCTCCTCAAACTCTGTTCTTTCTATAACTATTGGTGTATTAAGCTTGTCGTTCTCATTGCCAAGTAAAAACATCCTACCTATGAACAAACATTTTCTTGTACACATCTCAACTGTCATCTCCTTTTCCCCTCATTTATGTACTTTCGTGGAAGGCATCTTCTCCTATAGAATCAAAAGATTCTGATTCAGAAGATTCTGTCCTCCTACAACAGATAACATAAATAGGTTTGGATGATAGTTATTTGAGGGTAACTTTCACATATACTCTTAATATACACACATGCACACACACAATATACAGGATGAGATGAGGATGGCTTGGGACCAGGTTACTTGAGGGAGTGTGTATCCCCAGTTGTTTCTACCCATACCATTCTACAGTCAGGCTGGATGGGTTTGCTTTGGGTCCCATCGGCTAAGGAATGCCAGCTGGCAGGACCTAGAAGATGTGCCTTTTCTGGCATAGCGCCCGCCCTATGAAACATTCTCCCTCAGGAGATCAGGATGGCCTGGACCCTTCTGGCTTTTTGCAAGTCCTTAAAGGCCTGGCTTTCTGCCTGGGCCTAGGACCCATTTTTTAGACTGGATCTGGCATTTTTATCTACCTATCAAGTCCTTCCCACTGACCTGGGATAGGCAGATGTTGTTTGATGGCGTGAAAGGTATCATCGCTGCCTTATGCAATTGACTGATGGTGATTTTGTCAATGCCGATGGTGTTCAAGTGGTGCTCCAGAGATTTTGGGCCCAAGGTGTCTATTACTATTAATACTACCTTTGCTTTCTTTTGCCACAGTTGTTCTACTTCTATTTGCAGATCTCTGTATTTTGTGATTTTCTCCAGTTCTTTCTCTTCTCTTCTGCTCTCTCCAGGTATTGCTATGTCCACTATCCAGACTTTTTTTTGTCTTTCTTATCAACAATTGTTATCCCTGGGGTGTTGTGTGGCAGATGCTTGTCTGTTTGAATTCTAAAGTCCCAGAGCACTTTAGTATCTTCATTTTCTGTCACTTTGTCTATTTTGTGGTTCCACCAGTTCTTGCTTGCAGGCAAGTGGTATTTCTTGCAGATATTCCAATGCATCATTGTTGCTACTTTGTCATGCTGTTGTTTGTAATCAGTCTGTGCGATCTTCTTGCAACAGCTAACTAGGTGGTCCACTGTTTCTTCAGCTTCTTTGCAGATTTGGCATTTGCTGTCTGTTGCTCTCTTTTCAATTCTGGATTTATACATATTTGTTCTTAAGGCTTGGTCTTGTGCAGTCAGAATTAGCCCCTCTATCTCTTTCTTCAACTTTCCTGCTCTTAGCCATTGCCAGGTCTTATTTTCTGCTTTGCCTGCTAGGTTTTTTTTTTTTTAATGCACTAGCCATATAATACTTTGCCTTGCCATGTCTCTTTTCTGTTCTTCATTTGGTCTTTCTTGTAGGCCAGTTTGGTTTCTTTGGTATTCAGTAAGCCTTCATGGTGTACTAGCTTCAGTGCATCTTCTTCACTGTCCTTCAGATATTCTTCCAATGTCCTTTTTAATTCTTCAACTGTATGGTGTACTTGCAACATTCCACATCCACCTATGCTTCTTGGTAAATAGAGTCTGTCAACGTCACTGCATGGATGTAGGGCATGATTCATTGCCATTATTTTTCTGTTCTTCCTATCCAGGGTTTCTAGTTCAGCTTGAGTCCAGTCCACTATTCCAGTTGTATATCTAATGATATCTAGTTGCCCAGAATCACCTTGATGGTATTTCTAATTTCATCATCATCACCACCACCACCACCACCACCGGTATTTACCAACAAACTACTTTTCTTAAAGGGATAATACCCTTATGCCAAATATAAGGAATGTTGAATGCTGTTTGGATGTGTGTGTGTGTGTGTGTGTGTGTGTGTGTGTGTGTGTGTGTAGTTTCATGATATTACTGATTCATCTCAACCAAATAAGTGTTTTTAAAATCTGCACTACACCTTTATTATTTATTTGCACACTCCTTCCTTCCTTCCTTCCTTCCTTCCTTCCTTCCTTCCTTCCTTTCTTTCTTTCTTTCTTTCTTTCTTTCTTTCTTTCTTTCTTTCTTTCTTTCCCTTGTTTTCTTTAGAGAAGAATAGTTTATAGTCATTTTTATTGATTTTTTTTAAAAAAATATTCCTCACTGAAAGAACCATGAAAGGACTAATAAGCAATTGTCTGATTTTAATCAAATAATGATTAGGTTTGTTTGTTTTAGAAAGATATAGTTCTAGTGTAGGGGCATAGGTTCTATGTACCTGAAGGTGAAATTATTCTTTCTCCCAAATGTGTCGCTTTGCATTGACAGGATATCATTTGGCTTCTCTTCACATTCCTCTTGCTCACTCTCATACAAATACTGACAGCACATACAAACAGTAATTTGGCCATTGATACTGACTTGCCAGAAGAGGTTGACCTGACATAGATCAGCAAGAAATACCTATCATTCTCTATCTGAAGACTGACATAGAACACTAACCTATTCAGTCCTGTGTGCCAATACTTTTCTAAATCTGGATGGATATAGATAAATATTGGTCATATATTCCAACATTTTATTTAACACTTATAGTTGAGAAAAAGCAGATAACCTTCTATTGGTTCAACTCTTAATTTTTCATTGCCTCTAGAGTGCACAAAACATGTGCTTGTCAGAAAATCACTCAAATACTGCACACAGTTCCATTCCCTTTTTTAAAATAGCTGAACCTTTTAAATCACTTTCTCTTCAGTTACTGAAAAGTATAAGAAAGGAAAAGGCATGCTGTATTCACCATCCCTTCTCCATCCTGGTAGTTGGGTCTCTTTCTTTGCACAGTGGGGAACCAAAGAGAATAGTAAAGAGTAAGGACAAAGGTGCCATGTTATTGGTATCCTATATAGAACCATGATGGAGAAGAGAAGGGGTAATAACCATAGTCCAGTGGTTCTGCTTTTGCAACTTGGGGAAGAAAATTTCCATCCTCTTTTTTATGGTTTCTTAGACTGTTCAGTTTGGGGAAAAAAAGAATGTAAAAATAATCATGGAATTCCACCGAAAACATATTTTTTGGTTCATTCGTTTTCCTGACAGTGTCCAAACTGAAGTGACCAAACAGAGTAACACATGTTATTCAAGTCACAGCTTGCTGTGAATGTAAGCCAAAGTGACATAATTGTCAACCCTAAGGCCATTTATTGAATCTGAATGCCAGTGCTATCATTTATCATCCTGCATGCAAGGTGACAAATTGCCTTTTAAACTGAGATGGAAACTCTGCTGGTCATACAAAAGCATGAAAAAAAAAGAAAGGAAAAAAAGACCCACATGCAAAGCAATCTTTTGTTGCTTTCATAGTTTGGCACTATTCCCAGAATGTTTCTGGAATAATTCACGCACACACACTCACACACACAAACAACAATCAGGTCATTCCATGGAAAAGGAATGGCTGTGATACAGAGACCAGAAAGACAACATGGTGTAAAATAACCCATGTTCTAATTTCACACCAAGCCTTTTAATAGCACCATTTGACAGCATTTGACTGGTTACATCATCACCCAAAGAGAATGGTTAAAAGGAGCAGACACTGCCTTCTTCAAAGACAACAAAATATTGTTTGAAAGGAGAAAGAAAAGTGACACTTAAGATGATGGAGCAAGAATAGAAACAATAAAATAAGTAACAGGAAATGCCACGAGGAAGAGGAGGAACCCAGTACTGAATTCTGAATTATAAATTTCTCCAATCCCAGATTTAAGTGCATATTGATGGAGAGTTCACAATAGAAGCTAAAATTCAAAAAAAATATTTTCAACATATAAGAACATTGCTTCTCTCCAAAACTATCCTGTCCCAAATTATCAGGCTGAGGTGTGCTTGATTTCCCTCTCCACCTCCTGGAAGCCAGCAAACCAAGTTTGGAAATATCTGGCATGCATGCTGCTGGAAGGCCAGGCAGCTTATTCAAAATTGCTGTCATCTATTTTTATACATTTGCTGTTTGGTCAATGTGGCAGGGAATGAAGCAGGCAATGTTGGTCACTTTGGGGCCAAGTAGAAATGTTTTTAGCAGTGCTTCCCTGCTTTCAATTTCATGTGCCAGATTAATTCAGCACCTCAAATCAGTCAGGGTTTAACAACAGGGAAAGATATAGCTGGTAATGACTGCACAGTTGAAAGATTCTTAATTTTACACTGCTTTCCTCTTAGTCTCTCTCAAAACAAGAGCCTTCTCCTCTCTCTTTTCCCCCAATGAGTTCAGGCATTATACAAATCAGAATATTACAGATTTATGTAATTTGTGTAATAAAAATGGTGCACGTCACTTCTGGAAATGTTCTTCTGTGACATCTACAAGAGAACCTCCCACCTTCAGTAGTGAACTACATGGCTTCTGATTTATCTACAGAATAACCCTTAGGTTAAGGTACAGTGATTCCTCCAAGATTGCTGAGCATGCTTCGTCACTGAGTAAAAATCAAAACCTGAGTCTCTGCATTCATAGTCCAGCACCCCAACCAGTACACTCTACTCACTTTACAATAGTAAACTGACTATTTACTAACTACTATTACTACAATAGTAATAGTAAACTAACATTACTGTGCTATACTAATAACCTAGTCATTGTCCAGAATTTGGCCTTTCTGATTCAGAGCACTGGTTTGGACCTGATTTTTCAAACATGGATATAGTTCAGTGTGGCCCTATGCAATTAATGTCAATTAAAGTGAAACTAAGCTCTTAGCAGTTTTAACTTTCTTTATATAAAAATCAAGGAGGAGACTCTAGTTCCTAAGACACCATAGTGGAACCATTAATGAGAACTCAACTCATAAAGAAAGGGAGTGAGAAGAAACCTCCCACATGTTATTCTGAAGCCTCCAAACTAGAGTAATAAAAGGAGTATAAAGTTGATGTTTCTCTCCAGCCCCTGCTGTTTTATGATTTTTATTGCTTCACTCATGCATAAAGATTTCTGTGGATGGTTCTAATTGGGTGAAGAGTAACCAGTGGGAAAGCTTTGCTGCCAAAACATTCTCACTGTGTGCTAGTCAGTGTTTAACAACAGGGAAAGATATACAGTAGATGATAATGATTGCACACTTGAAAGACTCTTAATTTTTATACTGGTTTACTCTTAGTCACCCTAAAATTAAAACAAGGGCCTCCTCATCTCTCTTCCTCCCCTGTGAGTCCAGAAACAGATCTGATACCTTCACAAGCCCTGTTCAGTCTTTATACAAATTGGAGCACTCCAGATTGTTATAATTCGCCAATTGTGTAATAAAAATGACTGCACTCCACATCTGCCAATGTTCCACTGATGATATCTACAAGAGAAGCTGTTTTGGTTTTCCCATCAGAGAGCCCCTGATAGTACAGATGTCTGTCTCACACAGATGCCAATGCACCTACAACTGTACATGTGTAGATGTTCTTCCTCCAGAAAAGTCAGTGCCACTTGAGAAACTTGTGTGGAAGTGAGGCTTAACTGGAACATTCACATGCTGAGTGCACTTGTTTAACTAATGGTTGAATGGGCCTAAAATCTATTCTAAATCTGCAATTTAAATAGTCCTTGAAAATGGATAGAACTTGATCAGATGGAGCATGGAAGCATGATCGAGGTAAAGCATATTTAAGTTCATTGATTTCAAATAGAGATATTATCTGTGCAGTCATACATTACTTAGAAGTCAAAGGCATCAGCAGAATCTGAAGCTTTTGTCAAAATGATGAAAGCTGCATTGAAGCATAATCTATTACAGCTGAGCCCTAACAGCCTTTCAAAATTCTCCACCAAATCTGTGGGCAAAAGAAATTGGGTGGATAATTTCTCCGAAATTCTGCAGGGAAGGAAAAACTCATCAACAGTTGATCAAAGGTCTCATCAGTGGTGGCAGCAGAATTAAAGAAAAACCCAGTGCTGACTTGTATTTCCTTTTAGGAATGAATGAAAACATGATAAATTAAGGAGGCAACAAGCCAGTGGAGAGATGATTGTACAATAATCCAGGATGGTCACACACACACATATCACCTGGCCATTTTGTAACTGTCCTCAGCAGGACATAAAGGTACAGAGACCGTACTACATTACAACACTTTAATGCAGATCTTCAAAGGAGTGTTTTGCTTCAACAAATCCTTCAGCAAAAATACCCTCTTAAATATGCTTTATAAAGCAGCATGACATCCTTGCTTTGTTCCACCTGTCTTCTAAAGTCTTGACTGGTACTAGCAATGGTTAGAAGAGCTTTCTGCACAGAGAACATGCACAGAAATCTCTGGCTATTGCAAAGCACCTCAGCAAGGCAAAGCAACTTGCCTCTTAGTTGTAATAGAGTATCAGGTTATCTCCATGATGCAAAACTGTTTGTCAAGGTGAATCCAGGCTACCTCATCCATGCCCAATGTATAAAGCAAAATGCAATTACCTTCTGAAATTTAGATCCAGATGGATACCAAACTATGCATATTAAGGGGAAAATGCATATATTCCTGCATATAATGTAGAAATCTGAGAAGAAAGATATTGCTGGCAAAAACTGAGAAAAAAAGCAGGTGTCATAGGAAAAAAGAACACAAAAGGAGACTGTAAATTAATGAAGAAATGAGATAAATTGAATTTTGAGACAGGAAAAAAGAAACTAACAGAATTGTCCATCTCTAAATTAATGTCACCATACTAGCAGCACAGTCAACCATGGACCCAAGATGGGCAGATGAGAGAGTTGAGGGTCAGTTTCTTTGGATAGTGTCAGATAGAAATGGAGAGCATAGAATGTCCAGCATCAGGGAATAAAAGCAAAAGAAGCAGCTAAGAACAGCCTAAAGAATGATTTTGTTCTTGGATGTGTTCCAAGATCCATGCTAGTCAAGATGTTAGCAATACCACAGTCAACATTGTTAGAAACAGACGTTCCTTTCTCAGTGTGGAGAAAAAAGTTTTCACACTGAATTTCTTTGAAGTTTGCAGGATTTTAGTCTTCACAAGTTTTAATAGCACTTGCTCTTTCCTTGTAAGTTGTCATCTGTTCAGTCACCTTCATGAGGTTAACATGGACCTTCTCCTCAATCCCACAATATAGTCCACATGTAGACAATTTAACAGTTCACTTAATTTCCCAGCACCAACCTATATTCTCAGTTGTAAGTTATAACTAAGGGGCGTGGTGGCTCAGCGGTTAAGATGCCAGGCTTGTCGATCGGAAGATCGCAAGTTTGGAGGTTCGAATCCCTAGTCCCGTGTGATGGAGTGAGCTCCCGCACTAGCTCCAGCTCTTGCCAACCTAGCAATCTGAAAGCATGCAAATGCAAGTAGATAAATAGGTACCACTTCGGTGGGATGGTAACAGTGTTCCGCGTGCGTCATGCCGGCCACATGACCGTGGAAGCATCTTCGGACAACACTGGCTCTTCGGCTAACAAACGGAGATGAGCACCGGCCCCTAGAGTCAGACACGACTGTGCAAATGTGCGGGGGGAACCTTAAAAAAAAAGTTATAACTATACTGAAGAGTAAGGGGTCCTGTTTTACTGGAGACAGCTTTTGGTCAAATGAAATTGTCAGCAGTTAGAACAAGGAAAAAGTACAGCTAAGATGTAGGCCATAAGCTTTTCATGCAAAAACTTACAAGTTCAATTCTGTGGGATTTTTTTTTCTCTCTCTCTCCAGCTAGGGTTGATTTTTCCTCTCTGAAATGCTGGACTACTGCTAATCAATGGCTGCATCTGTACAACATGTTAATTTTTTTAGCTTTAACCTTGATTTTTCATTTCCAATGTACTGTGTTCTGAAAACTCTGTTTGGCTTCTTTGCAAATGATCTATAATAGATTAATTCAGTAACCAAGTTAAGTGCATTATAAGAATGCAGTCATAGTACATTAAGGCCTTTTTTGGGGATGGGGTAAATGATTTGTCTCCACATATAGAAGCATTAAAGTATGACTATTTGAAAACGATAAATGGATCAATACTTTATAGTCAGGATAATAAACTCAGCAGTTAAAATGAGATTACATTATTTACTGCAGTATTTGGGTTTCCTGCACAGTGCAATTTACTAGGCCACTGATTTCAAGAGAGAGAGAGAGAGAGAGAGAGAGAGAGAGAGAGAGAGAGAGAGAGAGAGAGAGAGAGAGAGAGAGAGAGAGAGATATTACAGTAATAAGGGTATCATAAGAAGAACATGAAAAAGCAGTTACAAAATCAGACAATGTTATCTTTAGGTAGGGGAGATGCTAGTATAAATCCTGGTTTTTTGAGTATTAAATTATCTATTGTTGTCTGAAAGTGGACCCAACACATATCACTCTGAGTTGTTGTAGCTGCATTGGTAGTCATTATGTGTGAATTTTGGACAGTTGCCCAACATTTTGGTGTCTAGTTCCTATGTCTGCCTCTGCCTAAGTTATGATGCCAATGTGTCTTATAAAACTGCAAAAAAAAAAATCTTGATGATATTACAGTATATGGATGATTTTGTGCCATCAAATTGGTATTACGCGTAACTGGCGCACCAAACTTCGGTTGGTGCGCCAGTTACGCCCATTCCTGGATCGCGACGCCCTCCGAACAGTCACTCATGCTCTCGTCATCTCCCATGTAGATTATTGCAATGTGCTCTACATGGGGCTACCCTTGAAGACTATCCGGAAGCTGCAGCTGGTGCAGAATGCGGCCGCGCGAGCAATTTTGGGTGCACCAAAATCTGCACATATAACACCTTTGCTCCGTGAGCTGCATTGGGTGCCGGTCTGCTTCCGGGTACAATTCAAGGTGTTGGTTATTACCTTTAAAGCCCTACATGGCATGGGGCCAGAATACCTGAAGGACTGTCTTATCCCCATTTTATTGACCCGCCCCACCAGGTCATTCAGGGAAGGCCTGCTACGAGCCCCATCAATCAAAGAATGTCATCTGATGGGGTCTAGGAGACGGGCCTTCTCTGTGGTAGCACCCACACTGTGGAACATCTTGCCCCCAGAGTTGAGGCAGATCTCCTCCCTCCCGACCTTTAGGAAAGAGCTGAAGACCTGATTTTGCCGCCTGGCATGGGAAGGAGGAAAGGATAGTTCCTCATGGGGGTGGCTAATTCCTTAACTTTATAATGTCCTTCGTTTTAATTCCATCGTCCATCTGGATTTATAATTATTTATTATTTTTATATATTGTATATTGATGTTTTATATTCTGTTTTAACTATTTTATTGTAAACCGCCCAGAGTTCCCCGTTGGGGGAGATGGGCGGTTATATAAATTTAATTAAAAATAAATAAATAAATAAATAAATAAATAAATAAATAAATAAATAAACAAACTGTTAGCAACTGCATAGATAGCCCTTCTCCCGGGTGATCTGTCTCCAATTTCTCCCTTCAGATCTCCCAATTATATACCCATCACTGCTGTAAAGAAATGTTATGGATAATTACATTAAAATAATTTTTGTGTTTTACTTTATTATTGCTCACATGTGTACTGATAAAGACATTGTAAAAAAAGAAAGAAAATATGATGGACTGTATGTCTACAACTACATACAGTTTCCTGTAGCATGGTATTTTGTGAATTTTCAGCAGTGAACATGGACATAAATAAAGCAGTGGTGCATATCAAAATTGCATATTTGCTGTTAGAAATACTACAGATATCTGATTGCTGTGAATGCGTTCATGAATTAATGTATTTGTATTTAGCTCCCAACCCCAGACAAAACCATCTAGGTGCTGCCACCTACTGAGTGTATTCAAAAGTAATACCCTCCCTTGACAAACCATCATTCTATACAAGCAAACAAAAAGTAAGGCTCACCGAATTCAATGGGATTTTCTCCCAGTTTGTAGGCATAGAATTTCAGCTTTATTAAAATTAAAAAAACTCAGTCAAAAATAAAATTGGGCCAAGAAGCTTACTTACAGTTTAAATGCATTCTCTCTCTCTCTCTCTCTCTCTCTCTCTCTCTCTCTGTGTGTGTGTGTGTGTGTGTATGTATGTATGTGTATGTATGTATGTATGTGTATATATATATATATATATATATATATATATATATATGTACAGTATGTGCACATGTGTATGTCTGTGAGAAAGAAAGAGTGAGAGTGAACTGTTTTATGGTGTAGAAGGAGCTACGGAGTTATTCTGATGTATTTTCTTTGGCAAAGGAATGACTTTACAATCATAGGACTAATTTTCAATGTTATGTAAGGTCAGCTGAAAGTCCTTAGGTGGTCCTTAGAAGTGGTCTAAAGTTCTAAAAACAGCAAATTGGGAGGAAATAGTTTCTCACATATCGTGCTTCTAAACTGAACAGATTTTAAAAGTTCATATAATCTCAAAGATTAAGAGGAAGTTAGAGCATTGGTATAGTACATTCAAAATAAATACCAGAGACAGAGAGAGAATTCTGCAGCAGTGTGTTTTCTTTCTTTTTTCTTTTTGCATGACTACATCAACAACTTGAATGAATAGCAGTGTATCCCAACTGTTGACAGTAATGGGGTTAAGTGAAACAAAAAGTCTGCAAGGAAATGTTTAATTTCTTTCTCATTGTTATGGAGACTACCTGAATGGAATTCATTTATCTCTTTTCGCTGAGCTTCAAAGCTTCTTTTAATGCTTTTTGGATTGAATCTCAGAATGGTTCTACCTAGTAGCGCTTTACAATAAAAAAATCTTGAACTCGTTATCTTCAACAACATTTCTATTTTTACATATAATGGAGGTTCACATTGTTAGCTTTACAGGAGAAAAATGTTTCCAATGATTTTGGTTAAAATAGAGAACTGTGTATTAATAAAACAGGGTATGAAGGAAGGAAGGAAACATTCATCTCTTAGATAGTAAACGAAAGTATTCTTGAGTATAACATACTTGTATATTCCTGTTATTTTACAATTAAATTGTTAACATTCAGTCAGTTTTCTTGACAATAAGGGGAAAAAAAGACATTGGAAAAGATATTCAGATGCCACCTGAAAGATCAGAATTGTGAAGGCAGTGATTTTCCCTGTGACACTCTATGAAAGTGAAACTAGATTTTAAAGAAGTAGGATGTTACCAGGGTATTGATGTATTTGAACTTTGGTGTTGGAGAAAACTCTTAAGAATACCATGGACAGCCAGGTATCATAAAACAAATCAATCCAGAGTTTTCACTTGAGATAACAATATTGTCATATTTTGGACACATTATGAGAAGACCAGCTCCCTTAAGAAGTCCATAATGCTGGGAAAGGTGGAATGAAAGAGAAGAACAGGATGGTGGATGGACGTGACCACAACAGTGATGAGTGCACTGTTGGGAGAACTGAAGGATCAGGTTGGAGAAGAACATTATTAAAAATGTTAATAAAATAAGTAATCTTGGAGAAATTCTATCTATATAGTCAGAACAAACCTGGAGCACACCAACTCTGTCAACAAAAATCAGCCAGGCAGAGACCACTGGAAATAGGCAGTCCCTCAAATAACCAGGCTATATAACCTGTTGTGCCTTATAGGTTATAACCAGTACCTCGAACTGTACCTAGAAGCAAACTGGTAACCAGTACAGATCATGCAGCAGAGGTATCACATGGGCATTCCAAGGTATGCCTGTAACTACCCAAACTGCTGCATTCTAGAGTGGCCTTCAAGGGGAGAGAAGAGTGCATTGCAATAGTCAAGCCATGAGATGATTAGGGCATGAGTGACTCTTCGATTGGCATGAGTGACTTTCTGAATGGCTTCCTGATCCAGGCAAGGGCACAACTGGCATACTAGATAAAGCTGTGCAAAGACCTTCCTGGGCACAGCTGCCACCTGCTCATCAATTAATGCAATTATCAATTAAAATAATTAAAATGTTGTATCCTAATACAGAGTTATATCTCACTCAACTTATAATAGGGTTTTGTTTTATTTTTTTCCTTTTGTGTTGCATACTGGAGTTGTACAAAGATGCAGTTGGAGATTTGGTTGAAATGCAGTCCATCTAAAGCTCTCAACTGAACTTTTCCTAGCATATCAACTTGAAATCTCCAGCAAATAGATTAACGGATCCAAATCAGTTGAATGATTCAAACTCTGTCTACCCTGATTCATGTACCCTGCTGTATATTATCTATGATTTTCCACAAATCCACTGTTTCACTCTGTAAAAATTTAGCCTGCTGACATGTACAGAGTTCAGATGTCACTGTGAGGACACAGTATATAAGCACATTCATTTGGATGGAAGTAAGGTTTGTTTTTACCCTATGATATTTCAAAACTAGCAGTTCATCACCAACACTGGGTAAACAAGGAGGGCTAGGGATGATAATTTTCTGGAAGTTCTTCCAAACCTGGTTATGCCATCAGGCCTAGTGGCCCCAGGGGACCTGCAAGATACTGAGGTGGTTCCATTGTTGTTAGCATCTGCTGTTCTCTCTTAGCCTTTGTGATTTTTAATTAATTAATTAATTTATTTATTTAATTTATTCCCCGCCCATCTCCCATACAAGGGACTCTGGGCGGGTTACAATAATTAAGACTTAAAAATTTACAATATTTAAAACCATACAAAGTAGAAGATGTATAAAAAATCCAGATATAAAATAAAATAAAATAGAATCCAAGATGGAATTGGGGACCGCAGCATAGGTCTTATTGCTACGGGGCCAGCCAACCCCAGGAGGCACTACCACCTCCGTTGTCCCCTCCCTCCCCAGGAGGCACTACCACCTCCGTTGTCCCCAATTTTTAAAATAATAATAATTGTTTTTTATATGTTATCTGTTTTATAGTTTTATTGTATGCTGTCCAGAGTCACTTTTTTATGAGGTGGATGGCCATATAAATTTGATGAATGAATGAATAAATAAATAATGCACATGATATATACAGAAAAAGGAGAAATTCAAACTGCTACTAAAATGAAAGACACAAAGATATAATTTCTTCATTCAGTTGAAACTTCGATTGAAGCTTTGATATATTTTTATTTTCATATTCTTTCCTATGCATTTAGTGATATGTTTTAGTGTTTTATTCATTGTTTTGTTTTCATATTTTGAACTGTGTTGGGCAGATTAAAATATAAAGAAATGATTCACCCTTTTCAAATGGGTCTGTGATAGAAAAGCTGACTTTAAACCACCCAGAGAGCTATTGTTAATTGGTGGTTCAGAATGTAATAAATTAATAAAAATGCTAGAACTGTATTATTTTGTCATAAATTATTTATTACAAGGGTAGTATGGAACATTTTAATTTATTTAATCCTGGGATGCCATCTGGGACTCAGGTCATATGTCCAATCTTGCTGATGGCATTGCATCACTAGTCCCTAGTTTAAACCATGGTCCTCAGAAACTTTCAGTGATTAGATAGTACTTTGCATAACAGCAAATATTGTACTGATACCAACCAGGTTAAATTGATTTACATACCATTAATTTTAGTCATTACATAATATTAATTTACATATCATTAATTTTACATTAATAGGCAAAACTGGACAATATTATTTTATATGTTCTACGTTTAATTCATTGCTTAGTAACCATATTATAATTTTGACATATGCTTGATAATTTTTCTTCTTAAAATGTTTTTCTCTATATAATTTAAAATTAGATATAATTTAAAATTATATAGTTAGATTACTATTTAGTATGTATACAATATTACAGTAACTAAGGTTTTTTAAAGAAAAGTTTATTGTAATGGAAAAGATATGCAAATGATGTGATGTGTCAAAACCTACAAAGATCAGAATCATGCAAACCATGGTATTCCCTGTGACACTCTATGGAAGTGAAAGTTGGACTTTAAAGAAGCAGGATAGGAAGAGTATTGACACCTTTGAACTTTGGTGTTGGAGAAGACTCCTGAGAATACCATGGACAGCCAAGAAAACAAACCAATAGATATTGAACAAATCAACCCAGAGTTCTCACTTGAGACACAAATGACCAGGCTCAAATTATCCCATTTCAAACACATAATGTGAAGACCCAGCTCTCTGGAAAAGGCTCTAATGGTGGGAAAGGTGGAAGGAAAGAGAAGAAGAGGATGACCAGCAGCAAGGTGGATGGATCCAATAGAATGGCAATGAGTACACTTGAAAGGATAGGGATAGATCATCATGGAGAAAAGCTATGTGGTCACTAGGAGTCAAAAATGACTTGACAGCACATAATCAATCAATCAATCAATCAATCAATCAATCAATCAATCAATGCCTTTAAACTTTTTTTAAAGTTCCTCCATGGCAAAATGAAACTAATAATGCTGTCTGTTCCTATACAAAATTCAATTTACTGAAATGTATATGAAGTTCTCTACATTTATGTATGACACTGGCAGCTACTGTGGGAAGGATCAAAACAGGCAATATGTGGAAATGGCTTGCAATCCAAGCCCCATCCCCTTTGCTTCTTCTATCTGAACTGTTTTGACACCTACTCTCCACAGATGCAGATGCATAATTACAGTGTTGTGGTTGTCAATAAGCATGGAAATTAAAGTGTTTCACTATAAACATTTTTTTCATATGTAGGAATGATTCTGCTTTGCTCTGATTTTTCCTCTATGTCCTGAAAACCAGGACATTTATTAGCTGCTTACTGAATATCAATCAGCAGCTCATGAACAATATCAAGATGGTTGTTTGTCAATTATAAATTAGTGATAAGCATTACAGAGTTGTGGTATAATTTTTGGATCAGTTTACAATCAACTAGATTCAGGGGGAAAATGCAGTGACAATAGGGATGGGCTTTTAAAAATTAATTAAAAGGGCACCCTAGGATATTTTCTGATGTAATCTGAGAAAAGAGGGTCCATATTTTATCAAATGAAATCTTGTACTTCAACACAGTGAGATATCTCATTGTTTTCAGCAAAACCTAGTCATTTTGTTTTCTCTGTGTTCACAATCAACCTCCAAGAAGGAGGTGGGGGGAATACAAGACTCTTGGAGTGTGTATATGTGTCTTCTAGGCCTAAGCTTCTGATGATTTCTGCCTACTTCATCAGATAAAGGGAATCATAGATGATTAAAGAAGCTCATGGAATGATGCACAGAACAGATGTCATATAGTTATTGTTGACCTTTTATAAGGTTTTTCCATTAGTTGTAAAGTTAATGCTGTAGTAGATCTAATTTGTAGTCTGTCTATGCCTTATGGGTTTATGTATTATCTTTTTCTATGTCTTGGGTTGAAAAAAAGTTCAGATGAGATGTGCAGGTTGAGTCTACATACGTCTATAGCAGAGCTTTCCAAATTTTTCATGTTGGTGACACACTTTTTAGACATGCATCATTTCGCGACACACTCTTACAGCAGGGCACAAGGCAGGCACTAGGACCTGCGTGGAATCACAGCAGGTTTGGATGCAGCAAGGCACAAGGCAGGCACTAGGACCTGTGCGGAATCCTGGCAGGGCAGGTTTGGAGGCAGCTGGGCACAAGGCAGGCACTAGGACCTGCACGGAATCACAGCAGGGCAGATTTGGAGGCAGCAAGGCACAAGGCAGGCACTAGAACCTGCCTGGAAGCCAGGAGGCAGCAGCAGCCGCGACACACCCAGACCCTGCAGCCGACACACTAACGTGTCCCAACACACAGTTTGGAAAGCTCTGGTCTATAGAGAAACTATTGTATGGTTGGACATTGTAATCCAACTTCAGATATACATAACTGTGGGCCTTATTTGTAATCGTGTTGATAACTGTATTAAAAACTTCTTGATAAAGTGTATTTATTCACCTTGTTGATAAATGTTGATGATCAAGACCATATATTATGTCATGATAAATCTGCATCATGACCTAAATGTTATAACCTCTCATGAGTTGTTATTCTTCTTCAGAAAAATAATTAATTCATTTAAAAACTTTGGTTTATGCAGACTTGAAAGAATCAGTTTAGAATATTGCTTATTTATTTAGTTTACTCCTGTAACATCTACCTTTTGGTTGTAAAATTATATTGGATTCCTGGAAGAAATAATGTGTTCGGTGGTGGTGGTGGACTTAAATAGGGCATTCTTTATTGTGCTGCTAGGTGGTAGCATTTACCTGGCATCAGTTGATCTCAAAAACTAAGAAGAGTTAGCCTTGGTTAGCACTTGGATGGGAAATCACCAGGAAATAATGGCACCCAAGCTAGACTGAGAAGCTGAAAAAGGTATCTTGAGGAAAAAGTCAATTTCTTGGTATCAAAAACTTCCATATGGTTGATTAGAAAGCAACATGGACATGCCAATAGTCACCAGAAGCTCCACCAAATCATACAATCTGCACATCCAAATCTTTAGAGTTAGTGGGATTTGATACTTATCTAACTTATTTAGCTTATTTTAGTGCAATGGGGAAGACAAGAATCATAACAAATAAATACCTTAGCATGATTATATGACTTCAGAAGAGAGCATGAGCCACGTGGAATCTATTTTAAATCTCCAGAGCCCTAGTGCATTATATAGATTTGATGTAGCAGACAACCTATTTCACAGTGACAATACATGGTGTTAGACTGACCTTGCTGTTGGACAGAAGCTATCAGCCATAACTACAAGTGGACAGCCTTTGATATGGCTTAAGAATTCTTGAACTGAATTACTTTGAAGCTTTTGCCTATGGTCTACACAGCCAAACTGAAAGTGCATGAATAATAATTATACCAGCTATAATAATATAGCTGGTCCCAGCTGGTGCTTGTATTACTCCAACATTTTGCATCAACAATTCAGTGAATATTTTCCATATATTGGGGTGGATTCTGACACTGTGAGATTATTTATTTCTTTGTTTGCCTTACTGAATTTATAGCTTGCCTTTCTACCAATAAAAAAAATATTATTATGATTTATTATCCTGTCCTGCCCATAAGGAACACTATTATTAAAGCTTCTCTTCTTTTTCTCTCCGTGAATGTCCACATTAAATAAGTTGGGGAAGAAAAAAAAATTAGAGGAAATATATTTTTTATTTTGTAATACCATTTTGGTTACGGAACAGACTTACTAAAATGCTTTGTATGGACAGTTTTGAAATATAATTCAAAACACGATTAAAACAAAATTCAAAACATACAAAGAAAGGCTAAAAATAAAGACTGCACCAATCAGGTAAAGCCCAATTAAGTATCCAAACTGGCATACTAAAAGCCTGAATCGAAATGTCTCTCTATGCAAGTGAAATAATGACTAAGAATGGCCTAATTTTACTTCTCTTGGCAGGAAGTTCTAGAGCCCTGGAATAATGCAATAATGTTGCTTCTTCTGTTCCCAACTTCTATTCTATTCTAGAGTCCCCCTAGGGCAGAGCTTTCCAAAATTTTCATGTTGGTGACACACTTTTTAGACATGCATCATTTCGTGACACACTCTTACAGCAGGGCACAAGGCAGGCACTAGGACCTGTGTGGAATCCTGGCAGGGCAGGTTTGGAGGCAGCAAGGCACAAGGCAGGCACTAGGACCTGCGCAGAATCCTGGCAGGGCTCGGAGGCAGCAGCAGCCGCAACACACCCAGACACTGCAGCCGACACACTAACGTGTCGCGATACACAGTTTGGAAAGCTCTGCCCTAGGGGGAGATGGAGCGGTGAATATAAATCAAATTATAAATAAAATAAATTCCCACCGAAAGTACTTTCAGTAATAATAGGATCAGGAAAAGTGCTTCCTTCAAAGACATTGAAGTCATGAGCAAGGTTGTGTCAGAGTTCAGTCTGACTCTGATTCTGAGCTTGGGGAAAACGAAATCTATGCTGAACAGAGTCAGGAAAATGAAACCTATCTGGTGCAAAGCCAGGAAGAAGAAACTTATGATGAGCAGGTGCAGGAACCCGACCCCGGGGATGACTCAGCAGAGCAGGAGAATTCCGGGTGGTTGATTTGTCCAGAACCAGGAGCGAGGTTAAGGACACTAATCAATGCAAGGGAAAGGCGAGCTGAAAAGTGCGCCAAGCAAAAAGAAGCCCAATTGGTCTCTGAAGAAAAATGGCGTGGAGAATATAGGATAAAAAGGTGCCAGCGCAAGGACCAAGTCGCCGGGGACAACCGTTCCACTCAGCTTACAGCTTCTTTCGGAGAAGCCCAGCCGGAACCATCCTCAGAAGCCTGTCCTGTTGCCATTGTGGAAGCCGAGTCAACACCTTCCACCATTTCGGAGTTGACCCCAGATTCCTTAGAGTCTTGTCTTGCTCCATTGCCTCGAGAAGCCGTTTGTTGCCTTGCCGCCTTACCAAGCATTCCAGTCAAGTCTTGTCCTGTCATCCTAGCTCCATCTCTTACAAATCCAGTCCAGTCATGCATAGTCGCTTCAGCCAAGCCTAGTTCAGTTGCTCCACTCCAGTTGTGTCTAGTTGCTTCAGCCAAGCCTAGCCCAGTTGCTTCAGTCCAGTCGTGCCTAGTTGCTTCAGCCAAGCCTAGCCCAGTTGCTGACTCAGTTAAGTCTTGCCTTGCCAGCCCTGCTGAGTTTCGCCCTGACTTCTTGCCATGATCCCTAGCTGCACCCTGTCTTGCTTCTTCGTTGAGAACACTAGCCGAGTTTTGCCTTGTGGTCTTGCCTCACACTCCAGTCGGATCCTGTATTACTGAGTTGCCTAACCTTCCTCCTTTGCTGGGTTGGGTTTGATTGTTGCTTGCAATGCCATATAAAGGACATTTTCTGATGTAAATAGTTTAATTGTTAATAAAGGACTATTTCTATAGAATCTCCAAAGTTGGCTCATAGTCTGACCAGAACAGGTTGTCAAAGAGCAAACAGCCTTTCAAATAGTCTGGTTCTGAATAAGCTAGAGCTTTATAAAAGGTAAAGGTAAAGGTTTCTCCCGCACATTTGTGCAGTCGTGTCCGACTCTAGGGGCCGGTGCTCATCTCCGTTTGTTAGCCGAAGAGCCAGCGTTGTACGAAGATGCTTCCATGGTCATGTGGCCGGCATGATGCATGCAGAATGCTGTTACCTGCCCACCAAAGTGGTACCTATTCAATGGCTGTTGTGGGTCTTCCGGTCTGTGTGGCCATGTTCTGGAAGTTGTGGTTCCTAACGTTTCGCCAGCATCTGTGGCCAGCATCTTCACACAGCCCGGAAGACCCACAACAGCCATTGAACTCCGGCCGTGAAAGCCTTCGACAATACATTGAATGCCTCTACGGGGAGGAAACGTTCCGACAGACACGGAGACTGGAAACACTCCGGAACAGAAAAGCACAACTTCTCTGCTCCTTAACGTTCCTAGTGCGATGCAGAGATACAAGGACCATTCCAGCTTTTCTCAGAACGAAAAGGAACTTCAAATCGTCTCAAGCCAGCCGCATTTATGACCGCCTTGAACAAGCCCTCCTGCGTGAGAGAATTCACACAACCCGCCGAAACCTTGCCATCACAGAAAAAGATCTATTCGACACACATATGAGCCTTAGTCACAAAATGAGAAGCCAGGATTGGGACAAGATTGATAACATATCCTACAGAAAAATGGAAAAGGACATCTTTGACTACACAAACAGACAAAAACAAAAATTCAACAAATGCCAAAACAGTCAACCAAAACCGGCACTGGATACTTCATGCATTGTCATCAATTTGACGGAACGCCTGCTCTCTCCCTCCAGCAAAGGAGATCGTTACCTTGTCGTGGTGCTGGAGCTTGAGCACCTCAATGAAACCATGAGCTAAACCGTGAAGGGACACCCAAGACGGGAAGGTCGTGGCAGAGAGGTCAGACTAAATACGATCCCTGGGGAAGGTAATGGCAACCCACCCCAGTATTCTTGCCATGAAAACTAAATGGATCAGTACAACCAAAGATATGTCGGTATACCATCGGAAGATGGGACTCCCAGGTCGGAAGATGGTCAAAATGCTACTGGGGAGGAACAGAGGATACGTTCAACTAGCCCCAGATGTGATGACGCAGCTAGCTCAAAGCCGAAAGGACGGCTAGCGGCCGACGGTGCTGGTGGTGAACGACGAATCCGATGTTCTAAAGATCAACACACCATAGGAACCTGGAATGTAAGATCTATGAGCCAGGGCAAATTGGATGTGGTTATTGGTGAGATGTCAAGATTAAATATAGACATTTTAGGTGTCAGTGAACTGAAATGGACTGGAATGGGCCACTTCACATCAGATGACCACCAGATCTACTACTGTGGACAAGAGGACCACAGAAGAAATGGAGTAGCCTTCATAATTAATAATAAAGTGGCTAAAGCAGTGCTTGGATACAATCCAAAAAACGATAGAATGATCTCAATTCGAATTCAGGGTAAGCCATTTAACATCACAGTGATCCAAATATACGCCCCAACCACAGATGCTGAAGAAGCAGAAGTAGATCAGTTCTATGAGGATCTGCAGCACCTACTAGATAATACACCAAAAAGAGATGTTATTTTCATTACAGGAGACTGGAATGCTAAGGTGGGTAGTCAGACGACACCTGGAATTACAGGCAAGCATGGTCTGGGAGAACAAAATGAAGCAGGACATAGGCTGATAGAATTTTGCCAAGACAACTCACTGTGCATAACAAACACTCTCTTCCAACAACCTAAAAGACGACTTTATACATGGACTTCACCAGATGGTCGACACCGAAATCAGATTGACTACATCCTTTGCAGCCAAAGGTGGCGGACATCTATACAGTCGGTAAAAACAAGACCTGGAGCTGACTGTAGTTCAGATCACGAACTTCTTATTGCAAAATTTAGAATCAGACTAAAGAGAATAGGGAAGACCCACAGATCAGTTAGATATGAGCTCACTAATATTCCTAAGGAATATGCAGTGGAGGTGAAGAATAGATTTAAGGGACTAGATTTAGTAGATAGGGTCCCAGAAGAACTATGGACAGAAGTTCGCAATATTGTTCAGGAGGCGGCAACAAAAAACGTCCCAAAGAAAAAGAAAACCAAGAAGGCAAGATGGCTGTCTGCTGAAACACTGGAAGTAGCCCAAGAAAGAAGGAAAGCAAAAGGCAACAGTGATAGGGGGAGATATGCCCAATTAAATGCAAAATTCCAGAGCTTAGCCAGAAGAGATAAGGAATTATTTTTAAACAAGCAATGTGCGGAAGTGGAAGAAGACAATAGAATAGGAAGGACAAGAGACCTCTTCCAGAAAAGTAGAAACATCGGAGGTAAATTCCAGGCAAAAATGGGTATGATCAAAAACAAAGATGGTAAGGACCTAACAGAAGCAGAAGAGATCAAGAAAAGGTGGCAAGAATATACGGAAGATCTGTATAGGAAGGATAATAATATTGGAGATAGCTTTGACGGTGTGGTCAGTGAGTTAGAGCCAGACATCCTGAAGAATGAGGTTGAATGGGCCTTAAGAAGCATTGCTAATAACAAAGCAGCAGGAGACGATGGTATCCCAGCTGAACTGTTTAAAATCTTGCAAGATGATGCTGTCAAGGTGATGCATGCCATATGCCAGCAAATTTGGAAAACACAAGAATGGCCATCAGATTGGAAAAAATCAACTTATATCCCCATACCAAAAAAGGGAAGCACTAAAGAATGTTCAAATTATCGAACAGTGGCACTTATTTCACATGCCAGTAAGGTAATGCTCAAGATCTTGCAAGGTAGACTCCAGCAATTCATGGAGCGAGAATTGCCAGATGTACAAGCTGGGTTTAGAAAAGGCAGAGGAACTAGAGACCAAATTGCCAATATCTGCTGGATAATGGAGAAAGCCAGGGAGTTTCAGAAAAACATATATTTCTGTTTTATTGACTATTCTAAAGCCTTTGACTGTGTGGATCATAACAAATTGTGGCAAGTTCTTGGTGGTATGGGGATACCAAGTCATCTTGTCTGCCTCCTGAGGAATCTGTATAACGACCAAGTAGCAACGGTAAGAACAGAGCACGGAACAACGGACTGGTTTAAGATTGGGAAAGGAGTACGGCAGGGTTGTATACTCTCACCCTACCTATTCAACCTGTACGCAGAACACATCATGCGACATGCTGGGCTTGAGGAATCCAAGGCTGGAGTTAAAGTCGCTGGAAGAAACATTAACAATCTCAGATATGCAGATGATACCACTTTGATGGCTGAAAGTGAGGAGGAGTTGAGGAGCCTTATGACGAAGGTGAAAGAAGAAAGTGCAAAAGCTGGGTTGCAGTTAAAAAAAACCAAGATTATGGCAACGAGCTTGATTGATGACTGGCAAATAGAGGGAGAAAAAGTGGAGGCAGTGACAGACTTTGTATTTCTAGGCGCAAAGATTACTGCAGACGCTGACTGCAGCCAGGAAATCAGAAGACGTCTACTTCTTGGGAGGAGAGCAATGGCAAATCTTGATAAAATAGTTAAGAGCAGAGACATCACACTGAAAACAAAGGTCCGAATAGTTAAAGCAATGGTATTCCCTGTAGTAACCTATGGCTGTGAGAGCTGGACCATAAGGAAGGCTGAGCGAAGGAAGATAGATGCTTTTGAACTGTGGTGTTGGAGGAAAATTCTGAGAGTGCCTTGGACTGCAAGAAGATCAAACCAGTCCATACTCCAGGAAATCAAGCCAGACTGCTCACTTGAGGGAATGATATTAAAGGCAAAACTGAAGTACTTTGGCCACATAATGAGAAGACAGGATACCCTGGAGAAGAAGCTGATGCTAGGAAAAGTGGAAGGCAAAAGGAAGAGGGGCCGACCAAGGGCAAGATGGATGGATGGTATTCTGGAGGTGACGGACTCAACCATTGGGGAGCTGGGGATGGTGACGGCCGACAGAAAGCTCTGGCGTGGACTGGTCCATGAAGTCACGAAGAGTCGGAAACGACTGAACGAAAAAACAACAACTGCTCTCTCCTGAAGAAACCTCCATCCTAAGCAAAGGAGGAAACTTTGCAATTACACCCACCAGAATTCCAGTGGAAGATATCATTGCCAATGTGGAATCAGCCATTCACCAACGTCCAGAGGAAGAAGCAGAAGAAATAAGGGGTGAAGTGGCAAGAATCCTAAGGAAAGCAAAGCCCCCCAACAGCAACATTACTAAGAAGGAGAGAAATGCCATAGAGACCCTCAATTCGGACCCAGACATCATCATCCTTCCAGCGGACAAAGGCAATGCCACGGTAATTATGAACATAGATGAATACAAAGACAAAATCAGAGAATTACTAGACCCCACCACATACAGAACAATAAGACGGGATCCGACCAGCAAAATCATGAAGCAAACCAACACACTGATAAAGAGCTCCTCCCTGCATCCCAACGTACTACAACGTATTTGCAAGACAGAAGCTCTCTCACCTAGACTATACGGACTCCCCAAAATCCACAAAGACTCGATCCCACTCAGACCCATTGTAAGTGCCATTGGCTCCCCGACATATGAATTATCCAAACATTTGGCAACCCTTTTACAGACCCACATCGGACAGACTCCATCCCACATCAAAGACTCAGGACACTTCATCAACAAAATAAGCACCCTAAAACTCAACCACACGGACAAACTGGTCAGCTTTGACGTGGTCTCCCTGTTTACCAAGGTGCCAGTAAGGGACACCCTGGCACTCATCAAGCAAATCTTCTCAGAAGACATTACAGCTTTATTTCAACACTGCCTAACAACTAGTTACTTTCAATGGGAGAATGAGTTCTACGAACAGATGGATGGCGTTGCCATGGGAAGCCCCCTGAGCCCAGTCATAGCAAACTTTTACATGGAACACTTTGAAAAATAGGCTTTGGAATCGGCACCCATTACACCAACAGTCTGGTTCCGGTTCGTGGATGACACCTTCGCAATTTGGAGTCATACTGAAGAAGAACTGGAGAAATTTCTGGACCACCTAAACGGCATCCACCCCAATATACAATTCACTATGGAAAAAGAAACTGATGGCAAACTTCCATTTTTAGATACGCTGGTCATATGCAATCCGGACCTCAAACTAGGACACAAAGTATACAGAAAACCCACCCATACGGACCGATATCTACACAAAAATTCCAATCACCACCCACGACAAAAGAGAGGCATGATCAAAACCTTGGTGGATCGTGCTAATCGAAACTGTGAAACCCAATTTCTCAACAATGAACTTAACCATCTGAATTGGGTCCTACAGGCAAATGGCTATTCCAAGAATGAAATAAAAAGAGCCATCAAACCAAGAAAACAACATCCAACTGAAGAAAAACAGCCCCACACAAACAAAGTATTCCTGCCCTACATCAAAGGAGTCACTGACCGCATGGGAAAACTGATGGAAAAACACAACTTTCAAACAGTCTTCAGACCCACCAGAAAAATACAACAAATGCTAAAATCAGCTAAAGACAAAAGGGACCCCCGCACCGCTGCAGGAGTATACCGCATACCATGCAGCTGTGGACAAGTATACATCGGAACCACAAAACGAAGCATTCACACCAGGATAAAAGAACATGAAAGACACTGCAGACTACAGCAACCGGAAAAATCTTCAGTAGCTGAACATGCTCTCAAGCAAACGGGACACAAAATCCTATTTGAAAACACAGAAATACTGGACAACACCAAAAGCCACTACACCAGATTATACAGAGAAGCCATTGAAATTCACAAACACCAGCACAGTTACAATAAAAAAGAAGAAAGTTTAAAAATTAGCAAAACCTGGCTACCAGTCCTGAAAAACACAGCCTGCAAAAGGTCAACGAACTCAGTCCAACCACCAGGACATGGGAATACTTCTCACAATGAACA
Organism: Charina bottae; assembly: GCA_023362775.1. Taxonomy (NCBI): domain Eukaryota; kingdom Metazoa; phylum Chordata; class Lepidosauria; order Squamata; family Charinaidae; genus Charina; species Charina bottae. Next base: position 140,146,531 of record JALMGJ010000003.1, read on the forward strand.
TGCTAATCACGCTCATCAGCCACTCGTTAACATTTCAACACAACAAAAAACCCCACCTAATCTCCTATAATTTAGCTCTATAAATAGAACATTGCCACTCTACCTGGGCACAGAGATTTTGCTTCTATCTATGCTCCTGCCGTCTGAAGATGCTGGCCACAGATGCTGGCGAAACGTTAGGAACCACAACTTCCAGAACACGGCCACACAGCCCGGAAGACCCACAACAGCCATTGAACTCCGGCCGTGAAAGCCTTCGACAATACATTGGTACCTATTCATCTACTTAGCAAATTATTATTATTATTATTATTATTATTATTGTTATTATTATTATTATATAATTAGCAAATTCAGAAGCAAATGAGTTGAACTGATGTAATCTCTTTAAGATATCTATAGGATCTACTTCCTTGCAAAGTGTATAGGATTGGGAAGATAGTCACTCTTAATATTTCCAAGCTCTTTTAAATTGACTTTGACACTCTTGTCTAAACTATTCTGGCATTTTGTGTTAAGGGCTGATCTTAATGCACATAAGCTTGGGATCACATAATGGAAAATTATAGATAGACAGACAGACAGACACAGGAGTAAGTTATAGACTAATCAAAACCTTGTGACTCCATTTTCAAAATATATCTCAAAAGTTACCTAGAATTTGGAAAGAGCAGCAAGTATTAAAGGAGTGCTTCAAAGAAATGATGCAGTGCTGCAGTGCTCAAACCTTACCATTGCCTTTTATATAAAGTGTATATCTGTGTTAATCTGTCCTTTTCCATCAGTTTCATCCTCCCTTGCTTGCTACCAATTGTTTGCCATCTACTTTACCTATTGATGAAGCGTGCATTGGAGTAAGTCACAAATGTGTGCCTTTGGATTTTGCTTTGAGGTTTTTGGAGGATAAAGGTAAAGGTACCGCCCGCACATTTGTGCAGTCCTGTCCGACTCTAGGGGCCGGTGCTCATCTCCGTTTCTTAGCCGAAGAGCCAGCATTGTCCAAAGACGCTTCCATGGTCATGTGGCCGGCATGACACACACGGAACGCTGTTACCATCCCACCGAAGTGGTACCTATTCATCTACTTGCATTGGCATGCTTTCGTATTGCTAGGTTGGCAAGAGCTGGAGCTAGTGCAGGAGCTCACTCCGCACGCAGGGCTAGGGATTCGAACCTCCGAACTTGCGATCTTCCGATCGACAAGCCTGGCGTCTTACCGGCTGACCCACCATGCCCCTGATAGAACTTTATACATCATAACAAACATTTCTATTTCTTCTAAGTAAATTAGTAAACCCATGAAGCTGCAATTAGACTAGAACCTCACACTCTCTATAGCTGGCCTCAGTCAATAGTCCAGTCACAGCAGAAAATACTTTAAAATATGTATTTAAATTTAAATTAATGTATATAGATATACTTTTGATACCACAGAATCATGTCATGAGTGAAAGGGAAACAGTCTGAAACATAAAAATGTTATTTAACAGGTCTATATAAATAAGAAGGTGTTTTGGAAATTATATGTCATGGCCAGAAAGTTTTTTACAGTCACTGACTTCATTGATTTGTTGGAGACATTTAGCAGTAGGAAAAGGAGAGACACTTTAAAAATGTGGTTGCAAGGTTGAACAAGTGGGAGATGACCATATTAAAAGAAATTAAACCCTGCTTGGGTTAAAGACTCCATCAGAATTGATGTTACCAACTTCCTACTAGGAGCAAAATGATAAAGTGATTCCTAAGTGATAAAATCGACTCAGAAGTATATACTTTTTTGATCTGTATATTCAAGAGACAGTTGGTTTGTATGTATCTCATATTCAATCTCATACATGTCTACTCAAAAGTAGTTTAATTATCCACTGACTTTAGCTTCAGTTACCTCCAAATTAACTTTTAGGACATTGGCAAATGATAGTTTCCTTAGTGTCAAATAAAGTTTATCTCATGGGAATTTAAAATAAATAAGGCAAGATCCAGCTGAAGCAAAGCACTTTGCAGGCAAATTCATGTCACTGGGAGAGAGTAAAGCATATGTTTGTTCAAAGGAATTTGATAGGGTTCCATGGTACGATAAAGTTAAGGTTAATGTAGATTTTAAAAATCACTATATCAGAAGTGCCATATTGGGAATATGGAATAGATATGAATCCAGACTGTGCCCAAAAATGCCTTTAACAGTCTCAGCACAAGAAGCATTTTATAGGAAAGAAACAGCCGGTAAAGAGAAATGGTGAAAGTATCAAGAGTTGTTAGAACAAGAATGTGGAGAATATAAGATGGAATCCAAGAGAACAGTTGGCTGCAGAGGGATTTCGTTTTCAATGTTTTTTGTATGCACATCTAAGAGCAAGATTCAAGGTAGATAAAAGGACATTTGGAATTGAGCAACAAAAGACAGAATGTAAAGTTGAATTATGTACATATGATGAACAGGTAATTGCCAAAATGTATAAACTCCTGCTGAAATTTGAAATGGAGGACAAACAAGTGAAAGAGTGTATGATAAAATGGGCTAAGAATTTTGGACATAACGTATTGTTGGAACATTGGGAAAACATGTGGTTGAAAGGATTGAAATTCACATTATGTTACAACCTAAAAGAGAATTTTTACAAAATGACGTACCATTGGTATATGGCTCCAGAAAAATTATCTAGAATGTATAAAGGTACCTCAAATTTATGTTGGAAACGTGAACAGCATGAAAGGTCATTTTATCATGTTTGATGGACTTGTAAAAAAGCCAGAAAATTTTGGGTTCAAATACATATACTGATACAAAGAATTTTAAAGTGTAAGATTCAACTGAAATCAGAACTTTTTTTGTTGGGATTAATGGAAAGACAACTAGAGAAAAGCCATGGATCTTTATATATGATCACTGCTGCAAGACAAATATATGTGCAAAAATGGAAATATTCTGAAATACTCACAATGGAGGAATGGTTTGTGAAGATGATGGAACTAGCAAAGATGGCAAAATTTACTTGTTTGCTTAGAGAAAGATCAATTACTACATTTATTAGTGATTGGGAACCGTTATGGAGGTTTTGCTGAAAAAAGAAAAAAAATGAACTGATGATTTATGGATTTGATTATTAGAAAGGGCTGATTATGCAAAGAAGGAAACTTTGATATAACCTTAGAGGGAGAGGGTAAAATGTAAATGTACTTATAACTGCTGTTAAGAAGATCGGAAACCACTTCTTTATTATCCTTTCTTATTATCCTTTCTTTTTTTCCTTCTTCTCTATCTCTTTTTCTTTATTCCGTTTTCACTTTTCTATTACTTTTCTCTACTTCTCTTATTTTTTACTTAAAATTTGTATTGTTTTTACTCTCTGGAAAAACTTCACACACACACACAAACACACATATGAATATGATGGGGCATTCAAATGTTTAATTTGGGCTAGATTATACTCTCTCTTTTTCTTTTTTAACACTCCTTGGAGAATTAGGTATTGTTTTAATGGGAATAATAGTTAAGATGCTTTTAAGAAGATATATTCTTAGGAATACCTAAGTGTACATTTTAGTGTGACTGTTCAACCTGCATTTTGGTATCAATCATTCTGGGACATTAGCATCCACGTTTCATGCACCAGGAGACTTAGAGAAAAAGGGAAGTGGCTATCTTGAGAAGAACAAATTATTTTACAGGAAATTATTTTGAAAATTACAGCTGGCTAGCTTTTCGTCATGAATTTTAAAGTTTCTGTGGAGGCTGTATTGCAAAAGCCTAATAAAAATTAAAGTACTGTATTTATTTTATGAGCTGAGAACAGGTTATAGAAATGAATGCATCTTCCACGATACTAGGTTGAATTCTTTTTGTTTAGATCACTCTGTGTGTGGTGATTGCGGGGGGCAGAATAAAGTTAGGTAGAGAATTTGTGAAAAGCATCATAGAAACAAGAAATGGCTTGAGCATAGGGTTATAAACTGTTTTCAACCTTCACAAATCTATAATGACAAAGATATACAAGGTCAAAATCACCATCATTTTATTGTTTGATGTAAGTCTTCATGGCCACATAGATAGATTTTCCCTGGGATGATATGTCCTCAACCTGGTCCTTCAGGTCTCCTAACAGTGCACCCAACACTGCTGTAATTAAGTCCATGCACCTTGGTGCTGGCCACCCTCTTCTTTTTTCTTCCAGTTTCCCAACATTATAGACTTTTCCAGAGAGCTAGGTTTTCACATAATGTGTCCAAAGTATGATAATTTGAGACTGCTCATTTGTACCTCGAATGAGACTCTGGGTTGATTTTTTTGATGATCCATTCGTTTATCTTTTTTGGCTGTTTGTGGTATTCTCATGAATCTTCTCAACACCAAAGTTCAAAAGCATCAATACTGTTTCTATCTTGATTCTTCAAAGTCCAGCTTTTGCTTCCATAGAGTGTCACAGGGAAAACCATAACCATTGCCTGCACAGTTCTGATCTTTGTAGGTATGGACACATCACAGCATTTGATTATCTTTTCCAGGGCCTTCTTGGCTGCTTTATCAAGGGCTAACTTGAGATATATTTCTTGCCTGTTGGTTCCTTTACTGTTGTTAGAAACTCTGCAACAGTTCAATTTCTTCATTGTCAGTTCTAGGGCTGATTGCTCTTTCTGTTGTTATTAGTTTGATCTTTTTAAATATTTAATCTTAGTCCCATTTTTTCATTGTGCTCCTTGATTTTCACTACTAGGGCTTGCAGATCTTCTGCATTTTTGGCTATCAGAATAGTGTAATCAGGATAGCACAGGCTAGTGATGTTTCTTCCACCTATTTTAAAGCCACAGATACCACCATTTCAGTGTGATAATGGTATTAACCTTCATGGGTTCACAAGAGTGCAAAACAAAGTTTAATAATTGATAATATTAGTAAATGAACCAATAAAATTAAATCCATAGAAATTTATAGGGATCCAATGTATAGTCGAAGGCTTTCACGGCCAGAATCTGATGGTTGTTGTGAGTTTTCCGGGCTGTGTGGCCGTGTTCTGGCAGTTTTGGTTCCTAACGTTTCGCCAGTCACTGTGGCTGGCATCTTCAGAGGACAGGAGCACAGCTAGAAGACTTGGGCACAGAGAGAATCTTCTAGCTGTGCTCCTGTCCACTGAAGATGCCAGCCACAGCGACTGGCGAAACGTTAGGAACCAAAACTGCCAGAACACGGCCACACAGCCAGGAAAACCCACAACAAACATTATAGGGGTCCCTTTGGTAAAGAAAAAATTGGATTCTGGGGTTGTCCTTCTCCAGAAGGAGCAGGACCATAGTCTGAGCATTTTTCTTGATCTCCAACTGTTAGTGGATTTGCAGGTGGCAACTGCCGTATGGAATATGTTGGCATATACTCACTACAAAAAACACATAATCCCTGTACCTTGCATTGGTCTGCAGCCTAGTGGATGTATTTTGCCCTAATTGCAATTTCTTGACACTTTTCAAGGGTAGTCCTACCTACAACCTAGGTTCCTGCAGTAGTCAAGATGGGATGAAACCAAGGCATGGATAAATGTTGCTAAGTCCATCTTACTCAAGAAATTTGCAGTTGGCCCATTAGCCATAATTGTCTCAACATACTGTAACTGCCACCTGCAAATCCACTAACACAGAATCACATTCATTTTGGGATTAAAAAAGAAAACATGTATATCTATGTTCTCCATAAGAAACAAATAAAAGTTAGTTGTAAGACATACGTTTCCTAAGAAATCAGAGAGTAGTGTAGTAATACCGTTTTTGTTTCAACAGGAAATGGATAGACATTCATTGAAGCCACACCAGAAATAATTTAATTTTTCTCTGCTCTCAGAATTTAGTATGCAATAGTAATATTCCAATTACTGCCAGATAAAACACAAAGAGTCAAATTAATTGGCTGGTGAAATAAGTAATGGTACTGAATTTTAAATTCTGAGAGTACGTTGGGCTGCAAGAAGATCAAACCAGTCCATACTCCAGGAAATAAAGCCAGACTGCTCACTTGAGGGAATGATATTAAAGGCAAAACTGAAGTACTTTGGCCACATAATGAGAAGGCAGGATACCCTGGAGAAGATGCTGATGCTAGGGAAAGTGGAAGGCAAAAGGAAGGGGGGCCGACCAAGGGCAAGATGGATGGATGATATTCTGGAGGTGACAGACTCGACCTTGGGGGACCTGGCGATGGTGACGGCCAACAGGAAGCTCTGGCGTGCGCTGGTCAATGAAGTCACGAAGAGTCGGAAGCGACTGAATGAATAAACGAATTAACAACAAAACTAAATGTTAAGCTTGAATCTTTTAAAAGACTTAAATGTTATTAAAACACACAAATTGAAACAAAAAAGCCAATCTAAAAGAAATAAAATTTCTGTAGTAGTAGATATCTGGTTTATTTCTCACATATCGTGTAGACGGGTTTATATTGGGTGATGATTGAACAGCTGAATAGTTTGATCATGAGTCAACTTCACCATCTCATACATACACCCACAAATCTATCTTTAAGACATGATTTCACATTTAAATATATCTGAAATTGTACGTTCTTTCTAGGGCACATTTCTAAATGTACCTGCTTCTCTAAATATGCATATTCCAGCTAGAGCTAGACCTGAATGGCCTTTGGGAATTATCCATGATATTTGTGAAAAAAGATACTGGAGGAATGATTTCTGAGAAGGAGAAGAAATAAATCCAGCAACTTCTCAAAGACAGGATGCCCATAGTGACACCAGTAGCAGTACTAATGAAAAATCCCTATGGGAAAAAGTTCTTTTTTGATGTATTTCCTAGGGAATTAATGGAAGCATGAAAAGCAGAGGTGGAACTAGCTATGATAACACCCAAATGAACTGTTGTAATGACTCCAACTTCAATGCCCCAATAAACACTTCTCAATGCACTTCGTTGAAATGCAGAATAAGGTTTATTAAGGATCCATGTAAATCAAAGCACTCCCAAAGATCCGAATGCCTGATTCGCGCCCAACAGCTCTAACTTAACTCTCCCCCCTGTGCACCAATTTCTTCGTGCCAATGATGTCAATGTCCATTGCTTTCACTCTCCATTCCCAGGCCTCTCTCCGACTCCTGCAGGTGGACGACCTTGGCGCTGCATTCCACAGTCTCTGATGTTAACCACAACCCAGTGCTTGGCACAGCTCGCCCCCTCCTCACATTCCACAAGCTAACACTAACACTACCCTGATTTATGGCAGGATTCAACTTTGAACCCTGACAACTGTACATTGTGATGTCACAACCCAAGATCCAAACTTTTATATTTGTGTTGCAACTGTTGCATACAAGTTTGTAAGGGGTGGAGACTATGTCACAGGATCATGACACACATTTTGTTACTTGCCCTCTTCTGCCCACACAGCTGCCCATGGTGGAAAGTGTTGGCAAGATGAATGTACAGTGAAAGGCATGGGATTCACACACTCTCTTTCACAAGAAGTGCAAGAACACTCTGACTTCAACATAAAGAATGATGGGAATGGACAGGAAATGGAATTATCATGCCTTTCCTCTTCTCACGTGCAGAAGTTACAAGTCAGTGAACAAATTGGTTTCAAGTATATCAAAGATTGAATTGAAACATCACTTAGGGCAATTCCACAGGGCCACCTCTATACCAGTTATACTCATTTGGGATAAGATATCACACCTGCTGATCGTCTCCTAAAATCATTATGGTTTGCAAAGGGACACTGATTGCATCAGAGATCATGTACCATCATTGTGGTACCAAACAAGAAATCATATACAGTTTAATTTATTTGCATTAGTAAGTTTCATAGTCAGGTATGTCACAAAATAACTACTTATCAATAGGTGAACTAACCTCCTGGATCTTTATCATCCCACAGAGGATCTCTGTGGGGTCCAAAGGCATTCTTGCAAGTTAATATACTATCAGAGGTTGGTATCTTTCTTATTACAAAAAAAAAATCATTTTATAGAGTCAGGAGTACAGAACCAAACCCCATATTTGCTCACTTGAAAAAGAAGACAAAAGATCTGAAGATGTAAGGGGAAAAAACTGAAATGTACAAAAATAAATTTCCTAGTACTGACAATTCCTATAACTCTTTCAGCTAAATGGTTTAGGATTAATAATTAAGATAAGATAAAAGGAACACTTATTCAAAAATGGGTGAAATTGCCTAGGAAAAGTGCCTCACAAATTCTGATTTCTGCATTTATCTTTGTCAGCATTTAAACTTTTCTTCAGGCTCTTTCTTTCTTTCTTTCTTTCTTTCTTTCTTTCTTTCTTTCTTTCTTTCTTTCTTGCTGCTTTCCATATTTTTCTATGTGAAAGTTGGCTTGGAAAATAAGACTGAATTACTCTATATTTAGGATAGGAAACAAGGCTGAACACATATATTTTGGAAGATTTATAAAAAGGAAGAATAGGAGAGAAGAGAAAGATAAATGAGTACAGGAGCAAGACATTGCTTTTTTGGAAGAACATGCCAATTATTTTAGAGGTATATCATGAAATTTCATGGATTTTACAAAATAAATCATGAACAAATATTTTGAAATGAAAGATGGTATCAACTCACTGGTAACAAGGGCAACAGAACCCACATCTTCAACTTAAAAAGGTAAAGGTTCCCCCCGCACATTTGTGCAGTCGTGTCCAACTCTAGGGGCCGGTGCTCATCTCTGTTTGCTAGCCGAAGAGCCAGCATTGTCGGAAGACGCTTCCACGGTCATGTGGCCGGCATGACGCGCGTGTCTTCAACTTGCTCCATACTAATAAAGTAATGATAGAAGAAAAATAAAAGATGATATAAGATGGGGCAACATGAGGAAACACTTTTGTGTGTTGCATGTGAAGCCGTAGCTCTCTGGAGAAGGTTCTAATACTGGTAAAGATCAAAGGAAAGAGAAGAAGAGGGCGACCAGCAGGAAGGTGGATGGACTCAGTTACTGTGGAGATGAGTTCACCTTTGGAAGACCTGAAAGACCAGGTTAGGGACAGATAGTCATGGGGAAACAAATCTAACTATAGATGCTAAGGGTCAACAATGACTTGATGGCACATAATCAATCAATCAATCAATCAATCAATCAATCAATCAGGGAAACAAGATAATAAAAGATTAGACTGTCTGAAGTTTTCTATCCCTATCCTGGTTATCTATGAGGGGTGGGGGACCTGCTCCATACCCACCTTCACAAGATCCTGATTGGAACAGATGATGTTAGTCTGAATGGAAAGGTCATTCTGATTTAAGGGCAAACTGTCAGTCATTCAATCCAATACTACCTCCACCACCCCTCATTTAAGTATTTCAGAACTCTAAAAAAATATCTTTTGTCACTTCCTAAAGTCCCTGTTTTTGGCAGGTAGTGTCCAGTTTTCCATCTATTATGGAGGATTTTTTTCATTTTGTGAAGTATTTGAATTGGTTACAGGAAAAGTTAGAGACCTTCTGCTCCGGATTTTGGGTTTGCACCGAGGCAATACGGTAGCATCTAACCAAGATTAACTTCAGTTCTATGATCCTTGGAAGAGCATCCCAAAACTCATATGATATTTTGAAGCCTATCTACCCAAAGATGGGAAAAAGCACTCCAACCTGAAGGGAGAAATGGATGCCCGCTCAGATACTGTAAATTCAACTGACAAAAGCTGGTAATGGAAGCACAGAATGTCAGAAAAAGTTATGGATTCACTGAATTCAAGGTATATTTGTGTCCTAACTTTCCTTTATATCAGCATGTTATCTATGTCAACTCTGTAACTCTTGGCTGTGCCAGTCTGCACATTGTATGAGTAAATTCCCTCCCCTTGGTTTCAACTGGAGAAAATCAGCTAAAGAAAAAAAAATAAAGCCCAGCAAAGGAAGGAAAAGTGGCAATGCCACTCCCCACTCCCTTCTGCTTTGCTAATCCATTGCCAGCAGGGTTTTGAAATTGTTGGAAGCTCCGATGTTGGAGCTCTCTACAACTTGTGGTAGGATTGCCCTGCCCATCTGCTTCCAGCCCTGTGGTTGGGTTTCTCGTCATATTTTGTATGCAGAACTTGCCAAATTAGGAACCAACAAATAAATCATCAAGGAATGGGGGGAAGAAGAGAAACAAACAAGCAGATGGAGATGTCTATAAAATTTTCTAAGAAGTTTTCATTGATGCATTCATGGGAGAAAATTCTTCAAAACAAGGCTGCCTCCAAATCCAGAGTCTCTTTAGGATGTGAAAAGAGCCTTTTTCTTAAAAAATAATTTAACAGAAAAATTGATGTTAAGAGTGTTGAAAGCTTTGGAAATTGTAAGCAGTTCTTGTGCACTTGCTCTTTCAGTTTCTTGTCTAGTCCATGTGGTCAACATCTGTGGCAGCAATTAAACTTTTTTTCTTTCCTTTTTGCTGTGTCCTTTCTTCATTGCCTTAAGAACCTTGGTTAAAATGCTGTAGCAGCAGCAACAATAATTTGATCCTATAATTAGTTTTTCAGTGGGTTTTGCCTCCAAACTTTGATTTCAATTGCCTGTTTCGGGGGAAAAAAAATCTTCAGACCTTTCTACTGTTTATATTATATGCCTAACTCAATCATGTATATGTGTTAGGAGGGGAGCATGTTTTGATTGAACTCCAAAAGTGAAAATCAGCTAATTTCCCCTATCATGTGAATTGCTTTCAGGTGGGTTAACTGTCCCTTTTGATGTTCTTGATTCAAATAAAGTCCTAGAGAAACTTCAGGAAAACAGGGATTTTGTAGACAGTTCATTTCTGGAAGGATTTAAATTTCTTCCTGTGTGTGTGTGAGAGAGAGAGGGGGGGGAGGAAGAGGAAGAGGAAGAGGAAGGGAAAGGGGAAGAGGAAGAAGGAACTGCATCAGCCAAGGAGCTAAAAAGAAGAAACAAGCCAAGAATATCAACAGTCTCCTCAACCCTGTCCATGGTGGTGCTCAAATCCTAACTGGAGGAAAATAAAATAATAAAAATTAAGTGGAATAAAAGCAAACAAGGTAGTGCAGGTTCTGAGTCTCTTTTGCAATGGCTGGGGGAATGAAGATATAGCTACCAAATGTGTGGCTGAGTACTCTAAAATCAGGTGCTGCCAAAGGACAAAGGGAAATCACTTGACTGGGAGATGATTGGGTCATTTGTGTTGTGGGAACTGGGAACTCTAAACATAAGGAAGGGTGATAGGGCTGACAATGCTCTTCATACACACTGTGCATTGAGGGAGACAATACAGCTTTGAAAGCTTTGATATCAAACAAAATTGAGTTGAAATCTGCCCTCTGATTTATTTATTTTTAACTAAATTCTCAGGGTCCTTGTGATTAGACTGAAGTGGGGGAAGTCAAAGAGGCTACAGAATACTTGTATAATGAAAGAATGAACAGTAATTCATATTCCTCAGTCACCTTTTGACCACTTCATAGCTATATTGTTGATTGTTTTCCTGCAACATACTTAATTTGATGACTGAATCAACCGATTTTCTGAAATTGAATGAGGATGGCTTGAAAATATTACAAAATATATTCTCAGTATATTATTTATTACAAAAAGGTGTGTGTGTCTAATTCATTCCAAGAGTTTTCATGAACAGGGGGAAAAAGAATGGGGAAATGTGGTGGTATCGTTTGATCTTTGGCAAATATCGAATGATACCACCATAATGTATATGGAGCCTCTGCCATAACACAGAAGCTGGGACTTTGCTGGAAGAACTAATTTCCCCAAAGGTCTACCAAGCAGGATCCTTTTCAGCTCCAACAGATTTCATGTTTTAAAAAGTCTGCTGCCAAAACATCTATCAGAAAAGGGAAACTGGGCTCTAAGGGACAGTTCCACCACCCTCTCCCAGGTCTTGGGACATCCAGTCAGAAAAATATTAAACCTCTAGCTCTGACTTTTTAATGGTTTTTACCTGTATAATTCAGAAATGGTATACAGACACAGGTACAATAATAATTAAGCAACAGTAAGCTATATCCTGAACTACCCTATATCCTACAGTAAATGGTTTGCTCAGAGCTAGCAGTTCTTCCTTGCTGTCACACAACAGCCTGATCACTCTCCTTAACAGTGCAGTATGTTGTTAAAAAAAAAGAGATTCCCTTTCCCCTTGCAAAATTCCCAAAATCTGTGTAGAATCTAAAATAGTTACTTTTCTCCCACTTTCTTTCTGGCTGCTCAACTCCTCTTTCTGGATCAGATTTCCAATCAGCTTTTGCTCCTTTCATTACTCCAAGACTCAGTCTTCCCCCAGCAGGTCCACTTTCCAATTTCCTCACTAGTGAAAGTTGCCTGGCTCTCTCCTTGTCTCCACTTTCAGAAGTACTGTATCTTTCTAGTCTTATAAAAGCTCTTTTCACAAGGCAGATAGCAACTTTTGGATTCAGATTCAGCTGGTGCTATTATGGAAGAGTACAAGAGTAAAATAATTCCAATTCTGTTTGAATGATGTAATAGACAAATTCTAGTGTATGTTAGCGATTATAAGAATAGTCATTTCAGGACAATTCCTTTAAAACTTACTTACGTACGTACGTACGTACGTACTTACTTACTTACTTACTTACTTAGCATATGGTATACATTGCTAGGGAGTCTACATAGGAGAGAGCGGGCCGATCTTATTTCAGAGGGAAGAATATTCCAAGTTGCACCTGAACCTCCTTCCCTGTAGTTTTAACCCACTGGCTCTAGTCGTGCCCTTCGGAACAATAGAGACTAAGTCCAGACTTTCTTCCATGCAACAGCCCTTCAGATTTTGAAGAGTTCCATCATATTCCCCTCAGTCATCTTTCCATTAAACTAAACATACCCAGATTCTCTAACTGTTTTTCTGGGGCTTGATTTCTAGACCTTTCACCATCTTAGCAGCCATCCTATGAACTTGCTGTAATTTGTCACTGGCCTTGAACCGTAGTGCTTAGAACTAGACACAGTACTTTAAATGGGTCTGCATGCTCAAAAGCCATTTCTTTATATGTAAAATAACTCTACTAGGGGTCATCTTCAAGTTGCCAAGGGTCATTTTGCTTGAAGGGATGCTTCACGTGAAGCTTCCCTTAGAACTCTATACAAACCTAATAAAGATTGTAAAAGCAAACAGGAAGTAACCCACTCTTTAACGATTATACAACTGAAAATAATTATAGGCTACACTAATTTTGAATACCCAGTCTGAGATATTAAACGTCAGAAGTTGACAGCTGACAGATATCTTGCTGTCTGCTTAATGCTGCGACATATTAAGAATGGTTTCATGTTAGTTATCAAACAGTGCTATATATTAACTATTGTTGCATATCATGTATATCCAACACTATCAAAATACCAGTCTTGATATCAGATATCCATGTCAAATATCAAAAAATCAGGATTTAATTACCTTGTTTATTAGATGCAGGAACCTAATGTTTAGCAAAGAGGATCAAGGAGGATAGTGGAAAATGTTCAAAAAGTATAGAAGAGCATTTTCATTCCAGCTTATTTGTAGAACTTGCTTAGAAAAGGTCCTGCCGAATAAACACTTACTCCCTAATAGCTTAAAGATACACGTTCAAGAAGTGGGATAGGTGCCATTAGATTTCTTACACCTCAGTCTCTGGAGGCATATTCTTCTCCTGCAACAGTTTACCACCTTATAATATGCAGTGAATTTTATGACAGTAGGTATAGATAAAGGAGGATGAAGACTCTTGACCTTTAGTGGTAATCTCACTACCTTTTAGCACTTGTGCTTAATGGTCCAATTAAAGCAGTTTTAGATATAGAATTGGTATTATATTGCTTTCAGGCATGAGAAAATGCCTGCTATTAATAGCCATTTATTTTTCATTGTGTGTGTGTGGCAGTTAGCTAAATGATTTATCTTTGATAACTCTTTTTCTTTTAATTTTGGTACTTTCTTGAAGAATATTTTTACTAAGCCATGTATCTATCTTCCACAAGATTTTTTTCAGAAAATATACTGTCTATAAGCAGCACTACTGAGGCTGTCTAGGGCTTTTTATTTTCACTTCATTTTGATTTTCAGAGCAAGTTCCAAGACTCATTCAATTCCCACTGAACTCAAAACACACAATCTTTGTACCAATCATGAAAGGAGACAAATTATCTTTTTGCAAGCTGTTTTTTTTTTATGGCATAAAACCACTTCATTGGAATGCTGGTTTATAATTCTTGTTCTTTCCTAGGTACTTTTAAGCATATATTAATAGTAGATGGAGTGTCACAATATGACTATTCTCTGTAGGAATTGTAGATGGATTGTTACGCTGCTAAGGTTTTTTTAAAAGAAAAACTGTTTTTTTCTTAAATAGAAGCATTAACTTTCCCCCGAGTATTTCAAACACACACACACACACACACACACACACACACACACAGTTAGATTACCAAGCATTGTACTAACAGTTATGGGAGAATACTCTATAGCTTATTGATGGTGTTTATAAGATTACATGTTCAACCAAATCTAGAAATGTGCGTATGTCAAATAAATAATTCACTACTACCTAAAATTGCAAACATAATTGCACTTTTGTGATACCCAGAGAATGTAAGTTACATTTGTCCCCGAAAATGATGTTATTTCTGTTCCTTGGTGTATTTTACAAATACGTGCTTCCTAGGTATCCTCTTCCAATCTTTTGCTTTGTTCTTCCATGCTGGTTGGGGAATTCTGGGAGTTGAAGTCCACACATCTTCAAGTTGCTAAGGTTGAGAAACATTGATCAAATGAGAGAACCATTGGCAATATGGTAGAAGTTGCCCAATCCCAGTCTGACTTGTAACAAGATTTAGAACCTTTTTATCTCTTTACAAACATAGGAGTCGCAGTTTGCAGAGACATATTGTAGCCTGAGTAACCAAAAAAAAAAAAAAAAGGAACTGCATCAGATTGAATAAAAAACCAGTAGAAATAAAAAGGAAGGAGACTTTCTTTCCCTGGCTCTACTTTCAGGTTTAGCAGGACGTAAGAGGACTCTCTCCAGCAAAGGAGATCACTACCTTGTCGTGGTGCTGGAGCTTGAGCACCTCAATGAAACCATGAGCTAAACCGTGAAGGGACACCCAAGATGGGAAGGTCGTGGCAGAGAGGTCAGACTAAATACGATCCCTGGGGAAGGTAATGGCAACCCACCCCAGTATTCTTGCCGTGAAAACTAAATGGATCAGTACAACCAGAGATATGTCGGTATACCATCGGAAGATGGGACTCCCAGGTCAGAAGATGGTCAAAATGCTAATGGGGAGGAACAGAGGATACGTTCAACTAGCCCCAGATGTGATGATGCAGCTAGCTCAAAGCCGAAAGGACGGCTAGCGGCCGACGGTGCTGGTGGTAAACGACGAATCCGATGTTCTAAAGATCAACACACCATAGGAACCTGGAATGTAAGATCTATGAGCCAGGGCAAATTGGATGTGGTTATTGGTGAGATGTCAAGATTAAATATAGACATTTTAGGTGTCAGTGAACTGAAATGGACTGGAATGGGCCACTTCACATCAGATGACCACCAGATCTACTACTGTGGACAAGAGGACCACAGAAGAAATGGAGTAGCCTTCATAATTAATAATAAAGTGGCTAAAGCAGTGCTTGGATACAATCCAAAAAACGATAGAATGATCTCAATTCAAATTCAGGGTAAGCCATTTAACATCACAGTGATCCAAATATATGCCCCAACCACAGATGCTGAAGAAGCAGAAGTAGATCAGTTCTATGAGGATCTGCAGCACCTACTGGATAATACACCAAAAAGAGATGTTATTTTCATTACAGGAGACTGGAATGCTAAGGTGGGTAGTCAGACGACACCTGGAATTACAGGCAAGCATGGTCTGGGAGAACAAAATGAAGTAGGACATAGGCTGATAGAATTTTGCCAAGACAACTCACTGTGCATAACAAACACTCTCTTCCAACAAGCTAAAAGACGACTTTATACATGGACTTCACCAGATGGTCGACACCGAAATCAGATTGACTACATCCTTTGCAGCCAAAGGTGGCGGACATCTATACAGTCGGTAAAAACAAGACCTGGAGCTGACTGTAGTTCAGATCACGAACTTCTTATTGCAAAATTTAGAATCAGACTAAAGAGAATAGGGAAGACCCACAGATCAGTTAGATATGAGCTCACTAATATTCCTAAGGAATATGCAGTGGAGGTGAAGAATAGATTTAAGGGACTAGATTTAGTAGATAGGGTCCCGGAAGAACTATGGACAGAAGGTCGCAACACTGTTCAGGAGGCGGCAACAAAAAATGTCCCAAAGAAAAAGAAAACCAAGAAGGCAAGATGGCTGTCTGCTGAGACACTGGAAGTAGCCCAAGAAAGAAAGAAAGCAAAAGGCAACAGTGATAGGGGGAGATATGCCCAATTAAATGCAAAATTCCAGAGGTTAGCCAGTAGAGATAAGGAATTATACTTAAACAAGCAATGTGCGGAAGTGGAAGAAGACAATAGAATAGGAAGGACAAGAGACCTCTTCCAGAAAAGTAGAAACATCGGAGGTAAATTCCAGGCAAAAATGGGTATGATCAAAAACAAAGATGGTAAGGACCTAACAGAAGCACAAGAGATCAAGAAAAGGTGGCAAGAATATACGGAAGATCTGTATAGGAAGGATAATAATACTGGAGATAGCTTTGACGGTGTGGTCAGTGAGTTAGAGCCAGACATCCTGAAGAGTGAGGTTGAATGGGCCTTAAGAAGCATTGCTAATAACAAGGCAGCAGGAGACGATGGTATCCCAGCTGAACTGTTTAAAATCTTGCAAGATGATGCTGTCAAGGTGATGCATGCCATATGCCAGCAAATTTGGAAAACACAAGAATGGCCATCAGATTGGAAAAATCAACTTATATCCCCATATCAAAAAAGGGAAGCACTAAAGAATGTTCAAATTATCGAACAGGGGCACTTATTTCACATGCCAGTAAGGTAATGCTCAAGATCTTGCAAGGTAGACTCCAGCAATTCATGGAGCGAGAATTGCCAGATGTACAAGCTGGGTTTAGAAAAGGCAGAGGAACTAGAGACCAAATTGCCAATATCCGCTGGATAATGGAGAAAGCCAGGGAGTTTCAGAAAAACATCTATTTCTGTTTTATTGACTATTCTAAAGCCTTTGACTGTGTGGATCATAACAAATTGTGGCAAGTTCTTGGTGGTATGGGGATACCAAGTCATCTTGTCTGCCTCCTGAGGAATCTGTATAATGACCAAGTAGCAACGGTAAGAACAGAGCACGGAACAACGGACTGGTTTAAGATTGGGAAAGGAGTACGGCAGGGCTTTATACTCTCACCCTACCTATTCAACTTGTACGCAGAACACATCATGCGACATGCTGGGCTTGAGGAATCCAAGGCTGGAGTTAAAATCGCTGGAAGAAACATTAACAATCTCAGATATGCAGATGATACCACTTTGATGGCTGAAAGCGAGGAGGAGCTGAGGAGCCTTATGACGAAGGTGAAAGAAGAAAGTGCAAAATCTGGGTTGCAGTTAAACCTCAAAAAAACCAAGATTATGGCAACCAGCTTGATTGATAACTGGCAAATAAAGGGAGAAAAAGTGGAGGCAGTGAAAGACTTTGTATTTCTAGGCACAAAGATTACTGCAGATGCTGACTGCAGCCAGGAAATCAGAAGACGTCTACTTCTTGGGAGGAGAGCAATGGCAAATCTTGATAAAATAGTTAAGAGCAGAGACATCACACTGACAACAAAGGTCCGCATAGTTAAAGCAATGGTATTCCCTGTAGTAACCTATGGCTGCGAGAGCTGGACCATAAGGAAGGCTGAGCGAAGGAAGATAGATGCTTTTGAACTGTGGTGTTGGAGGAAAATTCTGAAATTGCCTTGGACTGCAAGAAGATCAAACCCGTCCATACTCCAGGAAATAAAGCCACACTGCTCAGTTGAGGGAATGATATTAAAGGCAAAACTGAAGTACTTTGGCCACATAATGAGAAGACAGGATACCCTGGAGAAGAAGCTGATGCTAGGGAAAGTGGAAGGCCAAAGGAAGAGGGGCCGACCAAGGGCAAGATGGATGGATGATATTCTGGAGGTGACGGACTCAACCATGGGTGAGCTGAGGATGGTGACGGCCGACAGGAAGCTCTGGCGTGGGCTGGTCCATGAAGTCACGAAGAGTCGGAAGCGACTGAACGAATAAACAACAACAAAGAGGACTCTACAGCTAGCGGAACCCATATGAGCAGCAGAAGAGTCAATCCTGATCAGGTTGCCTACACTTCCGGGCGTTGAACTGAGCGGAGCGAAGAACCAAGGCTCTCAGCCTTGATTCCGCGGCTTGCTGTTTGCGGTGATTGAAGAAGAGAAAATCACCCTCGAAGAGAGGGTGAGCAGATGATTCATCACAAGAGGCACTGGATTAGCTGCTCTCTTCCGACCCCCATATTTCCACCACGGGGGAAGGGAGATTGAAGCGGCAAAAGGCGACTGGCATTGACACGAAGCTCTGCAGAAGCCGTGAATCTTGAAAAGATAAGTAGCTCCTCAGTCAACCTTTTAGATACACCTTTTTATTTTTAAATATTATTTTTTCTATAAAGCTCTAAGATTTATTTCTGGACTTGGTTTTTAATTGCTGGTGTTTTACTTCTTTCCTGTCAAAGGACGATTAAATGGTGGGAAAGGAAAGTTAACTGACTTTGCCATAAGTGAAAGTGATTTTTTATTATTATTCTTACTTTGGTTTAAGTTTCCTATCTGTTGACAATTGTAAGCATTTTATTTTTTTCTTTTTGGAACTATAGTACTAGAGTTTTGATTTATATGGATTGATTAATGTCTTGCTCTTTATGAAAAAAAATTTTTGGATTACTGCCAGAAAGAAAGAACCTTTTTATTTTTCTCTTTATATAAGTTCCCCTTTTTCTTTTGAATTTTGGGTTCTGTTTGGATTTTTCTTCCTAGAAGAAATTAGACTGTTTAATGTCTATTTTGGTTGAAAAAACTATTTGGATTACTATTTGATTATTTGGATTATTGTAGCCTTTTCTATATGTTCTACATATTTTTTTTTTCTTCAGTGATTTGTGGCTGGACTGAAGAACTACAAGTGGGTGTGTGAAACCTTGGGAATATCTATCATCCTTATTATTATTTTGACTTCAGTAGAACAAAAAGTTTCCACTTGCTTCTTTATCTTGGGTGTTTAAAACAACATGGATTTATACATATAATGGATTATAAATGAACTAAGAAGACAATTATTTTTAAAGGAGCCTCTTTATTTTTTATAATTTTTTGGCTACCTGCTCCCTTTTTCCCTTCCCCCCCTTTTTTTCTTAAACAATTATTGTCTTTCTTTGTCCTTTTTCTATTTTTTTTCCTTTTCTTCTCTTTTCTCTTCTCTTTTTGCAGGAAATTTGCTTGTACCATGGAGTCTTTGGGAATGAGGAGGGTGGAGAAGGAGAAGAAGGAGACTGGAGGATCATCTATGGACTCTGCTACACCTGCCTCAGCATCGGAAACTCCATTATCAGAAATGAAAAAAATACTTGAAGCAATTGCAGCATTAAATAAGAAAGTGGAAGATTCTACGAAGCAGACCAAAGAACAAATTGCATCTTTAGATAAAAAGATGGATAAGAGGATGGAAGATATGAAAAAAGAAATAACTCAAGAGATTAAACAATAATTTAAAAAGGAAATACAGACAGTTAAGGAAGTTGTGAATTCTCTGTCAGGAGAACTTAAAGATACGCAAGGTCAGATACAAAAATTAGAGATTAAATCAGAACATGCTATTAAAGAAATTGAACATAATCTAGACACTACAGCTTTAGCAGAAATGAGAGCGAAAGAACATATTTTGAGATTTAGAGCAGTTCCAGAATAAGTAGATGAAGTGTAAGAGAAAGGATGATTTTTGAACTGGCTAAATTATTAGAGATAAGAGAACAAGGTTTAGATTTGGAGATAGATAAGATATTTAGAGTGAATTCACATTATGCTAGAGAAAATAAAGTTCCTAGAGACATATTGATATATTTTGTGAGAAAAGTGATGAAAGAGCAAATTTTGAGGAAACATTACAATACTAGATTAAATATAGATGGGAAAGAAATAATTGTGTTAAAAGAAATCCCTTTGAGAATACTAAGGAAAAGGAAAGACTATTTCTTCCTCATAGATAAATTAAAGCAACATAGTATTACATTTAGATGGGAGAAGTTAGAAGGCGTATCGTTTATGTTCAAAGGACAGAGATTCAGAATAAATTCCATTTTAAAAGCAAAAGCATTTTTAGAGAAATATAAGAAAGAAATGGGCATACCAAGTGGAGATTTGGCTGAAGGAGGAGAGACACTGACCAACAAAGAGATGACTGAAGACTTATCCGAGAAGGGAGCTACAGGCATGGACTTGAAAAAGGGACTTTAAATTAAAACAATTATGGAATATAAATATCTGACATGGAATATTAACGGGGATAATTCCTCACAGAAAAGAAGACTTTTCATTTTTTGAAAAAATTGAAATTGGACATAATTTGCCTACAAGAGACTCATATTTGCAAAAAAGATACTAAATATTTGATTCAAAAACAGCTTGGAGAAGAATTTATTTTGGCTGGACATAAAAAGGCCAAGGGGGTAGTTTTATATATACAACCAAAGTTAAATCCAAAATTGATATTAACTGATGATGAAGGTCGTTACGTTGCAGTAGAAATTAACATACAAGGAACTAAAACATTGGTTGTTGGACTTTATGCACCGAATATGGACAGGGCCCTACTCCTGCATCCTGGTGGTAGTGGATCTCTTCAGCAAAATGGGACACTTCGTCCCGTGTGCCGGCCTCCCTACCGCTCGGGAGACGGTGCAGTTATACGTGCAACACATCTTCTGACTGCACGGTCTTCCGGAGCAGGTGGTGAGTGACCAGGGGGCCCAGTTCTCGTCACATTTTTGGAAGGCGCTGCACGCCCTGCTCAGCACAGAGGTGCACCTCTCCTCATCGCATCACCCCCAGTTGGACGGCCAGACGAAGAGGGTGAACGGGGTGCTGGAGCAGTACCTACAGTGCTACGTGGGGCACCAGGAAGATGACTGGGTGAACCTGCTACCCCTGGCAGAGTTCGCCTACAATAACTCACTCCATTCCTCGACCCGGCAGACCCCATTCATGACCCTGTATGGCTACCACCCCCATTTCTTCCTGTCCGTCCTTCTCAGTACCACGGTTCCGGCGTCAGAGGCCTTCATCCAGGAACTCCAGGCTCAACACTCCATGCTCAAGGAACACCTCGAGCAGGCTAAGCGGGCCTATAAGGCCAATGCTGACTGGCGACGGCAGCCAGGCCAGGACCTTCAGGTAGGGGACCGAGTGTGGCTGTCCACCAGGTATCTGCCCAGCTCGAGACCCTCCAGGAAGCTGGACGCCCGCTTTATCGGGCCATATCTGGTGGTGGAACGAGTAAACCCCGTGGCTTTCCACCTGGACCTGCCCCCATCTCTCCGGATCCATCCCATGGTCCACTGGTCCCTCCTGGTACAGTACCTGCCGTCCCTCCGGATCCCCATCGTCCCTCTGTGCCACCGCCACCACCGGTGATGGTGGATGGCCAGGAGGAGTTTGAGGTGGCCCGTATTTTGGACTCCCGCATGCGGAGAGGGCGCCTCCAATATCTCGTAGACTGGGAAGGGTACAGGCCAGAAGACCGCTCCTGGGAGCCCGTGGCTCAGGTCCATGCCCCTGCCTTGGTCCAGGACTTCCACTGGGCATATCCTCACAAGCCGGGACCCATGGCTTCTCGGGGAGGGGGCCCTGAGGGGGGATAGTGTCCTGGTTCAGCCTCTGCCTCAGGGCCTCAGTGAGGAGTCAGAAGACGAGCTGCCCCTGGCAAACCTCCACGGGATTGAGCCAGGCGAGGCCCCAGACACGGGCACGGTCCCAGACAAGGAGCCAGCACCACAGGAGTTGGCAATACCCAAGGCTACAGGGGAGCAAGCTGGGGATTGTGGTTTGTCCCCACCCTCTAGCCAGCAGCCAGCAACCGAGGCTACAGGGGAGCAAGCTGGGGATTGCGGTTTGTCCCCACCCTCTAGCCAGCAGCCAGCTGGATCCCATCAGCCTCCCAGCTCACCTGAATGAGGGTGAGAGGGGAGAGGCGGAGGCGTGTGCACCTCGCCTTAAAGGACAGAAGGAAAAGTGCTCGGCTGGCTGCTAGGGATTTACGCAGAGGGCAGGGAGAGTCTTTGCAGGACCCAGAGGACAGCTCCTGAGCTCCTAATAAATTACCAGCAAAGCAGTGAGGGAGTTGTGGGAGCAACGTTGCATTTTGGCTTCGCGACCACTCTGGTATCCTGTCTTGTTTCCTGCGTTCCTGACCCTGTTTGGACTATCGTTACTCTGCCTTCTGGACTCCTTGACCCCGCTTTGGATTTACGACTACCTCTTGGCTCCACCCTTTGACCATTGGCACACGGATTACTGGTTTGTCTCTCTCTTGGCTATTCTTGCAAAGTGACTCTGGGCTGCATTCCTCACCTCGGGCTGACTGCCAAGACTCCTTGTAACCTGATACGGAGGCTAGCCAGCACATTGATTTTAGATGAAATAAAAAGTTAAGAGACATTTTTAAGAGATAAGCCAATGGATGATACTTTGCTTACTCAAATTAAATTTTTACAAAAACAGATATCAATGATATTGACACAAGAGATAGAGACTCAAATGAAATTCACAAAGCAAAAATATTTTGAATATGCTAATAAACCAGGTAGATGGTTGGCTTATAAATTACAGAAACAAAGACAAAAAAAACCTGATTTCTAATATACAACATGATGGAAAAGTTATGGTGAACAATATAGATATACAAGAAGCTTTTCATGACTATTATTCAAAATTATATAAAAAACAAGAAGTTAATTTAATTGACATTGACAACTATCTGAGTAAACAGAAATTAACTGTTCTCGATGACCAACTAAGATTAATACTTAATAACCCTATAACAACAGAAGAAATGGTAAAGGCTTTCAAGCAAATTAGTAGTGGAAAAGCACCAGGACCGGATGGCCTGTCAGCAGCCTATTATAAATGTTTTGAGGATGAATTATGTTTACCTTTACAGAAGACTATGAATTCGATTTTGGAAACAGGAACAATGCCAGAGACTTGGAAAGAAGCACATATAACATTGATTCCTAAAGAACAACAAGATTTGACTTTAACTAAGAATTATAGACCAATATCTTTACTGAATAATGACTATAAGATTTTTACAACTATATTGGCAGAAAGAATGAAAAATATTCTTAAAAATTTTATTCATCAAGATCAAGCTGGATTTCTACCTAAGAGACAAATCCGAGACAATGTCCGAAATATATTAGATGTATTGGAATACCATATTTTCTGGCGTATAAGACGACTTTTTAACCCAGGAAAATCTTCTCAAAAGTCGGGGGTCGTCTTATACGCCGGGTGTCGTCTTATATGCCGGAAAATATGGTACTTGCCGTATAAGACCTCTCCTGGCCAAGTGCAGCCGCTCGCCGGAACGCAGGCCCCAGGGAAGAGCAGGAGGACGAGCGCGGGGCGGCGTACTGCATTGGGTCCCGTTGCTCCACAGAGAAACGCGGGGAGGGGGGAGCGAGCTCCGTTCCCTCGGAGCAGCCTTGGGAAGGGAGGGGGCAAAACGCAGTGGCTCCACGACGGGCTCCAAAGTCGCCCACAACACTCAACGGGCGCCTCGCTTCACCTCACCAGCGACGCTAAAAGCAGCGGCAGCAAGAGCAGCGGTCAAAATTCCCTTTTGAAGAAGTGTTGTCTTGTTGTCTAATAACAGTCTGGAAGATGGTGATGACCTTCCTTTTAAATGCCACTTATTAAAGTCTAATCATCATTAATTTTTTATCAGTTGCCATTTTAAACAATGACATTTTTATCACTGCACTTATATTTCTCTGGTGCTGTTTTGGATATGTTTGTGTGTTGCATTTTAAAATACAAAATAATATTTTTACTTGTATTTATTCTGAGCCTGCTAGAAATCTCAATGTTTCAATCAATCAATCAATCAATCAATCAATCAATCAATTGTTGGGTCATAATACCTTTATTAGGGCTAACCAAAAAGGCACCTAAGAACGTTGCTTGATTGGCCCTTATAAAATATTACCCAGCTCTAGGTTTGGGGCAGGGAGTATTATAGAATGACTCCTCATTTGTTATCTCAAGTCAAAAAATATTTCACTTTCTTTTATGGAGCAGACAAAGGTACAGCAAAAGTGTTAATGGTTTTAATTTTTTTTCCTTATCCAACTCCCATATCTTTTTTATTTTAATGGAAGTTTGTTATATGCCATGAGATCACCTTCCTGTCAAGATGACCTTTTTTCCTACACCAGTAATTGTCCAAGAAAGTGTGTGTGTGTGTGTGTGTGTGTGTGTATGCATATGTGCAATTGGTGAATAGTATGAAGCCTAAAACATAGGTCAGAGGAATGACAGGGCCCACTGCCTGTTTTATAATTCTAACGTCTGTTTGCTCAGTGAATTAAGGAGATTAATAAATGAAAGGGATAGGAGCCAGCAAGACACTGGAGAGGACCTTCCGAGGCTGGAGCATTAATGTAATTTCATGATCAGAACAATGCAGCAATACCACTACTTTCCTCTCTTTCCTTTCACTGTACTGTTTCGTATTCACACTGCCAGTCCTAGCATTGGGACGGGACCCAATGCAGTACGCCGCCCCGCGCTCGTCCTCCTGCTCTTCCCTGGGGGCTGCGTTCCAGTGAGCGGCTGCACTTGGCCAGGAGAGGTCTTATACGGCGAGTATATCCCAAACTCTATATTTTAACTGGAAAAGTTGGGGGTCGTCTTATATGCCCAGTCGTCTTATACGCCGGAAAATATGGTACTTGGAAAAACATTATGAAAAACTAGCCGCCTTGATATTTATAGATGCTGAAAAAGCCTTTGATAATTTAAATTGGCCTTTTATGTTTAAAGTATTAGAAAATATGAATTTTGGAGGAAACTTTACTAAATTGATTAAATCAATATATACTCCCCAATTTGCAAAAATAATTGTTAATGGAGAATTTAGCAAACCATGTGAAATTCAAAAAGGTACAAGACAAGGTTGTCCATTATCCCCACTTTTGTTTATATTGGTATTAGAGGTCTTATTGAGAGATGTTAGACAAGATGAAGGTATCCATGGTATTAAGGTCAAAAAAGAAGTTTATAAATTAAGAGCCTTTGCTGATGACTTAGTCTTTACTTTGGAGAACCCACTAGATGGAATTGAATTATTGATACAGAAATTGAAAGATTTTGGATCGTTAGCAGGGTTTAAAGTGAATTTACAGAAAACAAAAGTTTTGACTAAAAACATGGACCATCGTCAACAAGAGAAATTGAAAGAAATAACCGGATATTCAATGGAAGAAAAAGTAAAATACTTGGGAGTATATTTAACAACTAAAAATGTTAAGTTGTTTAAGAATAATTATATCCCACTTTGGACAGATATTAAAAAAGACTTGGATCAATGGGAAAAATTACAACTATCATTGTTAGGTAGAATTTAAGCAATTAAAATGAATATTATGCCAAGAATTTTATATCTTTTTCAAACATTACCTATATTGGCATCAGAAGAACCTTTCAAACAATGACAGCAAGATATTTCTAAGTTGGCAAGGGAAAAAACCAAGAATAAAACATAAAGTCTTACAAGATTCAAAGGAAAGAGGCAGACTGGGTTTACCGGATCTGAAATTATATTATGTTGCTTGCTGTTTGGTATGGATTAAAGAGTGGTTAGTTTTGACAAATGAAAAATTACTGAACTTGGAGGGTCATGAATTAAGATACGGATGGCATGGATATTTGTGGTATGACAAAGTGAAAGTTAATGTGGACTTTAAAAATCATTACATCAGAAGATCTTTGTTAAGAATTTGGAATAAATATAAAATAATTTTATGTTATAAAAGACCTTTATGGATTTCCACACAAGAAGCGTTTCATAGAACAGAAGTAAGAGCTAAAGATAAATGGCTGACTTATAAAGACTTTTTAAAAAAAGAACAGGGACAATATAAAATCAAATCAAAAGAAGAATTGGCCTTAGAAGGATATACCTTTCAATGGCTTTCTTACAGGCAACTTGTAGAAAAATTTAAATCAGATAAAAAAGAATTTGAATTTGAACAAATCAAATTGGAATTTGAGACACAATTATGTGAGACAGATGACCATTTAATAGCTAAGAGGTATAAATTATTGTTAAAAGGTGAAATGGTAGAGCAACAAGTTAAAGACTGCATGATCAAATGGGCAAAAAATATTGGTCATAATATTCAAATGCAACAATGGGAAGATATGTGGATCAAAGGACTAAAATTTACTTTGTGTTATAATTTGAAGGAAAACTTTTATAAGATGATGTATAGATGGTATATGACCCCACAAACGTTAGCTAAAATGTATGGGAATGTTTCCAACTTATGTTGGAAATGTTAAAAAAAAAGAGGGGTCATTTTACCATATGTGGTGGACATGTCAGATAGCAAAGAAATTTTGGACTCAGATACATTGATTGATGCAAAATATTTTACAAATTCTAATTCCATTTAAACCAGAATTATTTTATTGGGAATAACAGAAGAACAAATAGGAAAAAAATTATAAGAATTATGCAATAGATGATTACAGCAGCAAGACTTGTATATGCACAAAATTGGAAAAATCAGATTACACCTACGATACAAGACTGGATGTTAAAAGTGATGGACATGGCAGAAAACGATAAATTGACATGTTTATTAAAAGAAAATTCAAATTATTACTTTTTTAAAGAGTGGAAACCATTAACGGACTATTTGCAAAATGCAGGAGGGGCAAAGCTTATATGGGGATTTGAAGATTAAAATATATATAAATTGATATGTTGGACAAGAAATGTTTTTCAATATTATATATAGACCTAGCATGTAAGATAATTTTTTTTTAAATTAACTTGACCAGAGATTAATCGGAAGTTGACTAATTTCTATGTTTCATCTTTCTCTCTTTTTCTTTTGCTTTACTACACTTTTTTTCTTCTTTCTTTGATTTGTATTTCTATTTCTTTTTTCCTTTTCAAATTTTTATCTATGTATATTTAAAACTCAATAAAATATATTAAAAAAAAGAGTCAATCCTGAATGCACATGACTAACATTTCTACTTAGTAATATCTGAACTTATACCAAATAAAGGATAGATACTGTACCAATGTGCTGTCAGGGATTTCATTCTTGATTGGCTGGAATAATGCAAGAACAAATTAAATAAAGAGAAAAGATGGAATAATTTGGTAAAATGGTATTTGCCAAAATGGATAGAGACTTATTTTTCAATCTCTCCCCTGCCCCAGTTCCAAGAGTGGTTTATCCCAGTATCTTAACATTGCTACTTTTATAGGAAATATAAAAATGAGTAAGCAAATGAACATGCAGTTCAGATCTGCAGTATACCTCCTTTTGCATATAAATTACCATTAATAAAAATATGTTTATTAATTTATTAGATTTATAGGCCACCCAATTTGCTGAGTGGTTCTGGGTGGCTTCACATTTATAGAAACATAAAAAGGTGTTAAAAATAAATTTAAAATGCAGGTGCAATGTAATAAAGATTTATCTGAAATATGATCTATATTTGAAGGTTTCACTAAAGGTATCACATTAAAAATCCAACTTCCAAAGCAGTTGGAAAAGATACAGAATAAATCTACTCTTCTCTAAAAATGGTATCCCTGGCAAAGGAGTAAATATGAGAGCTCTCACTTGCAGACTAGGGTTCTACAACTCTGACACAGCTTTACCATCTCAGTGAAAATGAGCTATAATCTGGTATTTCTGTAAAGGCAAGATGGCCTTCTAGCTACTTCACATTCTCTAGAGGATGGGCAAGCTGTTGGCTTTGGGGTTACACTCTCCTGTTTTAGAGTAAGATGTTGGGGGCCAGTAAGATGTATCTGGACTGGCCAAAAACTACATTTGATCCCTTCCCTTCCCCTTCCCCTTCCCCTTCCCCTTCCCCTTCCCCTTCCCCTTCCCCTTCCCCTTCCCCTTCCCCTTCCCCTTCCCCTTCCCCTTCCCCTTCCCCTTCCCCTTCCCCTTCCCTTCCCTTCCCTTCCCTTCATTGTAATGATTAATCAATTCCCTATCTGCTGAATACATTTCCTTTTCTTTCACATTAGAGATTACAGTTTGATAATAACATTAAATGGCCTCTGGGTGCCTCACATTGCTTTCTAAAATATGGTGATAGGAAATAAGAACTGGTGGGGCCTCTGAGAAAGAAGTTTCTTTTGCTTTGTTTTAAGTACTCTTAATACTTAAGAAGTTTCTTTTGCTTTGTTTTAAGTACTCTTAATACTTAAGAAGTTTCTTTTGCTTTGTTTTAAGTACTCTTAATACTTAAGAAGTTTCTTTTGCTTTGTTTTAAGTACTCTTAATACTTAAGAAGTTTCTTTTGCTTTGTTTTAAGTACTCTTAATACTTAAGAAGTTTCTTTTGCTTTGTTTTAAGTACTCTTAATACTTAAGAAGTTTCTTTTGCTTTGTTTTAAGTACTCTTAATACTTTATCTGAGACCCAGTCTGGTCTAGTGGTTAAGGCACCAGGCTAGAACCAGGGACACTGTAAAGTCTAGTCGCGCTTAGACACACAGTCAGCTGAGTGACCTCTCTCTCAGCCTTAGGAAGCAGGTATTGGCAAAGCACCTCTGAAATCTTGCCAAGAAAACTGCAGGGACTAGTCCAGGCAATTGCCAGGAGTCAACGCTGAAAGGTGCACACACCAACGTGCAAACACACACCTCTTTATCTGAGGGGCTAAGATGAATTTGTTCTGATTGATTGTGGACAAAAGATGACATAAAAAGGTTTTGGGTACCGGTAATTTAAGAAACAGTGCAAGTATTTTGCTTAGTTGACTTAGAATTACCTCTTGGTACATCAAACTACAAAGTTAAGGAAGCAGTGGACCATAATTTCTGTACTTTCTCCTGTCCCCAAGTTGAACTTAGTAGACTAGGTCTACTGTTTCATTATGTATAATTCATTGGCAAGATTCATACATAAGTAAATGAACATAAAAGAAAATGAATCTTACAAAACAGTGAATGACATTCAGATAATGAGAAAATGTAATAGACAGCCATGGAAATTTCCTTATCCATCTCTTCAAAACATTGCAACAGGTAATTAGATACTTCTAAGTAATGGTTATCCCCAGAAAGTAGCAATTTTCTGTGGTTAAGTAATGGTTCTTCTCCAAAATTAGCAATAGTATTTGAGCTTTGTTTGATGCATATTTAATTTTATCATGTACTGCTTTTTGACAGAATACAGTTGTTTTTTTATAAAAGAACTTTAATTCAAAAACGTCTCACTTTAAATTTAATCCACCGGGACCAGAAGAGGGTAATTAAAGTTAAGCAGTTTTGATTCCCTGTCCTACTGCAACCTTCTCTCTCTCTTTTTTATACTGGGAGAATAAAGCCAGGGAATAACAATGAAATAGATGCAAAGGAATTTTATTCCCAAATTATTCCTATTCAGTTTATGTAAGGAACTATTATAGACACTCTTCAGTTTATACAGTTTCCAATATTCTAAAGACACAATATTAAGATGGAACAATGAGAGTAAAAGGATTTGAATTTTTCAATTCCAGTTTATCACTTTCGAACCAATACACGAACCCATATGAAGTTATTCTTCAAAATCCACATTGCCTAATTTTGTGATTCAGTTCTCCAATTAAAAAAGAAAAGATTACACATTTTTAATTAAAGTGTGCACAACCACACATACTGTATGTAAGAGAAAATGACTTATAAACTTGCATCAAGACAATTGCTTGCTGTTGGGGTTTGTATATACCCAGGAATCTACAGTTAGATAAATTATACTGGAGAGGCTTGATATCTAGGTGAGAGGGGAATTATTCTGCAAGTCACCCAATTAGCAGCCATTGTTGTAGGGATGATATGGCAGTGTATGACTCATACTACAGGTGCTATCATTTAGCTGGGTGTGGCAGATGATGAGAGTGACCTATAATGTGATTGGTCAGTTTATGTATATAAGCAGAGGAGTCTGGTTGTATTCTTTCTTCTCGTTTGCTGTAACTACTCGTCGCTGTATCATTTGTTACCCGTGTGGAAGTATTCTGTAATATGTATGTATATATAGTAAATAGGATATTTTATCTAATCTCTGCTTTAGTGTCTATTTACTGCATAGAACGTGAATCACTGGTGTCTTGGAAAATAGAGCAGGCCGCTCCACCGCGCGCACTCTGACACTTGCCCATTTTACAAACCTCCTTACAAATTTTTGTAAGAGAATGTGCAAAGAAGCATGCTATATATTCAAAGAAACATACAGAAAAAATGCATATAGTGATTTTTTTAAAAATGCAAATTAATATTGAAACAGGACAGTTCCAACTCAACAATGGAGAAGGGGGAAATGGTGAGAAAACAAAACTGACCTATTTCTATACAGTATGTCTACTCATCAGCATTTGAATTTGTCCTGTTCTCCAGGAATCTGCCGTAATGATTATAGAATTCTTTCATGGGCACCATCTAGTTTCATCATTGTGGTTCAAAGTCCTAGCTTGGTAGCGCACAGTCCACTCATACCAATGGGGCAAATAGCTGAAGTAGTTAGAATTTCTGCAACAATTAAATTTGGCTCAGCTCCCAGGCTACTGTTCTATTTCTTCAAAGGAAGGGGGCTTTCCCCCTCCATTTTTTTCCCCTTCTCCTGGAGCTCCCCTGCATAAAGGTATATGTGGAACAATGTGGAAGAGCCGGTCAAGGACAACCTGCAAGCTACCTGTGGCTCTCAGTAATATGAGCTTATGTTGCTGAAATTCAGCAGCCCAGTGAAAGCCCAGATCATGTGCAGGTAAAAAGGAGTGGGGCTTCTATCATAAAGCTGTCCTTATCCTCTTGACTTTTTCAACCCCTGCTCTTTGGCTTCCCATGTTGCCTTAAAACCCCAATGGAAGGCAGAGTAAGGGAACTCTACTTCTGGGCTGATCTGGGCCTAAGAAGTGTGGTAAGCCAGGGAACATCTGAGTGCTAGTAAGATGGGTAACAGAAAGCAAAACCACCGCCAGTGGCCATCTTCCTCCACATCTTCCTCTTCCTTCCTGCAATATTATTGTATAAGGATCTGTTTGTCACAAGCCAGTGGAGTGGTATGTGGTCCCCTAAAACTTATACAATTATTTTGTTTGATATGAACGTGCCACAAGACTTTTTTGTTTTTAGTTATTCTTTGTAAAAGATTACCACAGCTCTGTAAGGGTTTCCATGTTTTGATTACAAGGTATGAATAGTGCTCAGGTCAGCACTATTTTATAAGCCTGGCTTCAGTCCTGGGCAGTTCGGCTCTCTGATAACTGCCCACAGTCTTGGCAGATGCTTGCATATTGTAGACATAACATTGATTATGGAGGCATTATGGCTGTGGATATCAAAAGTTTTGAAAGTAGAGTGGGTAGGAGGAGGATACACTTACAAGTTTGGCTTCTGTCTCCCTGTTATTATTTTTTTACTAAATTTGAATATATTGGCATTTTCCTACACATTGAATCAGCTGATTTGAACCTTCAGCTTTCTGTTTCTACTTTCTCTGGGGAACTGTCTGCATATCTCACTTTCGCTTGTGTAAACACATTCCAGAACTTTTTCATAACTTCAACTTTTGCTGGTTAAACTCCTAGGGGGCGCCATAATCTACTGGATGAGACATGGAAGATTTTAAACAGATTCTCTCTGACTTCCACCAAGATTTCAAACAGATCCTTTCTCACTCCTACCAAGTTTTTATGCAAGACATTCAGGACATTGTGGAAAATATGAGGTCCAAAATGTGTCATCTGGTTGGGGATGTCATGGATAAAATTGAGGAATTCAACAGTGATAGAAAAGTTTCTTCTAAGAGTGAGATCGGGATTTCTTTTGAGATGCTGGATGAAGATCGGATAGTGGAGTTGGAGAAATTTAAGGGAAAGAGTGATTTGCAGGCCACAATTGAAATTGATCTTCTGGAGGAATGCTATGAAAAAAAAGAGGTTATTATGTATGGGAGGCTTTCTGAAGAGAAGTCGGAGTTTTTGAGGGGGGCAGTTGGGCTGTTTGACCTTTTTAAGAAAAAAGCTCTGTGCACATTGTGGGGATATGTAAATGCTCTGGTTTATTTTGAAGTGGGATATGGGTTAAAGAATATTTATCTGGATTGCTTTTAAGGTTTGGCTAATTTCATTTGTCTTTAATGATTTGGATTAAGATGAATAAGGTATAAAAACGTCTACTTGGAGGGTTTGGGGTTTATTAAGATTAAGATCATTAAAATTGTTCTATTATTAAGTATAATGGCAGACACTTTGCTTTTTAGTTTGATTTTTATTATAGTAGACAGAAATATATAGAATAGTAGTAGGAAGGGAATAATTAAATAGATGTTATTTTTGGGGAGGGGGAAGTTGTTTAGGAGGTTTATATTAATTTTGCTTTTTTTTTCTTTTAATATAAGGGGAGGGAGGGACTGTACTTTGTGATTCTTATAATGTGCCAATGTGGAATGATTTATAGAAATAATGTGGTTTTGGTTTAATATAGAGTAAGGGATTTATTATGGAAATTTTTTGTATATCCTTGCTGTTAAAAGTCGGAAGTCACATCTTTTTCTAATGTTGTATTTTTTTTTCTTTTGTGTTTTCACACCTTTTTAGTTTTTCTTCTCTTTTTTTGTAGTTTTTTGTTTTTTCGTAGCTTTTATCTTTGCTTGAAACTTAATAAAATTCTTATAAAAAAAACAAGTTTGGCTTCTGTGAAGAGT
This sequence comes from Charina bottae, assembly GCA_023362775.1. NCBI lineage: Eukaryota > Metazoa > Chordata > Lepidosauria > Squamata > Charinaidae > Charina > Charina bottae. The sequence goes on from JALMGJ010000003.1 coordinate 140,179,443, forward strand.
TCATGCATTGAGCAATAATGTCTCCATGGGGCTGCATAGTCAGCTGAACATGCATACAAACTTCTCCGCAGTTCGGGGCCCTGATGGGCAGGTTTTCAGTTTTACTGATATGTGCAAATCAATTTAAACAAGTGTATTTCAGCTCTCCCTATTGCACATCTTAGCAATAATGCTTGGAGACCTTGGATGCAAAGATTGTACATCCTCATTTATCATACTTTTAACCCTGTGTGTACAGATTGAATTTCTGCAGACATCTTGAAAAGCCTATAGATTGTTGGGGCTGATAGGGCTAATTTTGGGATTATTCCATTGAACCAATTCTTGAATCCTTAACATTTAAAAAAAATCCAATATGCAATACAATATAACATAATTATTTCCCTATCATTAAGGAATTGCTAATGAGGGATGTATATCTGCTTTCTGTACCTGTTCCTAAATCATACTCCAAAGAACACTCTTCCAATCTTGTACAAAAAGGACAATTGAAAGAATAAAAATTGTGATCCTTCTAATGTGGATGTTTAATGTAGCTTTATTGGCAAAAGATGTAATAGAAAAAGAAGGAGAGAGAGAGTGTGTGTATTGAAGTGAAAAGGAAGGTGATTGCATGTAAGATGGAAGAAAAAAAAGCTGGCTTGAGGCTGTCTTTGGCTTTACTTATTTATGTGATCAAAATAAGATTTCTGATATGGAAACAGCCAGAGTCTATTTCATATTACTATGACAAGTTTAAGATGTCAGGAGCACAGGTCTTTCTGGCTGAAAATCAACTGGCTGATTAAATTTGATAGCCTTGTAATAGAATTTTATAAAACTTCTGCAGAGGTGTATGGCTTAAAAGAAAAAGAAAAGAAATTTTGCATGCTGAATAAGTTCTTTCTAGGTTTACCCACTTCCCTAAAACCCAAGCTTCCATTTTTTTACTCCTTGTTTAAAAGGGCTACTAAATTTAATGAAGGATCATCAAATAGGAAATGTCCAAATGGTTCTGATACACGAAGAAGTGAACTTATAAAAATGAATTTTACGGATCCAAAACATACATACATACATAATCTTATCTGTAGAAAAACGCTTGCAGATAGAAGGCTCCGTCACAGCAGCTGGTTTCCCAGGCAATGCTTTTGATCAGCAGTAACATCTTCCTATGCAGTTGGTGAGATGCACATCAAATCTGCATATATAAACAAACGACAGAGTTCATTTGCAAGCTAAAAAGCCCTGGGAAAGACACCCATACATTTTCATTCATCTCAGAAAACAAAGGATGTTTTCTGTTTCCTGCCATTAAATTTAAGATAATTTTATTTTCACATTTGTCGTTGTCTGCTGTGCGTAATCTCTCTCCCAACCTACCCTCCCTGCCTGTCCAGGAGAAATCTCTCTGTACAGAAAGTTAATGTACAAACACTTCTAGCATGTACTTAACAAACAATTGATACTTCTTGGTATCAATTGTTTCTATGGCAACATACTACTGTGGGAGAATTTAGAGGCAACCGCACAATTATGAAGATGTTCTGGAGAATTTTGGCATTTGTTCAGAGGTGAGATTTAAATAAAAATCAAATAGAAGTTCCTTATCACCCAATGCAATTTCTTCTGCCATAGAAAGAGTGGAAGAACACATAGTATTCAAATACTTTTTTCTTTATTGAATAATAGTCCATGTTGGGTTATAACGGTGGAACCTAATATGGTGTCGATGCATATCAGTATATCCAGTGCTACTTTTCTTGATGCCCCCCTGGCTGCCTACCGTAGCTGAGCTTTTCTTTAAAAACTGGAAATCAATCACACAAGCATTTTTAAAAGAATATAAAAATAATGAGTTGTTGCAGCTAATGTTTTGTTTGGACGTATGCCCACTTGCTCAGAAAAAAAAAGTAAGCTGGGGTGACAGAGTATCCTGGGTGAGGCACTAGTACTTTATGAAAGCATCCACCAGATGGTTGCAACTCCCCCCCCCCAAAAAAAAGCCAGTTTGGTCTAGTGGTTAAGGTTCCAGGCTAGAAACCAGGAGACTGAGAGTTCTAGTCCCGCCTTAGGCATGAAAGCCGGCTGGGTGACCTTGGGCCAGTCACTCTCGCTCAGCCCAACTCACCTCACAGGGTTGTTGTTGTGGGGAAAATAGGAGGAGGAAGGAGTATTAGGTATGTTCCCTACCGTGAGTTATTTATAAAAATAAAGGCGGGATAAAAAAATCTGAAAAAAAAAGATGCTGGTATCCCAAAATGATTGCTTTACTGCTTCACTGGATATTAAAGTCAAACACAGTGCCATTGTTCTCTATAAACTGAGGCTCCTGGCCTGGCCGCTGCTGTATTTATGCTTGGAATACCAAAGTCAATCCTTTTCAGAGAATTCCTGGTTTGCTTTTCTGTCTAAAACAGCTGGCTTCCTTCTAGGGACCCTATCTTGGAGGTGGATGCATACGTATTCTGTTCTCAGGAACTGGGACGTGTCTTGCCCAAAATCTGAAGGACTACTTTGCTTGGCTCCTTCTTAGTCCTGGCCTCCTTTGTTTTCCATTTTCTTTGGCTTCATTAGTCCAACTTAGTTCCTCAGCAAATGACTGTCTCTCTGTTTTTATCTTCTTTGTTGTAATTGTTCTGCAGCCATCCATTTTATTCATTTCATGATTCTCATTCCTCTTGGATTCAGAACAGAACAGGTGCTATTTTACTTGGACATGAGCTTTTTTTAGGTTTTTGTGGGAGGGGGAGGAATGGACATTTCCAGAGAGAGATCTGTTGGTATCAGGTTTGAAGGAGGGACAAGAATGGAAAAAGTGCTATGGAGCACCAGGCACAGTGGGATTCTGACGGTATTGTTTCATCTTTTATTTTTCCATGGCCAATTAGAGAGTGGCATGGATAATGCTTAGTTAGAGAAAGCCAGAGAGGAAACACATCCCCTCTGGTCCCATTAATATTAAATGTGTGCATCTTCTATAGAACCAACTAGTGGGCTTCTAGTTTTCCCTTCCAATCATTTTCCTTTTCACTGGTTCTTGCTTATATAGTACAGCTGGGTTTGCTGTTATAAAGCTGACCACAATACAGTGGTGCTCCATTTCTCTTCCATTGTTATGAAGTGTCTTCTTCCTGATTCCCAAGCTTTACCCTACCTTGGACTACACACACACTTCTAAATATGATTCACACCAATCTAAATATGATTCACACCAGAGTATGGGATCCTGAATCCTTGCTGAGAATCCCATGTATTGAAGAATGGCCCTGATTTTGTTTTCCATTTCATTTTCTCACTGAATGTTTTTTACAATAAACATCTGGTCTGAGTTCATTAGCTAGCCTCCCTCCCTCCCTCCCTCCCTCCCTCCCTCCCTCCCTCCCTCCCTCCCTCCCTCCCTCCCTCCCTCCCTCCCTCCCTCCCTTCTTTCTTTCTTTCTTTCTTTCTTTCTTTCTTTCTTTCTTTCTTTCTTTCTTTCTTTCTTTCTTTCTTTCTTTCTTCTTTTCCTAATAGAAGTTCAAAGGCTTTAAGGACTGTTTTCTAAGTCATACCATCCTTCTCCCCTCCCCCACAATCTGTCCACAGCTCAGCAAGTTTCCTGCTGAAGCCCCTGTCCTTCAGGAAATGCAGAGTTGAGCTGGCTTCACTGGCAGCTGCCACTTCAAGTTTCTCCATGTACATTTCCCATAGGAAAGGGATGGAAAAAAGCAGCTTGCTTGTAGTTAAGGGTGAAGAATCTGTCAGCTTTGTTTTATCCTGCATTTGAGTTTTCAATATCTCAAGTTCTTTCCATCTCATTTAAGAAGAAACTAGTGAATTACTTCAACGTGCTTGGAGCGCCTTGAAGCACCTTGTTTGTCAAGAAGCAGTTTCCTTTTCATTGCAACAATAGCAGCAAAGGGAAAAGTATTTGTGTGCATGAATAATGATGTGGACCTAACTACTTGCAACATGTCTTTTCATCTCATTTAGGAAGATGGTTGTGGGTTGCTTCATCATACCCAGAACAACTTGAAAGAACTGTTCCTTAAGGAGTAGCTTCCTACTCATCAAAGCAGCAGGAATAAAGGAAAAGGTAGGTGGACATTAGGGGGCGTGGTGGCTCAGTGGGTAAGACGCCAGGCTTGTAGATCGGAAGATCGCAAGTTTGGAGGTTCGAATCCCTAGCCCTGCGTGCGGAGTGAGCTCCCGCACTAGCTCCAGCTCTTGCCAACCTAGCAATTCGAAAGCATGCAAATGCAATTAGATTAATAGGTACCACTTCGGTGGGTAGGTAACAGCGTTCCACGCGTGTCATGCGGCCATATGACCGTGGAAGCGTCTTCGGACAGCGCTGGCTCTTCGGCTAACAAATGGAGATGAGCACTGGCTCCTAGAGTCGGACACGACTGCACAAATGTGCGGGGGGAACCTTTACCTTTACCTTTAGGTGGACATGCTATAGATGAAAAAGAGGGAGGTGGACCTGCCTATTTGTGGAATACAAACCATATTATCACTCCTTGCAGTCATTAATTCTGCAGGAAACTAATGTTCTTTTAAGCAATCTTTCCTCCTTTGCACATGCGCTGAAACTTAAGTGAAGTGGTTATAGAAATAATTATGTAAATGAAACTGACTTTTTCATTTTACTTGAAAGCGTAAGTGTGATTTTACTGCTTTTTATTTTGTAGCTCCACTATGTCCAACTATTTTTGCCCTATGTTCATCCTCTATATAAATGGAGTTTTATTTATTTTAAAAAGACATTTCTTTGAAATGCTCTAACATATTCTAGATTTTGTGGACTGCAGTTATGAAACTTCTCCTTGGACTAGAATGATACTATATTTACATCATTCTGCAGAATTTTGCATCCTTTGGGCTTGGAGGTATGAAACAAAAGCTCTTTCCTTTTAAGTGAGTAGGGAATTCCAAATATCTGGACTGGTGATATTTTTAACATTAGGCTCAGCTTATGAGATGGTAGTTTAACATGACCATTTTTGGTAGCCATTCCAAAATAGGAAGTCCCACTCGGGGCCCAGGAACATCTGTGGGAGGAGGAGGGTGTCAAAACATTCAAGATGGCAGTTTTGACCATGTGATCAAAGCCCTGCTCCTATTTTACCTGAGTTGTGGGGCTCCAATCATGCAGTTGCAGCTACAATCTTTACTTTTTTGACACCCCGGATGCCTCTGTCAGGCACTCTATAGACTGAATGGACATAAAATGTCAGGCCATCTGAATGTCATGGGAATGCTATTCCAAAGTGCAGGCACCGTTGCAGAGAAGGCATGTCTCTTGGATCCCATTAGATAACATTGTTTCATAGAAAGAACCCAAAGGAATGTTGGATCTCCTGAGATGGGCATATATAATTGGAGGTAGGTGTTCCAACAAATAACCTGGCTCTGTGCTATGTAGGGCACATTTTGAATTGCACTCAGAAGCTGCAAAGTAGTGAGGTTACATACTGTAGTTGAACGTGATGTGCCCATAATTGCCCATGCCACTATATCTGGAACAATTGTAGTTTCCAAATTGTTTTTAGGGACAGCCCTATGAAAATTGTGTTGCAATAGTTCAAGTGGTTGGTGACCAAGGCACAAGTGACTGTGATTAAGGCCTCATGATCCAGGAATGGGTGCAACTGGTACACAAGATGGAGTTGTGCAAAGGCTATCTTGACCCCCACCAAGGTCTTGGAGGTCCTAAAATCCACAACTCAGTCTTGCTTGGGTTGAGCCAAAGCCTGTTCATCCCCATTCATACCTCCACAGCTATTCAAGCAGGAATCATGAGTCCAAGAAGACACCCAAATTGTGCACCAGTTCTGTCTGGAGGAATGCATACCTATCTGGAACCAATACCCCCTCTCCCCCCCCCAAAAAAAAAAGTCTTGGAGGTCCTAAAATCCACAACTCAGTCTTGCTTGGGTTCAGCCAAAGCCTGTTCATGCCCATCTATACCTATACCTGGCATGGTCAGTTATGGGCAAATCATGTTCACCTATGTAACCTTCTATTGGATGAATCAATAGATACATAGAGACAATAAAAAAGCTAAGAAGGGAACAAAAATATCAGAACACATCTTCTCCAGCAACCAACACCCAGATAAGCAGGGATTAACACCAGACAGACAATCAAGCAGTAAACATCAAGGAACTACCAAGGAGAAAACCACACCCCCACCAACACTGGCAGGGCAAGCTACTGTATATAAACAGGGAGCAAACCCCACACTCACTAGCACTGATGATGTTGCCTAGTACCTAGTTCCTTTCACATGATATTTGATGTTGTGTTTGTTTTTCCATGGGTTAATAAGCAATGCTGTCAAGTCTTTTCTTTTTCTTTTTCTTTTTTCCATGTGCATTTTCAGTGCCTTGGGTCAGACAGATGGTAGTTGTTTGGCTTGTTAATATAGATCTGTCTGTAAGTGCAAAGACTGTACTTCTATTGGTTCCTCTTTCACCTCCTGACCTCAACATAACAGCTAAAGAAATTTACTTTTATAAATAGAATCTCTTCTGGCCTCAAACTCCTGCTGTGAACTGGCCCTGGTAGCCTAGGAGAATCCAATTTTCTCCATGGAGTTGATTCTTCTCTTCCAAGTTGCCCAGTTAACTCTGAGAAAGAGTTGTCCCTTTAGTCGGCAGAATAGCAAAATTATTTCCTCCATTGACAGAAGAGTTGATGACCAACTACAGTTGAAGCAGAAGAGTAAGTGTATGTTACCAATCATCTGTGATTAATCCAAAGGGTTAATCTTGAGCCAAACTTATCATTCTAACTAATATTTGTTCTATCAAGTTAAATTGGTCTGGGCAGAAATAGGCATGCCTGAAGTCTCTTTCTTCTTCCTTTTTTTTAGGAAGGGGAAGTATTTTTATTAATCTTAGCCATAAAAAAGATTTCATTAAGATTCTTTGAAATCTTACTGAAGAGCTGTTGATTTAGGTATACTGCACTGTCAGTTTAGCAGGTCTTCAGTATTTATTTGCTATGGCAAAATATTAAATTAGAGATGTTAACGGGTCAAGCTTCCTGTATGTATTCAGAAATAAGGAAAGCTGGGGTCAGTGGGATTTGCTAATTTAATTTGCCTTTTAAACAAATTTCAATTTACTTAAACTCACATTTCCAACCCTGTGTGTCACGTATCCTTCAAAAGATTCAGCCCTCAAATGCAGTTCTCAAATCAAACCGTGTCTTCAAAAAAAAAGGCATATTGGAAAATAAGGTGCTTAAAATGTATATTTTAGAATAAATGCGTAAAAAAAGGTAAAGGTACCCCCCGCACATTTGTGCAGTCGTGTCCGACTCTAGGGGCCGGTGCTCATCTCCGTTTGTTAGCCGAAGAGCCAGCGTTGTCCGAAGACACTTCCACGGTCATGTGGCCGCATGACGCCGCGGAACGCTGTTACCTTCCCACCGAAGTGGTACCTATTAATCTACTTGCATTTGCATGCTTTCGAATTGCTAGGTTGGCAAGAGCTGGAGCTAGTGCGGGAGCTCACTCCGCACGCAGGGCCAGGGATTCGAACCTCCGAGCTTGCGATCTTCCAATCGACAAGCCTGGCGTCTTACCCGCTGAGCCACCACGCCCCACCAAAAATAAGGTCGTTTGGATGGCATCGGGAGCCCCCCTCCGTCGGGTCCGGCGAAGGGGTATTTTCCCTTCTGCTCGGGGCGAAAAACATCCGCTGCCCCGTGTGAGGCTCGAACTCACGACCTTCAGATTATGAGACTGACGCGCTGCCTACTGCGCTAACGAGGCGCGTACAGATGTTTAAAATAGAATTACAAAGATCAGCTGCCATAGAATGGGACCGAGAAGCCAAAAGGAAGATTTAAAAAAGGAAGGGCTTGAGATCTTGCATCAGAAAAGTATTGCGGCCTCATATCATCAGGTCCTTTTCTGTTAGCCAAGAAAGGAAAGATGGGAAAGAAAGAAAAATGCCACTGCCTAACAAAATTCATAATTCATTCATAAAAAATGGCAACTCCCAGTCCCTTGAGCTACCTGCCCTTGCAGTAGCCTTTTCTTCAAGGAAGTCTAAATTTTCCCAAGGTCCCCTGACACATCCACTATGGCAATCCTTGCCCCAAATCCTCTCCTCACCATCCATGCCTATCTATCTGTATCTATCATCCCTCCATCCCTCCATCCATCCCTCCATCCATCCCTCCATCCATCTTTCTGTTTTATTCATTCTTTGCAGGATGGAATAGCAAATTTGACGTGCCTCAGAGCCAAAACAAAACAAAATAAAACAAGCATACATCTGAAAGACAATATGAGAATACTTTTCTCCAGTGTGATGACAATTAATACAAATTATGCTTGACTGGAAATTCTGGGAGGTTTGCTCCCAATATACTTAGTGGGCACCTAATGGGAAATAGAGACAGTAATAATGAGAGGTAGAGTTTTCTAGGAACCCCAAGATATGTTCTCCTTTGATTAACATCCATGCATGACAGAAAAGCATGTAGACTTAACAAAGGTTATGAAGCATCAGAAACTATATTTCATTCTTGTAAGTATATTTTCCCCTCAAACATTAATGTTCCCACAAATCTAAAACATATTGCTTCTAAATATAAAAAAAAAAGGTGGGAGACAAAGTCCTTTATAGTTCGTAGGAGTTATGCGTCATTTCAGGTGACAACTGGGTTGGTTATCAACTCTTAGTGTCAGTCACTGCATCTTCCTTCATTCTTTTCTATTTTCAGCTGGAAGGACAAAATGCATTGCAATAGGCTTCAATTTTTGTTCAAAATTTGACTGGAGAAATATCTAGTAGAGATGGCCAGAAGTTATAGTTTTGCCTCACCATGCCTTAATTTGTTTTTCATTGTCAATCATTGTCAAAAAGGAACATATCACTTATTTTAACTTACTTGCTGGAAAAGAGGAATATATATATCTGTATATAATTATCCATTTTTCTTTTGAATGTTATTAAAATGTCTTGAAACAGAAAGAAATTGGAGAAGAGCAACACATTTCATCAGATTTCGCTGCAAGGATGTTTTTCAAATTTAGGAGATGGCAGAGGAAGATTTGATAGACTGTCTGAAATTATATTCAGAATTAAAATGGGGAAAATAAGATTTTGAAAGTTGCTGAGAGCTGGAGCACATACTTAGCATTTTGAGAATCACTTGTTGCTGTGTCAAATCATTTTAATGATTTACTGCATATTGAATGCTCAACTTCATTTTTTTTTTAATCTCTCCGCTCATTCATTAAAAAGTAAAGTAGGGAGGAAAGGTCTTTATATGATGTTTTGTTTCTATTTTCAGTTATTTTATTGGTTGGAGACATACTGAAATATTTGATCCTTCCTCCACACTGTCCAAGTGATACACAAAGTAGGACAATGTGCATAACTGCGGTCTTTGGGCCACAGATTGCCCATCAGTATCTCTATGATAACTTCAGTGTGTCCTGGAGTGGACATGTTTAAAAATTCTCAAACAAATTCTGTGTTTTGAGTTTGTCATGATTTTAAGAGGCCAAATGGGTGAGTGGAGTCATGCATGGGCTTAAGGCATTCATCTCACCCCTTAAAACTCCCAAATTGGGCCCATTTAGGGTGCTGACCCCATCCATTGAAGTATGACTCTCAATATTCTGCACAAAGCTCAGTGCAGTCCTCAGACCAACAGTAGATTTGTTGTTGTTGTTCAGTTGTTAAGTTGTGTCTGACTCTTTGTGACCCCATGGACCATAACACACCAGGCCTTCCTGTCCTCCACTGTCTCCCGAAGTTTACTCAAATTCATGTTTGTTACATCAGTGATGCTATCTAACCATCTCATCCTCTGCCGTCCCCTTCTCCTTTTGCCTTCAGTCTTTCCCAGCATCAGGGTCTTTTCCAGTGAGTCCTCTCTTTGCATTAGGTGGCCAAAATATTTGAGCTTCAGCTTCAGTATCTGTCGCATGCTTCTAATTTAGGGTATTTAGTTAAATTAGTATATGATTAATTCATATATTAAGAAAAAGGGAAATGCAAGGCTGATGAAGAGATTATTGCGAGAAAGGGAGAACATAAATGGAACCAACTTCTAACAAGCAATTAAACATTCAGTGAAAGAGAAGAATACATGCAGAAGAAATTTTGAATTGCCAAAGAGGTTTTCTTTAGAAATCCATTTCTTAGGGCAGATTAAAAGAGACAACAAAGTTCCTCCTTGGTGTTTTGTTTTTCTTCTTTAAAATATTACACAACAAATGCTTTTCTGCAAGCATTTAAAATTAAAAGATAATTTACCATGATTGATACTCCTCTTTCCTATTTTCCAATGCAAAATATATCATCCAGAAGCTATTTGGATATTCTGGTGTAGTTAATTCAGTACATGAATGGTTCTTGAAAGTAAATCTGGAAAAGGAAGAATCCATTAATCTAACAAAAAAAAAAACCCTTCTGCTTGATTAATATATATATATTTAGCTCACCACTTACAGGCTTTCTGTTTTTGACCTCTGGGGTCCTAAATTATTACTGCTGGAGGTGATGCATGCCAACAGGAGCTAATGCGATATTTCTGACTGATGATCCATCTTCAGCATAAATACAACCATAATGCCCCTTGCTTTGAAGGGTTCTGTTATTTTCAATTATATTAATAGATACAGGAAACTTTTATTACAGTTATCTTAGTTATTAGGAACAAAGTGTACCAAAGTGTTCCCGTAGGCAGCACATGAAGCTGTAGCTACAAAGATCCTTCTCAGTATAACAGTGGAATAATGATGGTGGTACCACTGACATCATCCATAATTATGTCACTCCACTTACTCTACTGTACAATAGAACAGAGAAACTTCCTCCTGGATAGAGTCCCAGAGAAAACAATAAAGCCATGTGAAATAAATAATAATTTAATTTTAAATCCATAATAATCATAATCATAAGTCCAAGAGAATACAACTTAAGAGATAACAAAAATGGTCAGGCTGTCAGTGTCAGATCCCAAATGCAAGAGTTTTTTTTAAAAAATACTTAACTAATGTTGAAAGGCAGAAAATATTGGTGCCAATTTCACTTCTAATAGAAGGGCATTCTCAATGATCAGGGCCCTAAACCATTCATAGTGGTAAAACTATTAAAAAAAAATGAAGTCTGAAAATAATATATAGGCAGGCAGTGAAATTGTTTTAGGATTGGTGTTATGTAGTCTTTGAAGGATGCTCCAGATAACAGCCTCAGACCTGTAGTGTGCACTACCTGAGTTATCTTCAATGGCAGACCCATGTAGAAAGTGTTGCAGTAATCTAAACAAGGTGGTCCCAGAACACTCATGTTGTGGCCTGATGACACCTGTCCATGAAGTTTCAGAGCCATTGGGACAGACACAGCTGGCCAATTGTATTTCAGATTATTGATGTCATCTGTGCCTTAAGTAAGGCACAGAGAAACTCAGGAGTACATCAAACCTCTGGGCTTGCCTCTGCTAGGAAAATGAAATGAAGTTTAGGGTTGGAGACGTTCCCAAATCCCAGACCTATGTGTCACCAATCCACATATTGGTTTACTCAAATTAGCTGCAACTTTCCTGATAACCTCAATCAGAAGCTTCATGGAGTTCTTGAACAATAAGGTTAACAGAGTAGAAGCATGCAAGACTATATTATCTAGCCACCACAGGGCCAAGCTGAAATCTCATAAATCCACTCTTTAGAGCAGACCATGGAGGTAGGATTAGAATTACCCTCTAGTCCCACCTCATCAAGGGCATGGTGGCTCAGCGGGTAAGACGCCAGGCTTGTCGATCACAAGTTCAGAGGTTCGAATCCCTAGCCCCGCGTGACGGAGTGAGCTCACGCACTAGCCCCAGCTCTTGCCAACCTAGCAATTCGAAAGCATGCAAATGCAAGTAGATGAATAGGTACCACTTTGGTGGGAAGGTAAGAGCGTTCTGAGTGCGTCATGCTGGACACATGACCGTGGAACCGTCTTTGGACAACGCTGGCTCTTCAGCTAACAAATGGAGATGAACACTGGCCCCTAGAGTTGGACACGACTGCACAAATGTGTGGGGGGAACCTTTACCTTTTTACCCACCTCATCAGTCTCCCTCTTTCAAGATCTGAACAGTCAAGATGGGCAAAGTTCAGTCATGGGTCCTGTACCCTCCAACATATTTATTAATGATTTGGATGAAAAGGAGAAGGCTATGCCTATCAAATTTGGCTGAATATTGGGTGCAGGTGTGGGGAAAGTTAATAGCTAGAAGACAGAAATATAATTAAAAATGATCTCACCAGATTAGATAAATAATCTGAAAATAATGGAATGACATTTAACAGAGACAAATTCAAAGATCTTGATTTAGGGAACTGAAATTTTATGGTATACCCAGGTGTATGACATACAGTACCTGGCTTAGTGATAACAGTAGTTCAAAGAATACCTTGCAACAGTAAAAAGGTAAAGGTTCCCCCCGTACATTTGTGCAGTCGTGTCCGACTCTAGGGGCCAGTGCTCATCTCCGTTTGGTAGCTGAAGAGCCAGCGTGTTCCGAAGATGCTTCCACGGTCATGTGGCCAGCATGATGCATGCGGAACGCTGTTACCTACCCACCAAAGTGGTACCTATTAATCTACTTGCATTTGCATGCTTTCGAATTGCTAGGTTGGCAAGAGCTGGGGCTAGTGCGGGAGTTCACTCCATCATGCAGGACTAGGGATTCGAACCTCTGAACTCTTCTGATCGACAAGCCTGGCATCTTACCTGCTGAGCCACCACGCCCCCATACTTGCAAAAGTAGGCAACTGCAAACTGAATATGAGTCACCAGTGTGATGTGGCTGCAAAAAAGGCAAACCCCCCTTTTGGGCTGCATTAGATTTATTTATTTATTTATTTATTTATTTATTTATTTATTTATTTATTTATTGTCACCGCCCATCTCTCTCCTCAGGAGGGACTCTGGGTGATTTACAATAAAATGATTTATTAAAACAATAACCATAAAATACAAGAACAGTATATAAAATATAAATACAGCTATTAAATATTTATAAAATAAGAGTAAATTCCAAGTGCTAGAAATATCTAATACAGACCATGTGTGTGAGGAGCATTCTAAGGCACTAGCCATCCCCAGGAGTAACTATTCCCTTCCTGGCCCCAAGCAAGGTGGCAGAGCCAAGTTTTCAGGTTCCTCCGGAAAGTCAGGAATGATGGGGCTAAGCTCACCTCTGGGGACAAGATGTTCCAAAGAGCAGGGGCTACTGCAGAGAAGGCCTGCCTCCTGGACCCCGTCAAATGAAATTCTCTTACAGACGGTCTGCAACATGCCCTCTCTGCACGATTGGGTTGCACGTGGGGGGGCACAAACAATAGCTCGCACGGCTGCATTCTGGACCAGCTGTAGCTTCCGGATACTCTTGGGTAGCCCCATGTAGAGCGCATTGCAATAATTATATGGGAGATAACAAGGGCATGAGTGACTGTTCGAACAGCCTCCCAATCCAGGAATGGGCGTAACTGGTGCACAACACGAAGTTGCGCAAAGGCCCTTCTGGCCATGACTGCCATAAATATAATTTCCAAATCATCAGAAGTATACTTCAACTGTATTCGGCTTTTGTAAAATCCACTTTAACAACATTGTCCAGTCCTGGGCATTGTATTTTAAGAAAGGGTCAGACAAATGGGAACAGGTTCAGAAAAGGGACAGCCATGATAAAGGGACTAAAAATGAAGTCCTGAAAATGTGTAGTGTTGAGAGGAGGAGGAAGGAGTAATAGGGATGTTCCCTGCCTTGAGTTATTTATAAAAATAATAAAGGTGGGATAGAAACTAACTAACTATCTAAATAAAAATAATCTATAGAGTGTACTTTAATTTAGGTACTAGCCCTGAATAGAGGATTAAACTCAGTGGCCTAAATGCCCTGTTCCAACTCTATGGTATTACAACACACCAACAATTGCAGGGCTGGATTAACTATGAAGCAAAATAAGCACACACTTAAGGCACCAAGGGAAGGGGGAGCACCACAGAGGTTTTTTTTCCCTACCTATCATGCCCTTCACTGCCACACTCAACTTTAGTTGCAGTTTTTTTTCTAATTGTCCTCATCTGTCACATTTGACTTTAACCGCATTGTTAAAAATAATGCTGTCTTTGGCATGGCGAGTGACTAAAGTTTAAAAGTTTGGTTTGAAGGATTTTCAAAATGGAAAAGTATGCTTTTGAGTTCACATAATTTCCTTCAAGGAAATATCAGATCTTATTTTGCCTTATAATCTTTGGGAGGATGATTAAAAATGGTTTTCAATAAACTGAACATCATTGCCCTATCTTTCTGTCCTAAGACGAAGCCAGTGGTGTCTGCAGGCTCTCAATACTTTCAATCAGAATGTTTTATGGTGTCATTCCAGAAACTCTGCCCCTTTGGGGAATGCATGCAGTAGTGTGATACACATGGGGGGTGGGGGGGGGGGGGAAGGCAAGGATTCTATTCTGATGCTACAATGCTGCTTTTATCACTCTGAAGGATGCTGGTAGACCAAGGCCTCATGGTGAATAGAAGGATTTCCTGTTCTGTGTGTGCATGGAAGCTTTCCAAAGAACAGAAATCTGACCTAAGCAATGATTGTTGAAGAAAATTACAGACCATGTGCTCTGTCTGTCTGTCTGTCTGTCTGTCTGTCTGTCTGTCTGTCTGTCTGTCTGTCTGTCTATCTATCTATCTATCTATCTATCTATCTATCTATCTATCTATCTTCTATCCTGCCTTTATTATTTTATAAATAACTCAAGGTGATGAACATACCTAATACTCCTTCCTCCTCCTATTTTCCCCACAACAACCACCCTGTGAGGTGAGTTGGGCTGAGAGAGAGTGACTGGCCCAAGGTCACCCAGCCAGCTTTCAAGCCTAAGGTGGGACTAGAACTCACAGTCTCCTGGTTTCTAGCCCAGCACCTTAACCACTAGACCAAACTGGCTCTATGCATGTGTGATGGGAAAAATGATAGAAGATAGTCACCTGCAACTAGAAGTCTCTTAGATAAAGAATGGGCAGGATGAAATGCAAAGAAGAAACACCAAGTAAATCCTTAACTCTCTATCTACACCTCATTTCTCCTTGTAGTCAGTAGGTCATGAGGTGCTGAAGAATCAGTATCATTGGAAATTCACGTCCAACATATTTTTTTTTGAAGAATGAAGGGATCTCTTTAGATGACAGCAGCATCCCCCACCCCCATTGCTCCAGTCTAGATTGGTGTGAGACCAATACCCAGGCAGACAAAGTTGGATGGAATCAAGTCCACAATCGAAACCATCATATCTTAGTAGTACACATCAAGATGGCCTTCTCATTCACAGCCAAATCTTGAAAGAACACCATATTATAATGGAACCACATGACAGATAATAGCAGAATTATATTAAAAAAAGCAGCTTGGCTGGCAGATCAAGTCTTGAGACATAGAAGAGTGACCCCCCCCCACACACACACAAAAAGCAGCTAACCTGAGTTTTCCTCATGTTACCAATTCTAACCTGCCCCAAATTCCTTCATTATACAGATGCTCTTTTTTAAGCTCCTCTCCCCCAGGAAACACCAGCATACATAGTCACACACTGAATAATGCACTCTGGTAAGACAAACAGCAACACAATAAGCAACAACCATATGTAAAAACATACAGTACACACAAAACCACAACAGAATGAACAGAGTGAAACACTGATGGTCTCACTAGTGGCATCTCACCACTCCAAGCCAGCAAGTCCTTTACAGCATTAGTTCCAAACAAAGCCAACAGAAAGATAGGCAGATAGTAAACACCAAATCACTGTCTGCAGGACTGTAGGAGCAGCAGCAAAATTTCTATGGTGCAGCACTCTTCCTAGTCATACTTCTCATGAGTAGGCTCGCTCAGGCAGTTCACAGTGGACCAAAAGCCAATGTAATTATTCAATGCAATGTTGGTAAGGTACTCTCAAACACACACACACACACACACACACACACACACACACACACACACACAGAGTCTGTGTGTATGTATGTATGTATGTATGTATGTATGTGTATGTGTGTGTGTATGTATGTATGTATGTATGTATGTGTGTATATATATATATTCTCTCATTCATATATCTTCAGAATATTTTGTTTCCATCTCACTTTTTTGTGTAATGAAGCAAACTGACAACAGTGCAGAGCACAAACGAGAAAGGACAGAGATTTATCACTGTCTGGCCCTCTTGCTGTTGGACTATTATTCTGCTTCTCTGATAGATAAGATCATTCTCTGAGCAACAACCTGTGTACAAGTTGCATACCTGGAAAATTACTGCTTTTAAAAATAGCTGTCACAAAATGTGAGTTGTAAGATTTATATAATCTGTTGTTCTTCAACTCAAGAACAACAACAAAGCAATCCATTATTCTAATATAAAATAATATTTTGGTAAGTGCTAAATGGAGACATCTATTTGAAAGACTCATCCTATGATCTTGCAGATGTTAACACAGAAATCAGAAAGCTGCTAATGCCGGTAAGCCATTGAGGTATGGTATAACTCTCCCAACTTCTATTCAAGAAGAATTCCTTTTTTATCCTTTGGTGTTGAGAAGACTCCTGAGAATACCGTGGACAGCCAAGAAAACAAACTGACGGATCATTGAACAAATCAATCCAGAGTTCTCACTTGAGGCACAAATGACCAGGCTCAAATTACCTGTGACCAGCTCAAATTATCTATGTCCAACTCAGACTATTTTGGACACATAATGTGAAGACCCAGCTCTCTGGAAAAGGCTGTAATTCTGGGAAAGGTGAAAGGAAAGAGAAGAAGGGGATGACCAGTAGTAAGATGGACAGACTCAGTTACAGTGGCAGTGAGTGCACCACTAGGAGACTTGAAAGAACAGGTTAGGGACAGATCATCATGAAGTAAATCTATCTATGTGGTCGCTAGCAGTCAAAACAACTTGATAACACATAATCAATTAATCAATCAATTTCCCAAATTCTATTCAAGAATTCCTTCTTTATCCTTCTTAAAATCAATACTATCATTCAGGAAAATAAAGCAAAACAAACTTTAAAAAATCATAAACAGTGTGATATAAGAGTCAGATGGCCCAATTAGAGACATGATTTTAAAGGATCAGTATATCACTTTATTTCTAAAAAGAACATAAGGACAGAAATTGATAAAGTTCTGATATTATTTGTGCATTCTTCCATAGATACAGCTGCAAACACTATACAGGAGTTGAAAAAAATGGGAGGCAGAAGTGTCAACAAGCTGGAACAACTAAATAAAATAAAGGGCAGATTTCCCTCCCTGATATTTTATTAAAATTTTAATTAAATCCCTCCCCTTCTAACCTCTTTTCCTCCCTGCCTAGATTCATAAAATGACTGATTTTGGTTCCACATAGATTTTTGATAGAACAGATTAGTTTGTTCAAAAGAATAGCTGGGTAGACAAATAGTTGTTCACTTCTGATTATTGCCTAGCTGCCAGTTCATCTACATCGTCCTCTCAAGTGAACATTGAACCAGCATGCTGTCGTGGTACTCCAAATTAAATAGCTGGATTTTTTTCTCACTCCTATTAACAGTAGCAATTTCAGCACTTTTTTTCCTATAATTTTTGCCCCTCTGCTTCTTTCTTTCAAGTTTCCTCATCTGAAATTTCTCTGCTGGTCTAGCTATCTCAGCTAGTACTTTTTTATATTCAATTGTATCTGAAAATGAAATGGCATTTTGTTCTTTAACTGATTCTGACATCAGCATTTCATTACCATGTTAAATTAAAATGGTATGTATATGACTTCTGGTATGTAACAGTAGCCCAGTATGACATGATTCCTCACCCCAACTCATTGCTGGGGGGAAATTATTAATCATAGCCATCATGGTGAGCACAAAAAACAGGGTTGTATATTTGCACTGTAGATGTTGGGAAAGACAACTTGCTTCTGCACCCTGACTGGCAAACATTGGAGAGGGGGTGGGACTTGGGGTACCAGCACACAAATAAAAACATAAGTTGTGGGTTATGAGATACTGGAGACTGTGGTGCAGGGTTTGGATAGCCATTGTTACTTTAAGAGGACTGTTGTGTTTCAGATACCTTATTTTAACTGAAATGGGCATTGCTTCATTATATTATTTCAAGGAGAGATTATATTTTATTTTATTTTGATTGAAGCAAACATTGCTTCATTATGTACTCCAGAATGAAGAGAGATTTGATTTGCAACAATGATTCAGCCCCAAATACCTTTCTCCCACTCAGATGTTATTTGGGTGTCTGTGTGTGTGTGTGCGCGTGTTTTTGTGTGCGCGCACGCTTAAGATTAGCCTTAAAAAGCAGATAAAATCAAATAATATTTTGCACACAGGCTTTGTTTTCTGTGACATCTTCCCATTGGTTAAAAACATTGAATTTAGGGCATTGTAAAAAAATAAAAGTTGATACATTCTCCTTTCAACATACCCCTTTCTTTGATAAATACTTGTATTCAACGATGCATCATTTATTTATTTTCAGATGACTTGGCCTCTCTGACTTTAAGAAAAGTTCATTATCCATTAACCTTACCTGGGATGATAAAATGGAAATGACTATCATCTACACTTTAGTAGACAACTTTGTGCCCACCCCCAAAATATTTTGTGGGGGTGGGCACAAAGCTCCAATCAATCCCAGGCAGCATGAGCAAAGATCAAGGATTTTAGCAGTTAGTGCCCAAAATACCCAGTTTGCCAAACCCTGATTTACAGTGATTGAGAAAAACTCTCCAAGTTTCAGATAGGTTTCTTCCCCCCCCCCTCAGATATTAAACCACAAAATACTGCGAAATGTGTCTCTAGCACTGAGCCTTTTTCTATTTGGGTATACTTTGCATAAGGCAGGGGAAAAAATCTTAGAAGCACTTAAGCCTAAGATACCAAGTCCTACCAACTAAATCAAGAAGTCAGTAATGGCTAACCCCTTCCATATTGTTGCTAGGAAAACCACATGGTTTTGATGTGACTATAAAGAACTAGAAGTTCATCTCACTTTGAATAAGTTCTTTCTTTTTACCAGTTAAATGTCAGGGTGTGAAACAGTCTTGCAGTCTGTATAACTGAGGTTTCTTTCTCATAATCCTTTTTAGCATAACAATGCTTTTTAAATATATGCATTAAATAAGAATATTAAATACATTTGTCTGAACTAGATGATAGAAATCCTGCATAGCAGTAAATATAAAAGTATTCTCAGAAATGCATAAATATTAGGACTATGCAGTGCTTCAGATCTGATTAAAAAAGATGGGCTATGTAGCTTATGGGGATGTAAAAATAGTGCAACTCTTTAAAATAACTGTGTCTTAACCTGGGATCACACAACAGCTGCAAAGCCTGGACAGTCACATGTTCCTAGAAAAAAGATACAGCTGCTTTAAAGAGTTTCAGGTGGGCGTAGTGTTCCTTTTCCTGCATCCTCCAAAGCACTGCACAACCCAAATGCATTTAATACAAATAAACATAAAAGAATACAACAACCAGTTAAGCAGAATAAAAGCAGACTGAAGCATAAAAATGAATATAGCAAATGAAGAAAGCCGTATCCCCAACCTTTGCTGGGGTATTTGATTATCCATATCATCTTATTACAGCTTTGAAAACAAACCTTTGTATAAACATCTGTGCAATAACATAAAACCCTGTAATTCACCATAAGCTGTTAAAAATGCAATCCTTGCTGTACACAATAAAATACAAAAGACAGAATCATTTTTCATAGCTAGTGGGGACACGGGATTAACAGGTATTGAGTAACTTGCATTAATGCTATGCCTTAGTTAAACCTGGCTTTCTGATTTTTGAAAAATAGAGTGGCAAGTTGAAGAAACAACAATAAAATGTTTTCATAACATAATCTGAATACCTTTCTGTTCTCTTAATCAGTTAGATTGCACTAGGGATCTTAATAAATTTGTTCTTTGCAAATCCCACCACAAACAATCTTTGTGATGTCCAGATTTGGAATTTTGAGAGAATGTTGGAAGCACAAAATGACTGCTATCTGAGGATTCACTTTCACAAAATGGCTGATGATTACAAAATGTCCATCTATCATAAGACTACATTGTGGGGTTGCTCTCTCCGTTTCATTTTTTCTCTCACTGCTCTCCAACAAACACACTTTTTTTTCCTAGAAAGATCACAGAACAAAACAAAAGAATGGACTGTAGGTATCTATTTAAATTTTCTAAGAATGCCTGTAGGATAACTATTGTGGGGCTGGTGGGTGGGGGAACAAGACATATCCTTGTAAATAAATATGATACTTCATGTTGTTTTTCAGCATGCTAGCAGCTATTCATTTCTTAATTAAAATAACAAAATGTTTATTAAAAATATAGTTCAAGGACAAGGAACAAGGCCAGTATCAAGATAAATTTATGAATGCACACTAGGGTAACATTTACACCTCTCATTCTTCCTAAATAAAGGTAATTGTTCCCCCCACACATTTGTGCAGTTGTGTCCGACTCTAGGGGCCAGTGCTCATCTCCATTTGTTAGCCGAAGAGCCAGCATTGTCCGAAGAGGCTTCCACGGTTATGTGGCTGGCATGACGCACACGGAACGCTGTTACCTACCCACTGAAGTGGTACCTATTAATCTACTTGCATTTGCATGCTTTCGAATTGCTAGGTTGGCAAGAGCTGGGGCGAGTGCAGGAGTTCACTCCGTCACACGGGATTAGGGATTCGAACCTCCGAACTTGCGATCTTCCAATCGACAAGCCTGGCGTCTTACCCGCTGAGCCACCATGCCCCTGCTTCTTCCTAAATACACACATGGAAATGCTGGCTACATCTGACTTCCTAGGTCACATTTTTTTCACCCCTGGTTTAAATAGATACCCCAAAGAAAAGGCTGAAATGTTTCATATGATGGTGGCTGAGTGTATTCATAGATAGGTATTCTTGTTTTACTGTGAGTAAAGTATTCTTGGAATCATGTAGAATCCTTTGATAGAATCTCCACCTTTTCTTTCTTTCTGCAAAACACTAATTTCATCTAATATAATCTTGCTTAGGGAGATAGAAGAGGGGAATCTAGATGTCTGTTAAATCGTGTAGAGTATTTTATGTATGTGTATCTGAGATAGGAAGTTTGCATGCTTATAGATAGGAATAGCTGTGCACCTTGTGCAAAGGCCAATGTGAAAATACATCCTTTATCATCTATAATTCTATTATACAGTATGTGGTCACCTGTCCACTTTTATTTATAATGCTCATACATGTGATTCCTAACAGGAGTCCACTGGAGATGGGCAGCCAATAAATTTAAACAAACAAATAAAACATGAATTGTGGTCTTAAAGTTGTATAAAATACAAACCTTGCTATGAACTCCAGATAAGTACATAAGGATATTACCTTGAAATGGGTGTTTGGCACGTTCAGTTCTGCCAGTTTCACTCTGATAAAATAAATCATTTGTTGGGAATGAAGGTGTTTCTTGGAATTTGTCACCAAGCATTTTCTGGATTGATTATTTATTTTGCTGTATAAATACGCTATTCTCAGGTAGCAAAAAATGCCATGGTCATTACCAAGGTTCTCTGATCCAACATATCCAAAGTCCAATATCTGGAATTCTAACCATAGATAATAGATGTTTGCCTCTGTGTTTTGATCATATTTGCTCATTCAAACTATGGGGTGTGGAATCTTACTTTAGGTCCTAGTAACCTGGATCATGGATCCATTTGTCTTAATGCTGGATTAACATATTAAAAGGGCATGAAGCTTTGAAGGGTCCTTCTCTTCAAAGAAGGATTGAGTGAAGCATCAAACAAAGTCAATGGCATACTCCTGAAGCATATATTCTTAAGAAAATGGAGGAGTTGTTTTCATTTTAAAGTCCTGCTGAAATCTGTCTTGCATTTTTTTCCTCTGTGAAAGAGGTTTCTGTGTTCAACATCCTTCTCAGGGTGATGGAGGTTTTGTTTTGTTTTGTTTTCTTGAATTTCTCCTAGTCGTTTTTCTAAACTTACTTTATTTTGGAAGGGTGGGTGCTGCTAATATGTTTTTCTGTGACACATTTATTTTTTCATCACTCTAAGGTCCCCCTGACCTCTTGTACTTCCCAATTAGAAAAAATCAAAGGGACAGAGATTTAATGGAAGCATAGAAAGCCAGAGAGGCTGCACACTGCTGGAGAAGTAATTATCCAATGAAAGACAGGGCATTCATGTACACCCCTTGCCCAGTTCTCATTGAAATACAGTAGCCACAAGTTTGCTCTCTGGTTTAGAGGAAACATTATTTCCAGTATAAGACAATTAAGATCCTATACAGATACTTCTCTTCACTTATACTTGTTTATGCTACTGATCCCTTAAATCTTAGATGGAGATCAGTGGATGAATTATTAATGTTTCAAGTTCTAATTTGAACTTTCCCTCCTATTAAAGAACTGAAAGAAAATCATTTATGAACCAAAATTGTCTCACTGGGAATGAGTGGGAGGTTGATATGCAGTACAAAAAAAATGATATGAAGGCTGGGGGAGGACATTTTTCAACATTAAGGGTATTAATATATAGCAGATAAAAGTGACTAATGCTTTAATAGCTGAAAAGAGATATTGTTCTTGAGTCATTTTAGCAGTACCAGAAGTCTTTGATATTTAGCTGGGAGGTGTAGGAAGATTTATTCCCTGTAGTATCACCTAGAGCTAGTTGACAGCAAACAGCTGCATCACATATGCATCACGATCCCATATCTCTTCGTTAATTGCCTCTTGATCATTAAATCTTCTAACCGAAAGAGGCCATTGAGTTTAACTCCCCCCTCAGTGCAAGGATCCAAATTCAAGCATCCCAGGCAGATGGCATTCTAGAGCGCTTGACTTCCAATTAAGGAGAATCTATCACCTTTCTGAGTAATTGGTTCCATCATCATTGTGATGACTCACACCTGATTCTCTGATATGACTTGTGATGGTTAACCCTAAGCTATGAGTAAAAGAAGCCTGTAAGTTGCTTCAGGGTCAATCCGAAACATTTAAATGTCTGAGATAAACTACAGGATAGTGCTTCCCATACTATTCCTTATAGGTAAAGTTTCCCCCCGCACATTTGTGCAGTCGTGTCCGACTCTAGGGGCCGGTGCTCATCTCCGTTTGTTAGCCGAAGAGCCAGCGTTGTCCGAAGACGCTTCCATGGTCATGTGGCCGCATGACGCACGTGAAACGCTGTTACCTACCCACCGAAGTGGTACTTATTAATCTACTTGCATTTGCATGCTTTCAAATTTCTAGGTTGGCAAGAGCTGGAGCTAGTGCGGGTGCTCACTCCACATGCAGGGCTAGGGATTCGAACCTCTGAACTTGTGATCGACAAGCCTGATGTCTTACCCGCTGACCCACCACACCCCTTACTATTCCTTATACATTAGCCAATTTAACTGGCAGTTGAAACATTCATCATTACTGATTTTGGGACAGTGTCTCCATAACAACTGAAGGCATCAGGGAAGTTTAGCAGGCTGCATAGATGAAGCTTTCTCCTCTATCACCTTACTGCCATATCCCAGAATCTGGTGCCTGAAGCAGTTACATCACTTTAGTTAATGATAAGGTCAGAACTGAGATGGTTGGATGAGAATTAAGGATAGATTCCTCCCTAACCAAAGATGGAGCCAGAGCTGTAGAACAGGCAACAAAGGAAGTGGATGGATTTTAATTGCAAAGTAAACAGAGTTGAGTTACATTTATTTCTCCAAAACAGAACAATGAGTATGCTACACTGTCATATGATATAGAATGAGGTTTTAGGTGCATTTCATCAAATTTATTTATGCCTACATGCACTTTTCTACTCCTGGTGACAATGAAGACATTTTTCACAGCCCTGAAGTGGCAAAGGGTCACTGGGAGGGGGTGCATGAACATGTTATCTAGTGGATGGAAGGGAGATGAGTGGGTGGGGGCTTGAGTTCTTTGAATTGTTTAGTTTCTATAACTAACTTAAGCAGAATAAAATTATGCAAAGCAAGAGGAATTGTGCAGATTTGTACAGACCGCCAAATTCTGATGTTCTTGGCAATATAATGGATCACCTTGTGGCTTTGACAATAACGTATTCTGTTGTATACTGTCTGTGTGTTGCTAAGGGGTGAGAGAAGATAAAAGATTAGCCTTATGTTTTTGACGAACAAGTATTCCTCTATTGGAAAAGTGGCAGACTGAAGTCAAAACTGCTGAATTATCTAGAATAGAAGCAGGGAACAGATGAAAAATGTGAAGTCATAAATCATGCTTTCCTTATGCTAACATTTATAAATTAAATGAGAAACTATAAATAGAAAAAATCCAAAGCAGAAACATTTTCAATATGACTGTAGCATCCACAAAAGATAACACAATAACTTCCCAAATGAACTTTTCACCTCTTTCTTTGCTGCCCTACTATTGTTGAATCTTACATTTTGCTCTCTTTTGTAGTGAAAGAATTATCTAAAGACTAGGATAATGGCCACAACTCATTCCTCCATGCTTTGGCTGAATGCTTCTTTGTCCTCCTTCATAACTAAAGAATTTCATTTCAGCAGTTGGATGTAAATGTGAAACAACAGAGACAAAATCCTATTTTATTAAAAAGTGAGAAGCAAAGAAGCATATACGCTAGAGACAGCAGAAAGAAAGAAAGAAAGAAAGAAAGAAAGAAAGAAAGAAAGAAAGAAAGAAAGAAAGAAAGAAAGAAGCAAGCCAGCCTAGGAAGAACAATGACACTTCCATTAAAAAAAACCCCAAAGATAACATAATAAGTAGGGAGTAAGAAACCAAGGAGAAAGGGGCTGCTTAATCCAAAATAAGCAAGTGATGCAAGCATGCTATCAGATTTCTATGCAGAACTTTCAGGATGTCTATGTTGATCTTCTTCTGTATTTAGATTCTATATGGTGATGTACATATACCCCAGTTCGAATCCAAATTAACTAGACTGTGAATATTACCTGACTGCCCAGTTTAAACTGGATCAGAGCTCAGTCTGATCCATCAGCCATAGGAAGCCCAGCTTTGTCCTAAAATAATATTACATTAGAGGCATTGTTGGAAATATGAAAAACAGCTCCCAAGCTCTGTTGTTCAAAGAGCAACAACTTGAAAATGGCTCCATCAGAGAGCATACTAAAAAAGGGTCCCCGTTGGGGGAGATGGGCGGTAATATAAATCTAATAAAATAAATAAATAAATAAATAAATAAATAGCCCCCCTTATTTCATCCTGTGTGAAGTCCTCTCCCAAATGGGGTCTGCAGGACCCACAAATTAAATAAAATGACCAAAACCATGTGTTATCATCAAACCTCATGAGAGTTTGGTATTCCTGGCTAACAAATGGTAAATCTTATGAGATTTGTTAATCTCTTTATATTTTGGCCATAAAAAAGAAAAAGAATGTTATCTTGGTAACTGCACCAAGGCCCATCTGTAGGACTGTCACAGACCACTAGTGCCCCCAAGTTTCGAAACGTGTATATGATTTGCAGTATTGATTAAGTCCTGAATGGTCTAGGAAATGAGTATGTTTCACACAATGAACCAAAAACTTGTATCCTATGATGTCATGATCTGTATTCAATCAAAAAACAGCTGCTGCTTGTTTGCTCCTTCATCTCACCACTATTTCATGGTATCACAGCATGGAAGATAGGCATTTAGGGAGGAAACTGGGTGAGGTATTCATGAAAGAGGACACTTTGGGCTATTTTAGAACTGTTCAGGCTTCTATCATATCCTCTTTTTTAATGGGATTCTCTAGAGGGTCCTCTACCTTTTATTCAGAGGAGGCATTGATGGAGCCAGTTGGTGGGATTTTCACATTTATCCCAAGAGTGCCTGCCATATTAGCATTTCCCCCATCCTGTACTTTCAAGGTATTTTTAGTTTATAATGAGACCAAATGCCTCAAGCAAATGTCAGTGTCCAAAATTATATGTCAAGGTAGATTGTCAAGGAAATTCTCAAGGGTTTTCTAAAAATACTTTCTTAAAAATTATTCTAAAAATAATTGTGAATCAATTATGAGTTCAACTTAAGGTATTTCCCCATCACTATTAAGGCCTACTCCATAGACTTTAAGAGAATCTTATGGACTACAAAATAGTTAAACATGGCCAAGTCACAATGTAAGAACTGCATTAGAAGAGACACATTAAACTGATTTCTGTCCACAGAGATCCTCTCAAATAACCAAGTGCTACTTTTGGCTGGCTAAAGGAAAAAAAATGGCGAGGAAGCCTTACAATAGTTTTTTAATGAGATTACCACAGAAACTCTCTTCATAAACTATAAGAACTCCCAGAGAATTCTACTCTGCCCTGGTCAGATCCCATTTGGAATATTGTGTTCAGTTCTGGGCACCACAGATTAAAAATGTAAGTGATATATCTGGGTATATTTAGCTTGCAGAAAAGATGGCTGAGGGGAGATATAATAGCAGACTTCAAATATCTGAAGGGTTGTCCCTCATAAAAGGAGTCAACTTATTTTGTATTGCCTCAGAGGGTAAGGGTAAGGACCATAACCAATGGGTAAAACTAAAAAGAAGGAGTCTATGAAGGTTCTCAGTCATCCAGGTGGAACAGTCTGTGGCTTGAATCATGTCAACTGGATTTCTATTTTCTTAGTGGAAACGTTTCACTCCTTATCCAAGGAGCTTCTTCAGTCTGAGTAAAGTTAGTAAGGGAATCCTTAAATATGTTTCTAGGCTGGCTGTGTGACCTTGCACCTGGGGCTAGGTCATGGTTATTTTTGAGATGTTTGTTTCTAAGTCCCTTTATCATCTAAAGGAGGGTCGTTAAGATTACCTTGCTGCTGTTGAGCTTGTGAAATGGTCTTACAGGAGGATGGCCCAACACAGGAGAAGCAACACCACAGGACCAGAGTCAGCAGTTTATCTTCATCTCAATATAATAAGACTTAAGTAGTCTTAAGTCTTGAAGGGGCGTGGTGGCTCAGCTGGAAAGACACCAGGCTTGTTGATCGGAAGATCGCAAGTTCGGAGGTTCGAATCCCTAGTCCTGCATGATAGAGTGAGCTCCCGCACTCGCCCCAGCTCTTGCCAACCAAGGTTCATCCCAAGCCAGGAATGAATAGACGCAGGCAGTTGCTGGAACAGAGGTTTGCTGGTTTATTCCCAAGAGCATATGCAGAGTACAAAGTACAGGGTATGCTAGTTGCAAGGTGGCCACTGCGTCTATTCATTCCTGGCTTGGGATGAACCTTGGTTGGCAAGAGCTGGGGCGAGTGCGGGAGCTCACTCTATCATGCAGGACTAGGGATTCGAACCTCCGAACTTGCGATCTTCCGATCAACAAGCCTGGTGTCTTTCCAGCTGAGCCACCACGCCCCTTCAAGACTTAAGACTACTTAAGTCTTATTATATTGAGATGAAGATAAACTGCTGACTCTGGTCCTGTGGTGTTGCTTCTCCTGTGTTGGGCCATCCTCCTGTAAGACCATTTCACAAGCTCAACAGCAGCAAGGTAATCTTAACGACCCTCCTTTAGATGATAAAGGGACTTAGAAACAAACATCTCAAAAATAACCATGACCTAGCCCCAGGTGCAAGGTCACACAGCCAGCCTAGAAACATATTTAAGGATTCCCTTACTAACTTTACTCAGACTGAAGAAGCTCCTTGGATAAGGAGTGAAACGTTTCCACTAAGAAAATAGAAATCCAGTTGACATGATTCAAGCCACAGACTAAAAAGAAGGAGGTTCAAGGTAGATAAGAGAAGAACTTTCTGACTGTATGAGGGGTCAGCCAGTAGAACAGGCTGCAACATGTTTTGGTGAGTTCTCTTTTGCTAGAGGTCTTCAAACAGAGGGTGGCTTGACATCTGTCAGGGGTGTTTTAATGGATCCTTCACTGAGCAAGACTTAGACTAGATGGTCTCTATAGTCACTTTCAACTCTATAATACTAAGGAAAGTGTAATAATGATTAAGGATCTTTTCCTTGATCATTTATTGGCAACATATTAAAAAGACTTGGTTCTTGACTGAACTACCATATTATACTGAAAAGATTAGTTATTGTATCTCATAGACAGAATGAAGCATTGTTATAGTATATAAAAATTCTTGGTCGACTTTCCTTTTCAGAGAAACTATTATGTAAATAACTTAATGCACCAAATTCTTTTAGTTTTCCCATTAATGTTTCAATTCCCTTTAAAGGATCTTCCAAAACCAACATCAAGTCATCTGCAAAAGACCTTAACTTATACGTTTCTTTTTTAATCTTTACTCCCACAATCCTCTCATCATGTCTTGTATCTCTAGTCAGTATTTCAAGAACCAAAACAGAGGAGACAGTGGGCATCCTCATCTTGTTCCTATTTGTATCTCACAGGGTTTTGTTAGATCTCCATTAACATTATTGTTGATTGTTTTTATTGTTGTTAGCTGCCCAGAGTCACTGGTTTGAGATGGGCAGCTATATAAATTGAATGAATGAATGAATGAATGAATGAATGAATGAATGAATGAATACATACATACATACATACATACATACATACATACATACAATTAGTTGTGCTTTCTGTAAAGTGTAAATCAATCTTACCTGCCCCCCTCCCCTCCAACAAAAAAGTATATACCCTTGTGTATATATGTACATAGATACTGTAAATATATGCAGATGTGTATAGTCTCTCACACACATAGAAACACAAATATGCACTGATCAGAGGCCACATTACAGAAAGAGTAAGACCATGCCCAAAAAATATCATTGAATGAATGAATGGTTAAATATTAATTGCCAGTAAAATTAGGCATCAGATTTATGAAATTAATTGATCCCCCATCTACACATACATACATTCTGTTGTGTAAACTATGTTCCCACATGTTGGGAGGAAGAGACTAGACATCTCAGCTCAGCAAGCATAAGCTTATGTATGCTTGCTGTATTAGGTCCAATTGACTTCAATGGCTTTTATTCCCAGTTAAGTACATATGGGCTACTGCTTGTGCTGTGGATGGATTTGTTAAGCCCAGCTTATTCTATGTAAATCATTGTGGAACTTGGAGAAAAATTCCTTGATCTACTGAGCTGCTTCTTTCATCCTACTTGCAATGTGCAGACAGACTGATAGAGGCATTGTGATTGCTAGCACAAGGAAACCCATGGAAGGCAATAAAAGGAGGGTAGGGCTGGTATACCCCTGCCAGGCCCCTTGGAAATTACAGAAGTGGCCTCCTCTTTCTTGCCTCTGTTTCAGCCTCTTGCTTCCATTATTTTTGCATCCTACCTATTTACTGCTTTCAAAAGCATCTCCTCTTACTGTATTCTCATAAAATGAGGACAGCAGAACTGACATCTCATTTCCCTTGAAGCAATGGTTCATTTTCAAATTGCTCAACATCTTCCTCTATTACTATATTATGAGAGAATCCAAAATGCGCTCTTGGATTTAATTGCCCCTGGTAGTTTCTAGCTGTACTGACTCAGTTTATGAGACTGTGGTAAGATCACAGGCTGATCATTTGGAGACTGCCCAAATCTCTTGATGTGCCAGCCTGAAGTCCCCCAGCATGCATTGAAGGTATTCCAGGCTGAGTGGCCTCTACACAGGACATTAACCAGCCTGGAAAAACTTTGGCCAATGCTGTAGGAGAACCCTTCTCCTGCATCACTGGTCAAAGCAATTCCAGATCACACATGGAGGCAAAGTGGGTGACCTTTATGTTTCAGCAAAGTGAACTGGACCACTTCCATGGCTCAGATCACTTCATTTAAGTGAATCTGTGTTATTTCTCACTGGTCTGGTTGTCAGCACTGGATGGTTATGCATTTGTATCTCTGGCAAGTCCATTTATTCTAGCCCCTTTGCTACTCAGCCACATCATGATATGAATAATGTTTGACTTCAAATTTTGGCTCATTGTAATTGAGAAACTATCAGTTAAAAGAAGCTTTTCAAAAGGTGAGGTTGCAGATGGTTCTAGGTTGGGGTCCCAGGAAGGAAAACATCTCTCTATTGAATAGGCAAAATGTAACAAAGTACCCCGCTCTCCCCCCACCAGTTTCTCCCCCCTCCATCCTGGCTGCACATGTGCAAACTCTTAGTTTGCATTCCCAATTGGAGAAGAATTTATTAGGGAAATGAAAGGCAATTTGTGCCACAATTTGTGCTTGGCAAATTCATATTCCAAATGAGATAATTAAAAGCTGGGGAAACCTCTTGAGAATCTGCTGACTGCTGTTGAAAGTACAAGAGCCAGGTTCTAATTAGCTTACAGGCCTAAAAAGTTTTGGTTATCAGTTTGAAAAATCCTAAATCAGGGAAATGAAATTTTTGGAAGAATGAGGGTCACAGTTGGAATTTAGATAGCATGCTGGATGTTGCATACCCCAAACTGGAAAAGACCAGGACATAACATTAAATAGGATAAATGTAAATATTAGATTTAATATGAATATTAGAGCAAACATAGTACTTGTCTGCAACCCTATAAAACAAATATATCTTTTCCTCAGATTACTAAAGTCTTTAAGATCCTTTGATGAAATCTTAATCTAGATTCAATTATACAATGAGGTTAGATCCTGAACAAATTTTCCACCCACCATCTTAGAAATTTCTATTAGTTTAGCTTTCTGCATTATGTTTTTAGTCCACTCAGCTGCTCTGTGAACAGAGCACTCAGAAAAAAATTACAGAGCTGCTGCAAACCATAGAAAGATCTTAACTGTTATGTCCAAGGTTAAATGAATTTTGTCTGAATTGCAGCTGAGAATATATGTCTCAAACAGAATCACCAATCTCTCGCTGAATCTCAATTTAGTACACATTGGAACTGGGGGAAACCACAGAAGGATAACAAAAGAGGAAATGGTTAGGACAGGTTATCATGACCTTTGTTTTGTAGAATCCAAAAGTCAAGTTGATTTTCTATTTGGGGAACCATGGATAAATTAATGCTACATATTGCAGTCAAGTGCTTGAAGTTTTCAAGTCCCTCTGCATTACCTACTAGTTCAACTATGAAGTAGAAATGTGTCAAGGTGTGACTGTTCTTACCATCTATGCTAAAGAAATAGTAAGGACTGTGAGAATGCATTTTTATTGGATGTGTGAAATCTGTGGTTTAATAGAAACCACTAGCAGTGCATGATGGTACACCAGGGGCTTGATTATCCCACCCCTCATTATTATTTTTTTCTGCCTGGCTGAATGCGGAAACAGGATTATAAAATTCTTGACAGTCCACAATGCATGAACTATGGCAAAAGGACTATTTAAAATTTTCCCTTCGGATGAAAAACCAGAACCTGGCTATCCATGCATTAACTGCACTCCTTCCTCCCCACATCTGGACATACATAAATTGAGGTCACAAGTTCATATGTTCATAGCAGTTTTAAGGCTGCAGAAAATCCATCTATTTTAGAAGACAATAAATGAGCTAAACAGTTCTAGGAAAATACCAGGGTCTCAGGATAAACCAAGGTCTTTTGAAGCTCTATTAAGTAGCTATTTACTCTATGCAACTAAGATTGTGAGGAAGGAGAATCTTACCTCCATGTTGTCCATACATTAGTGGCATGTTTAGACAGTAAAGGTGGTATAAAACTCAAATTTAAAGAAAGGAAATTTTAAAAATACAGTGCTGTGGGTAAAATAACTTTTCTTTGGGTCAGATTCAATTTCCAGCAGCTTCATGGATACATCTATATGGTTCTCTTGAAAACAATATAGAAATGATTAACATTCCCTTCTTCCAATATTTTTTTCTTCATACTGTAGCCAAAATATATAATCTACAAAGAGTATACAGTATAATCCTAGCAGGATCACCCAAGGTGGGAAGGTTACCCCAGCTGCCCATCTACAGCAAGAGGAACCTATACTGGGCTGCAGAGATGTAGGAAGATTCTGGAGACCAATGATCATTTTAGTTACAATGGCAAAGGCTTAATTCATACTGCACAGGAGAAGGCAATAGTGTATTTTACCAAGAAAACCACATGGATAGAAAGCATAAAATGATTGATGATATATTACTGGATGATGGGCCCTTCATGTTGGATAGAATTCAACATGCTAATATTAAAGAGCCAAGGATCTTTTGGAGTGCTAATGGTGTTTATTATGTGGCTAGATTAAAGCCTTTGGAATGTCTAGTTGCTGATGTTGCCATTCAGAAAAAAAGAAAATCTGAAGCTGCAAAGACAAAATTACAGTGGGAACATGGAATATAAAAACCTTGGCAAAGACTAACTGAGAACGATAGATACAAATTTGGATATAACCAGTATAATTTTGAAATTAATATCATACATCTTGCCATCATGTAGAAGCCTATGTTCCAAGTGCTCACTACTGAAGTAACTCCAGGGCTTCTAATCTCTCTCCTTTGCTTCTTTATCTTTAAATAAAAGATTAAAGGATTTTTTTAAAAAAATAGGGATTTAGACTGGGTGGCCCTTAGAAAATGAGGGCAGCCTTTTAAACAGAGGACTGTCCTTTTTGAATTAGGACATATGGCCACCCTAGGCATTAAGGAAGAGAACAATGTGTACTCAGCAATATTGTTTTTATAGGAGAATATATAACAGAGAGGAATGTTAATCTTGTTAAGTGTTAAGATTGCTTTAGAGTTCTTCATGTTTTAATAATAACAGTAAAAAAATAGCAGAAACCTATGCGAGTTGCTAGAGAGAACAATATTTTACAAGAATGCCAGTCCTCTAGGAAATCTCCTTTTCATCTGCTCACTCTGCTATCGTTTCAAGTATCAATACTGAAAATACAGCCTTAATTGTTTCTGAACCATTGGCTTGGGAGGACGATTTTTCTTTCTCTTATAGCCCCAAGTGGCAAAGGAATTCCAGGGTTAATAGCACAATCAGGAGGAAAAATGGGAAAGCATATTGTACAGTGGAGGTGGGAGAGGGAATGGCAAAGAGTGAATACTGAGCAGTGATAGAGGTAAACAAATTATAGGAGGAGAGATAAACCAGTGTGGAATAAAGTCCTAAAGAAAATAGTATTTTGCATCTAGTAATGGAACTAGTTATTACAAATGATGTTTGATGCATCATCAACTACATGATGCACCATGTAGTTTTGCAGCCCTGGAAAGCCCATTGGTGAGATTCACATGAGTCTCCATTCATATGTTTCATCTATTAATTACGTGAAGTGCTTAGCAACTTTATTACCATTTAATTTGAATAATACATATTCAAGAATGTTGAATACAACATTCAGCACAAATGGCCAATGTTCAAGGATAAATGGATTTATTGTCCTACACCTATGGAGACTATTGGATTGGGAGGAGCTAATGTATAGTATCCTATGCTTGTCAAGACAGGACAAGGTATTGGGTGACCTCAGTTGAATCTATTGTTGGAAGAAAAGCAGAAGAGTTTAAGGTCCCTGAGATTAATGGTTGGAGAAACTGGAGGAATTGGTATTTGGAACTTGTAGAAAGGAAACAAGAAGTCCAGATCTCTATGTACAGTATGTAAAGTAAGAACCCTTGATTCCTAAAAACAATACCAGAGGTATCCACCACAGGCTTTTTGCTGCCTGTCACTTTTAACAGAAACAACAGACACACACACACACACACACACACACACACACACAGAGTGATTCCATGATTCTTCATTGCCCCCTCCATTCTTAAAGACAGATGAGTGACAAACACTACATGCTTGTGTCAGAAATCAGGTCACAAGTACTTAAGGATTTGGGATTTGCATCATGACATCACCATGTAAGTGTCCTCATTTTGATGTAATCTTGGTTCACTGTAGGTGCCCATGTACAAAATTTCAATTCCTGAAATTTCATGGGGAGAAGAAATAACTATGAAATATACTTGGTGAAAGGAACCCTTTTCTTCTTCTTCTTCTTCTTCTTCTTCTTCTTCTTCTTCTTCTTCTTCTTCTTCTTCTTCTTCTTCTTCTTCTTCTTCTTCTTCTTCTTCTTCTTCTTCTTCTTCTTCTCAGGGTGGAAAAGGTCAAGAGATTGTTGCCCAAAGTTGTATGGTCCAAAACCCAATGGATTTGATTATAGAGCCCCACTGTACAATTTGCCACCCAATTAAGGTCCCTACTGCCTAAAAGGAGGAGGGGCATTA
The DNA here is from genome assembly GCA_023362775.1 of Charina bottae. Taxonomy (NCBI): domain Eukaryota; kingdom Metazoa; phylum Chordata; class Lepidosauria; order Squamata; family Charinaidae; genus Charina; species Charina bottae. The sequence goes on from JALMGJ010000003.1 coordinate 140,213,597, forward strand.
TAATGATTTATAGAAGGGCATTCAATGGTTGATAGGGTTGTATTTATGGAATAGTGGTTCTTTCAAAAAAGTTTATTTTACTACAGAGTTCCTTTATGCAGGCACTATGTCTTCTCCACCCACCATCCAAGATTCCCACTGACAACATAGTGTTCCATCCATTTTTGTGGTGGCTTCCATGATTATCCAGTAGGATAAACATGGATTCATTAATTCTCTAAACCCTTAATGTGAAGACGTTTGCATACTTCATAAACATGAACCAAAGAGTGGAAATGGGCAACAAACAGCCCAGGCAGTTGTGGCTTGCTATGAATACACGTTCTGGTTCTTTTGCCTGCTGGATGTCACTCAGGCTGATATTCTGCAAAATGAATGCTTCCTATACTCAATTTTCCAGTTCTCTAAGCTGCCTATGAGCCAATCTCCCAAGAGTCACATTGTCATCTTGCCAAGGAACCACTGCGACCTTTATTCTGAGCAGGCTGCAATAATGCAATTGCTTTTGAAACTGATTTTTCTCACAACCATGGAAGAATTAGTCTGTATTGTTCCATTCTACCACTGTCTTGTTAAACTGTTTGCACACATCTGAACTATGTCATTTCACGATAAATCCAGACCAGGGCTGATGAAGTTCTACAGATTAATAATGAGTTAGAGCAATTTGAAAAATGAAAGGAAAGAACCAAAGTACCAGTTTGACTCTTCTGTTTCCTTTTCCAATTTCTCCACCATCCTAGAAAAATTGACAGCGCTAATAATTTGTTTGGCAGTGCCGTGCCCACGCTCTGCAAAACCACATGTTCCTCTTCAAAATCTAGCACAAACAGTGTGAAATTTAGCAGACCTATTCAAGGGGATTATAATGCTTCTCTTTTTTGCAGCTTTATTTATAAGCAAATTATCAAGGAAACTGACTTAAAGCTCAAGCAGCAAGGTAAAATGTTGATAATCCGTTTTACAAAGAGTTTTGTGTCATCTTTGAAGACCAAAAATGTATTATTGTGTATGTTTTAACAGTCTGCTTCATCAGATATATAATACTTTAGCACAACTTATTTAATCAGTGAAAGATTAAACATATATACAAACTAATTAGTTGTGGCTTGCTATGAATACACGTTCTGGTTCTTTTGCCTGCTGGATGTCACTCAGGCTGATATTTAGGAACGTATTTAGGATTCCCTTACCAACTTTGCTCAGACTGAAGAAGCTCCTTGGATAAGGAGCGAAACGTTTCCACTAAGAAAATAGAAATCCAGTTGACATGATTCAAGATACAAACTAATTAGTTTGTAGCTTGAATCATGTCAACTGGATTTCTATTTTCTTAGTGGAAACGTTTCGCTCCTTATCCAAGGAGCTTCTTCAGTCTGAGCAAAGTTGGTAAGGGAATCCTAAATACGTTCCTAGGTAGCTGTGTGACCTTACACCTGGGGCTAGGTCATGGTTATATTGAGATGTAATTTTTAAGTCCTTTTATCATCTAATGGAGGGTCGTTAAAATCACCATGCTGCTGTTGAGCTTCTGAAATGGTCTTAATCTTCCTAGGCACAGAAGACAACACGGGGAGGAAGATGGGGGAGAGTTTGTGCCTGAGGCCCCCACCTCTATTCAAGGAAGGATTTTCCAAGTTGGCATAAATGGATTCCTTGACCCCTCTCTCAAACCACCTATCTTCTCTGTCTAAAATGTGAACATTAATGTCCTCAAATGAGTGTCCTTTTTCTTTTAGATGAAGATAAACTGCTGACTCTGGTCCTGTGGTGTTATTTCTCCTGTGTTGGGCCATCCTCCTGTACACAGGTTGTTTGGTTTCTCCAATGTAGAGTTCAGAGCACTCCTCACTGCACTGGATTGCATAAACTACATTGCTTTTCTTATGTTTTGGAGTTTGATCTTTGGGGTGTACAAGCCTCTGTCTCAGTGTGTTGGTGGGTTTGAAATATACAGGTATGTGGTGTTTGCCAAATATCCGTTTTATCTTTTCAGACACGCCAGCCATGTAGGGAATGACCAGGTTCTTTCGTTTACTCTGAGTCTCAGCCCTATCTGTCGCTGTTTTAGGTCTGGTAGATTTAGATTTGGTGAAGGCCCAATTTGGATATCCACAGGCCTTCAGGGCTGTTCTCAGGTGCTGATTTTCATTCTTTTTGGAATCCATGGAGGTGGGGATGGTTTCTGCTCTGTGTGACAATGTCCTGATGACTCCTAGTTTGTGCTGCAGTGGATGGTGGGAGTCAAACATCAGATATTGATCTGTGTGTGTGGGTTTCCTGTAGATCCCTATTTCTAGCTTGCCACCGGTCCCAATGAGGACTTCACAGTCTAGGAATGCCAGTCTGTTGTCCTTGGTGTCTTCTCTGGTGAAGCTAATGTTGGCATCTATAGTGTTTATATGGTCCGTGAAGGCCTGTACTTCCTGGGCCTTGATTTTGACCCAGGTGTCATCCACATACCTAAACCAGTGGGTGGGCACCGTTCCCTGGAATGTGTTGAGTGCTTTCTTCTCCACTTCTTCCATGTATAAATTGGCCACAATGGGTATATTTCAAACCCACCAACACACTGAGACAGAGGCTTGTACACCCCAAAGATCAAACTCCAAAACATAAGAAAAGCAATGTAGTTTATGCAATCCAGTGCAGTGAGGAGTGCTCTGAACTCTACATTGGAGAAACCAAACAACCTGTGTACAGGAGGATGGCCCAACACAGGAGAAATAACACCACAGGACCAGAGTCAGCAGTTTATCTTCATCTAAAAGAAAAAGGACACTCATTTGAGGACATTAATGTTCACATTTTAGACAGAGAAGATAGGTGGTTTGAGAGAGGGGTCAAGGAATCCATTTATGCCAACTTGGAAAATCCTTCCTTGAATAGAGGTGGGGGCCTCAGGCACAAACTCTCCCCCATCTTCCTCCCCGTGTTGTCTTCTGTGCCTAGGAAGATTAAGACCATTTCAGAAGCTCAACAGCAGCATGGTGATTTTAACGACCCTCCATTAGATGATAAAAGGACTTAAAAATTACATCTCAATATAACCATGACCTAGCCCCAGGTGTAAGGTCACACAGCTACCTAGGAACATATTTAGGATTCCCTTACCAACTTTGCTCAGACTGAAGAAGCTCCTTGGATAAGGAGCGAAACATTTCCACTAAGAAAATAGAAATCCAGTTGACATGATTCAAGCTACAGACAATTCCACCTGGATGACTGAGAACCTTCATAGACAAACTAATTAGTTATTAGTTTATTTATTAGATTTTCTTCTAGGAGTTCAAGCTCATGTACAAAGATATACAAAGATACACACAATACAGAGATATGTATAATCAATTATTTGTATAAAACAGCCTTATTAGATAGCAACACCAAGGTAATATCTGCCTGGGAAGCTAAGTAGGGTTGGACCTGCTCAGTACTTGGATGGGTAAATACTAAGGATACTATGGCAGTATCACTAGGCTGGAAATAAACATCATGGAAGAAGACACTAGCAAACCACTTTTTAACTGTTTCCAAGAAAATTGAATAGACATGTCCATGAAATCACCAACAGTTGAGCTCATCTTGAAGAGATTACATTTATATGGCATAAAAGGAGCAATCCATGGATTGCATTCCTAAAAATACTTGGCAGGACTACAACAAAAGAGGCAAAACCTAAATTTAATTAACATGTAATTAACCTGACCCCTTCATGGATCACTGCCTTGTCGTGGCGAAGGGGCTTGCGTAACTCAATGAAGTCAGGTCAAGAAGAACAGGTCATGATGGAGAGTTCTGACAAAACGTGGTCCACTGGAGGAGGGAATGGCAAACCACTCCAGTATCCTTGCCAAGAAAACCCATGGACAGTATCAAAAGGCTAAAAGATATGACGCCGGAAGATGAGCCCCTCAGGTCGGAAGGTGTCCAAAATGCTACTGGGGAAGAGCGGAGGGCAATTCCGAGTAGCTCCAGAAAGTGTGAAACGGCTGGGCCAAAGCCGAAAGGACGCTCAGTTGTGGATGTGTCTGGAAGTGGAAGGAAAGTCCGATGCTGTAAAGAACAATATTGCATAGGAACCTGGAATGTAAGATCTATGAATCAAGGTAAGCTGGATGTGGTCAAACATGAGATGACAAGATTGAACATCGACATCTTGGGAATCAGCGAACTAAAATGGACAGGAATGGGCGAATTTAATTCAGGAGACCATTATATATACTACTGTGGGCAAGAATCCCTTAGAAGAAATGGAGTAGCTCTCATAGTCAATAAAAGAGTGGGAAAGGCAATACTGGGGTACAACCTCAAAAATGACAGAATGCTTTCAGTTCGAATCCAAGGCAAACCATTCAACATCACAGTGATCCAAGTCTATGCCCCAACCACTGATGCCAAAGAAGCTGAAGTTGACCGGTTCTATGAAGATCTACAACACCTTCTAGAACTAACACCAAAAAAAGATGTCCTTTTCATCATAGGGGACTGGAATGCTAAGGTAGGAAGTCAAAAAATAACCGGAATAACGGGCAAGTTCGGCCTCGGAGTACAAAATGAAGCAGGGCAAAGGCTAATAGAGTTTTGTCAAGAGAACACGCTGGTCATAGCAAACACTCTTTTCCAACAACACAAGAGACGACTCTACACATGGACATCACCAGATGGTCAATACCGAAATCAGATTGATTATATACTTTGCAGCCAAAGATGGAGAAGCTCTATACAATCAGCAAAAACAAGACCTGGAGCTGACTGTGGCTCAGATCATGAGCTTCTTATCGCAAAATTTAGGCTTAAATTGAAGAACGTAGAGAAAACCACTAGACCAATCAGGTATGACCTAAATCATATCCCTTATGAATATACAGTGGAGGTGAGGAATAGATTTAAAGGATTAGATCTGGTAGACAGAGTGCCTGAAGAACTATGGATGGAGGTTCGTAACATTGTACAGGAGGCAGCAACTAAAACCATCCCAAAGAAAAAGAAATGCAAGAAAGCAAAGTGGATGACTGATGAGGCTTTACAAATAGCTGAGGAAAGAAGGGAAGCAAAAGGCAAGGGAGAAAGGGAAAGATATAAACAACTGAATGCAGAATTCCAGAGAATAGCAAGGAGAGATAAGAAGGCCTTCTTAAATGAACAATGCAAAGAAATCGAGGAAAACAATAGAATGGGGAAGACTAGAGATCTCTTCAAGAAAATCGGAGATATCAAGGGAACGTTTTGTGCAAAGATGGGCATGATAAAGGACAAAAAAGGCAGGGACCTAACAGAAGCAGAAGAGATTAAGAAGAGGTGGCAAGAATACACAGAAGAACTATACAAGAAAGATCTTAATATCCCTGATAAATACGATGGTGTGGTCACTGACCTTGAACCAGACATCCTAGAGAGTGAAGTCAAGTGGGCCTTAGGAAGCATTACTAACAACAAAGCTAGCGGAGAAGACAGTATCCCAGCTGAGCTATTTAAAATCCTAAAAGATGATGCTGTTAAAGTGCTGCACTCAATATGCCAACAAATTTGGAAAACTCAACAGTGGCCACAGGATTGGAAAAGGTCAGTTTACGTTCCAATTCCAAAGAAAGGCAATGCCAAATAATGTTCAAACTACCGTACAATTGCGCTCATTTCACATGCCAGCAAGGTTATGCTCAAAATCCTACAAGCTAGGCTTCAGCAGCATGTGAACCGAGAACTACCAGAAGTGCAAGCTGGGTTTCGAAGAGGCAGAGGAACTAGAGATCAGATTGCCAACATTCGCTGGATCATGGAAAAAGCAAGAGAGTTCCAGAAAAACATCTACTTCTGCTTCATTGACTACGCTAAAGCCTTTGATTGTGTGGATCACAACAAACTGTGGCAAATTCTTAAAGAGATGGGAGTACCAGACCACCTTACCTGTCTCCTGAGAAACCTGTATGTGGGTCAAGAAGCAACAGTTAGAACCGGACATGGAACAACCGACTGGTTCAAAATTGGGAAAGGAGTACGACAAGGCTGTATATTATCACCGTGCTTATTTAACTTATATGCAGAGTACATCATGAGAAATGCCGGGCTGGATGAATCACAAGCCGGAGTTAAGATTGCAGGGAGAAATATCAACAACCTCAGATATGCAGACGATACCACCCTAATGGCAGAAAGTGAAGAGGAACTAAAGAGCCTCTTGATGAGGGTGAAAGAGGAGAGTGCAAAAGCTGGCTTGAAACTCAACATTAAAAAAACCCAGATCATGGCATCTGGTCCCATCACTTCCTGGCAAATAGAAGGGGAAGAAATGGAAGCAGTGACAGATTTTATTTTCTTGGGCTCCAAGATCACCGCAGACGGTGACTGCAGCCATGAAATTAAAAGACGCTTGCTCCTTGGAAGGAAAGCTATGGCAAACCTAGACAGCATATTAAAAAGCAGAGACATCACCATGCCGACAAAGGTCCGTATAGTTAAAGCTATGGTTTTTCCAGTAGCAATGTATGGCTGTGAGAGTTGGACCATAAGGAAGGCTGAGCGCCGAAGAATTGATGCTTTCGAACTGTGGTGCTGGAGAAGACTCTTGAGAGTCCCTTGGACTGCAAGGAGGTCAAACCAGTCAATCCTAAAGGAAATCAACCCTGACTGCTCATTGGAAGGACAGATGCTGAAGCTGAAGCTCAAATACTTTGGCCACCTAATGCGAAGAGAGGACTCACTGGAAAAGACCCTGATGCTGGGAAAGACTGAGGGCAAAAGGAGAAGGGGACGGCAGAGGATGAGATGGTTAGATAGCATCACCGATGCAATGAACATGAACTTGAGTAAACTCCGAGAGACAGTGGAGGACAGGAAGGCCTGGCGTACTATGGTCCATGAGGTCACGAAGAGTCGGACACGACTAAACGACTGAACAACAACAACAAATTAACCTGAAATATAATCAAGATGGTTACTCACCAGTGATACATTTAATTATTTTACACGGTGATGTCATGATGCAAATCCCACCCTTATGTACTTGTGACCTGATGTCTGACACAAGTATGTAAGGACCCGTGTGTGTGTGTTTGTGACTCATCTGTCTTTAGAATGGAGAGGGCAATGAAGAATCATGGAAACCAACAAAGAAGTGCTACCAGAATCTTGCCTGATGCTAGTTGCATCAGAGAACTGATATGGTGCTCTGCATGGTGTTAATGATCTCACTGTCCATGAACCCAAGCCCCTCTGCCTATATTGTTATGTCATTGTAGCATCAAGGAGGGAATTAGTAGCAGCAGTTGTCTATGAAGGCCTAGGGAATATTAGTAGGGAATTCTCAGTCCCAAATAAGAATTTTTAAGAAAAGAACGTTTCAGGTTCATATAAAATAAATATTAATTGAGGTAACTTGGCTTCACCTCAGTGAGGTATCTCACTTTGTGAGGTCTACACCGCTCTCATCAAAGGAAAGATGCAATATAGTTCTCCTCAGCAGAGAACTTTGCATTTATCTTGTGGCTCTCTCTTGCAGTTACAATAGCTGGAAGAATCTTCTGCAGTTGTGTAGATCTGTGTTTCTGAGCCTCAGCAACTTTAAGAGGTGTCGACTTCAAGAGTTGAAGAGTTGAAGTCCACACCTCTTAAAATTGCTGAGGTTCAAAAACACGTTGAAGATCATGGTTCCTTTTCTAGCTATTGGAGCACAGGAGTCATATTGCTTTGGAAAGCAGCTTTGGGAGGCTGCTTTGCTCAAGGCTTTGTCAAAGCAAACCTTCACAATCATAGCATAAGCATGTAATGGAAACTATTCCTCATACCTAAAGATCATGTAGTGTCACTCATACACCAAAGATATAGCTTTATTCCATTTGAAAACTGAAAAATTCCTGGGGCATTCAAGTATATGCATATTTTAACCAATAGGCAATCAGCATAAGTATATAAATGTAGATTTACCTCACAAATATGCTGGGAAAATGATTATGCAAGTATGCTTTAATTTAGTTGGTCTGATCATTGACTGCAATAAAGCAACTAACTAAAATTTAGCCATGCAGGTTCTTTAATTTAGTGTGTAATTACTTATATCTGTGTGAAGTAGGTCTCCCCTATTCCCTAAAATAGAGAAATGCACAATATTATTTAGGTCAAGGACCACTCTTAGCATAAAAGGGGCAATCCATAGATTGCATTCCTAAAAATACAGTAGTTGGCAGGACCACAACAAAAGAGACAAAAACTAAGTTTAATTTACATGTAATTAAAATGAAATATAATCAAGATGATTACTCTCTGGTGATACATTTAATGATTTTCCTCTGCCATCATATTTAAAATTATGATTTGATAACAACATATGAATGCACAATGACCAGAAAACAAGATGTGTAGATTCTGGCAAAACCAGCCTCCAGAATCCCAGTAAAATCATTTTCCATCTATAACTTTTCAAATTAACTGGATTTTCTTTTCTTTTCTTTTCTTTTCTTTTCTTTTCTTTTCTTTTCTTTTCTTTTCTTTTCTTTTCCTTTCTCCTCTCCTCTCCTCTCCTCTCCTCTCCTCTCCTCTCCTCTTGTGGATATGAGCTCACCTTTTTCCATCCTCCCTGACCACATACATGAATGCTGTTCCTTTAACAGCCTTCACTTAGCTTATATTCTCCTCTAATTTTATTTTGAAAATTTTTATGATGTCCACCCAGGACTAGGAAGGTCTGAGCCTTGTCACATTGCAGAATGGAATTTCCTTCTTCCAAAGACAGTTTAAAGGTGCTGTGAGCTACCTGAGATAGACTGTCATTTTACTATTAAGAATGGCTCAAGGAACTTCCATGCAATCACTGTTTTTCACCCTGAAATGCTTAGAATCATTATCATACTGGCCCAAAAGAATCCTCAGATTGCCACTGACTACTGCCCATCACCCAACCAGTTTCTCCTCAGGTTGATCAATAAGGGAGCATAAATATCAAAAACCAGCCAGTACTCTGTCTGTCATCTTTCAGAAGGTGGAGTGAGAGTGGGAGTTTCCATCACTTCCAAACTCCCTAACCTGAATATTCAGCTCAGCTGTAGCAGAGCTGTAAATTTCTCAGAGGACATGGGAACATGAAGGCACAGAAGCAAATGCCACATGTGGATAAGTTCTTGGCTTTTGATAGTTCAATTGCTGTACAGTAGTAAGCATGTATGATGTCTTCCAAAGAAATGGAGAACTGAAGACAGCTCCACTAAAAGCGGAGCTGATGACCGCAGCGGAATGAAGAGCCGGCGAGTAAAACGACTCTTTGTAATTCCTCTCCAGACAGGGAGAAGACTTGAGATTGCTCACAGGTGTTCCGTACAGTTGTTTCTCTAAGGAGACTGCAGGACAGTGGTCTCTGGTGGGTTTAGAGCTATGGGAGATGAGGGGATAGCCATCTTTTTGCTCAAACCATGGTCAGCACCTTCAAAAGGACAATGTGTTCACATAATTCCTTTTCTAATCACTTTTGGAAATTGCTTAACTGCTTTTCAGCTATTAGTAGGCTGACCATACATCCCGTTTTGAATGGGACAGTGTCGTGTGTAGGTGCAGAAATAACACGCCGAGGCCAGGAATCTAGTCTCTAGTGTTTATTGCATACCTACAAGCAAAATCCTGCTAAACTAACAGTGCCTGAAGATTCCCCAGAATATCAGCTCACCCTAGGGCGGAGCTTTCTTCTGACGTTTGGGAAAATAGGCTAGGCTCTCTGAGCTACGTGCTCGCTTCTTATCTATAGTCCAGCCTTCTTCTCTGCTCTCTAGAGTCTCCCTGACACCACCCCCCTCTCCATCCAAAAACTCCATAGCAACCCCTTCCCCTCCTTCGTCCTTGGTGTCAGGTACGATCCCGTGTGAAATAGTGTCCATCTCCTCCTCCTCCTCCTGGGAGCTGGGCAGGGAAGGGAGGTCATCCAGAAAGGAATGTCAGGGGAGGGCTCGTGTGTCTCTGTTTGATCTGATAGTCCAGGTGCAGCTGGCCTCTCCTGAAAAACAGCTAAATCGTTAGAAAGGTTCTCCCTCCCCCCTCCTGGGAACTGTAAACCAGAGGTGTAGGGATGCGAATCCACCTCCTCCCCCCTCGCTGGCTCTGGCGGAGGGAGCAGGAATGGTTGATGGCAACTTACGAAACCCTCAGGCTGGCCGGCCTCCTCGTCTTCCTCTGTTGGCTGTAGCTCTGGGAGTCGCGCTGGTCGTGGCTTGTGAGGGAATATCTGATGAAACCTATGCACTAGCAAGGGTGCGTGAACGTCTTTGGCATTTTCCCAGGAGCGCTCTGTCTGAGAATACCCCTTCCAGTGTATTAAATACTGAATTCCCCTGCCCCTCCTTCTGGAGTCCAAAATTACTTGCACTTCGTACTCCGGTTCCCCTTGGACAAGTATCGGAGGTGGGGTGGTGGTATGCGACCGCAAGGCACTTGGAGGGGAATCTTTGACTAACAAGGACTTGTGAAACACCGGGTGAATCCTCATGGAGTGTGGAAGCTGCAAACGATAAGCCACATGGTTTATTTGCTGTAGCACTTGAAAAGGGCCAAGAAACTTAGAGTCCAGCTTCTTGCAAGGTCTGTTAGTGGGTAGAAACTTAGTAGAGAGCCAGACCTTGTCTCCTAGTGAGATGGGGGGTCCTTCCTGTCTGTGTTCATCTGCGTTCCGTTTATAGGCTGCCTTTGCTAGCTCCAGCTGCTCCGCTAACAGCTGATGGGCTGCCTGTCTCTCTGCCAGGAAATCTGTGGCTGCAGGCACAGCTGTTTGTTGTGAGGAAAGAGGCAACACTCTCAGGTTTGTGCCATAGAGAGCCTGGAAAGGGGACATCTTGGTTGAGGAATGTACTGCATTGTTGTAAGCGAACTCTGCCATGGGGAGAAGTTCTGGCCAATTGTCCTGTCGGTAGTTAATGTAACATCTGAGATATTGCTGCAATAACTGGTTAGTTTTCTCAGCTTCGCCATTACTGCAAGGATGATTCGCAGAAGACAAGTGTATTTTGACCCCCAATGTCTGGAAAAGCGCCCCCCAGAACCTGGAAGTAAATTGCGAACCGCGATCTGAGATCAAGTGGTTAACCATACCTCTATATCGGAAGACATTGTCCAAAAAGAGCTGTGCTGTAGTTTGTGCTGTTGGTAGGCCCTTACAGGGGATAAAATGCGCCATTTTTGTAAAACAATCTACCACCACCAGGATGGAAGTGAAACCCTGTGCCTGTGGCAAGTCAGTGATAAAATCCATGGAGACAGTGTCCCAAGGTTGGGGGTGTGTGGGTAGGGGTTGCAAAAGGCCTGCTGGTTTCCCTGCAACAGTTTTAGCGTGTCTGCATACGTGGCAAGAGGCCACGTAAGTCTTAATGTGTGCTGCCATCTTGGGCCACCAGTAATCTCTGAGTGTTCTGTGCAGCGTTTTGAACACCCCCCCATGTCCTGCCGTCGGGCTATCATGACAAAGCTGTAGGACTTCTTCCCTCAGGGTCTTGGGAACATAAAGCCGCCCACTATGCCAAAGGGCCCCTGCCTCCGCTGTGAAAGGGGACGGTGTTCCGCTCTGGGCCCCTTCTAGGTCCTCCAGCCTAGCCCGTGCATAGGGGTCTTGTTGCTGCTGAGCCTTGATTCTTACAAGGAGATCGTCTGCTAGTCTGACTGCTGCCAAGGTCTCTACTTGGTCCCCTTCGGGAGGTTTCTCAAAGTTTTGAGGTTGCAAGATCGTGGCTTGGGTGGCTTGGTCAGGTTCTGCCTTTTCCTGCGGCTGCCTAGACAATGCGTCAGCCAGTTTGTTTTGTTTGCCTGGCAAGTACGAGATGACGAAATTGAAGCGTGAAAAAAATTGACTCCATCTGACCTGACAGGGGGTGACGGATCCAGAGTTCTGCAAAAGCGCTAAGTTTTTATGGTCTGTGTAAACCTTGATTGGAAATGCTGCTCTCTCTAACCAATGCCTCCATTCTTGAAAAGCTGATTTTATGGCAAGCAATTCCTTGTTGAAGACATCGTAATTCCTCTCTGCTGGCGACAGCATGCGAGAGAAATAGGCACAGGGTAATAAATCTTCCCCCCTTTCGTCTGCCGCTTGGAGCAAGATGGCGGCGACGGCAAAGTTAGATGCGTCACACTGGACGTGGAACTGTTTTAAAGGGTTTGGGTGCCTCAGGAGTGGTGGGGAGGCAAACAGCTGTTTAAATTCTTGAAAGGCAGCTTGCTGCTGTTCCCCCCAGCAAAAGCGTCTGTTTTTCTTTAAAAGCTGAGTAAGGGGACGCGCTTTCTCCGCATATGCGGCAATGAACTTGTGGAAGAAATTTGCATACCCCAGAAATTGTTGGACCTCCTTGACGTTACGGGGAGGCTTCCATGACATAATTGCTTGGACCTTTGCAGGATCCATGGCTACGCCTTCTGTGGAAATCCTTTATCCCAAATAGTCTAATTGTGTTAAGTCAAAGGCACACTTCTCTAGCTTTGCAAACAGCTTGTTCTCCCTCAGTCTCTGCAAAACGTTACGCACATGAGTAACATGGGAGGTGGGGTCCTCAGAATAAATCAGAATGTCATCAAGATATACGATTACATACTTATCTAACAAGTCTGAGAATATGTGGTTCATGAATCTGGAAAATACTGCTCCACAATTACTTAATCCAAAAGGCATGACTAAATATTCAAACTTACCATATCTGGTGTTAAAAGCCGTTAGGTATTCATGGCCTGGCTTTATCCTGATCAAATTGTAGGCATTCCTGAGGTCTAGCTTGGTAAAAATACGGGCCTTTTGCAGGCGATCTAGCAATTCCGATATAACTGGAATAGGGTAGTGGTCTCTAACGGTGACTGCGTTGAGTGCGCTGTAGTCATGCACCGTGCGCATGGGGGGTCCCTTATCGCCAGCCTGTGCCGCCGGGGTGAAAGGATCGGGCTTTTTAGGCACAAAGAAGGTAGGGGCAGATGCCGGTGATGTTGATGGCCGAATGAAACCCTTCTTTAGATTGGTATCCAAATATTCCTTTAGGATAGCTAGCTCCCTTGGAGACATTGCATAATGCCGTGCCGCTGGGATCTTGGCTCCAGGCTTCAAATCTATTGTGCAGTCGAAAGATCTATTGGGAGGCAACGCTGTGGCCTCTTGCTCTCCGAATATGTCTGCATAATCCCCATACTTTGTTGGTAGGGGAGCCCTCCCTGCTTCCCGGCTTGCAGCTGCCGGTTGGGCTTGGGTAATGCCCTGCAATTTGTGGTGCCGACAGTCCTGAGAGGGAAAATAGACTGCTCCGGTCATCCAGTCCAAATTGGGGTTGTGAAGTCTCAACCAAGGTGCCCCGAGAATGACCGGGACTTGCAAGGAAGCAGTAACATATAGTTGGATCCACTCCGTGTGATCTGCGATGGTTAGTTGAATTGGCTGGGTGCAGCGTTTAATGTCTCCTGCCTTGAGAGGTTGCCCGTTGATGGTTTCAACCTGCATGGGGTTTGGTAGTGCAATCGTTGGAATTTGAAACCTTTCCACCGCTTCACCATCTATAAAATTGGTTGTCGCACCGGAATCTATCATTATGTTTACCGGTAATAGGTGCTTGGAATCTGTAGTCAGCGTGGCTGGAACAATATAAAAATCTTGGCTGTGATCTGCCGCCTGAGCCCTTCTTAATTGTTGGATGGCCTCCCTATGGGGCTCTGGCAAGGGGGGCCATTGGAGTTTAACTGCTGGGAAGAAGCGGGTGGTATGCAGGCCTGCTCTGTGCCTTGGGTTGTAAATCTTACCGGGGTTGCCTGGCGTCTGGTCGGGCACGCCCTTGCGTTGTGCCCTGGCCCCCCGCAATAAAAACAAAGTGCATTGTCCCTTCTCCTTTGCCTCTCGGCTTCAGAGAGCCCCCTTCGTGTCGCCCCGATCTGCATAGGTTCCTCTGCGCTCAGGGGAACAAACGTCTTAGAGGGGGTAGCAAAACCTGGAAAAGCCGGTCGGGTTCCTGCCCTGTTTCTCCCTGACAGAAACTGTTTTAGCTCTTCCAATCAAGCATCTATGATGACTGTTAACTGGTATAGGTCTTCCAATGTAGCTGGCGTGCCCTGCCGCACTAACTCCATCTTAATCTCTTCGTCCAGTCCTTGTTTGAACTGATCCTTCAATGCCACCTCATTCCAACCCAAATCTCCTGCCAGCAGTTTGAAATCTGCGATGTACGCTCCTACTCTCCTGTTCCCCTGTCGGAGCCGTCGGATCTCTCAGCTGGCAGTGACTTCTCTGATTGGATCATCAAAATGGGCTCTGAAACGGGCCATACAATTCTGGTAGTTGTCCAGAATTGGGTCGTTAGCTTCCACCATGGGGATGGACCATCTTGCGGCTGAGCCTTTCAGCAAACTTAAAATGAATGTGACTCTGGACCTCTCCGTCGGGAACTCGGTCTGCTGTCGAAAAACATGGTGCACTGGGCGACGAAGGTCCTGAGCTGTGCCGTCTGTCCCCCAGATTTCTCTTGTAAACACCCTGGGGATCGCAGGACGACTGGTGGGGGTGGTGCCACTGGTGCCGGCTGCTGGGCTCCTGGAGCTGGTTGTTGCATCTGCTGAAGCATCGCCGCCTGTAAGTTATTAATCTGGTCGTCGACTTGCTGCTGGTGTTGACTCAAGGCTGCTGCTAGCTGGATTATGGCCTGCTGCAACTCCTGAGTCTGAGAAGCCATTCTTCTGGTTTATGTGTTCCTCCCTCTTTCAATGGGAGTTGAGGTTTAGCAGGATTGATGTCGTGTGTAGGTGCAGAAATAACACGCCGAGGCCAGGAATCTAGTCTCTAGTGTTTATTGCATACCTACAAGCAAAATCCTGCTAAACTAACAGTGCCTGAAGATTTCCCAGAATATCAGCTCACCCTAGGGCGGAGCTTTCTTCTGACGTTTGGGAAAATAGGCTAGGCTCTCTGAGCTACGTGCTCGCTTCTTATCTATAGTCCAGCCTTCTTCTCTGCTCTCTAGAGTCTCCCTGACAGACAGTCCCGTTATTTAAGCATTTTTCAACCGTCCCGTCGTTTTGATCAAAATCTCAATTTTGTCCCTTTTTTAAACCCTGAGGGAAGGAGGACAGGAAGGAGGACTCGAGCCGGAGTTGCCATTGGAGGCAGCCTGGAAGAGGCCCTATCAGCGCGGCAACTGGAAGCCCGGGTGCCATGTGCAAGCCCATCACCAGACAAATCACCACAGTCCACCTGGTTCCTGCCTCCTTACCTGATCCTATCGGTGCCGCTTGCTCCGAAGCCGAGATTGTCCGCCCAGCAGTGGTGAGGCCAGGGAAAGCAGGCACAGGAAGGTTGTGGAAAGAGGGTGTGGGGTGTGCATCCATGCAATCCCTAGGAGGCTGAGGAAAGTGTGTGTGGGGTGAGTGTGTGTGTGTGTGTATGAGTACTTGCTCAGAGAGGCCAGGGGAAACAGGTGCGGGTGCATTTGGTCACAGGGAGGCTGTGGAAAGAGGGTGAGGGGGTGGGGGTGTGCGTCCATGCAATCCCTAGGAGGTTGAGGAAAGTGTGTGTGGGGTGTGTGTGTGTGTGTGTGTGTGTGTGTGTGTATGAGTACTTGCTCATAGAGGCCAGGGAAAACGGGTGCGGGTGTATTTGGTCACAGGGAGGCTGTGGAAAGAGGGTGCGGGGTGTGCGTCCATGCAATCCCTAGGAGGCTGAGGAAAGTGGGTGTGGGGTGTGTGTGCAAATACTTGGTAAGAGAGGCCAGGGAAAACAGGTGCGGGTGCATTTGGTCACAGGGAGGCTGTGGAAAGAGGGTGTGGGGTGTGCGTCCATGCAATCCCTAGGAGGCTGAGGAAAGTGATTTAGGGTTAAGGAATGAGGTTTACACTGAGCTCCCAAGGAAGCGCATTGCCTGCCACAGTGACAAAGGGAGGATCTGTGCCCATGCAGCCAACAGGTGCCCTGCTGAGCATGGGCACCTCCTTAAGAGGGCTTCCCAGCAGATCTTAATGGTCAGAGGGGTTCATATCACAATGAGGCTAAGGTGTTTAGGGTTACAGTAACTTGTGTGGTGGTCAGTGAGTAAATGAATTAGAATAAACCATATAGTAGCTGCACAAACCCTCCCTCCCCTCCCTCTGTTCTTGCTCCCCGGCAATCTCCAAGCCAGAGATGGCCAAATCTGAAAGCTGTAAAATGAGTTGTGCTGAGCTTTGCAAGACGTTTTTCCCTGGAAAAATTGCCAACAGATTAACCCATATTTTGACATTTTTCTTCCATTGTGAACTGTAACTGGGGGAGGAGGCCTGTTTTATGACAAGTCTATGGGTGATGATTATCTAATAATGATGCAGATAATTAAAGATGTAGGGTGATATATGATTTCACAGCACTTATAACTGCTTAATCTTAATCTTATTATGATTTTATTTACAAAATATAATTTTTATACACTGGTTATTGAACTCCCACAAAGAATTTTTAAATACTTAATAGGGTTTGCAGGCGGGAGCCAATCGCATGGACCAGGGGGCGGGGTTTACAGGCAGGAGCCAATTCTGTGAACCAGGGGGGTGGGGTTTGCAGGCGGGAGCCAATTGTGTGGACCGGGGTGGGGTTTGCAGGCAGGAGCCAATCACACAGTTGGGGCGGGGTTTGCAAGCAGGAGCCAATCACGTGGATGGGGGGTGGGGTTTGCAGGCGGGATCCAATTGCATGGACCAGGGGGTGGGGTTTGCAGGCGGGAACCAATCACATGGATCGGGGTGGGTTTGCAGGTAGGAGCCAATCGCGTGGACCTGGGGGGTGGGACCCCTGTCCCGTTTTGCCATCCCAATGTCCCGTTTTTGTCTCAAGGAAATATGGTCAGCCTAGCTATTAGGAACCTTTGGATTGACAAGTCTGAAAACACTGGGTGAGTTTCCTTCAGTCCTTAGTGAAAGAAGTTTTAAATCCAAGTTTAAAGACTTAATATTTTTTCTTTTGGAATAAAAAGTAAAAGGGTGATTAGAACTTTGATTTTAGAAAGTTACAAATGAACTAAGGGTCCAGATTGATTTGAAATAAGATTTTGGAATTAATTATAAGAATTCTTCCTGTGGGAAAATGCTTCTTCTTTGAATTCTCTTAAAAAAACATGATAGGATGAGACTTTGAAGGTTGGACATTAGAGGGAACGAGAAGGAACTAAAGATTACAATTAAAGGAAAAGGACACTCAAACTCAATTTACAAACACTGAATGAAGCAAAATATTTTAACATTGGACATACTGGAGGATATTTTTGAACAATGGACCCAGAAGTTAATTTTAAGAGTATCTACCTCTATAGATAGACTATGTTTAAAAGATGTTATGGAAGAGGAACATGTTCTACCTGACAAGATCGAGACTGATTTGAAAGTGGATTTAAAAATGACAGGCTACAAGAATGACATGGAAAAAGATGTTACACTGGACATACAAAAGAAACCGGCTGAAGTCTTTATAATTAAAAGGGATATACAAATAACAAACCAAGAGAGTAACCTGGATAATTTTCCTATACTGGATTTACAAAAGGCTTGTTAAAGCTTTGAACAATTTTGTGAGAGGACAAAGAAAAAATGAAAAGAAATCAAGTTCTAGGAATTATTTGAAGGGACTAAAAATCTAGATTGTTAGAAGTAAAAGGAAGGAATGTAAAGTTGGTTTAATTGATCAAGTTTAAAATAGATATGTTGTTATCTCTGGTAACCCTTAATGGACTTTTGCTGACATCAGGACTGAATGAGGAGGCTTTAAGGATTTGTTTATAGATAAGAGATGGGATATGGGAAGAAGAGATCATTTGTTGAATTTTAAGAGAAGTTGATAAGTTTCTAAAATTGTTTATACTTGTGATGAAGGGGGAAGTCATTTCTTTATATACGTCTTTTCTTTTTCTTTACTATATTCTTATTTTTCTTTTCTATTTTTCTTTTCTATTTTTTTCTTTTCTGCACTTTCTAATTTTTTATTTTTTTAGTTTGTATTAGTTTTTTATCTTTTTGATTGTGATTTTTAATTAATTTACTATAAAAAAAAGTTAAAAGCACATATGACAGTCATTTGGTGTAGTAGTTAAAGGCAGCAGGCTAGAAACTGGGAGACTGTCAGTTTTAGTCCTGCCTTAAGCATGAAGCCAGCTGTGTGACTTTGGGCCAGTCACTCTCTCTCAGCCCAAGGACAACAACTCCACAACCATATAATTCAGATGTAGCTAAGACATGTGTGATAGATACCTTAGATAAGGATGATATAACTTGCTTACTCATTTGCTGAAATACAGTGCCATCCTTCAGAGCACTTAAAGAAGGTTCATTTTAAACAATAAAACCCAAATAGAAGCAATTATGCCAGGATGGCTTATACATTAGCAGACAGAACCCATAAAGAGTATTTGATTCTATAATCAAGGCCACTACTACATGGAATGTCTTCAAGCAAATGAATGAATGGATAAATAAATAAATAAATAAATAAATTTCTATTCTCAGGCTTTCCAGATGAGTTGCACTTCAGTTTGAAGAATTTCCAGCACTTGACCTTGCTGAGGAATTGGGGGAATTGAAGTCTATTACATCTGGATAGCACAAACTTCAGGAAAGCAGCTTTAAATATTACAGGTATATATCGAGTGCAATCCTCTTTGCGTCTATTCAGAACCGGACTTATGATTGAATTCACATCTAAATCGAGGATTAGAAAGAGACTGATGCTTCCATCATTACACAGAGGTAATATTTGGATGTCAGGAAAGTTCCACGTGGTCTTTGAATTGCACATTTCTCAAATGCAGAATAATTCATTACTACAGCCCTAAATTTAAATGCTACTTTTTTTTTTGAAAGAAGAGAAAAAGCTGTTCCTCTGAATGGACACCTGAAATATATACATGGCTGCCGTTAAGTTCACTTACTGAAATTGTCCCACTCTAAAAGGATTGTTACAAATGGGTTATCACACTGTACACACTGTACGAGGGAATCATAGCTATCCTTAAGGGGACTCAATGTGAAAGTCTATTGTAATGGTTATCTCCCCAGGAATTGTCATTTGTGATATTTGGAAAAGATGGAACTATAGGTCATTTATAGTTTTCTACTACACAGTAAGAAAAGTGGGCCATTCTCATTTCTGCAGATTGGAGTCAATTTCAAACAAATCAAAAGAAGACAGCAGCCCAGTGGGGATGGGGGTGGGTGGGGGAGGGGGGGTAATCAAAAGAGCATTGCTGGATGAAAAGTAGCAACAGAGATAATCAAGCAATGCCGAAAATATGACTGAAGTTTCACGCATACCTCCCAGGCTGAGATGGGTTTGCTTTGGATTTTTCCTCACTTGAAGGATTTTAAGCTACACGTGTGGCTTTGTGCATTATACAAACCAAATTATATTGTGCTTCTGAAATTTGGTGCTAAATTTTATGGCAGCATCTATTTTCATTAAAGACAATAATAATAAAATGAGAAGAAACTGTGTGATAAAGCTCTGCAAGACATGACACCATGTCATGGGTTCATGGGTTCTGCACCATTTAGAGCAAGGCTTTCCAAAGTTTTCCCGTGGCGACACACCAACCGCTGTTGGTGTGTCGCCGCGGGAAAACCCAGAAGTGCCGCCGTTGCGGCAGCATGCAAAAACCCGGAAGCGCTGCTGCCGCTTTCGGTTTTTGCACGCCGCTGTTGGTGTGTCGCCGCGGGAAAACCCGGAAGCGCTGATGATGATCAGCGCTTCCGGGTTGTATGGCGACACACCAGACTGTGTGTGGCGACACACTTTTGTGTCACGACACACAGTTTGGAAAGCTCTGATTTAGAGGTATGCATAAAAAGAAAATTCCTTCTCACCCCTATGGGAGGTATGTGCCTTCCTCAACCTTGGGTCCTCTACCACTACATCTATCACCATGGATGGATGGATATCTCTGAAAACTTGCTTGTAAGTTGTTCATCATGGATCTAGAGCATAAAATTGTGTACTGATGGCTGTTGGTAAATAACATTCCTGCCTTGTAGGGATGAGTGGGAATTTCATTCAGTTCATTTTTATATGAACTGATCAAAATTTACAAATGTTAGTTCCTTATAGATGTTTAAAAATGAATATGGCAGAAAGCCGGCAATAAATCCATATTTTGAGAGACTCTGGATGATGATTATATGCCATCAGTATGTCAGTATTGACTCTTAGTGACCACATACAGTAGATGTATTTGAATATTTCAGTTTTTAAAAGTCTTAGCTTGCTTTCCACTTCATTCACCGTGCTTTTAGTGATGAATTGGAGTTTCCATTTGTGGTTGATTTATTTCTTGTAGATTTCTCATTTTTCACAGTTACATGGGAGGGTACAAAATACCCTGATCTAATCTTGAACATTTAATTCCACTGAGAATTAAAATTGGCAAGATCTTACCAAAATCCACAAATATAATTAACAGGCAACAGAGG
This sequence comes from Charina bottae, assembly GCA_023362775.1. Classification (NCBI taxonomy): domain Eukaryota; kingdom Metazoa; phylum Chordata; class Lepidosauria; order Squamata; family Charinaidae; genus Charina; species Charina bottae. The sequence continues at coordinate 140,233,997 of JALMGJ010000003.1, forward strand.
GAGCTTATCAATGTCAGTGTGGGAGAAAATAAAATGGTCAGCCTCAATATTCCTTAAGGTAAAGGTTCCCCCCGCACATTTGTGCAGTCGTGTCCGACTCCAGGGGCCGGTGCTCATCTCCCTTTGTTAGCCGAAGAGCCAGCGCTGTCCGAAGATGCTTCCACAGTCATGTGGCCGGCATGATGCATGCGGAATGCTGTTACCTACCCACCGAAGTGGTACCTATTAATCTACTTGCATTTGCATGCTTTTGAATTGCTAGGTTGGCAAGAGCTGGGGATAGTGCGGGAGCTCACTCCATCACGTGGGACTAGGGATTCAAACCTCCGAACATGCAATCTTCCAAACGACAAGCCTGGCATCTTACCTGCTGAGCCACCACACCCCTATTTTTCCTTACTGCCTTGCTAATCATACCAGCTTTATACAGTGAGAACCATTTCTGTCCCATACAGACTCTTATCTTGTTGACATTTTTAATTCCATAATGTTCAAGAATTCCTATAACTTTTCCTGATGAGATAATAGTGCATGTGGCAATAGAGGGTGATCTTTGTTTCCCTCCAAGCAGGGCTGATAAACTCACTGACCCAGTCTGTACAACACACTGAACCTTAATGTAGTTTAGATGCTCTTAGAAGATACCAGTCAGATCACAGTTAATGAAAGCTTGATATTCTCTCATTGAGTAGGCATCTTTCCTAGGATTAATGTGTTATAGCCAGTGGCAAAACTTTGTTGACCTTGTTGGAACCCCAAAAAGTTAAGCAGGATTTGACTTGGTTAGTACTTGGGAGGGGAGCCACCAGGAAATTCCAACTAGACTGGAACAAATCAGAGGCAAATAACTTAAGTATTCCTGCCAAAAAAGCTACATAGGTGTGTCCATGTAGCCATCAGGAGTTGACATGAGGAGCGTTTTTCTTTTCTTCATGTATTATGATGTTTTGTTTTGTTTATTTTAGCCCTCAAATCAATCTTGACTTCTGGCAACTTCCTGGATAAGCCCCCTGCAGTTTCCTTGATAACATTTTTGGAAGTGTTTTCACATTGTCTTCTCCCTAGAGCTGAGAGAAAGTGGCTGGCCCAAAGTCACTCAACTGGCTTTGTGCCTAAGGCCAGATTAGAAGTCATGTTCTCCTAGTTTCTAGCCCAAAGACTTTAACTACCCCACCAAATTGGCTCTCGCATATCATGTTAACACCTTGTCAATATTTCAAGTACAGGACTCCCGGTATGTAGAGTCAAATTAGACTCTCCCAGGAATAGTGGGTGGGCTACAGACATTTAAAATAACATAAATAAAATATGTATCATGGGGGAAAGAGAGAGTTTTGCTTTAATTTGCTGGTGGAATACATATGATGTTATATCAAATGCAGCATACAAAGATTTCTCTCTTTAAACCCTAGGTAGAACAACTATTTGTGAGCAAATGTCAACAGTTAAATACATACATGCATTACTATAGCAAAAAATATGACCTTTTTATTATGTTTCTTTATTAGAAATAAATTTTGAATCTTAATATTGTAGTTCAAACAAGTACAGATTGTTTTATCCACTTAACTACCAAGAAATCACACTGTAACCATTTGTTCTTCAGCCTGTTACTGGGTACAAGCTATATTGTAAATTGAAACATTTAAGGTAATTTGCCTATAGATAGATGGGGGAAATAAAGAAATTAACCTTTGTGGAATGTGCCAAAGAAGATAATTTAAAACTCTTAATCTAATTCAGAAACATTTCTTACTATTCATTTCTCTCTGTCTCCCTCTCTCTCTCTCTGGTTACACTGAAATCCTAGAAAAGAAAAAGAATTCGTACACACATCCCAACAGTACCGTTGCATTGATCTCTGCTGACACTATCACAGATAATTGTTTATGGTTTATCAGATTAAGCTTTCAGTACTTGTGCTTTATATTCATCTAACAATGCTGCTACTTGAAATGTCATATATTTTGCACAGCCTCTGTGTGCTTTTTTGCCTTTCATAATATTTCTGTGAAAAAAATGTTATCAATTCATTGTTGGCTTTATTTCATTTATTGCTATCCTTGTTGAACTCTCTGGGACAGCAGTTTTATTCAGTGTTGAAGTGTGCTATGGTTTTGCTCAAAATTGTTCCTCCATGCTTATTTTTTTAAAGGATGGACTTGGATAACACAGCATACTTAACCCGGGTTAACAAAACACATTGTTTTTGACCATATAACATGTTATGCCTGAACAAAAATAGCATATCTTATGGTTTAATATGATGGCTGTACTCACACAACATGCTAAGGCAATAGCTGATTTCCACAACACCATTCAGTGTCATTGTACCCTGATTTAGGATGTTGTGTGAACACAACCATTTTTCTACTAGCCATTTATTTAAGAAAATATCTAATTTGACCATTAGATATTTCTCATGAAAGAGAATTTGCTCATTAGATTCTGAAATGTGACTTTCCAGACACCTAGGTTTCCACATTAACCTTGACTTTCATTGTAGTATTTTCTCTTTCACTGAACAAGTTTTCTTTTTGTGAGGTTTCGGGGACTTACCTGGCTGCCGGCTGACATGCTGGACTCAGAGGAGGAGGAGGAGGAGCCAATCACAGGAGGCAGCAGGTTTGGCGTGAAACCGACTGGAGACCCAGAAACGCTGATTGGCGGAGGCTCGGAAAGAAAGACGCCTCCACCAATCAGCGCACGCCAAAGGAGAGCAGAAAGGCAGGCCGAGCAACGTGAAGCCCGATTGGCCCCTGCTCTCCCAAGGTGCGAAAAACGAAATAAAAGGCTGGCGCGACTTACCTCAGCTGCCGGAGACAACCGTTCTACCCGTTCCACACTGAAGCCACCAGACTCTGCGCCGGACCCTGCCCCTGAGCCTTGCCTTGCTGCCGCCCTGAACCTCACTCTAGAGCCCTGCCTTGCCGCCGCCCTGGACCTCATTGACGAGCCCAGCCCTGCTGCCGCGCCGGACTCTGATTCCGCGCCTTGCCCCGCCGCCGCGCCAAGCCTTGAATACAAGCCTTACCTTGCTGCTGTGCCAAGCCTCGTGCCCGAACCTCCTCCAGTCGCCGCGCCTCTGTCCTTGTTCCCTGTGGAAGAAGCCAGTGTCGGGGTAAGCGCCGCTGCCTTGCCTGCTCCTCCCTCAACTGCCAGAACCACCGATTCTCCGTTGCTCTCCGCTCCGGAGCCTACCGATGCCGGCCACCAGTGGGCTGCCCTCGTCGGGTCCTGGTCTACCCAGACGTCCACCAGCCCAGATCAGCAGCCAAGCCCAGCCGACACCGGCCACCAGTGGGTTGTCTTCGTTTGGCCCCGGTCTACCCAGGTGGCCACCAGCCCAGATCAGCAGCCAAGCCCAGCCGACACCGGTCACCAGTGGGTTGCCTTTGTCGGGCCCCGGTCTACCCCCAGCCCCGACAGCCAAGCTAACTCCACGGCCACGGTCACCTTGCCTGTCGCCTCCAGTTCACCGCCGGCTGAAGCACCTTCCACAGCGCCTGCACCCTCTCTGGTCCTTCCAGTCTGGCCAGGGATATCCTATGGACCCATTGCTATCCAGCCTGTGGACTGTGTAAACCGGGCGGCTTGCGTATCTGTGTAAATAAAGTTATTTCAGTAACGCTTCTGTGTCAGTCTTAGTCGGAACAGGACACTTTTCCTCTTTGGTGGCATAATTGTTATTTATTGTGAAGCTCTTGACTTGAGAGATAAAACACAATAATTACAGCAAGGAAAACATCCTCTCCATTGACGAGAGTTCTGTACTACTATGGCAGAGCAGCAGACAAATAGACTGGAAATGGAAAGCAGATTAAGTTAAGCAGTTGATTAAGATTCCAGACCTGCCTCAGTAGACTTGATGGCTGTATTGCTTTCCATGTCAGGATTTTAATATAGCCTGATGACCTTCAAATGAATGAATGAAGCAACACACACTATGGGGTTGTGTTTAAAATGATCACAACTAACTTAGGGATATGTGAAATTCTTGAAAAATTCCTCTGATTTACAATAATTCTTTAAAGTCAATCAACCAAGCAGCAAAGAACAGCCCCATCAAGGAACTCCTAAGGAGAGAACAACACCTCCACCAACACAAGCAGGACAAGCCATGGTATATAAATAGAGAGCAAATCCCACTCCCTTTTCGCACTGAAGATGTTGCCTAGTCTGGCAATGAAACATCTGCAAGAAAACAACAAGGCTCAGAGAGCACCAAGGACTCCACAGTTCAACCCCTGAGCTACAAATATTCTCTTCGATTGGTATAACTCTTTAGGTTAAATGTTGAAGGACAATCATCTGACTCCTTGTGATGTCTTATAGTGCATTCTTATAGATGTCTACTCAGAAATGAGCTCCACAGAGTATATTGAGACTTATCACAGGTTCAGTAGGTATAGCCATAGTGGATTTATTGACCACATGCAATTTCCAATTAAAAAGTTGTACTCAAAGTTATTCACATATTGATTAGTTGAGATACAATAAGTATAAAGACTGTGGGTGTGTAGATTGCCTGAAATGTGCCGTGCAAGACTGTGTTGCTTCACTTGATATAGAGAAGGACCTGAGAATACACTGTGTTACTTCCCCAGAGAACTGAGGCAAGGATGATCCATTTTGATGAGCCACTGTACTTTTTAAAAGCAGGTTCTGCACGCGTCTGTATGTGTTTGCAGATGCCACTGTTGCTGAGCAAAGTTGCTGCTTTTCTTTTTACAGAGAGAAGCAAGATACCATGTTGCTTCATAGCTTTGCTTTCAAGAGTTCTTTCAACCAATGGGTTGATGAAACAAAAACACTGAAAATCTGCAAGCCCTAATAAATGTATTCCCTTAAATTATTTCAATTACAGTTTATTTCAAACATTTCAGTTACAAAAAAATATACCTGTAGAACAGTGACCAGTGCTCAGGATCCACAATATCAGCAGTAAAGTTCGTGAATAAGTAGAACATAAAGGGCATTCTGGGGATGGCACGCAAGGAGTCTTATCTGATTTCACTGTTATTACCTTTTGGGTACAAGACAGACATTTCTTTTCTCCCAAATATTTTAGATGACACACTTTAGAGATTTAACTGTTCACTGTTGGAATTTTAATTTTCCACCATTTATCAGCTTTGCATGCTTGATAATCAAAGGACCAATGTGGTAGTTAGATTCAGATTTTGAACAGAGGTCTCTGGCATTCTAGTATACCTTAATTTCTTCACCATTGTGCAGAGGAGAAGATTTTTTCTTTCTACATCACACAACAGAAGGTCTGCTGCAATTATTAGCTCAACAGAGCTCAGAAAACCCAAACAGATACTTTGATCAAGATGCAGGAGGCATTTTTTCTGGACTCAGTTTTTATGATTCTTACAGTTTTGTTGTGCTACTTGAAGAGTTTTCAACAGAATTATAGTGAAATAATAATATGAAGAAGGCATATATCAACTTTGTTGACTCTTTTTAATATGTCTTCTATGATAGATGTAAATGAGATGAGTATCCTTAAGTAGAAAAAAATATGACTTAGTTGAATCTTAAATGTGAACATTATGGTTTATTTTTGCTTTCATCCATCATGTTCAGTTCTTCACTTCTATTTCCAACAGAAGTGCCTCATTAAGGTGAAGTTCACTTTGTAAACATAGTTCCTTCAGTTTTAAACATAATTGGAACATTTATTGCTAGGAAACATTGAGAACAGGACTTTAAAAAAATATATCCATGGAACCTGGTTAATTTATATATTTTGATAAGGGAAGGGGGAGAAAATAAGTAGAGGCACAGCAATATTATAGTTTAATGCAGAGAAGACAGAAGAACTGCTGGTCAGTTGAAACTCCTTCAGAAGACTGGGGATTATAGATTTGTTGTTTATTCGTTCACTCGCTTCTGACTCTTCGTGACTTCATGGACCAGCCCACGCCAGAGCTTCCTGTCAGCCGTCACCATCCCCAGCTCCCCCACGGTAGAGTCCGTCACCTCCAGAATATCATCCATTCATCTTGCCCTTGGTCGGCTCCTCTTCCTTTTGCCTTCCACTTTCCCTAGCATCAGCATCTTCTCCAGGGTATCCTGTCTTCTCATTATGTGGCCAAAGTACTTCAGTTTTGCCTTTAATATCATTCCCTCAAGTGAGCAGTCTGGCTTTATTTCCTGGAGTATGGACTGGTTTGGTCTTCTTGCAGTCCAAGGCACTCTCAGAATTTTCCTCCAACACCACAGTTCAAAAGCATCTATCTTCCTTCACTCAGCCTTCCTTATGGTCCAGCTTTCACAGCCATAGGTTACTATGGGGAATACCATTGCTATAACTATGCAGACCTTTGTTGTCAGTGTGATGTCTCTGCTCTTAACTATTTTATCAAGACTTGTCATTGCTCTCCTCCCAAGAAGTAGACGTCTTCTGATTTCCTAGCTGCAGTCAGCGTCCGCAGTAATCTTTGCGCCTAGAAATACAAAGTCTGTCACTGCCTCCACGTTTTCTCCCTCTATTTGCCAGTTATCAATCAAGGTGGTTGCCATAATCTTGGTTTTTTTGAGGTTTAACTGCAACCCAGCTTTTGCACTTTCTTCCTTCACCTTCGTCATAAGGCTCCTCAGCTCCTCCTCAATTTCAGCCATCAAAGTGGTATCATCTGCATATCTGAGATTGTTAATGTTTCTTCCAGCGATTTTAACTCCAGCCTTTCATTCATCAAGCCCAGCACATTGCATGATATGTTCTGCATACAGGTTGAATAGGTAGGGTGAGAGTATACAACCCTGCCATACTCCTTTCCCAATCTTAAACCAGTCCGTTGTTCCGTGCTCTGTTCTTACCGTTGTTACTTGGTCGTTATACAGATTCCTCAGGAGGCAGGCAAGATGACTTGGTATTCCCATACCACCAAGAACTTGCCACAATTTGTTATTATTCACACAGTCAAAGGCTTTAGAATATTCAATAAAACAGAAATAGATGTTTTTCTGAAGCTCCCTGGCTTTCTCCACTATCCAGCGGATATTGGCAATTTGGTCTCTAGTTCCTCTGCCTTTTCTAAACCCAGCTTGTACATCTGGCAATTCTCGCTCCATGAATTGCTGGAGTCTACCTTGCAAGATCTTGAGCATTACCTTACTGGCATGTGAAATACATTCCACTGTTTGATAGTTTAAACATTCTTTAGTGTTTCCCATTTTTGGTATGGGGTTTTAAGTTGATTTTTTCCAATCTGATGGCCATTCTTGTGTTTTCCAAATTTGCTGGCATATGGCATGCATCACCTTAACAGCATCAACTTGCAAGATTTTAAATAGTTCAGCTGGGATACCATCATCTTCTGCTGCCTTGTTATTAGCGATGCTTCTTAAGGCCCATTCAACCTCACTCTTCATGATGTCTGGCTCTAACTCACTGACCACATTGTCAAATCTATCCCCGATATAGATTACAGATTTATAGGGTTAATTTATAGTTTACAGAATAGTTTGTATTCTGTCAGCCTTGATTGAACAGAAGCCAAGAGTGCATTTAAACTGGCCCTTCTCTAGAAGATCCAGTAATAATGGGACAGACCTTAGTTACATTCCAACTATAAAACACTTGTGTAGGAATGTATCTGAAAAAAAATGTTTGAAAACTTCAGTTGATCTAGAGTGCTTTCGAATATTATTGTCATAGCAGGTAAAGCTAAAAGCTCCCACAAGTCAAGTTTGATTTCTAATGACTACATTGGCATATCCATGTGGCGTACTTTACAATATTATGGAAGTGGCTTGCCACTACCTTCTCCAGACCACAGAAATAGCAGGATGCTCCTGGATGTATTTTCTTTGCATGATCCAGAAGTGCTTTGACTTCCCAGGCTGAGCTGTAGAATGGAGTTGAACTTGAGAGGGATCTTATCTTTAAGATACAGTTACAATTTTTGCTCTCCAAGGGTTTTAAAAATTATCCACCTCTATCACACTGAAACTTAGAATTTAGTGGCATCATTTGGAAGTGGTTTAGGAGCTGAATCTAAGGCTTCGAGGAGGGCTCCCTCATAGATCTTCAGATTGTGCACCATGTGGTAGATGCTTCAGGAGGAATTTTTGGTCACAGTTTTGAATGCAAAACTGTTTTACTGAGAAGCAACCCAAGTGTCTTCAAGCAGCTTCCTTGCCAATGATGTAAGCAAAATTTAAGTCTAAATGAAATGCCATATTTACCCTAGTAACTAGAAGCCTAAGTTGTAGCCCCCTATTATTGTCTAGTGAATAACAAGCTGTTTTTGCAGCCATTTGTAACAGCTATGGCTAAAGCCTATAATTTCTATTTAATGAATATTTGCCAGATCTACTGCTTCCTAAGAATTAATTCAGCGAGACTCCTAGTGCAGGCCCTGGTTGTTTCACACTTGGTCTATTACAGTAGTTTATTGGCAGGTCTTACTACTTTGATCTGCTCTTCCTTTATCTGGGACCACAGGAGTATTGTTCACACTGTCCTGTCCTGCCCACTTTTTCCATACCTCTGTGGACCACAGGGCTCCTCAAGGATCACTTGAAGCATTTTGTTCTTATTTTTAGAGTCCTGTGGTGCAACATTCCACCACACCTGTTTTCTCCTTGGATGATTCTTGCAAACTCAGAAGAAATTTTGGCTGTGCCTTCTTCCCAACTCCCCGCTATCTTCATGGCTAAGCATTTAGTCACATTGCAATTAATTAATTTTAAAAAAAGATTCATGGCATGATCTCTTGGCTGTGGAATCAGTTCCCTAATATTTTTGACAATGTGTTTTAATATATTTAAGAAAGGTTTAAAAACATTTATTTTAGTCCAGAGTTTAGTGAAAGAACCTGACCACAAGTAACATGTTGACATCTAAAATGTATTGTTTGTGTATTTTTAATTTAATTTAATTTATTTATTAACAATTTTTGTTAGGGGATGAGACTGTTGATTTTTGTAATTTTATTATGCAAAGCTTTGAATTTACTTCTAAGGTTTTGAATTATTTATTACATGCCTGACTGAATAATTAATATTCTCAAAACAAAAATGGGGACTAATAGGACTAGTGACAAGATGTCCCATTAAATTCCTTTGTGAGATCTTTTATTTCTGATTGTTCTTCACATGGCTATTCAGGGAATCAGGCCAGAAAGAATCAGTCAATCTCTTAGGTTTCAATGTTTTTATTTAGATGGTCTACAACTATTACATTCTGCCCATCTTCTTTAAAACTGATGTTCTGAACTGGAAAGATTGAACAAGTTTGTCAAGTCAACTGTCAGAATATTAAAAAGGTCATAGGGATACGATTTATAACTACCATTCACAATTTATGTGAGGCAGTAAAATTGGACTCCGGATTCTTATGACAGTAGCTGTATCTAATGGGAGGAATCAGTTGGCTAACAGCCAACCCTCTAGTAAACAAGTCGCTCTGTAAGGATGACTGGGGTGGAAATCCTGCAGTATTGGGACTTAGGCTGATTTTCCTATAACTCAGCCTTAACTAAACAACTACTATGGGTATCATTTTGGAGATACCTGATTGGGTTATTTAATGTCCTGGCAGGTCAGTTTGAGTTTCCCTTCTTGAAAGTACCTCCCAGCCATCTTAGAAAAGCATAGGTTGAACCTGCTTTATCTTCAAGTGGAGTACAATTGCCAATGAAATAATTTTGAAAATGTCCTCAGAGTAAAGGTTCCTGGCAAATGTTGATATCCAACAAATTTTAATTAATGAAGTTTATGTTTCCTTGTAATACCTAATGAATATAGCTCTAAGCATACTTTCCTGGCTGTTTCACTGAGTGCAGGGCCCTACTGTTGAGTTAATATGCATTGCACTGTATCTACATGTTTTTTTTAAAGAAAATACATAATTTCAGGAATAAATTTCCACTAAAATATAGATTACATATATAGTGCAGAGCAGGTGTTATTAAAAGCATGGCTGTCCTATCAGCACCTTTTCAATTATTTTATGGACTCATTCATTCATCACTAGGGGATGCTTCAAGAATTCAATCATTTCAATGTCCAATATGAATTGACCTGATATACCCCTTCCAGACTAATAAACAAACCAGTATGTAATAAAACATCACAAATTTCACTTCTCTTTATTTTGCAATGTGGTTTCCAAATCACATTTAAGGACAAATATAAAGACATCTTTTCAAAGATAATAAATTAGTATTATTGTACAAAAAAGTCCAAAATGTATTATATACATATTTAAGGACAACATTTTTTATTTTACAAATGCATGCTAATGTGATTGGAGTATTACAGATGGAAAAGGGGAAAAAAAGTGACACAGAGGAAAAATAGCCTATTGATCCCATGTTAATATTAATTTAATTTCTTATTACTTAAGGTTTCTTTTAAAATCCAATAAAGTGCTATAACATTCAGTACAAAATCACAAATATGTTATATTTGATCCCCATTGTTTTAAAAAAATAGAAAAAGCACAAATTATTTTCAAGTGAGTCCTCACTAGAGATAACAATGTTTTTCATTGGTGGAAGAAAAAACTGAACTAAGCAATGTAATTAAGGAATTCTAGAAGGTTGCTGTCTCTGTTTTCATAGCCTAACGAAGATTCATGCAGAGTTAAGCATAGCATCCATAAATCAGTTCACTTACTACCAAACCAAGTCATAGTCCTTCATCAATGTTGCAAGAAGCTGGGCAACCATAGCATTCAGAGTTCCAACAGTCTTGACATCAAGTTTTCAGAAGGTGAGACACAGGCAGTGATCAAATATAGACCAGAGATCAAGGAATCATACGAGCAGCAAGAAAGTTTCCGCAACAGAGATAAGCTGTCACCAATTTTCCCCCCAGAAAGGGATCAGACCTCTGAGCAGACATGAATGCTTGTCCCTTGTACACCCTATCCAGTTTTAGCTGAAGTTCTGAAGCCTTGATTTTGCTGGGCTGTGATCCTGCAAAGATTCAACTCTTATCATAAATCTTCTGCAGAAGGCACCCATTTCTTCACCATGCATCTTCTGGATCTCTACTCATTATCTACTGCATTCTTGGAAGCTGAGAGGACTTGCCTCTAATTCCAGATCAGATTGCTCTACATCAGATAGAGGAACAAGGAATCCTGCACCTAGGTGACTAGTGCATGGGTCACTGTCTGAAGAGCCCCCTATCTAGCAAACGGCACAACTGGCCTTTAATGCTGACAATTACATATCAAGTAGAAATATGATTCTATGGAAAAGAAAACTAAATCTCCAATGTGGCAGAAAACTGTATATAACATTATAATCCAAGAATGTTTTCCAATCAGAATTAATTCTGCATCAGTTTTGCTTTTTATATAGGGAGGTATTCTTGACATTGAAGCATACTCCCACAATTAGATCAGCCATTCTTCCAAAGAGGGAATCAAAAACCTTTTCCAATAAAAAGTGTTCACAATCCTTGCAGCTTTTATCATATGCAGTGCTGGTTCAGTGAATTTTGAAGGAAGATACAGTTTCATGAAATTTAATAGAAATATCTCAGGACACAAAATCTACAGAAAACCCACCCACACAGACCGGTATCTACACAAAAATTCCAATCACCACCCACGACAAAAAAGAGGCATCATCAGAACACTAGTGGATTGTGCAAATCAGAACTGTGAAGCTCAATTTCTCAATTCTGAATTGGTCCCACAATTTGGATTGGTCCCTACAGGCAAATGGCTACTCCAAGAATGAAATCAGGAGAGCTATCAAACCGAAAAAACAGCACTCAACTGAAGAAAAACAGTCCCCCACAAGCAAAATATTTCTGCCCTACATTAAAGGTGTCATGGACCGCATGGAAAAACTAATAAAAAAACATAACCTCCAAACAGTCTTCAAACCCACCAGAAAAATACAACAAATGTTAAAATCAACAAAAGACAAAAGGGACCCCCTCACCGCTGCAGGAGTTTACTGCATAACCTGCAGCTGTGGACAAGTATATATTGGGACCACAAAACGCAGCATCCACACCAGGATAAAAGAACATGAAAGACACTGCAGACTACAGCAACCTGAACAATCTGCAATAGCTGAACATGCTCTCAAACAAACTGGTCACCACATCTTACTTGAAAACACAGAAATACTGGACAACACCAACAGCCACTATGTTAGACTATACAGGGAAGCCATTGAAATACATAAACACCAACACAGTTTCAATAAAAAAGAAGAAAGCCTAAAGATCAGCAAAATATGGCTGCCAGTCCTGAAAAACACAGCTTGCAAAAGGTCAATGAACTCTACTCAACCACAGAAATATGCAAACAACTCACACAATAGATGTGCTAATCCCACACACAACAGCACCACACCCCCAAATCACCATAAAAAACCCTCTCCCGATCTCTTGTGAATGACCTCTCAGCAGCTATAAACACCAGCAGGAACACACACCCTCCACTTGGGCACAGAGAGAATCTTCTAGCTGTGCTCCTGTCCTCTGAAGATGCCAGCCACAGCTACTGGCGAAACGTTAGGAACAAAAACTGCCAGAACACGGCCACACAGCCCGGAAAACCCACAACAACCATCGGATTCTGGCCGTGAAAGCCTTCGACTATACATTGTAAATCTGATTCCTTCCCCTTCTAGATTTCTTTTGACATACCTAATTCAGAATTCAATAAAATATGTTTATGTGAATTGAATGATCAACTTTCTCATATCACCTAATGAACAGCTTTGTCATGTCACTGAAATAATTGCCAATACATGACTTTATATACATTATCCATCCTTCTGCTCATGTATGAACAAATTATTGTTTAGCAGTAGACATGAACAAGAGAAGCCATTAAATCTTAAGTGAAAGAATATCACCATCAGTCACTTGGAAGTACATTGATATGAGAGGCTAAATATGTCAAGACTTCATGCAAAGCATTTAGGTTTCATGCATGCATGAACATGGTTTCTGTTCTATGAAGACAGTCGCTTGGTTTGACAAAATAGTTTGCTACCCAAACTTTGGGCACTAAAAGTAGACAGTCACATGAGGCTGAAAACAGAGGTATATAGAAATTGCTGGCTTATCCAATTTCCAGTTATCAAATCATATTCTATATCATTCATTTTAATGCTTATTTTTAATGTGGATTTTAACTGCATTAATGTCACTCTTTTTACATTTTTAAAATTTTCATTGCTATTGTAGCTATCTTGCTTGTCAAATGGGTAGAAAAATGGGGTGCAAATCTAATAACAAAAGAATAATAAAATAGAGCATCAGATTACATGCCAGTTAATTAGTCCATTCCACTATACCTCCAAAAACTCCTCTCTACATTAAATATTTTTGTAGGAAAATGTTGTGGGATATCTATGTTTTCCAAACAAGGAGGGAACTGTTACAAAAAGTTCTAAAAATCCAAACACAGAACTCCACTGAGGCATATAGGGTCAGATATCTGTATGTCAGCTGTGGCTTCTCCAAAAAAAATAACACAACACAACACAAAGCAAAACATACAATGCTAAAGCAAATTATGGCTACCACAATATGGGTTACCATGAATTCCAACCATGGTCATCTGCAAGTGATATCATGGGCAGAATGAGGTAATTCTGCAAATGATATGTATTATATATGTGCATCATTTTGCATCATGCATATTGTATGTTATTTATACAATGACATCATGGTAACTATGGTGTCATTTTGAAGTGATTGTGGCTTCTCCCATATGCATAAGATTTCAACCTATAACATTATTCTCCTCAACTATGTATATCAGTAGCCAAGTTCCCATGCCCTATATGGTCAACATTTTCTTTATTATGTATTATATTTATATAATCATTAATTATAAATTGACATGCACTTCAGGCAATTTTTATGGAAAGCAGTGCCCTCTTTTGTCATCTTTTTGAAAAATGCATTTTCTTTTTCTACCATGCGTGGTCAAGGTTATTGCAACCTGTGAATCACGCCCCCCCAATCAGCCCCTTTTCAAAGAAAGGGCTCCCTCTACTGACTGCAAGTGGAGGTAAACTAAATATAGTTTGCCTCTTCTGTTTGTCTGCAGCTTCTCAAAAGAGTGTCAGTCTTAGTTTTGGCAGAAGTTCATTTTGCTGGCTGAAGCCTTTAGAAACTAGCCAATAATAAACCAGCAGCTTTTCTCAGGAACTGAATATTCAATGTTATTATGGAAATTCAGAACCACATTCTGGTTTTTGTGACTTTTCAAATGGATGCTGGTAGAAGTTTTCAAAATCAGGGATTTGTGATGAAAAGGGGGCAAACCTATATTAGTTCTTTTGGACTGGGGATAAAATATGTTTCAAGTGCAGATGGACATAAGTCAACACTTTGGCCAAGAACAAAGTAGCCTTCCTCTGTCTTCCAGAACATCAGATACTTGATCTGCTACATAATGATTTTCCCTTGGCCCTTCAGATTTCTTTAACTATAATGTTTTCAGATGGCCATGAGCTGCATTTTATGTCCCTGTCATATTTCAATATAAGCATGATGTCCTTTGTCAGCTAGGCTGAAAACTTTTTTTGTTCATTAGCTGGTCACAACAAATTGAGTAGTGTTGCCTGTTCATTGATTTCTTGTAATTACCAAAGTTCATTTTCCCTCTTCCTGAATATGTGATGAAACTAGGCACACATCAATCATTCTGACCTGACAAGACAGCCTCCAAACACTTTTAATGTCACACTAAGAGATCCCTTCACTTTCAATTTCTCTTTATTTATTTATTTAAATTTATTGGCCACCCAACTCCAGTGGACTCTGGGCAGTCCACAAAACTAAAAAAGACAGTAAAACAGCTAAAAATATACAAATACTCCAGTGTAAACCTAAGCCTCATCCACTCTAATCTTTGGCTCTCTGATCATAAAAAGCTTGCCCTCCTCTGGAGTCAAGGAATATTATCTTACATCATTGAGTAAAAAGCACCTCAGTGTGACTATTTTATTTATTTTTTCTCTTCAAAGCACATCTCTCCTATCTCCAACTGTTCAAAAAGTCCTGACTATCCATTAAATGCCTACTAGTTTATTCTCTGACATGGTGTTGACTCTCCTTTGCTCTCAGTTGACCTCATCTAAAGTCAGATCTCCTGGAATGTTGATAACTGACTTTAATTTTGCTCTCTGAACCACATTTGATCTTTTGGTTCTGGCTTTTGAAAAGCTAGCTTTAAAAGGGAATCCCCATCCAGTGCTGATTCTGGACCAACAGAAGGTTCATATTTACATCTGTAAATTAGAATAGAGATATAGAAACATCCCATCGACTGACAATAGAGTGTCCTTTCATAAAGCCCTCAATGGTTTCTTTGCAATGCTGGAACAAGCCAAGCCTAGCAATGCTATTTCTTGTAATTTAATTTTCATTCAGGCTAAGTCCCTAGACAGCTTTTTGGTATGTTCCAGTCTTCTTATTTTCATCTTTGCCACAGGCTATTGAAAGTTCTTCTCTTATATCTGACGATTTTGGAAGATGTTTTTGGGCAATGTTGAAATGTTTCAGGCTTCTTTTCCTAGGCAGGGCTCATGGGCCATTCCCATTAATCCAAATTTGTCCTCTTCTTATTTTTCATCTTTTCCAGTTACTTTTTTTTGATTACCCAAAATAGTCTCAGAAGTTCCCTATATAACACATCCTTCAGATCCTTTCCCTTCCTTCCTGTATGTATCTATTCTTGCTTCTTTTCTGATGTTCTTAACTAGGTTGGTTATTTTTTCTTTAATGGCAGGTATTTTTTGCAGATTCTCTAAAACATGCAGGTTAACTGTCTTATATACATCAATGATAACCAAAGTTATTCTTCCTTGGCCTTGGATGATCCAATGTGACCTTCCCTCTCTAAGTGCCTAAGTGAAAATGGATTAATTTCCATTGCCTTAAATTAAATCTGGATAGGACTGAGGGTTTTTCATTCCAATCATCTTCCTCTATTACTATTACTTATATTTCTTTTACTTTTTAGGACTGTCAGCTGAAGGAATCTTCTGTGGTCTGTGATATGCAGTTCTGTGTGATGGGAAACATGCTTCAGAGGCTGTCATCAATAAAACCATAAGAACTTGTATTTTTGGATCCTGGATAATTCAAGTGTAACTTTAGAAATTGCTAAGCAGCTATTGGTGGTGTCCCGCTTCTTATAGGCATCATTGGCGGGCTTTCCTGACTCTGTTTTCTACCCACTGATTCAGGCACAGAATAATGCACTTCATGTGGTCCAACATCTTTCATGGTTCACCACTGTATCTTCTCTCTACCCATATCTACATTGGTTAGGTCTTTGGGAGCATTTTCAGTTTAAGTGTCCAATAAATAAAATTATTACTGCTACTACTATGACTACTACCGGCCCTCTGACCTTTGGAAAGATCAGTGGTGTTGCATTATGATAGGTTGGACAATTGGTCCATCTATATAATTTTCTGGGCTGACTGTCTAGGGCATTGTGCAAGTGCCTTTCTCACCACTAGACAATGTATGTGTTTAACTGGAAATGCTGGAAAATTGACTGCATCTTGGCTCTTCTCTGTATAAGCCGATGAGCCATGTAGGGACCAAGCCATGGTGCTTTACCAGTTCAGTCCTTAATTGAAAAACAAGCTTTGATTCATACTGAAGGCCTGGGGATGTTGGCCTGCTGATTTTGTTATCAAGACTTTACTGGCTATTAGGGCTGGGCAAATATTTGATTCAGTTCTATGCATCATATCAGATGCTTTCAATTTCAAATCCCAGATGATTCCTACAACCCAAATAGTTACTGCAGAGTAAATATGTGCCAATTTCCCTGCTACTATGTTACAGCAAAAAAAAAATCAGAACAACTAGAACCTTTATGACAAATGAATATATTATGGCAGGTGGGTTTGTACACTGCATCCAATGATGAAGTGGATCTAGTCCACGAACATTCAGGCCATATTTTTAAGGTTCTACAAGGCTTTTCTTTTCCCTAGTTCAAAAGTGTTTCCACCTAGGTGTCTCTGAAATAACATGTTTGCTTTTAATCTATACATCAGAGATCTTGAGCTTAGTCATATTTCTTTCATCTGAAGTTGTTCCTTTCCATTGATCATAACTGTAAATAGTTTATTAGAGAGTTATGAACATTTCCTTGGGAGACAGGAGAGGGCAATGTGCCATCATATAGTCTTGCAATAGCATTGGCTGATGTAAAATGGGCTATGCTCCCATTTTTGAAGCATCCAGTTCCCTTAATTCCACAGTTATGTAATGGTTATTTATGCTTTTACAGCGGGATACAGTGAGATGTAAAACAGCCCACTACACCATGCAATGCAGCTGAAGATGTAACAGTGCAACATCACTGTGTCTTTATAATGAGCCATAAACCTGATTTATTAAACATACCCCATTAATGTTACACCAGGGACAGAGTGATTACAGAACCCTTTACATTGTAAGAATTTATAATTATGACTCCTCCTTAAGAAGAGAGCCTCATATTTACAAAATGCTCACTAGCTATTCCACATGCTGGGCTGTGTAAAAACTGATAATGAGTTGAAAATTAAGACTGTCAGCAGCATATCTCCCTTGCAAACATATACATAGTTAAATCCAAACACAATTATAAGTACTCATTCATCTTCCTTCCTTCCTACTTTCTCTCCTTCCATCAAGTTCATTAAAAATATAGAAGGCTTCTCAAGAAGTAGGCAGATAGAATGAAAACATCACTTACAAATTAGGTACTTAATAATGCAACAAATAATACAAATATTAAATATTTAATGGACTAAGCTAAGCAGCAGTTGAGAATACTTCTGTGAAATTTGCAACAAAAGAAGGTAAGAGGGAAATGAGATCCTTCCTTACCATCACCAATGCCACTTCGTTTATGTATCTTAATCTTAATAATGATTACTTAGAAATAATTCCCACTGATTTCAATGGGCTTTGCACTTAAGTGTCCTAAAGATTGTGTGTGTGAACCCAGCTCATTTGGTCCATTTATGGTTCAATGTGTGAACCGGAAAAATAGGATAATTCAATAACTTGGTTAAACATATTGTGGGAATGCAATGAAACACAATTCTGAAGTCACCTGATAGTCACCTCAGATACATAAGCTGGATAGGTAAGTGAGGGCTTGAACCAGGCTCATTTAAGTCTCAGACCAACACCTTAATCACTATATCATGCTTATTGAATGTACAGAAAGGCTTTCCAGATGATTTGGAAATCTTGAATTGTGGGGCTTGTGGATCCTGAAAGCATAATTGCATGAGTGGAGAGTGCCCTCCACTGATGTACTGTATATATGGACCACACATATGCTTCTTGGGTAGACTTCATATATGTTGGTTCAACTTTCACAAGCCTCATAAGGAACACCTTGAGGGAGAGCACAGATTAAAGGAATGTCCTTACTGGAAGCCATATGGATTAGATGGGCCAGTTGATAGGCTAGATGAGATCCATGGGCTGGAGGTTCCCCATGCCTATCTCAGATTCTACTCTCGGGATCATTGGAAAATTAATCAGTATTAGCCTCTTCCTTGAAAGTCAGCTCCCAGACCACAAGTAATTATCTTTCTGTGCAATGCATAGCTGGAGGAAGAAATGGATGTGTTTAAAAGTATGCTTAATTCACATGAGGGAAACGTTGAGGCTGAACAAGCCTAGTTAATATTTTGCTTGCTAATTATGCATGCAAGTCCAGAATCCTCAACAGGAAACAGCTGTTCTTTGACAAATACACAGGCTGTCCTTCCAGATATGGTGATGTATAAACTATTCCTTGATAGCAAAGAGCTTTAAAACCTCTGCCTTAGACAATAAACCCTTACAATTATTTAATATGATGAAAATAATTATCACTGTTTGGAACAGGCTTTTAAAACAAGTCTTGTGCTGACTTATGCATATGAACACTTCAGTGTGTGCCACAAAAACAAGGGGACTTTCTGTGTACCTGAAAAGAGCTAATATCTACCATCAAATGAAAGCCTGGACAGAATGTCATAGATGAACAGGGGAGATACAGTGTGTTTGTTTATTTATTTAATCAAATTTATCACCGCCCAACTCCCCCAAGGGGGACTCTGGGCGGTTTACAACAAAATATAATCATTAATATAAAATTATAAATAGATTAAAATACAAATTAAATAACAATTTGAAGTATAAAAATATAATAAAATCCAATGACAGAATCTTCTTAAGTAAAAAGGGCACTCCAGGGATAATCTAAGGTGCTAGCCATCTCCAGGTATGCACATTCTCCTTCCCGCCCCAAGCATACTGACAGAAACAGGTTTTGACTTTTTTCCAGAAGTCCAGGAGCGAGGGGGACTGTCTAATCTCTGGGGGGAGAATGTTCCAAAGGGCAAGGGCAACAGCAGAGAAAGCACGCTTACGTGACCCCATTAGATGGAGCTCCTTAACCGAAGGGGTCCGCAGTGATGGGAATGAGACAGCCCCTTAGGAATCCTGGTCCCATGCCATGTAGGGCTTTAAAGGTGATAACCAACACGTTGAATTGGACCCGGAAGCAGACTGAGAGCTAATATCTACAATCAAATGAAAGCCTGGACAGGATGTCATAGATGAACAGGAGAGATACAGTGTGTTGTTGTTGTTCAGTCGTGTCCGACTCTTCGTGACCCCATGGACCATAGCACGCCAGGCCTTCCTGTCCTCCACTGTCTCCCGGACTTTACTCAAATTCATGTTCATTACATCGGTGATGCTATCTAACCATCTCATCCACTGCCGTTCCCTTCTCCTTTTGCCTTCAGTCTTTCCCAGCATCAGGGTCTTTTCCAGTGAGTCCACTCTTCGCATTAGGTGGCCAAAATATTTGAGCATCAACTTCAGTATCTGTCCTTCCAATGAGCAGTCAGGGTTGATTTCCTTTAGGATTGACTGATTTGACCTCCTTGCATTCCAAGGGACTCTTAAGAGTCTTCTCCAGCACCACAGTTTGAAAGCATCAATTCTTGGTACTCAGCCTTCCTTATGGTCCAACTCTCACACCCATACATTACTACTGGAAAAACCATAGCTTTGATTATACGGACCTTTGTCAGCAAGGTGATGTCTCTGCTTCTTAATATGCTGTCTAGGTTTGCCATAGCTTTCCTCCCAAGGAGCAAGTGTCTTTTAATTTCATGGCTACAGTCACTGTCTGCAGTGATCTTGGAGCCCAAGAAAATAAAATCTGTCACTGCTTCCATTTCTTCCCCTTCTATAAGCCAGGAAGTGATGGGTTCAGATTCCATGATCTTAGTTTTTTTAACGTTGAGATTCAAGCCAGCTTTTGCACTCTCCTCTTTCACCCTCATCAAGAGGCTCTTTAGTTCCTCTTCACTTTCTGCCATTAGGGTGGTATAGTCTTCATATCTGAGGTTGTTGATATTTCTCCCGGCAATCATAATTCCAGCTTGTGATTCATCCAGCCCGGCATTTCTCAGGATGTATTCTGCATATAAGTTAAATAAGCAGGGTGACAATATACAGCCTTGTTGTACTCCTTTCCCAATTTTGAACCAGTCGGTTGTTCCATGTCTGGTTCTTACTGTTGCTTCTTGACCCACGTACAGGTTTCTCAGGAGACAGGTAAGGTGGTCTGGTACTCCCATCTCTTTAAGAATTTGCCACAGTTTGTTGTGATCCACACAATCAAAGGCTTTAGTGTAGTCAACGAAGCAGAAGTAGATGTTTTTCTGGAATTCTCTTGCTTTCTCCATGATCCAGCGAATGTTGGCAATTTGATCTCTAGTTCCTCTGCCTCTTTGAAACCAAGCTTGTACTTCTGGTAGTTCTCGGTTCACATACTGCTGAAGCCTAGCTTGTAGGATTTTGAGCATAACCTTGCTAGCATGTGAAATGAGCGCAATTGTATAGTAGTTTGAACATTCTTTGGCATTGCCCTTCTTTGGAATTGGAATGTATACTGACCTTTTCCAATCCTGTGGCCACTGTTGAGTGTTCCAAATTTGTTGGCATATTGATTGCAGCACTTTAACAGCATCATCTTTTAGGATTTTAAATAGCTCAGCTGGAATACTGTCATCTCCGCTAGCTTTGTTGTTAGTAATGCTTCCTAAGGCCCACTTGACTTCACTCTCTAGAATGTCTGGCTCAAGGTCAGTGACCACACCATCGTGGTTATCAGGGACATTAAGATCTTTCTTGTATTCTTTCCACCTCTTCTTAATCTCTTCTGCTTCTGTTTGGTCCCTGCCTTTTTTGTCCTTTATCATGCCCATCTTTGCACAAAACATTCCCTTGATATCTCCGATTTTCTTGAAGAGATCTCTAGTCTTCTTCATTCTATTGTTTTCCTCGATTTTTTTGTATTGTTCATTTAAGAAGGCCTTCTTATCTCTCCTTGCTATGCTCTGGAAATCTGCATTCAGTTGGTTATATCTTCCCCTTTCTCCCTTGCTTTTCGCTTCCCTACTTTCCTCAACTAGTTGTAAAGCCTCATCAGACAGCCACTTTGCTTTCTTGCCTTTCTTTTTCTTTGGGATGGTTTTAGTTGCTGCCTCCTGTACAATGCTACGAACCTCCTTCCACAGTTCTTGAGGCACTCTATCTACCAGATCTAATCCCTTAAATCTATTCATCACCTCCACTGTATATTTATGAGGGATATGATTTAGGTCATACCTGAATGGTCTAGTAGTTTTCCCTACGTTCTTCAATTTAAGCCACAATTTTGCAATAAGAAGCTCATGATCTGAGCCACAGTCAACTCCAGGTCTTGTTTTTACTGACTGTATAGAGCTTCTCCATCTTTGGCTGCAGTACATAATCAATCTGATTTCGGTATTGACCATCTGGTGATGTCCATGTGTAGAGTCGTCTCTTGTGTTGTTGGAAAAGAGTGTTTGCTATGACCAGTGTGTTCTCTTGACAAAACTCTATTAGCCTTTGCCCTGCTTCATTTTGTACTCCAAGGCCAAACTTGCCTGTTATTCCAGTTATTTCTTCCTACTTTAGCATTCCAATCCCCTATGATGAAAAGGACATCTTTTTTTTGTGTTAGTTCTAGAAGGTGTTGTCGGTCTTCATAGAACCAGTCAACTTCAGCTTCTTCAGCATCAGTGGTTGGGGCATAGACTTGGATTACTGTGATGTTGAATGGTTTGCCTTGGATTCGAACTGAGATCATTCTATCGTTTTTGAGGTTGTACTCCAGTACTGCTTTTCCCACTCTTTTATTGACTATGAGGGCTACCTCATTTCTTCTAAGGGATTCTTGCCTACAGTTGTAGATATAATGGTTACCTGAATTAAATTCGCCCATTCCCGTCCATTTTAGTTTGCTGATTCCCAAGATGTTGATGTTCAATCTTGCCATCTCATGTTTGACCACCTCCAGCTTACCTTGATTCATTGATCTTAGATTCCAGGTTCCTAAGCAATATTGTTCTTTACAGCTTTGGACTTTCCTTTCACTACCAGACACATCCACAACTGAGCGTCCTTTCAACTTTGGCCCAGCCACTTCACTCTTTTTGGAGCTACTTGGAAATTCCCTCCACTCTTCCCCAGTAGCATATTGGGCACCTTCTGACCTGAGGGGCTCATCTTCCGGCGTCATATCTTTTAGCCTTTTTATACTGTCCATGGGGTTTTCTTGGCAAGGATACTGGAGTGGATTGCCATTTCCTTCTCCAGTGAACCACGTTTTGTCAGAACTCTCCACCATGACCTGTCCGTCTTGGGTAGCCCTACACAGCACAGCTCTTGGCTTCATTGAGTTATGCAAGTCCCTTCACCACGACAAGGCAGTGATCCATGAAGGGATACAGTGTGTAGGAAGAAATAAAAAGTTGTCTTTATTTTCTTAGGAAGGGTCACCTTTGACAAAGTTTTCTGCATATGGCCTGCATTACTTTAAACAACTGATGTTTCAGCAGAAACACACAATCTAGGGTTTGGCATCATTACAGATCTGATCTATCAGCAGAGATTCATTTTACACCTGTTTTTTCAAGATTATGTTTTACATTTTTTAAGTCCTTGCGTACAATCAATAACAACTATGTACATTTTTAGAGGGCTATATTTTAGTTTCTCCTTAACACAAAAATTTAAAGAAACTCTACATTGAATTAAACATTGGAGGTATGGGTTTTTAAAAAGCCTTTGGATTAATGTAAATTCTTGGTGTATCCTTCTCTTATGAAATACAGAATCTCAATTTAGCATTGAGAATGAGAAACAAGTTTTTATTGATATAACTTGATAATTAGAATAGTATTTTTATTTTTTTCACAAGATTGCTCTATCCATCTTAGACAAAAGGAGGGGAAACTTAACTATCTAGAAATTAGGAAAGCTGAACATTCTGAGATGATTTCATCATGTTCTGGATAGTCTGGATAGTTTTCATCCAGTTTCCATCCTCCCCTTTTTAGTGAAGTTTGTGAAGAGAGTGGTCGCATGGCAGCTGCAGAGGACCCTGGATGAAGCGGATTATCTGGACCCTTTTCAGTCAGGATTCAGGCCAGGTTACAGGACTGAGACAGCATTGTTTGCACTCTTAGATGACCTCTGGCGGGAGTGGGATGGGAGCAGTGCAACCATCCTTGCTCTTCTTGACCTCTCAGTGGCCTTCAATACCATCGATTATGGTATCCTTCTGGACCAGCTTCGGGAGTTGGGGGTGGGTAGCACAATGTTGTGCTGGTTCTCCTCCTTCCTCCGGGGTCGGTTCCAGCTGGTGTTGATAGGGCGGGGAGAGGTCCAGCCTGCATCCTCTACTTTGTTGGGTGCCTCAGGGCTCGGTTCTCTCCCCTCTCCTATTTAACATCTATATGAGGCTGCTTGGGGAGGTGATCCAACAGTTTGGGGTGAAGTATCATCAATATGCTGATGATACTGAGTTTTATCTCTCCACCCTGAGCCACCTGAGTGATGCTGTGGATGTCTGCCCCAGTGCCTGGAGGGTGTAAGGGCCAGGATGAGGTGCAATGGCCTTCGACTCAACCCAAGCAAGACCGAGTGGCTTTGGGTATGTGGGCCTTCTGGGGACAAGGTTTTTCCATCGTTGGTCCTGGATGGGGTTGCACTGCCCCAGACAGACCCAGTGCGCAATCTGGGGGTCCTCATAGACTCATGGCTCCTGATTGAAGAGCAGGTGGCAGTCGTGGCTAGGAGGGCCTTTGCACACCTTCGGGTTGTGCACCAATTGTGCCCATTCCTGGAGTTAGAGGCTTTGCTCACAGTCACTCATGCCCTTGTGATCTCCCGTTGGGACTACTGCAATGCACTCCACATGGGGCTGCCCTTGAAGAGCATTTGGAAGCTTCAACTGGTGCAGAATGTGGCTGCACAGGTAGTAAATGGTGTCGGATATTCAACACATGTAACACCACTACTACGTGAGCTGCATTGGTTGCTGGTGTGCTTCTGGGTGCAATTCAAGGTGCTGGTTGTCACCTTTAAAGCCCTTCATGGCTTGGGACCGGGTTACCTTAGGGACCGTCTTTTCCCAGTTGTTTCTACCTGTCCAATCAGGTCCGGCAGGATGGGCATGCTCCGGGTCCTGTCAGCCAAAGAATGCCGGCTGGTGGGGACCAGGAGATGTGCCTTTTCTGCTGTGGTGCCTGCCCTCTGGAACATCCTTCCTCCTGAGATTAGGATGGCCCCGACCCTTTTGGCTTTTCGGAAGACCTTGAAGACCTGGCTTTGTGCCCGGGCCTGGGGCCCCGAGCATGTTAATGGCCCCGTTTCTTGGCTGTATTAATATCCATGCATTGCTTACTTGGCGGCCATGTATATTTAATTTGTATTTTTAATTGTTTTAATTATTTCAACTGTTTTATAATTTTTATGATTGTAAGCTGCCCAGAGTCACTTGTTGAGATGGGCGGCTATAGAAATTAAATTAATAAATAAATGTTCTTGTACAAACTACATGAAAAAATTCAACCAGTTTGTCCAAGTTCGAGCTGGGCAAAAATTCTTCACCAGATTGGATAGGTGATTTCTCTAATGAAAGAAGAAATTCCCCAATAATTTATCAAGGGCAAAACTCCTCTTTCATAGTGAAACTGGTACTAGAAAATACCAACAGCAGGTGTTTTCTCATGGAATCTTCCTGTCCTGTTCGGACTATGAGCCAACTCTGGAGATTCTATAGAATGTTCTTTATTAAACAAGAAGTTATTTACAGAAATTTAGTCCATTAATACACAAATGTAGAGCATCTCCAAACACACTGGATGAACTGGAATGGTTACTCTAGGCCATCCTTTTGACTCTGCTAAGCACAAGCTTCCCCCAGCTCAGAGTCAGAGTCAGAGTGGACTCTGACATTTCCCTTGAGATTAAACTAAAGTGTGGGAAGCCAGAAAACCCCAGAAAACCCACAGGCTGCTGGACAAAAGATTGTACTATAAAAGAGAGGATGGATCAACCTAACCTAACCTAACCTAACCTAACCTAACCTAACCTAACCTAAATCTCCCTTTGCCACCATGCAGCTAAATAAAGTAAGGGTTATCTGGATGTCTGATAAATTAAAAGATTATCTGGACCTATTCCAGTCAGAACTCAGACCGGGGTATGGGACAGAAATAGCATTGGTTACTTTTGATGTTGCATCCCTCCCAGTCCTATTAGATCTCTCAGCAGTGTTAAATACCATCAACATGTTACCCTTCTGGATTGCCTGCAAGAGTTAGGCATGATAGACACCCTTTTGGTACTTCTGCTCCTTCCAAAGGGAACAGTTTCACCTGGCAAGTATATGTCTGGGAGGAATTATTGAGTCCTTGATTATTCTTGAGTGGGATGTTACAGAGCTTGGTCTTTTCCTCCATTTCACTTAACCTCTGCATACGACTGCTGAGGGAGGTCATCCATTCATTTGGAGTTGAGGAATCATGATGATACTCAAAAAAATGTCACCACCCCAATGATACTCCACTCTTCTGTGAAAGTCCTGATCTAGTGTTTAGACACTTTGAGGATTGGATGGGGCGAAATAAGGAACATGCAACTCCTGCATGGCTAAGTGGCTGTTCTTAGGTGAACAATACAATTTGATTCTGGTCTTAAGGGTTGCACTTCCACAAAAAAAGCAGATCCGTGACTTGGTGATTCTCCTGTTGGAGAATGGAGGCTGAGGCCAAGGGGGGTTCTCCCATCTCTGACAGGTATGCCAGTTGCAGACCTTTTGGACTGGAAGTACCTCATAATAGTGACTCTTGCCCTTATCACCTTGTGTTTAACATACAGCTAATGTACATGGGGCTACCCCTGAAAATGACTCAGAAGCTGCAGTGGGTTCAAAATGCAGTCGTCTGGCTACTCTTGGGAAGGAACAGTGTTAGCAGCTTTGCCCCAGTTCTTTAGTTTCTTTATTGGTTGTCTACCCTTTATTTGTATGTGTTTGCATGTTGATTGTAGCTGGTTTTATCTCTGTTGACATTGTAAAGGTGTTTAACATACAGCTAATGTACATGGGGCTACCCCTGAAAATGACTCTGAAGCTGCAATGGGTTCAAAATGCAGTCGTCTGGCTACTCTTGGGAAGGAACAGTGTTAGCAGCTTTGCCCCAGTTCTTTAGTTTCTTTATTGGTTGTCTACCCTTTATTTGTATGTGTTTGCATGTTGATTGTAGCTGGTTTTATCTCTGTTGACATTGTAAAGGTGTTTAACATACAGCTAATGTACATGGGGCTACCCCTGAAAATGACTCAGAAGCTGCAGTGGGTTCAAAATGCAGTCGTCTGGCTACTCTTGGGAAGGAACAGTGTTAGCAGCTTTGCCCCAGTTCTTTAGTTTCTTTATTGGTTGTCTACCCTTTATTTGTATGTGTTTGCATGTTGATTGTAGCTGGTTTTATCTCTGTTGACATTGTAAAGGTGTTTAACATACAGCTAATGTACATGGGGCTACCCCTGAAAATGACTCAGAAGCTGCAGTGGGTTCAAAATGCAGTCGTCTGGCTACTCTTGGGAAGGAACAGTGTTAGCAGCTTTGCCCCAGTTCTTTAGTTTCTTTATTGGTTGTCTACCCTTTATTTGTATGTGTTTGCATGTTGATTGTAGCTGGTTTTATCTCTGTCGACATTGTAAAAGTCCCTGAGCCTTTTGAAGTGGGTGATGCAGAAATGTTTCTATAAATGAATAAAAGTGCAATTTCAGTATTCAAAAGAGTTAATCATTTCCTATCCATATGCTTTCACTGAGACAAATATTTTAATTTCAAATGTGTGATTCCCCCTTTTTACCTGTGACTAGATCTGCATAGCATGGAAGGAACTATGAATTACTATGGATAAGTGCAAACATATAGCATTCAGTATGTAGATAGCCATTGCTTAGCTAAGTGTTATGACCCTGCTAGGAGATGTGTCTTCAGATGAGGAGGATGGACAGAAAGTGGAGCCAGAAGCATCAAATGGCAACAATCCTGTTGTTGGAGATTCCAGCAATACAGGAGCCAGTAACCCCGCTCTAACTTTGACAGGACCAGCAAATTCACAGGACCCCTCATCTGCACCCAATGACAGTAATTCAGGCTCAGAGGTTCAGCCACTTAGCGCTAGGCAAGACACTTAATGATGACCCAGAGCTGAACTTTGTAGATTTGAGAGGCTAGCCAAAAGGCATTTGTGTGCTAACAGGAGAACAGACTCTGCAGCTACTGTTTGATGAGTCTCAACTGTACACTGGGTGTGGCTTATTTATTACCCTTTCTTTCTATAGACTGTGCCGAGAACAACTTATCAAAAACTCAACCCTTGCTTGTTAATATCTTGGGTTGCCATCTTTGGACCTTGGATTCTCTCTGACCTTGTCTCTTCTCTTTTGGATTCCTCATCCGATTGATAGCTTTTGGGTCTCGATCCCTGCTTGCCTGTTTGACTGTGTATCCTCAAAGGTACTGAAAATGTCTACTCCAGCTAGCTGCAATAAAGCCTGAACTTGCTTAAATCTAGCCTGTTGGAGATTTATAGCCTGCTAATTTGCTTCATGGAAACCTGCCCTGTTGGCCCAGAAAAGTAAGCCCTTAAGATATGGTGGGATATAGGTCTAAATAAACCAGCATGTACTGTATATTTATAGAAATGTAGCTAAAATAATTCATATAAAGAAACAGTTTACAATATTTTTTCTTGCAATTCTAGCCAGCTCACTGCTAAGTGTAACAATACTGCTAGGGTATTAAAATGAGCACTTCTGATGGCATATAAAAAACAACATACCAGTTTTTATTAACTCCTCCATATCTGTTTGGGTTGTCTAATAATCAGATTCTAGAACCCACTATAGTTTTTGTTTTAGCTTGCATTTCTTTTTCTTTTTCTTTTTTTATGTAGAGATTCATTTCACTTGAGATAAGAAAGCCATTAGATGGCACTCCGTGTAAAGTTGAAGGAATTATTTAGCAAGGCTGGTGTAAGCTTCATTACTTGGGCAAAACTGAACAGGAAGAAAACTGGCAAACAAATTAGTCAGCAAATGAAAAAAGGGAAGTCTTTCTATTTCACATTTTAATGGCTTGCCACTTTGAAACAGATTTTAGAACCAATGATTAGCTCAATTTGTAAGAAAATAAAATCAATTTTTAAACGGAAAGGAAATGCAAAGATGTTAATGAAGCACTTTGTGTACGAAGAATGTATTTCTTCCTCCTATTTTCATTTTTTTGCCAGCTCTTTGAAAAATGGAGGAAAAGCTTAGATTAATACAGAATGTCAAAAGAAAATGGATTGAACTGAAAATACAGTGTTGTTACAGAGTAATAAGAAAACAGTGTTCATCCACAGATAGTTCCTATTGCAGTCTATTTTCTTTCTCCCTATGTGACATGGCAAATGTTAATACTTGCAAACACACCACTGTACAAAGCTTCCTTCAACTTCACATGTCCTATCAAGCCAGTCACCTCCCTTCAATGGAATAATGATGTGCCAAAAATATTCTGAACTTTTTTGAACCATTCTCATTCAATATAATAGGAAACAATTACATTTAAAAATGTATTTAAAAGGAAAAACAATTCGATGCTATGATTAAGAGTTATATTGGAGAGTCTCTCTCTCTCTCTCTCTCTCTCTCTCTAAAAGAAAATAGTCTGCCATCAGATTAGAGCTTTTATTCTTGGAGTTATCTCTTCTATACAATGATGAATGCTATTGATTTCAATGGATATATTTCTCTTGCAGGGAGAAAGCAATCTACTCTGGATTCTGTAAGTAATTGGTGGAGGTGGTTAGCCTAAAAGTTGGTTTTGGTCTGATTTTCATAATAGCATCTACAGTGTACCTTGAGCTGCATCTCAGGAACATTTTGCTCATGTGGACCTCCTTATAGGCTACTCTCCATTAAATGGAATGATTAAACCCATGGATTGAATTTATGTTCCCATCCATTCTTCAACCTATAAAGGTTAAAACAGCCAAGGAGAAATAAGGTAAAAATAATATTTTACAGTAATGAAAAAGAATAAATGGAACATAATAAAACCCCATTAAAAACAGAAGAAGCATCAGCATCTTCTGCAACTCAGCAGCTTTAAACTGCTTACACACCTCCATAAATATAAATTATCTTGCCTGTATAGAAAGATAAGCCAAACGGATCTCCTCTGACAGATAGTGCTAACATCCAACAAGCCAGTTGCTTAAACTGAAGTCCACAAATAGAAAATAGCACCCTTCCACATACATTTTGTCCCAGCAAATGGTATTCATTGAACTATTGCCTCTGATACTGGGAGTAATATATTTTTATCATGTACTGAAAGAAAGTCTTTTTACCATTAATTTATCTAATCCTCATTTGAAGCAATGACTACCATCACATGTTGTGATGGCACAACTGAACTATACATTATGTGAAGGCATACTTACAGCTAGTCCTCAAATAATTGGGACCAGAATTTCAGTCATTTACCGAATCTGACCCGATTTTATGACCATTTTTTGTGGCAGTTGTTAAGCAAATCACATGGTTGTTAAGCAAACCACATGGTCATTAAGCAAATCACATGGTTCCCCATTGATTTTGCTTGCCAGAAGCCAGCTGGGAAGGTCAAAAATGGCAATCATGTGACTGCAGGATGCTGTGACAGTCGTAAGTGTGAAGACTAGTCACAAGTCAGTTTTTTAGCTCCGTCGTAAGTCCAAACCATCGCTTGATGAAGCGAGGACTACCTGTATTATTTTTCCTGAATCTCCAACTCCTAAGTTCTAGTACTTTTTATAACAACCAAAACTAAGCGGCTTAACAATAAGGCTCTTCTTAAGGGGGCATCTCATGGGTTACTCTTAAATCAGTAGGAACTGGTTGACTTTTACTTGCCATGTTGATCAATAACAGCAGTACAAATATCATTAAGCTGGAGGCTGTTGTTTTGATGTTATTTCCCTAGAGGGCTTTGGAATGCTGGGGAATGTCCAGAAGAAAGACAGCTCACAGAACCAGTCATGTGGTCTGGGTGAGGCCACATAGGTGAAGGTGAGTGAGGGGAGTGAGTCAGGTGGCAGATATTGGGATCTAACAGTAAGGTCTTGGAGGAGGTGGCAATGTACTAGCTAGTCAATCTGGTCCCCCTAAAGTAGCCTGAAGCCATCCTTAGATGCAACAAAGGATGCTGTTGCATACCTAGTGTTAAAAATTCAACTGTTACTCCTTTGGCACATGGGATGTTCTTTGGTTTAGGC
Source organism: Charina bottae (assembly GCA_023362775.1). Lineage (NCBI taxonomy): Eukaryota > Metazoa > Chordata > Lepidosauria > Squamata > Charinaidae > Charina > Charina bottae. Next base: position 140,264,665 of record JALMGJ010000003.1, read on the forward strand.
GTAAGATGATATGAAAAACACTGCTGGATGAGCCCAGGGGCCATCCTGCCTTCTGATTAGGTAATGGCCAACTGGATCCATTGGGAAGCTCAGAAGCCTGAAGTAGACAGTGATAGCTACCTTGCACAATTGCTTCCTGGCAACCAGTACTTAAAGCATGCTGTCTGTGTGACTCATGAAGCTGCGCAGTCCCCTTTCTAAACCTAATTGGCTGCCATGTCCAAACAGCTGGCAGAAAATCCCACAGTTTAACTATATACTATATGAAAGAGTATTTCCTTCTGTCAGCTCTGAATCTCCTTGCATTTTATCTCAACCTCAGGTTCTAACATTGTGAGGAAAAGCAAACACCTCAGCAAAAACATTTTCTCTCCATGTTTAGAAAAAATGTACAAAAACGCATATTCTAATAAAAAAATATAAAATCAAACAGTATATGTAAATTTATTTAAAAAGACAATTCAATTTCCATATTTTTCACAAATGTGAAATACTGTGCATTAAGTGGTACTCATTTGTCTGGTAAAAGTTAAATGACCAAAATAAAGGACAAAAGTGAATTTTTGAAAAATAAATAAATCTAAAGGACAGCTTTCTGAAATAAAGAACTGACCTTTATAATTATGGATGTATGGTCACTGTAACTATATTGGAATCCTTGGAATCCTGGCATGACTTTAATTAATAAAATAGGATTACATTATATATACAGGCAGAGATAAAAGGATAAGGACCATATGGAGTATGAGGTATGGAATAGTAGATGTATCTAATATTCCAAATTTATCTCATTTTAATTCCTCTTGTGGCACAATATTGTGCCCTAACAGATGACTGAGGAATTGCTGCCTCAAGATCTGCTTACAAGCTGCTGTTCCCATATAATGCTTCGCAGGACCAGCAATATTTTTTCAAGGTAGCTGGCTTTAGTCTATGAAATGGCAGTGTTTACACGTCCCCAAATTGAACAGCGATTCTGCGCAAGTCATTCGTCTGCACCACAAACAGCCTGCTGTTTTCAAAAATCTGAAAGCAGCAAGGAGCATATCAGAAAAATGGACCTTGCACCTTTCATTGCTTTACTAAAATGAAAATGACAGGTTGCAGATGGGAAACTTGCTTTTTCTTCACACAGCAGAAGAATAGGAGGTGGGGGCAATGTGTTGCAAGTCAAATGATCCCATGGCATAGAATCCACTTCTGCTGAATGGGGAAAGAAGACTTTACTGTAGGAGGCCTATACAACTCACTTTTCTACAAAGCCTTAATATACACAGAATAAACTAGCATCAGGAAAACAATATCTGCAATAGGATTCTGGGCTCAAAATATGATACGGGCTTTCGGTTGGGCCAATTTCTAAAGAGATAAGTATGAAAGACATGTGGGCTTTCTCAAGACTGTTTCAAGACTGTCACATACTTCTTCATATCCTTAATAAGAGCTGACAATCCAAAATTCTTCCATATAGCCACCTTCATTGTTCTTTGAATTAGCAGCCTTGCTGGCTGGGGAATCCTGGGAGTTGAAGTCCACACATCTTAAAGCTGCTAAGGTTGAGAAACACTGCTCCAGGATATGTAGGCCATTCTCAAACTTTTCAATAACAGGGTCTTTTCCAAAATAAGGTACTGCTTTTGAAAACTAATTAATATTGCACTTCCTTGATATACTTAACTGGGAATCCCAATGCACTCAGACTTTCTTGTGAATAGACATACCGAGGCTGTACTGGCAGGACACCTGCACAGTTGGTCTAAAGGTTTTCCTCTAATTTTGAAAGTCAAATCTAGAGTAGGATGATGCAGTGAAGGGGAAAAAAAAGAATGCAATTGCTTCCAATTCCCTGGTTGACACAGAAAACTATAGCATTGCACTGCAAGCCCTAGCCCTTTTGGAGATGCATTGGACATTGCATGCATGTCCCAAAGAGGCAGAACTTGCAACACAACACTGCAGACACCTGGGGGGGGGGGAAAGAAAGGAATGGAAATAGAATGTTGTGGCAAGCCTCGTACAGAATTATCCTGTTCCTTTTCTATATCTGTTCCACCCTAGGTGCAGGTAAATTCAGATCCACAATGTCTTGGGAGAATTTTGGATGAATATAAAATATTAGAAGCAAATTTGCTTTTGACTTGCTTGTACAAAATTATTGTTTGCAACCAATTGTTTTTATTGGTTGATTAATAAGCATGCCAGGGGGCGTGGTGGCTCAGCAGGTAAGGTGCCAGGCTTGTCAATCGGAAGATCGCAAGTTCGGAGGTTCGAATCCCTAGCCCCGTGTGACGGAGTGAGCTCCTGCACTAGCTCCAGCTCTTGCCAACCTAGCAATTCGAAAGCATGCAAATGCAAGTAGATGAATAGGTACCACTTCGGTGGGCAGGTAACAGCGTTCCGCATGTGTCATGCTGGCCACATGACCACGGAGTCTTTGGACAACGCTGGCTCTTCGGCTAACAAACGGAGATGAGCACTGGCCCCTAGAGTCGGACGCGACTGCACAAATGTGCAGGGGGAACCTTTACCTTTTAATAAGCATGCCTGTGATCTTGTAGTGTTTGATTACCTTGGCCGATCTGTATGGGTTATGATTCTTGGGTTAGTCCATCTAGAAGTTTCAATAAAGCAAGCAATTAAATAACCTATTCCAGACTCTAGTTTTAGTGGTAGAAAAGACACCATAGTAGAAATGAAAGGGGATGTTAAAATGAAGCAAAACAAAAATTCTTAAGCCTTGCCTTACATTCAGACTTCAGGTACACCCATGTGATCTAGAATAACATTAGGAATGTAGAGCTTCTGATGTATCTTCCTGAGTAATTTTTTTTTCTTACTGTGTTTCTATACTAGGGTTTCTCAACCAGGTTCTGTGGAACCCTAGGATTCTATGAGAGGTCAGTTGGGGTTCCCTGGGAGATCATGATTTATTTAAAAAAATATTTCAAATCCAGGCAACTTCACATTAAAGAGGTAAGTTTCATTCTTTATTTTTAGATTAAGAACACTGTTAATGCATATATACAGACCTACACATGAAACAAATATAATAAATTTGTAACTTCTGGCCTGTATTTGAGCCTGAATGGGCAGGGGTTCCTTGAGGCCTGAAAAATATTTCAAGGGTTCCTCCAGGATCAAAAAGTTGAGAAAGGCTGTTCTATAGAGTAGAAGGTTCAGACCCCTTTGGAGGTGAGCAAGAAGTTCACAGATTATGAAAGAACATTCAGGCTGAACATTCAGGCTGAGCCTCAAACAGAGATGGTGAGTACCACTAAGCAACAATGAGATCTTGCTAGAACCATGGTGGAAACCAGACATTCCTCCCAAATGTAGCATTGCCATTTCTGGAGGGTAATGGGAGAAAAAGGATGGAGTTGCATGCTGGGAGTTGTAGTCTCTGCATGTGGGAGGGGGCTCCATCTTGACCTGACTGGAAGTACTGTGAGCACATACTTTTTCCTTATAGTAGCAATTTTCAATTTCAATTGCTGGGTTTCAGGGACAACATTTCCTTTGAGTTCAGCTGAGTTCCTTGTGACTTCATGGATGCAGCCATTAAGCAGGTTTCTTGGCCAAAATATGGAACTACTTTGCCTTTGGCTTCTTCCTAGATAGATAGATTCAGTCTAGCCTGCAGACCTGAGACTTCATGTAACAAGATTTAATTCTGCTTAGCTGCTTGAGACCAGACAAATTAGTTTATTGACAAGCTTATTATCTTAGTATCCTGCCAGTAGTCTTCCAAAAGACAGAAGGTAATAGTAGATAAACCTTCCTCTGTTCTTATAAGAGTTGTAAGTAAGAGTTTTAACTTTCATTAAAACATTTGGGAGATTGAATCTTATGTATTCTTTCTAGAAAAGAAAATCCAATTGAATCTGGACTTATTTTTCAATAAAACCTGTTTCACATTAAATTCAATAGCATGAGATTTTATTAGCTGACTTACGTTGCACACATACATACCAAGAAGAGCCACAATCCCAACAAACAAACAGATGAAGGTGCCAAAATGTATATAGTTATGTAACACAGTAATTCAAGTCCTGTAACTTTTCTCTGATGTCTCTTCAAGAAAGATGCTCCCACTATAAATTGCTAGCATTATTCTAGGTAAACATAATTGTAGCATGTCTTCCTGGCTGTGTCAATTGAATATAATTCCACAGTCCTCTGACAAGAATATATTCCTTTAAGTATATTTCTACATTAACAACATCTAAGCTAAATAAGGGCTGCACACTGAATTAATGTTATCAGTCCTCTAACAGCAAATTAAATTCCCACATTCAGCCAGAAATAATAATGAACCAGTATAGGTTATCAAGGAACAAGTGGAAGAGATCAGGAATTGTAGGATAAAACTCATGTCTTGTGGAATTGGGGTCAGTCTCTCTCTCTCTCACATACACATACACACTCACAAGTACACACATAAACATTCATAGAAGGATGCAACCAAAACCCCAAATAAGAGCCTGCTGAAAACACCACATACTGTTTGGTTACAAAATGTTGCAGAAATATATATTTTAAAAATGATAACAAAAAGTCCTACAGAAACTTATAAATTATCATTTCAATGTTATATTGCAGTTCGTACTTGGAAATACAATTTTTTATCCTTCCAAAGCTGTTAGACTGGGAAGTTATTTGGCCACAGACAGTCCAGAAACTTCATGCCTACCTCAGAATTCATAGGATAGGGTTACTTGTTTAAATGTCGAAGGAGAAGAAACCTTCCTTGCCTGGATAAAAATAGCATTTCATTAGTTAGAAAGCTAGAATAAAACTTCAGTTTTTCTGTTGTTGAGGAGTTTTTGACACAGAAAAATAATCAACCCCCACCTATGCACTGAAGATACATAGCTTCAAGTAGCAGTTCTTCAAATGCTTCTTCTTAAAGCAAGGACCTATGTGACCCTATTAAACAGAAGATGAAGAAGAAACTGTAGTTATGAATAGCAACCAGTCCAATTCTAGCTATCTGACTATTTTCTTAAGAAAACAAAATGTGTTTAAGGACTACTTTTTCACCTGTGTCTCTTTCTCCCCCTTATATCTGAAATATTCCAGAGAACAGGTTCTGGGCACCCTAAGAAATGCAATTTCCCAGATCTCCTAGGGACTAGATAGCTACCATAACAACATGTCAGGTACCAGCGTAGGAGGCTAATGAAAAGAAATGGAATAATTTCTTAGCCTGCAGTGCTGAAACAGCACCCAGTGCTACTACAACATTGTACTACTAAGAGCAGAGCTTTCCAAACTGTGTGTCGGGACACATTAGTGTGTCGGCTGCAGTGTCTGGGTGTGTTGCGGCTGCTGCCGCCTCTGAACCCTGCCAGGATTCTGCGCAGGTCCTAGTGCCTGCCATGTGCCTTGCTGCCTCCAAACCTGCCCTGCCAGGATTCCACGCAGGTCCACAAGGCCTACCTTGTGCCTTGCTGCCTCCAAACCTGCTGTGATTCCACACAGGTCCTAGTGCCTGCCTTGTACCCTGCTGTAAGAGTGTGTAGCGAAATGATGCCCTGCTGTAAGAGTGTGTCGTGAAATGATGCATGTCTAAAAAGTGTGTCACCAATATGAAAAGTTTGGAAAGCTCTGACTAAGAGGATAAATTTGTGGGTGAATGGAATGGTTAAAGGAGCTTTCTTCCTTCTCTTCCTTCTCCTTTAGAAAAGGCAACACAATATGTCAAGATAGTGTGATGGTAAAAGGTAACCCCCATACACCTGTGAGCTGCATTCATTATCAAACTTAGGAGATGCCCCCCAATACATGTGAACTGCGTAAGGTGCCCTTGTAAACCTTAATGTTTCTATTCACTGACCATATCTCAGAGATAGTATTGCTAGCATGCTGACCTAGTAGGAAGGGATCAATAATAAGAAGGCCATCCAGATGGGTTTATTGAAAACATTCCAATGTCATGCTGTAATTTCCACTGTGTCTGCCTTTTCCTTTTCCTTGCTTTTGAAATGTAGTAGGCCAAAGGTATATAAGCTCTGGTTCTGTTTTTGATCAGGGCTGCTCAGAAAGCTGTTAATGCTTTGCTGGGAGTTCAGTGTACACCAGAGCTTTCCAAACTGTGTGTCGGGACACGTTAATGTGTCGGCTGCAGTGTCTGGGTGTGTCGCAGCTGCTGCTGCCTCCAAACCTGCCCTGCCAGGATTCCGTGCAGGTCCTAGTGCCTGCCTTGTGCCCTGCTGTAAGAGTGTGTCACGAAATGATGCCCTGCTGTAAGAGTGTGTCGCAAAATGATGCATGTCTAAAAAGTGTGTCACCAATATGAAAAGTTTGGAAAGCTCTGGTGTACACTGTAGCTCTTTGCATGCTTAATAAACATATATTGTATCTTCAAAGTGATTTGGTTGTTTTAAGTGAGCAAGGTTTTAGATGCAACAATAGGTACTAGGGAGACTGCAAGGGGATGAGAAAATGCACCATAATATGTTCAAATAGATTTGGAAAAAGGGGCATGCATAAGTTTTAGACAACTGAGGAATATACTTAGAAGAATTAATTTTACCACTGCTGGTAGTAAGACCAATTATTCCAACAACGTAATGTCTGGAAAGGCTCTGCTATCACTCAGGATCTTTTTGCTGAAGATCATACTAAGCCTACATATTTGCCATTCAATAATTTCTCAGCTATCCCAAATCATATACAGTAATTCCTCAGCAGGATGCAAAAGTGTACACATTCATACTGATGCTGATAAATTTGGGAGGAGCTGACAGACCATTCTTTATCACAGAGGAAGGCAGAATTTTCATTTGTTTTATTAAGGAAAACAAATTTATTTCGCCATATTTAAGTATTCCACTGAATCATCAGTGGCATGAACATCCCTGGCAGCATGTTCCTCTGGGGCTATAATTCCTTAGAATATTTTGCAACAGAGATAATAAAAAGCTGTAAGAGGGTCACCTAAGGCACAAACTCAAGATTCATAAACAGCCCTGGGGAGATTTCCAGAAGAACTTTGTAACAAGCTGGCAGCAAGGGGCTGCTTTGAAAACACAACTTTCTCCAGGCTTACAAACAAAATCTAGAAGTGCCGTTGATTGGAGACAATTAAGAGGAAGGGGTTTTTTTCACCATTAAAGAAAAATGAATGTTAGTGGATTCGTTAACTAATTAAAGTAGTTGTAGGACCAAAAGATCTGGCTGCCTGTGAGGCAAAGCTGAAACATTTGTAGATCATTGCTGTGGTGCAAAGATGTCCACAGGGCATGACCAGAAACTTCAAGATGGCAGCCACAATGTTGTGATGGAAGCTTCATCTGTTTCTTATGGGCAGCACTGCCATCTTGAAGTTCTTGACCATACCTGGCAGACACCACTGCTGGTGCCTTCTCCAACATTTTACTTTGTCCTCAGGCATTCAGTAGTTTGTTTGTTTGTTTGTTTGGTTGTTTGTTTGTTTATCACGTTTATATAGCCACACATCTCACAAAAAGCAACTCTGGGTGGCATACAACAATCAAAACCACAGGTCCATAAAAACAATCATTATAAAAAATATTTAAAAATCATTATTAAAAAGGGAAATATTCTTAAAAAGTTTACAATATACATAAATATCCATAATATTGGACTTAACTAAGTAGTAGCACAGAACCAACATTGGTTAATCTCAAAAAGCCATGTCTGATCAACAAGGGATCTTACAGCTATAAGCTAGAGTGGAAAGTAAAAAAAAAAGACTTGGGAAAGGTGTAGTGGCAATGCGGAAGACCATTGTTACTTTGAGGAGTTTAAGTGACATATTTTGATTTTTTTCCTTCACATGAAGAAGCTTACAGTTTATTTTAAGTTATACTAATGTTTAGCTGGCTTGTTTTTTATTTCTGTTTCAAATGGGGGGGGGGGGGAGAAGAGAAAACCCCAAGATTGTCTTTGTTAAGCACTAGCTTATCTGTATAGCTTCCCAGGCTCTTTGATTATGTAATAAACAGGTGCTCCAGACCCTGGGAACTATCCAGTCAAGGTCGGATTCTGCAGTCTCAGTACCATGGAAACAGGGTCACAAGGTTTTAGGGCCAGACTTTGATAAAAACCTGAGGATTGCCTTTTGAGTTTGGGAGCTTCTGCACAGACCTGAGCGCTGGGTGCTGTGGAAATTGAGCCATCCTGGGGTATCTCCGCTGTCCTTATTAAGGGCTCCTGACAGCCTATGAGAGATGGGGTTTCAACTTGCTTGGTATGTAATGATTTTCCTTTCTTTATGCTATAAATTTGTTTGTTTAAGATTATAATAAAGCTTAAAATCTCTTTATCCACTGGGGTGCTTCTTGTCTCTGTATTTAAAAGAACCAATTGTCTGAGCACCTGATCACTGCTTGGACACTCGGCAGAACAAAAGGCAATGGTGAACCACTTCTGTAGCCATGTAAACCCAGTAGACATATACATAAAGTCTGCAAGAGTTAAGCTTAACTTGAAGTACAACTTTTAGTTGCTGTTGACCGTTATATACTGTATGTGTGAGCCCTTTGAACAACTTTATTTTTATGTGCAAGCATCCTTTTTTTTTTGTCCATTTCACGTGCTGCCACACAAAACCCATTTTAAGTTTCATTAAACTGCAGTTTTCCCCCTAGTTTATCCACTGGCACAAGGTAGCAGCAGTCATACCAACAATAATAGTTGTTAAGTAGTAGTTACTAAGTTGATAGGTAATGATTGGTTTTTCATTTCCTTGGTTTCTCTCTTACCTTTCTGCCTATAGGCAGCTTAAAATTAAAAATTGATTTAACTATTTTAAAAATTAAAAATAGAATGATAAAGAAGTTAATGTTACAACAGTTAAAGCCAATATCAAACTAATTCAAATGGAAACAGTCTGGGTGAAGAGGAAGATCTTCACTCCTTTCCTAACAGTAGAGAGAGTAGATGTTGAAAGGTTGGAGAGTGGAGGTATTTTCTATAATTAGGAGTACTTGTAGCATTTAGTAGCCCAGTTAAAATTTTCTTTCTTATAAGTATGCAGTCTAATTTCTTTTTTATAAAATGTGGCAGCTCACACAGTAATGGGCCTCTTAGTTTGCCCATGTTAACCATTGCTGGACAAGCTGCCCTGGATCCCAGTTTCTTTCCGGATGCAATTCAAGGTGCTGGTTATCACCTTGAATTGCATCCCTACGTGGCACAGGCCAGGTTATTTATGGGACCACCTCTCCCTGAGGGTATCTGCCCACTCCCTAGATTGTCTAGAGTGGACACACTCCAGGTCCCTTCCCTTAAATGTTGCCATCTAGTGGGATCTAGGAAGTGTGCCTTTTCCAAAGCAGCCCCTGCCCTGTAGAACAGGCTTCCTCTTGAGATCCAGCAGCCTCCCACCCTCTTAGCCTTCTGTAAAGCAGTGAAGAGCTGGATATTCCCCCAGGCACTGGGACAGTAAGGTTGGACCCCAGGGATCGAAGAGATGAATGGCCATAGTTATGGGATGGGTACCTGGCTTTCCTTGATTTTTTCCCCTCTTTTTCTTCTTTTCTTTTTGTATTGGTTTTATTGTTTGTGTTTTTATCACTGTTGTTAGCCACCCAGAGTTATGTGCTACAAGATGGGTGGCCAAATAAATAAATACATAAATAAATACCTATTAAAACATTACATAAAACCTATTTTTCTAGATGGTATTCAGTTACAATGACACACATAAAGCAAAATCACAATAATGGGCCTTCGTTTCATATCCAAGTATTCTCTGCCAAGAATTGAGGACATGGTAGAAGAAAGAGGGTTGGATAACTGTGGGAAGTTTGGGTTGAAAAATTGGGCTTGCTTTTTTGGCCCCCCCTTTCCATGCTGATTACTCTGATCTCTTCAGAGAACATACTTCATAACCATTGGCCTTTTTCCAAAAAGAGTTGTATCTCTTACCCTGCTCATTTACTCTGGAGAGTGACAGCTTCATTCTTCCCAAGGAAATTAGTTGTCAGGAAAGATCAAGATCTTGGAGCCAGGGTAGTTTTTCATACATCTTGGGCCAGTCCCAGAGAGAAGTTCAAGGGCAACAGTCAACTTTTTGGACATTGGCCGTAAGTGGGGAAACAGAATAAGGAGTAAAATAAAGATGCACTCTGACCAGGCTCCCTTGCAGTCTACTATGCATCTGATGAAAGTGAACATTTTAAAGGTTGGCAGGTTCACGTTCAGAAGCCGTGCGGATGAGGTCAGCAGAGCTGTTTGCATAAATCAAAGTTGTCCTGGTGAATATGGCTTTGTAGAAGTATGTTTTATATGTATTTGTATATGTATATGTTCACATTTTTAAAATAAAAATGCTGAATATTCAGATCAAATTATGAAAGGGCAGGGTTTTTTTCCTCCCTTGAGAGTGAAAGGGAGAGAAAAGTTCATCACGAAAGTAGCCCCTTATACTTGCAAATTAAATTAAAATAACAAATAACACACACTTCCTTCCCTGTCTTGAAGATAAAAGTAATGCAATGGATGAATTGCAAAGGATTGGAAACTCATGATATCAGCATGTATGGCTGTAACTTTATTGCAGTTGTGATTCCCCCACTGTGATCTATTTTTTTTTCTTCCTAGCATTTTTCCTGCATGAGCAGAGTCCACTTTTTTTATGGATCAACCAAATGTTGATCCATTGGTTGAGACAGGAATTGACTGACCAGCTTGTCGCCTGAGCCTGACGTCAGGGTCTGAGAGTGTGTGACTGGTCCAAAGTCACCCAGCCGGCTTTCATGCCTAAAGCGGGGCTAGAACTCACATGCTCCTGGTTTCTAGCCTGGAGCCTTAACCACCAGACCAAACTGGCTCTCAGAAGGGTGTCTGACCCTGATGTGATCTATAGTTTGTCATATTCATAATCCCAGGGGATGCAAACATCACCATAGATATTGAGCTAGACACTTTATAGTGTCTAAGCAGAAGGCAATATGAAGTTTCTTCTCCAGTTCCCATATAGTGAATGGGGAGTGGGCTTTCCGTGATGGTCTTTTAGTTTTTTAGGTCCTGAACTATTAGGCTGATCATATTTCAGGATGGCAAAACGGGACGGGGTCTTATGTAATGTTCCGTATTCATGAAAAAGACGGCTCCCCGCCCCCAGTCCACGTGATTGGCTCCTGCCTGCAAACCCCGCCCCCAGGTCTGTGCGATTGGCTCCTGCCTGCAAACCCTGCCCCCCCCGGTCTATGTGATTGGCTCCTGCCTGCAAACCCCGTCCCCGGTCCATCTGATTGGCTCCCGCCTGCAAACCCTGCCCCCCGGTCTATGTGATTGGCTCCTGCCTGCAAACCCCACCCCCAGGTCTGTGCGATTGGCTCCTGCCTGCAAACCCTGCCCCCCCGGTCTATGTGATTGGCTCCTGCCTGCAAACCCCGTCCCCAGTCCATCCGATTGGCTCCCGCCTGCAAACCCCACCCCCTGGTCCGTGATCCAGCTTGGATCCTCTTTCTGCACCATTCCTTCCGGGTTTGAAAAATGGGACAAAATTGAGATTTTTATGAAAATGACAGGACGGTTGAAAAATGCTAAAAAAACAGGACTGTCCCATTCAAAACGGGATGTATGGTCAGCCTATGAACTATATATGATGACAACATGCTAATTTACAGAATGCAGGGCAAGCTGTGTTGCAGACATAATAGCCTCAGGTTGGTCCCATAATGTCAGACTCTCCTATCTAACTTTAGCAAATGATACCGCGAACCATGAACTGTAACTTCATGTTTTCCCCCAAAATCTAGTTGAACACAGGACCTGAGAACCCCCCAAAGCTGTTTTAATTATAATTATCCAGTGAAGGAGGTTAGCTCCTGAAAGCATTGCTTTCATAAATGTACTATAGATAGATATGTATCTATATTAAGATGCTTATGTAGCCCTCCTGAACTGATTGGGTGAATCTTTATGAGAATTCAGAGTGAAAGGTTATGAAAACTGAAGTCTATCAGTGTGTTGACTTTGGACCTCCTGAAAACAGGAGACACTGCAATGCACATGCATGTCAGAATCTGTGTTTTTCCAGAACTATTTTGCAAGTGAGGAAATACATACAAAATATATGCATTGAGGAACATATACACTCCCACTATATTAGGGAAAATATAGTCATTTTCCTATGTAATGTTCATTTTCAAAAATGTATACTTTAGGGGAAGTGCTCATCATAATGTGTACAAATACTCGGGCTAACAATTTTTGGCTATACACAAAAAGGGGTGTGCAACTCAGCCCCTTGGTTTTCTAGACCAATCAGAGGCCTTGGGGTTTTTTTTGTTACTTGTTTCCCCCCCCCCCTTGGGTGTGTGTGTTAAGAGTGGAAAAGAGACCATGAGGCCTGTGGAAGTTGAAACCATTCCCATTTCCACCTTTAGCAAATTAGAGAGGAAGAGGAAGAGTGCTGGCATTCATTAGCAACATAGCCAAATTTCAGCACATTTAGGGCAATGGAAGGGGATAGGTTTTATGGTATCAGTGGAAATGAAAGTGGGGGTTGGTTCTCCAAGACCTTTGTGCTCCCATTCCTAGATTTATTTCTAAATATGGCCAAATCTTAAATTTAACTCACTCCTAACACAGAGTGATACAGAAAGAAACAGTGACATCCATAAGGGCAGGTTAAAATGGGCAGGATGCTGGATCTTGCATTGCAATACAAACCGTGCCCCTTTTCTATGTGTGTTGCACATGTACAAATGGGTGGAGCTTGCATTGTGACACTGCCTGTTTCAATTCCCCCCTCCTCCAGACACCACTGTAAATGTAGCAGAAAAGAACATGTGAGCACTACAATATGTAATCTGGCAAAACTAAAAGTATCCATTCGTATTCAGGACTTTTCGTGGGCTAGAGTTTTGGCGCATGAATTGCAATTGCTTCTGACATTATAGACGAGGAAGAGGGAGAGGTGACAGAACTAAAGTTGGAACCATGTATGTGTTGGAGGTTCCAGCAAATCAGCATGCCTCATTAGCATATGGGTGATTGCTCTAGGAGGCAAACTCTCTATGTGCTTCTAGAGGAAGCTGCTTGTTGCCCCTTCCACTTCCTCTTTCTGTCTCTCTTGCTTTCTTCCACTGGAGAAGAAGGACCATGCGTCTGCTGGTCCTTCCATGGAGAGGCCATGTGCTAAGCCTCAACTCCAGAATTTTCCCCTTTTCTCCATGCAGTGCTGGCAGCAACATAGGGCCAGGGGTCCACAAAGTTTAGGGAACAAGAAAAGAAGAACTGAAACCAATTTTCTACTGAAATGGATGTAACTGAACCAAATAAACGTAAGAACCTTTTTGTACTTACTTTTGAAACTACGTTATCTAAGGATGTAATTCTTTATGCTTGGGTGGGCTATGTGCTTACGATCAATATCCTATATCTCTCTAGTGTGTTCATTAATGCTATTAAGATAAAAACTCCTTGCTGTGTGTGCGTGTTTCTTTGCTGTTATACGCTCTGCTCCATTCAGTGGTACTAGCTGCCCACTAATGGTCTTCAGTATTTAAATACATATTATTGTTTAGGATTATTTGGTGAAGATGAAGACCAAAATTAAAGGGCTTATCTCATTAGTTAACATGTGCGTTCCTGAAAAAGTATAGATTTCACCTATCTCCCTCTCTCTGTCTGTTGTAATGGAAAAATTTGTATTCTTGCTTCCTAGGTATATTAACTCAGCCTCCCTGCCTGAAGGGTCATTAACAATCTTCTGACATGTCCTGTCAGAGGAAGACTGATATGAGCAGCATGGATGCCCTTAACAAGGCCACAGAGGTCTTTCATTCTAAATATGTCACAGATCAACTAGATATATCTCAGTGCTAATATTCTAAATATCTTAATTTCTCTTCTGGAAGTCCAACCTATTGCTGATAACCTTGACACTGAGGTATATAGGCAGTTTAGCTATATTATTCTTAATTTGTGGTATTCATGGGAGCCAACAATCATGTCCACTTAGATCACACACGCACACAAAGGTCATATATGAAAGTTTAGGATTTAAATCAAGAATACAAAAGACCAAGAGCCACACCTGGGCTTTAAGTGATATGCTGAGAGAGGAAATGGCGAACTGAAGATAGCTCTGCAAAAGCAGAGCCAGTGACTGTGGCGGAATGAAGTGCCGGTGAGTAGACTGGATCTTTGTAATTCCTCTCCAGACAAGGAGAGGACTTGAGATCACCCACAAGTGCTCCAAACAGTTCCTTCTCGTGAGGAGACTGCAAGACAGCAGTCTCCAGCAGGCTTAGAGCTCTGTGAGATGAGGGAATAGCCATCTTTTTGTTCAAACCACAGTTGGCATCTTCAAAAGGACACTGGGTTCACATACTTCCTTTTCTAATCACTTTTGGAAATTGCTTGTTAACTGCTTTTCAGCTATTGGGAACCTTTGGATTGATATGTCTGAAAACACTGGGTGAGTTTCCTTCAATCCTTAGCAAAAGAAGTTTTAAATACAAGTTTACGGACTTATAACAACAGCAGAAGGTTGATTAGAACTTTGAGTTTGGAAAGTTATAAATGGACTAAGGGTCCAGATTGATTTGAAATAAGATTTTGTAATTAATGTTAAGAATACTTCCCATGGGAAAATGCTTTGGTTTTGAATTCTTTTAGAAAAAAACATGATAGGATGGGACTCTGAAGGTTGGACACTATAGGGAACTAGAAGGAACTAAAGATTATAATTAAAGGAGAAGAACACTTGAATTTGACTTACTAATACAGAATGGAGCAAAATATTTTAACATTGGATATACTGAAGGATATTTCTGAACAATGGATCCAGAAGTTAATTTTAAGAGTGTCTGCCTCTACAGATAGACTGTGTTTGAAAGATGTTATGGAAGAATTTGATGGGAACTTATGTAGGAGATGAATGGGTCATAGTCAAGTCTTTGAGAAGACTCTATGTGGACCTGGGACCTCAGATATTGTATCGCCATTTTAAACAGCATGAACTGTGCAACTGGGCAGGACTCAAGGACACTGAACAATGTATTCTTCTTTGCAGTACTTGCTGGGCGGGGGACAGATGTATTTTAGAATAGCTAAGCTGCATCACCTGGCTTTTAAAAAGACTAGCTCCAAACAGGCTCACAATTACTTTAATGTCATTCTCAAAATGATGAATGCACTGTAGAATAAAATCAGTGGTAGTGGGATACAATGCATCAGAATTCAACTGAAAAAAAGAAAAAAGATGTGTGACCTAAATTCCTTCCTTACATATTAAAAGAGAAGTATTTCACTCTTTAAGTGGACGACAATGTAAACGACTTACAAAAGTTGCACTTTAATAGATACAGGTCTCGACTTATATGAAAACAGAATCTGTCTTTAAATGATCAGTTGATTAATGATATACAATACTATTAATTATTCTAAGATAATTAAAATCTCGGTAGAAGATAACTTAAATCCTTCTCTTTTGCCCACCTCAGCCTGGAAAGAAACAGTGTCATGTGCAAGCATCTATATTGAATGAAATAATAATAACAAGAATAAATACTTTTAGTTATGACTATGATTAGCAGCTTCGTTAATTTTTACAAAGCATCTGTTGGACAAATCTTAACTGTTTTTTCCATTCTGTCTTTCCATTTTTCTTGAACTTACTTTATTAGTCAGAACATGTTGTTTCCTTTTCATAATTCATGTCTGTCACTACAATGATGTATGTACATAATGACTATTTACATTTTGCAGATGATGAACTGAGTTGACAAACAGATCTATGACATGGTCTGGGGTCTTTGAACATTTTGGGAGAGGGGATCGACCTGTGAAATATTTGTAAGATCTATTGTTAGTTATTCTTCATTTATAAGTGAAGGGATTTGAATCCATAGTTGTACACCTCTTATTGACAGACTTCTTGATATGGGATGGGGTATAAAATGTTTTATTTATTTATTTATTTAATTTTTATCCCGCCTTTATTATTGTTATAAATAACTCAAGTTGGAGAACATACCTTATACTCCTTCCTCCTCCTATTTTCTCCACAACAGCAATCCTTTGAGGTGAGTTGGGCTGAGAGACAGTGACTGGCCCAGGTTGTGGAATTCATCTGTAAATGAAGTTCCTTACTTCCTTTTGTTTGGCAAGCGCCCTTCACTGAAGTGCCTATGTGTCTTTGGAACATTTGCATATGCTCACATCCCCAGGTCTCAGCGAAGGAAGAACCAACCAAAAACACAGCGCTTAAGGTTTGTTGGTTATTTATCAAAATCCAAGGGTTACCGTTTTTCATCAGGCCATGGTCAAGTGGTAATCTCCAGAAGTGCTAATTTTGAGCAGCCTACTGGTTGGGAAAGGTTACATGCTAGTTCAGAAGTGTTGTTGCAATCTAGTGTAAAACCTACTATCCATGCTCCAGTAAATGGACAACAACCAGTCCAGGTACCTTCTGTCCCCCAGTCTCTTAGTGTGGTGAAAAGGTCCCCTCAGGTGAAGGAAGAGAAAATTTCACCTGAGCAGGTTCAGGACCTGGAGGGGGAGTCAGGTAGTGAAAAGGAAGAAGACAGTGATGAGGACAGCAGAGTGGTCATTCCTCGTAGGTCCTCTTGTTCCACAAAAGGTGTGAAGCCTGACAGATTTGTGATTCAGCAGGTGAGAGTGTGTCAAATTACCTGTGAACCTCAGTCTTTTCAAGAGGTGTTGCTCCTGCCTGTTGAGGAGCAGGAGGAATGGAACACAGCTATGGATAATGAGTTTGAGGCTTTGGTGAGTCAGAAAGTGTTTGAAGTCACTGACCTGCCCCCATCCCAGAAAGCTGTAGGTTCCAGATGGGTATTCAGAAAGAAAATCCTTCCTGATAATACTGTGCAGTACAAAGCCAGACTTGTTGCTCAGGGATTTTCACAAGAAAGGTTTTTAAACAACTATGATCTCACTTATGCACCCACAGCTAGGCCAGAATCGTTACGTATGGTACTTTCTCTGGCTGCACAGTGTGAAATGGTTGTCCATCATTTTGATGTTGACACAGCATATTTGAATGCAGATCTCCCTGAAACAGTGTACATGAAGCAGGCTCCTGGCTATACATGTGACAATTCCCAGAAAGTCTACAGACTACGCAAGGTGCTTTATGGGTTAAAGCAGGCTGGTCGTTGTTGGCATCAGTGCTTGGATGAAGCTTTAACAAAACTGGGATTTAAAAAGTCACTTGCTGATCCCTGTGTGTACATAAGAGGTTCTGGAAGTAACTATACAGTACTTCTTACTTATGTGGATGATTTTTGCTTAGCAACTGGATCCTTACACCTTGTACAAGAATTTGCCAACCAGATGAGGCAGTACTTCCAGCTGAAGGATTTGGGCAAACTTAAATGCTATCTTGGTGTTGAAGTTTCTAGATCTCAGAGTGGTGAGTTTTATCTGAGTCAGAAGAGAAAAATTGATCAGTTGTTGGTTCAGCTTGATATGTCAGATGCAAAACCTACCAAAACCCCAATGGTTCTTGATTTCCTACAGAGTGACACGTGTGAGGAAGCTTGCCTCCACCCTGAGTTATATCACTCTGCAGTAGGTAGTTTGCTTCACTTAACGCAGTGGACACGTCCTGATTTAGCTTACCCAGTTGGGGTACTAAGCCGCAAGGTGGCCAGACCATCTTTGTGAGACTGGCAAGGACTGAAAATGGTCCTGCATTATCTCAAAGGCACAGCAAATCTCTGCCTTAAAGTGTCAGCTAACAAGCCTGAAATTCCTGTGATCTATGTTGATAGCTCCTTTGCAGAGGAAGGGGATAGAAAATCTGTGAGTGGTTTTCTGTGTCAGTTCGCTGGTTCTTCTGTTGCCTGGCGTTCCAGAAAGCAAACATCAGTGGCAATTTCTACTGCAGAAGCGGAATTCGCGGCCCTGAGTGAAGCAGTGAATAAACTACTGCCTTTGGATTCCATCTTATTTATTATATTTTAAATTATTATTTATTATGTATGTTATTTTATTTATAAATGTATATTAATGATTTTAAATCTGTTGTAAACCGCCCAGAGTCCCCCTAGGGGGAGTTGGGCGGTGATAAATCTAATAAATAAATAAATAAATAAACAAACAAACAAACAAACAAACTACGCTGGTGTAATCAAATATTTCTCGATCTAACTGTAAACATAAAATTACCTTACACTGTGTTTGAAGATTTGCAAGCGTGCATTGGTCTTGCTCTGTCAGAAAATGTAAAAGGTCGCAGTAAATATGTAGATGTGAAGTATAAAAATGTCAGGCATGCTGTACAAGAAAACTTCATAAAGTTAGAATACTGTGCTTCCGAACAGAATGTGGCAGATGTGTTCACTAAAGCTTTGACTATTGAAAAACATGCAACCATGATCACAAAGCTGGGACTTGAACAATATGAATTGTAATAAAATATATTGTGTCTCTGTGTTTCTGAAAAATGACAGCTTCCATTATTGCTAGTGTTCCGAAAGCAATTTGGGAGGGGTGTCAGAGTTCTCATGTGAGAGCAAATTGTTTTCTATTCTTCAATAGCTTTCTCATAACAACTTCCATAGATAGGAAAGTCCAGATGGCTGGCAAAGGCACCACGTGATGCAAATGTTATGTCTTGGTCTAAATCCTCCCATGGGAACATTGCCCTAGCAGTTGGAAGGGGGGAGACAGAATGCTTGCTTAGATGCAACACTGCCACCTCATGGCAGTTTATACTATGTGCAATGCTTTAGGCTTTATGACTTCCTAACCTAAAGGTTCCTCCAATCAGAAAGCTGAAACAAGTGTATATCTCAGCTGTGAACCATGGTTCCTTGCTTCTTGACGTCTGTCCGTCTTTTAGCCATGTTCGTGTGTGTGTTCTACTCCATGAAGACTGGGAAGTGCGTAGCTAGGCATGGCTGTGTGTATAGGCCATGGCATATGCTCCTTCATGTCTGTCAGTGGAAACACTACTTGTAAGTTTTGTTTTTACTTTTGCAATACTGTAACCGTATATCCACTTATTGCTTTTATTACAAGTAAAGCTTTTAGCCAGAAAGCTGCACTCTGTGTCTGTCTGTTACTCTGCGCCTCTTTTTCCCTATAAGCCAGCATTATCTCACAGGTCACCCAGCCGGCTTTCATGCCTAAGGCGGGACTAGAACTCACAGACTCCCAGTTTCTAGCCCAGCACCACTAGACCAAACTGGCTCTCAATTTTTTTCTCATATTTGTGTATGTGTATGCATATGTGTATGCGTGTATTAATATGGCATGTCAGAATACCTTCATAGCCAATTTCATTTGGCTCACATTTCTAACTTTTCTAAGTTCTTGGAATGTGCCAGTGAATTGCACATATCCAGGAAACTCCGGTTAAAGGATTATCTATGCATGAAAGTTCATGGAAGATGAAACATTTCCATCTATATGCTGCAGTTGTGGGAATAGTTCCAACTAGTGAGCACAAAATGTTGCATCAGGACTGGACCTTCCCTCTGCTTCTTTCAGACATTCAGAACACATTGTGACTTTTCTAAAGGAATGCCACTGACATTCTGAAAGCTTCTAATTAACATGAAGAGTTGTCAGAGGTGCTGCTCAGAGATGGCTGCAAAGACTATCAAACAGGAAACATGGCCAGATGAGATAATTCTACTTTATTGTAAGGCTACATTAACAGAATCTTGCAATGGCTGTTGTGGGTCTTCCGGGCTGTGTGGCCGTGTTCTGGAAGTTGTGGTTCCTAACGTTTCACCAGCATCTGTGGCCAGCATCTTCAGAGGGCAGGAGCACAGATAGAAGCGAAATCTCTGTGCCCAGGTAGAGTGGCAATGTTTTGTTTGTTTTCTATTTATAGAGCTAAATTATAGGAGATTATAGGATATATAAATTATATAGATTATAGTTATAGGAGGTTAAATGATATAGGAGAATCTTGCAAGTCTGAAAGTACATTTCTCTCCCATCACCTTTACAGCCCAAGACACTAGAGAGGGTCCCTTCTGAGACGTTTGATCCACCCACATTCCTGCTGCGGGCTAAGTTGCCTTTTATCTGACAATTTTCTTGGCTACATTTCTTCACCCTGTCTCCCAAGGTCATTCCCACATACCATTACAAAGATTTACAGACTTCAGTATACTTCCTTAGAAATAACCTACAGTATGTAGGTTATAGTGAACTTATTATCCAAATGTCCATCCTTACATGGTCAAGATGACTCCATGGAGGGTCATGCGGGACATCAACAGGACTAAGGAAAGACCATTATTATTATTATAATGGACCACAGAAATATAAAACATCAGAGGGAAAAAATAGTTGTTGGTTGAATGGCAGAGAAGAAATACAAAATGTGGGGAAAGTTAATGGGATGGCTAAGCTGCCTAGCTGGAACTTTGAAAACTTATTAAAATGTATATTAAAAATCCAAAGTGTGAGCAATGAAAAGGCAGCAAAGCAATCGTCACCTATTACAGGATTTAGTAGAGGCATAATATTATAACAATGTGATGGCAGTGGCACAGCCAGAGAAGTAGAGATACATATACAATAATGATTAAGTCTAGAAATGAACTAGTATAAAAGAGGTTTTGAGGTTTGTTTCAAATTTCCCATGTTAAGAAGCACCGTAACTTACATTAGGCGTAAGAGAAATGTAGAAATTGCAGCTAGATCAGATATACAGTAAATTCTCTGAAGCTGTCTTTGGAATAATCTGTAAAGCTCTGTTCCTGATTTAAAAATACTATATAAATACAGAAACCCTGCCACAAAGAGTAACCTAAATGCATCAAGAAATCAGAGATCCTCTTAAGCTACTAAAGAAATTGCATCTTTTGACCCTAGAAGAGAAAGAGCTTAACAAGAGACCTTAGGGGTGATATATAATAATTTGGCAGAGAACAGATAATGATAAAAGGCAATTAGCATTCGAACAGGCCCTGGATACAACCAGGAGGACATGAACATATGTCAGAAAAGGGCAGCATCTTCTCTGGGGCTGAATCTTGTTCTGTTTTAAACCTTGTGTAAAAATAGTTAATATATACAATTACGACAATAAGCTATTATATCTGGATATGCGAGGGCAGTCATTTCTAAGTATAATAGCTACTAGTTCTTATTGTAGCCCAATTATGTTGCACTATCACAGGAGAAACAGCTGAGAGCAATCCATTTCAAAGTACATCTTATGGGCTAAGAGATGAACAGATGAAAACCTTTGTGTGTTTAGATCTGAACTATTAGAAATATTTTATGGGGTTTTTAATATTCCTGAAAGCTGGATGGGGGCTTCAGGGGACAACATAAAACATCAAGAGAAAAAGAAGTAATCCCTGAAGGAGAAGCAGAGGAGGAATGGGGAGAAGAAACACTAGGGGTGGGTGGGTGATATCTAACTCTTTCATCCCACAAAGACACAAACTTAGCAGTGAACAAGGTTGGTATGGGGCTTTCGACTGCATTGTCATTCAGCCTCAGTCAGTATGATCAGCTGAAATCTAATCTAAACACAGAAAACAGGAAAAGGAGAAGAATGTGGGTAAACTCATTTAATGCTTGTTTGCTAGTTATGGTAGGAGACAGGAAGATCTTTATTTATATTTCTTTCTTTTTTTACTGGTTACTATCCAGATTTTTAATGGTATCCTCAGGAGCAGAAAACAAGCAGACACATGAAAATGCTTCAATACTGCAAGCAAAATCTAAGCAATATTTGTTCTATGGATGCTGATGTTAGCCAAAAAACAGAACACCCTTTCATCTTTCTTGGGTCCTTCTTACAAAGAATGACAGAACTGTTAGACAGGTGTGCTCCTTATTCATGTTATTTATTAATTTAATTAATTTTATGTAATTAATTTTACTTTTAAAAAAGATTTGTATGGCCTCCCATCGTAAAACAACTCTGGGCAGCTCACAACAGCTTTCTGTCCCCCAGTTCTTTTACTGCTAATTGGATATTTTGCTTATCTTGGGACCGCCTTCCCTGCGGGTCCTAGGAATCAGTTTGGGAAATCCATAGTTGCTAAGACCTAATCTTTCTGACTTCTCCCTAGGGTTGATATTCAACCAGTACAGAAGAAATAGTTCTTTATCAGACTGATCTGTTAGCTTGTGCCTTTTATTAGGCAATTCTTCTCCTTTGTAAGATTATTTCATTCAAACCACTCTCTCTTTCTCTTTGTGTAATGCCAGACACAAGGCACATAATGTAGACTAAGTGAAATTTCACAGCATGATGCGTTGGTTAGTATACAGCATATGCAGACCTGTGAGATTTCAACCAATTTTCACCTGTTACATTTGTCCGTTGCAAAAAGTACCCAGAGTTTTTTATGTCTATTTTAAAGTTACTAAGATATGTCACTTTAAGGAATTTTCTGGCATAAATGTTCCTTTCTACCTACAGGAAGACTGCACCTTCTACAGTACCTTCCCATGGGGCCAAAGCCCCTCCAGAACAAATAAGAAATAGTGTAGAGTTCCGATGGGATAGCACACCTCTTTTTTAACGAGTTATTGTTGAAAGCTACTTTTCTTTCAGCTACAGTATATCATACTTAATGACATAATTCTATGAACTTGTCCACGGAAAGGTTTGCTTAGTCACTGAATAAGAAGATCTCTGCAGAGTTGAAAGAACACTTGAGGTATGAGGGTAGAAAGCTTGAGCTAGGCTGTAGAGAGTAATGTTAATTTCAGAGTTTCTGCATAGTAATAATGTAGAACAAGGGTGCTCTGAACTTCTCCAAAAAAAGTTCCCAACATTTTTTTTTAAATGTGGCAGGTGGAGAAAATCATTAAGTATATACAGTACATTATTTTATATTATATTATTTTATATTATATTATAATATAATTTATATTATATCATAATATAATATTATTATTTTATTTTATTATTTTATTTTATTTTATTTTATTTTATTTTATTTTATTTTATTTTATTTTATTTTATTTTATTTTATTTTATTTTATTTTATTTTATTATTTTATTTTATTTTATTTTATTTTATTTTATTTTATTTTATTTTATTTTATTCAAATGCAAATTAAAAATCCAATTTAGGTCTAGCCCTTGGAAATAATATTTTTAAAATTACTTAAAAATCCTTGAAGGCGGACTCCAAGCTTGGCTGGCAGCTCGACCAGTCAGCATTTCTCAAAGTGCTGAGATCTGGCTGAATTTTCCTTGTTTGCAGTGGACTACAGAAGTTGTGAGACAACTGAAGTTTTTCCCCTGAAGAAGGGGGGACCAGAAGATTGCTCACAGGGGCATTGGAATTGCCCACTCCTGCTTTTCTTTGTAGTTTCCACCATGAAGGGAACAGGGGTGAGTGCAAGGGAATGGCCGGAGAGGCATCTGGCTCTTACAGGGAATCTAAATCTCTTTGAAGAGACACAAGAGCGTGCAGTCGCTTTTAGATCACTTTAGAATTTTTTTTTTAGATTAGAATGTTTTTAGTATCTAAGATCTATCTTTTGGACTTTGCTTAAAATTTTGGCTAATTTTGTGTTTTCTTTGCTATAACTGATTTTGGTGGAAGTTTGATAGATTCTACATTTGCAACATAATGAAACGTTTGCACCTTTTTTTTACCTTTCTTTTGTATTAGAGAAGTTGGAACCTAAGAGACTTTGTTTGTAATTTTTCGCCGGACAAATTGATTGACTATTTATTTCTTGAGAAACTGTTTGTTTGGATTAAGCAGCTTGCAGCTTGAAGAACAAAAGCACAGGGAAACGTTTGTAATTTTTTTTTCCTTTTTTTCTCTACATTCTTTCAGAGTGGATTTTGTTTCACTTGGAATTTATTCTTTATTTCTCCTTTTATAAACTGTTTGAAATATTATTCTCTCCTGTATTTTGGATTATTGAAACCTTTTTTTTTCTTTTAATCTTAAAAAACTTTCTACTTAATAGACTTTGCTGGTAGTATTCCACGAATAGATCAGCTGACTAATCTTATTGTTTTGACTAGAGTGGTTGTTGCTATAATCTGAAGGACACAGAAGAAGAATGGCTTTTTCAACAGCAATCCAAGAGTTTAAAAAAGAATTTAGTGAATCTCTTTCAGAAATTAAAAAGTCATTGGAATTAATATTGATAACTTTGCAAGACCAAGGAAAAAAAGAACAAAAAATAGAATTAGAAGCAGGAAAGAAAAATGTTTTTGAAATAGAAGAGAAACAGGAGGAGGGAATTTTAAATATATTAGTTCAGAAAAACATTCTGAAGGCTATACATTATAATTTTGGTATAAATATGTTATGGCAGTGGAGACAGGGAGAAAATTTGAGTATGCAATTGGATAGATATTGTGAAATACGTGGAAAGGGTGAGAAAATTATTCTGATACTCTACACGAGATATAGAAAAAAGCAGGCTGTATATTGTGAACTTGGCATTGCATATTGTGATTTTGGTATAACCTAAACAGAAGATTCAGTATCATGATATGGGACATAAGGTTAATGAAAACACGGATTTGGATTGTATACAGAATATAAATTGATATGAGAAACTGTATGGATATATAAAAAAGTGATATTCTAAGTGTAAGATATAAGGTTAAATATAAACATAAGTTGATATCATAGATTACTTTTTTCTCTGGAGATACATTTATGAGAAGATAATGATATGATGAGATGGAATTAGAATGAAGGTTATTACAGGATGACATCATGTATGAATATGTATGTATGAATATTATAAGAATTGGTATATTAAGTATTAGGTTAAGTGTTATGATAGGTTATGTATTTAGGGTTAGGGTTAGGGTTTAAATGGACATTATCCCAAGAAGTGGAAATTATAGATGGATAATTGAGATATAAGATTACAAATATAAATAGAAGTTGATATTATAGTTTAATTTTTTTTATGGAGATATTTATATAAGAAGAAAATGGGATGATGAGGTGGAATTAGAATTAATGTTATTACAGGATGACATACTTTTACAATATTATGTATGAATATATATGTATGAATATTACAAAAATTGATATATTATGTATTAAGTTATGCAATATGTTAGGTTATGAGTGGAATATGTAGTCATAATATGAATAGAATATATTGTAGTTTATTAGAAGTAAATAAGGCTTTTATTTGTTATATTAATTGGATTTTATTGAAGATACAAATATAGATGTAAAAATGGAAAGAATGAATATAAAATATCAAATTGATGCAGCAATGAACATTTAACATTTAACTATTACTTCAAGGAGTGGAAGCCAAAGATGGACTATTAGGAGATAGTAAGAAAGGTGAAACCTATATGAAGATCAGAAGATTGGATTATAGAAATCAAAGGGCATATGACAAAGAAAAGTTCCTGTGTATTGTATGAAGGACTAACATTTAAAATCAATTATTGTACTTAAAGTTCAAAGATAGATTGGAGGACACCTATTTTCTATATTTTCTTTGTTTATTATTTCTTGATTTCACTTTATCTTTTTCTTATTTTGTATTTGTATTTCTATTTCTTTTTTCTGCTCTAACTTTTAATATGTATTTTAAATCTCAGTAAAATTATAAACAAAAATCCTTGAAGGCAATGGCAAACCACTACCATAGAACTACAGGAACCAGTCCATACAGTCACTAGGAGATCAGCTTGATTCAATGGAATCTTTGGCTTTCCAATTTGGTCCTAGCCTCCTCTCCTGTCAAGCAACCCAAGGCAAGTACAACTTAAGCTATAGCTTCCCAAAGATTCAAACAACATGAGTAGCAATTAGGATCTGTTATTGCCTGATGCAACTATTTGCATTGACCCATAGAAGTTGCAGTGGATGAATTACAGAGATTGTTTTGTCTGTTTGTGTCCTCTCTGGAATTGAAGGTCTGGCCCCCTTTCTCTTTACACAGCAGGGCTGCTTTGGCTGGGCTACACATGGCCGCATTCAGAATCCTTTTGCTAGATTCTCCAATTTCTTGTTTGTTTTGTTACAGAGAAATTGCAGCCCCCAAATGCTAAGCACATATTTCCTCTACTGGAACAAATCGGATATTCTGTTTCAATGACTTCTTCTCAGCAGGTCACAGCAGAGTTTATTGCATTAGTATTTGTAAGTGACTTCTTCACCTACAAGGCTGCAGAAATTATGCAAACAATTATACAGTGCAAATTATCATTATTAATTTTACATATTCCAGCAGGCCTGTATGCAATGCAAGGCTATGCAAGATGGTTGGGAGCAGCAAGTCAGCTGACTTAATCTGATCGATTTCCACTTGGCTGTGAGATGTCCTGAAAGCACCTGATGCAGAAGCCATGAAATTCA
Source organism: Charina bottae (assembly GCA_023362775.1). Lineage (NCBI taxonomy): Eukaryota > Metazoa > Chordata > Lepidosauria > Squamata > Charinaidae > Charina > Charina bottae. The sequence continues at coordinate 140,290,911 of JALMGJ010000003.1, forward strand.
TATTTAATTTCAGCTGTCACTGGAAAAAAAAACCCTCACTAAGCAACGAATGGTCTTTACTATTCATAACTGTCCCTTAACATTCAAATTTCAAACTTAATGTATTACAAAAACACATATTCTATTTTATATGTACAGTTAATTTTGACAGTACTAATCATAGCCAAATACTCCAAGGTTTTCTCAATTTCCTTCTCCTTAAATTTAATAATATTTGTCATCACTTAAACCATCCCCCTTTTAGATGTAAACCATTTTATACTAAACTTGCAGAAAGATACCGGTCTGCAAAGATGTGAGGCAGCCATTTTTCCTGTACAACTGCAGTGTATAAAATTCCAAAACAGTCAAGATGAATAAGTCAGTTGGTATGAAATGTTGACTCACATTAATACAGAGATCACAGGTAAATTTACTGTATTACTGTGTTAGTCATTGAGTGATGCATGGGTAAACCCATCTTCAGTTTTAAAGTTATTCTAATTGTGTAAAAAAATAACAGTATTGTATTGTAGACTGCATACTTTCCTGCCAAAACTTCCTTCTATTTTATTTTACACTTGCATTCAAATTCTCATGCAGTTACCAACCATCTACAGCCTCCTTGGCTTTCCATATTTCATTTCAATCCAAAGGAAGGAATCACAGGGAAATTTCTCTGATGGATCTTTTTCAGAATAGGAAGCATGTGTTGCCAGGGAAGCAGCAGAGAGATGAAGAGGAATGTAGCAAAACAAACACACATTTTAGGTGCATTTTTTTAACCTTCTTATGTCAATTGAGAAAGTGCAAAAACACCAAAATAAAAATCTGAAAAGCTCAGGAAAACTAGGGTAACCTGAGAATGAAGTAGAAAAACAGAAGCCTCTTTCACAGTACAAGGGGATGGGGGGGGGGGGAGAGACCTGATTTCCAGACAGTATTAGCTCTCTGTGTTCAGTATTCCCTCCTAGTGGTTACCATTTTCATGTAGTGGGAAGGCTTATTAGATTCACTGACCAAGATAAGGATACCAATGGCAGCATGAACTTCACCCTTACCATATATTTAAAAGGGGAGGAGTTAAGCTAACAGCAATGTCAGTGAGGGATGAGGACAGGTGGGGCTGTACAGGTATGAAGGAAACAAATCCCCTTAAGAGAAAGAACTCTAAAATCAAATCCAGAAGAAGGCAATGAGAAGAACATTGTACAGGCATGGTTGAAATATTTGGGTTTGGTGCTGCTTGATATTGGAAGGCATTGTTCTAATTACTAGGGAACAGCATCAAGTTTTCACAAACAGATCTTAAGGTGAGGCTCTGCCTAGACCAAAGACACGAGAAAACCACTGTTGGTGCTACTATTAAAAGAAGAGTTCCTCATTTTACAAGGATGCATACAATTTGAACATGGAATGCAGGAAGGATAACATTCACTCAAAGGAACATATGTAGTGGAAATGAAACTCAAAAAGATATGCTTAGGTATCATAACTCAATATAAGAAAGGATCATATATATTAAAATTAGTGGATATCCAGTGAACATCAACGTTAAAGAAATGTACCCACTATCACTGCAATGGTGGATGATATTGAGGAATTCTGTAGAACCCTGCAAGAACTGCTAAATTCAATATGAAGAAAGAAAGTAGTATTACCAATGTGTGGTTGGAGTGGAAAGTTGGAAAAATGTTGGAAACTGCAATTATAGGAAGAATTACCTTGGATAAACACAACACTGCAGGAAATAAGTTAATGGAGTAAAGGAAAGAATTCTTTATTTATTGCCAATTCCAATTTTACACAACTTAAACTTCTGCTTATCACCAGATTTTTGACATCAGAATCAAAACAACGACATAATATGTTACAGAAGATGGAGAAGTGCAACCCAATTAATCAGAACTCTTGTAAATGCAGATTGTAGAACAGACCAGGAATTGTTTGTAGTGTGAACTCAACTGCAGAGATTTCTGGAGGAACTGGATTGTCTGGACACCTTGCAGTTGGGTTTCAGATCATCATGGGATCAAAGTAGCATTAGTCATTCTTGTGTAAAATCTATGGCAGGACCTGGAGGGAGTGCCGTCCTTGTGGTCTTGGTAAATATTTCAGTATCATTTGATGCCATGAACCATTTTAACCTCCTGGACTATCTGAGATTATTACTGGTGGAGAGACACAATTTTACAGTGGTTTCATTCCTCAGAGAGTGAGTCCAGTTGATGGCAATGGGTAGAGTTTGACCTCTTACCACTCCCCAGTTTTGATTAATTTCTACATGTAACAGCTACAGTAAATGAAGTCATCTTTTAGATCAGGATAAGATGTCATCGATATCCTGATGAAACCCAGTTATACAACTCTACCCTAAGTGGCTATATGATAGAATGTTGTCAAGCCATTACATTTTGCTAAGGTTATGTTTCCTTCAAGCTGAACTCAACTCTTTGTGACTTCACGGATACATTGATACAATTCTCTTAGTAGCATTATAAATATGCTTTGCCACTTCTTTCTTCTAAAATAGTTTTTGATATCCCAGGCTAGTCTAAGCTCTGGGAGTCATTTCTTATCCAAGTACCAATACGGTCTGACCCTGATTAGCTTTTGAAGATCAGCTAAGATTTTCTGCTGGGTGTTATCAGGACAACTTATCAGAACAGCTCCAGTAATCTCCCACCTCTAAACTTTTCAAAATTAGCAGAAATCACTACTGTTAGAACAATGACTCAACTGTAGGCCTCCCAAGACAGATGAATACCAAGGCATGATTCCAAAAATTCATATAAGCAGCCAGTTTAGGTAAGTTAATTATTTTTGCTTAATAAGATGTGTGAATGGATTATTTGTAACCTAACAGATCACTTTTGAAATTATATATTATACTATATTATATATACAGTTCCTCTTGGGGATGGCTGGTGCCATAGTGCCCTTCTAAACATCAACCCATCACATCTTGGATTTTATATTTAGTTAATTACTATTGTATTATGGAGTAATATATGTTGTTTTAACTGTTGAATTTTAATTCCCGATTTTTGTAAACCGCCCAGAGTCCCCCTGTGGGGAGATGGTGCGGTAAATATAAATTGAACAATGAATGAATGAATGAATGAATGAATGAATGAATGAATGAATGAATGAACATAACAATTATATATTCATTAAGGAGCATAACATGCACATAACAAAAGTTGCCATGAAACAGAAAGGGGACAAAGATCCTAATATATTTTGAAGATAAAGGAGGTTCTAGTAATTTTAGTAATGCTTTTTTAATGGCCTCAAGCAACTAGTGGTACTTTGGTACTTCTCTAGAATAAGTTCTTAATCATGGCTCCATTCGCATTTCTTTGTACCTGGCATGCTTCAATTTGGTTCTTTGCATTTTAGCAGAATAAAAAATGACACTTTTTGAAACATCTATTTTTAAAGAAGGCTTTAATGACAGCACAGTAGTTGAAAAGAAAACAGAAACAAAAACAAAATTTGGATCTGGTGAGCAGCAACACAAGAGAATGGCATTTTTTAAAGTACACAATTGCAACTTTGTTACATTGAGATTCATTTTTTCATTAAGATTTGGAGTCCTTGCCAATTGGAGATTATACATTTTTTTAAAAAAATGTCAAATTGCCAAATTTTGCTTTTCATTTCAGCCAAGGACTTGAGGATGAATAGAACCTGGGTTTGCTTCCAAAATAAATATTCCTTCCTTCATTCTATTAATATGATTGGATTTTATCCTGCCCTAAAAAAATGAAGTCTGATATAAGAGACAAAGTTAAGAACAAATGAGAGTGTAAGATCAAAATCATCTTTCACGTACAAAAGGAATGCAATTGAAAAAAATGAATCCCCAGGTCATTTATTTCCCTCTCCACCACAATCTGTTAGATCAGATTTGGTGATATAGGGTTATCATAATGTGATCCTTTTCACCTCTATTCTCTACTGTCTGAAGAAAATCCCAATAGGTGGGAGCAAGAGATGAATGCTCAAGCTTCTGTACATGGGAACATGGCAAGGTCTTAATCTATGAAACATGTTTGGTAAGAGGACAATGCACCATGTGAAATCTTGACCTAGGATTGCTTGCAAATAAAAATGGGAGTTGTTTACAATTTCAAGAGATTTAGAACACTACACTTTCTTAAAGTTCTATCATCATGAATTTATTCCCAAAAATCTCTATCTGTTTAGGAACTTTTGTGTAAATATGACTAGTACCTTTTGCCCATTCTGTTTGGAAAGCTCACCCAATTACCTCTGTATCAGTATGAATGCATCAGGCTTCTGCAAAACTGGGACTAGAAGCTTTGCAGGCACTTGTACAAAAAACCACATAGGCACTTTATACCAGAAGCAAGGTTCAAATTATTCATCTCTTGCTGCTGCCCATGTAGCCTGTCACTTTTTGAGTGGAAGGAGCACCTGACACCTGTGCATTATTATTGTAATGGACTATTTGGGTCTTGGGTTTTTTGCTTCTGTCCTTGCCTAATTTGTTCTTACAGCACCTCCCTTTCTATTTCCTCCTTTGTGTCCTCCCTCATTTGAAGGAGATGGGTGTGTCTTCCCTTCCCCCAGGGTTGTGGATCTTGAAGAGCCTCTACCTCTTCCAACCTTTTTCATCTGATTATTAGGTCTGAGATCCACTGAATTCTCAGATAGCCCCTAGTTAGTTTTTTGAAGAGAGACTGATCACATAAGCCTTTAATTGTCTATAAGAAAATGGCTGAGCCAGTTTGGTGTAGTGATTAAGGCACCAGGCTAGAAACCGGGAGACCGTGAATTCTACTTCCATCTTAGCACAAAGCCAGCTGGGTGACCTTGGGGTTAGTTACTCTTTCTCAGCCCTAGGAAGGAGGCAGTGGCAAACCACTTCCGAGATCTTGCCGAGAAAACTGCAGGGACTTGTCCAGGCAGTCACCAGGAATCAACACTGACTCAAAGGCACCAAAAAAAGAGGCTTCCAACTCAAAATCAACATTGTCCAGTTCAGTAAGAAAGGTGCATGAAGGAACTGGATCGTGAAGGAAAGGCTGCAGAGCAGAAGGGCACCATTGTCTTGTCTGGTAATGTGAGCCGCAGGTTATCTGGTTATGGACTTGGCAGAATATGTTCAACAATTCAATGTTGCCTCTGTTCCCCACATATTTCTAGTGTTAGGTCTAGAATAGCTTTAGACTAATGGTCCTCAAATTATTTGTGCAAATGGAACAAAAAGTTGTATTTCCCTGTTTTATGAGGGAAATGTTCCAGCTTCTACTCCAAAAATCATAGCAATGGGGAAACAGGGAGGTTTTACAAGGCATATGAAAATAGGACCTGATGTCTTAGACCAAAATCCCATCATTCAGAGCTACTTTATTTCAGAACTCAAACTGGAAGCATTGGAGGACTTAATCTAAAAAAAAAAACTAAAGTGGGGAATTCATCTTTCCTTCCATAAGTTCCAGCCCTTTTTGGAAGAAAAAAGTAAATTAAAGGTCTACAATGACTATAAGACTACTAGTCAATTCATCATCTTCAGTTGGTACCTCTTGCCACTCCTTGAAAAGTCTGGATATTCATCAAACTAGCCCTAGGGGGGCTTATAACCTGGTGCAAGTCCAAGAGGGTAATGAGTGGAAAACTGCCTTTTGTACCTTGTATGGCCATTTTAATGACCTTGTGATGTTGTTTGGTCTTTGCAATGTGTCTGATGTCTTTCAGCACCTGATGAATGACATCTTCCAGGACTTCATGGACAAGTTTGTCTTTGTCGATTTAGATGACATTTTAATTTATTCTTCCTTTTCAAGGAGAACATACATCATGTGTTGGCAGTTTGCAGTAAGTGTGGGAACATCATCTGTATGTCAAGCTTGAGAAGGGAGGTTCTGAGGTAATCACAGTTGACTTCCTGGGCCACTGCATTTCCCCTGAAGGACTCCAGGTAAATGTGGAAGCCATCCTTTCCTGGAGTCATCAGTGACAGCTTCAGTCTAGCAATGAAGTGTATAATAGTCTATGACTGGCTATTTTATTGGATCAAAAGGCCAATTATAAATTCTATTTGAGAGTGATCTGCAGAAAAGTATCTCAGGGCTCAAGGGGAGATATGTAATAATTATAAAATATTATAAAATTATAAAAATTAGCATATCTATCTAGCACATTTGCTAATCCCACACACAACAGCACCACACCCCCTAATCGCCACAATAAACCCTCTCCTAATCTCTTGTAAATGACCCACAGAAGACACACACCATCTCAGCAGCTATAAACACCAGCAGGAACACACACCCTCCACTTGGGCACAGAGAGAATCTTCTAGCTGTGCTCCTGTCCTCTGAAGATGCCAGCCACAGTGACTGGCGAAACGTGAGGAACCAAAACTGCCAGAACACGGCCACACAGCCCGTAAAACCCACAACAACCATTTGAAATCTTTCTCCCACCTGTGTGATGTAACATTGTAATGGGCTGAGAGCCTCTCCCTTTTAGGCAGGAAGAGCTCTTGATATTTCTGTACCATTATTGCAGTGGATTGGTCTAATCTCAGGTGCTTTGCTTCTGACTTTGCCAGATCTCTCTCTCTTGGTATGATTTGATACATCACCTCCATGGTGAACACAATTATATTTTATAGGCTCTCTTTGTAATTATTAAAACAGTTCAGAGAACCCAGGATACTATGTGAAACATATATATAGGAGAGGAATCCCTGTAACTCTTACTCAACTTTCCAGAAAGAGGGTATGGTCAATGGTATAGAAAGCTACTAAGTGTTCCAGGAAATTCAACAGGATTGTAAAATCCAGGACATACAGGGGAAAAAAAATTCCTTACAAGAATGTCTGGATCTGATCAGCCATTAAGCAAATTTCAAGCAAATTGCCCAGATACTTACCATGACCTTATAATTATTTATAACTGCTAGGTTTAATCATTCTATTTCTGAAATAGTCCTAATACTGCCTCCATTATAGAGTCTGGGACCATTCTCATGTTTAAGGAGGAATTAATGAGCTCTTCAACTCAGCTGGAATCCCTTCTTTACTAAACATAATAAACCATGAGGGACTTACATTGAACAAATAGCTTGTTGGCCATCCAAACAGTCTAACTAAACTGTTTCCTAGGCAGTGTGTGGTTCACACTGAGAGAATGCAAAGTTGGGTGAGAAGAATATAACTAATTAAAAAATGAACCCACATTCATGTTCAATCAGATTCACAATGAATTTTCTTTCCTCCTGTTCAGTTATCTCTCATTGTAAGCAGAAAACTATGGGTTTGACGAAGTGGGAGGGGATAATCAGGAGGGATTATGAGAGTCACCTAGGTCATCATAGTGCCAAAAGCTTTAAAAGGAACACCTGTCAAAATATCTCCCTTACATCTTTGAAATCCATTATCCTTTAGGGACATTTCCTAATAAGTTTCTTACACTTGCAAATAAAAGTCGTATACTGTATCCTGCTGGAGAGCAGAATGGATACCTCTGATGATCTCAACAACAATGTCCCAATAAACACTTCTCCATGCAATTCATTGAAATGCAGATAAAGCTTTATTCAGGATACATGTTCATTGAAGCACTCCTAAAGACTTGAATACTGATTCCCGCCAAACTAAGCTCTCTTAACCCTTCCCCTTGCGCGCCAATTCACCAACGATGATCTCATGAAGCAAACGGTCCCATCTCCACTCCGTTGCAGGTGCGTGACCTTGGCCGAGCTGTCTCTAGCTTCCAGCAGCAGACATAACACTCAACTGCCATTCCCCCTCCCAACTACTATACCAGCACTAAGCCTTGATTAATTCTAATGGCAGGATTCATAGACATGAACCCTGACAATACCACACCAAGAGAATGTTCATTTTCTTGAACCCTAACACAAGATACAAATACTCTAGATTGATTCTCAAATGGACAGGAAGTCCAAAAAAGGGAAAACAATTCCAAAAGGCTATTGTCCCTCCTATGATAACATCTAGGGTTGAAACAAATGCTTAGGGCAGAGCTTTCCAAACTGTGTGTCGCCACACACAGTCTGGTGTGTCACCACACACAGTCTGGTGTGTCGCCACACAACCGGGAAGCACTGATCATCATCAGCGCTTCCGGGTTTTCCCGCGGCGACACACCAATGGCGGCACACAAAAACCCAAAAGCGGCAGCAGCGCTTCCGGGTTTTTGTGCGCTGCCGCAACAGCGGCACTTCTGGGTTTTCCCGCGGCGACACACCAATGGCGGTTTCTTGCTTCACTTTCCGCATCCTGTCTAGTTCCTCCTTCAGGCCCTGGTATTTCTCAAGCTTCTCATACTCCTTCTTCCTGATGTTGTTGTCACTTGGCACCGCTACATCTATCACCACCACTGTCTTCTTGTCCTTGTCTACTACCACGATGTCTGGTTGATTGGCCAGTACCTGTATGTATGTATTTACCCTATGTGTATGTGTATGTGTATGTGTATGTGTATGTGCATGTGCATGTGCATGTGCATGTGCATGTGCATGTGTATATATGAGAGAGAGAGAGAGATGATAGATAGAAATATAAAATAAGTCTTTCTCCCCAGATCTCCAACCCAGACCTGTCTATGTGCTTCAGGTCAGCTGTCATGGATGATTTCTATAATTGTTTAGTAAATGTATATTTTTGCCCCACAATCATCTTGCCCTTTGAAAAATAAAATCACTACTTCAAAAGTAGTTCATTTTATTTAATGAAAATTTATTTATTTATTTTATTTATTTATTATTCAGATTTATCACTGCCCATCTCTACAGCAGTAGACTCTGGGCAGTTTACAATAATAATATTAAAATTAAAACCTATACATTTTAAAATGCAATATAATAATAAATAGAAAAAAATCCAGAGGATGGTGAGATCTTAAAAGGAGGATATTACTAAGCTAACCACCCCCAGGAGGAACTATTACCTCCTTCGTCCAAAGCAAGGCGGCAGAACCAGGTCTTTAAAGACCTCCGGAAGGCCAGGAGCGAGGGCACCCACCTCATCTCTGGGGGCAAGATATTCCACAGGGCAGGTGCTATCACAGAGAAGGCATGCCTCCTGGACCCCGCTAGATGAAATTCTTTTATTAATGGGGTCTGAAGCATGCCCTCTCTGCATGACCGGGTGGGGTAGTTAGATGTAGTCAGGGTGAGATGGTCCCTCAGGTACCCTGGCCCCATGTCATGTAGGGCTTTAAAGGTGATAACCAACACCTTGAATTGGACCCAGAAGCAAACTGGTACCCAATGCAGCTCACGGAGCAGTGGTGTTACATGTGCTGATCTTATAGCACCCGTGACTGCCCATGCAGCCACATTCTGGACCAGCTGAAGCTTCCGGATACTCTTCAAGGGTAGCCCCATGTAGAGCGCATTGCAATAATCTATATGGGAGATGACAAGGGCATGAGTGACTGTTTGGGGGGCCTCTCGATCCAGGAAGGGGATTGCTCTAATCTGAGCATTGCGAAATTTATATAACATTTTTTTCTGCCTTCCCTAAACCTATGTTCATGTTGTGAAGGGCAATAAATATATACATTATTTCTATGTGTGGAAGATCTATGTTGATATTTAACACTAGCCATTTTATGTTCACTCCATTTCCCAACTGTTATTAACTTTGATCATGCCCCAGTTTTGTCTAATGTAATACAAACAATTCTTGAGAGTGAATTTTGGACATACGACTGGCCTTCAGTAAAATCATTATTACTGACTATCACATACTAGATTTTCAAAGGGAAAATGACTTTGCTCTTAAAAATGCTATGTTCATGTGCAGAAGAAAAACATAACGATGTTTTATCAGCTTTATCCAAACTTTTATTTCCACTTGGAGGACTCAGCCCCATCTTCACTTCCATCATTAATCTTTACTGTGTTGCTTCCCATTTATTGGGCTGCCTTTTAAATGTTTTGGGTTTCTGTATCTCACATGTCTATCAGAAAATCACTTTAGGTGACCTCCTTGAGCAAAAGGACGTCTTGCAAACTAAGCCACCTAAGCCTTGAGAAGACATTTCAATGCAGCTAATTAAATGTGTCAGCAAAGACATTTCTGAATGATACACTTGGTAAATAATGCATGGGAGTTCTATAAAGCTATTTGATCAGGAATATTAACTCCTCTGTTTCAGGTTACAAAGAAGATAGAGGTTTGTGCACCAACAGTATTTGAACATAAATATCCAGTGAAATTATTAGGAGCAGTTCTAGTTCCACATTATTCTATACTGAAGCTCCTTATCTCAGTAAGATAAATTATGAGCTTGAAGATATTATCTTATATTGGTGCACTTCAGGAAGATCCATGATAATTGCATCTAACAATTTACTCTTATCCCAAAGAAATAACAGAGAGAACAGCAATGGAAGAGATATATTACCAGCATAATTCTATAGCATTGTGCTAAAAGCTATAGATTTATATATTTAAAAATCTCTTTGTTGAAATTTTAAGAGTTTGATGCAACTTCAGGAAAATACAGTTGTGGTTTACTGTAGTGTTTTATGAGAATTTCAGTGGGAATGCATTAAAATTGAAGTATCAATAATGGCTCCAAAGATAAAAAGATGAAATGGCAATTGCTTTTTGTCAACATTTTAGGTGAATTGATCTAATTCACAGTTTCCAGGTTAATACATTATTACACAGTTATTCTTTAGATTTCACACTTCTCTGCAATGCAAGACCCAGCTCAAAAACTGCATATGAAATGGGTATGTAATCAAAAGCTGTACACAAATATATAATATATATATATATATTTATATAAATATATAATAAATATATAAACAAATAAAGGAAAACATTGTGTACAAGTTGCATATGAAAAATTACATAAGAGAATTAATGCAAATGTTAATTCATTCATTTTTCTTTTAAAAAAATGCAGACTGATACAAAAAAATTGTAGAAGTCTCCATGTGGCTGCCATATCAATAACTGTTGTGAGTTTCTTTTTAACATTTGCATCTCTTTCGTCCATGTGGAATAATAAAAGTCTTCTGGACAATTCTTCTGTTGACTATTTTATCTTCCTCATTCCAGTTTTATTTATTTATTTATTTTATTTATTACATTTATATCCTGCCCATCTCCCCCACAAGGAGGGACCCTGGGCAGTTTTGGCTCTTGTTCCCTTTTTGCCCACCAGAGAGTTTCAGCTGCTTATTTCAGTTGTCTCAAATGCATTATACATGATATATTTGTGCAATATTCATGTAACTGAGTTGTCAATTAATAAAAGTTTGCAGAATCCGCCTGTGCAAATATATCTGTCATTGGGCAAAAAACATTCTGAACATGAGATTTTATCACTAGTGGCAGGCACAAGAGCCCTAGGCTTTTCTCTTTCTTAATTAATTGGTTCAACTCATTTCAACAAAATACATGTCACTTATTTCTAAGATTCTTATTGCATGACAATAACTCATAAAGGTAGAGTTACCATATTTGGACTGCAAATCCAGACAGCCACACTTATTCTATATCCCTTGCAGGTATTCAGGATAAGCACATGATGATGTTTTTTAGTTGTCATCAGTATTTTATTCTATATACTATGAATAGACAATTATCTGCTTAGATGCCATGGGTATCTATGAGAGGGCAGGTGACATCATAAGCATCATGATGTCATTGTGCAAGTGATGTGAATAAATACAGTAAGTGATTTGTATCACAACATTATGATGTGGCTGATGCAACATACATAATTTAATCATGGCGCTATGGACTTTGAAGAAGCACGAGTACAGGGCGAAAGGGAGAAAAGAGCTAAAAGGAAGGCACGTCAGGCAAACCCTCATCATGACCATCTCCCACCCGGAAACCTATGCCCTCACTGTGGGAGGTTGTGCGGATCCAGAATTGGCCTTTATAGCCACTTACGGATCCACTGTTAAAATTTTACCTTTGGAAGACAATCTTACTCGGCTACGAGTGATCGCCAATGATATGACATCATGACCTGTGTGATACCATTGTCATTTTTCCTGGATGCTTATGATAGATGTTACATCTCTGGTACATTTTATTTGGTTTTATGGTAAACTGTATGATCAGATCTATAATTCCAGAAGTTTCCTAAAATATTTTCTGAATAACTACACAATTTACGAAAACGTGAAGTAAACACAAATTTTGTATGAAAATAACTTGCAGACTTTTTTGTTCACTCCATGAGTAACTGATAAGGCACACAGACTGGTACAGAAAGTATAATAGAACAGTAGTTTAGCAGAGAAATGAAGCAGCCAAGAAAAGGAAAATCTACTTGGTGGCTGAAGTGGTGATAAAAGAAAATATTAATGTCATTAGTTTATTTGGGTTCTATCCCTCTTATGAAGCAAGGTACAGTTCTTTCTGCTATAAAACTCTGAAAAGTATTAAAATTGCATGTATGTCTGTGTATAGTGTGTGTGTGTATACACACATATACACACACATATACATACATGCATAGACCCTTCATGCTGTTTGTTTTTGGGTAAGCAACATTATACAGAGCACAGAAAATGTGCAATAAATAATAAGTGAAATAAATTAAAGAGACAGAGGAATGAAAAGGAAATATAGCTGAATCTAGTTTATACCATTAGCTATACCTCTCCTTACCTTTCTATCCATACATCCTTCTTTGTTTCCACCAAACCCATAAATTAATTCATACATTGCCCTCTCTTCTCTTTTTGAGGATTTCATCAACTCTCCCCATACACAACTTTCTCAGTCTTCCCCTTCCTCTCACTTTTCATTCATATATTTGTTCTGAAATTCAATTCACATTCATTCTCTGAATACGGCCAAACTATCTCAATCTACTTCTTTTATACTGATCATTCTGTTTCAGTCCACCTTAATTCAGCACTGACTTGTTCTTGACCCTCTCTTCTTCTTGTACCAAATACACAGTTTTTCCTGGCATATCCAACCCTCAGTTCCTTAGTGGGCACTGCTATTTTTGCTTCTTTCAAAAAACATTCACTCCTCACAACAGATCACTATACTATCCTATTCATATTTCATACCATGGTGAGTATCTACCTTGTATATATCAATGTCACTCATTGATATATACGAACAGTCACTCATGCCCTTGTCATCTCCCATATAGATTACTGCAACGCGCTCTACATGGGGCTACCCTTGAAGAGTATCCGGAAGCTTCAGCTGCTCCAGAATGTGGCTGCACAGGTAGTTCTGGGTGCTATAAGATCAGCACATGTAACACCGCTACTCCGTGAGCTGCATTGGGTACCAGTTTGCTTCCGGATCCAATTCAAGGTGTTGGTTATCACCTTTAAAGCCCTACATGGCATGGGACCAGGGTATCTGAGGGACCGTCTTATCCCGATCACATCTACCTGCCCCACCCGATCATGCAGGGAGGGCATGCTTTGGATCCCATCATCAAAAGAATTCCATCTAGCAGGATCCAGGAGGCGTGCCTTCTCTGCGATAGCACCCGCCCTATGGAATAACTTGCCCCTTGAGGCGAGACGGGCGCCCTCGCTCCTGGCCTTCAGGAAGTCTTTAAAGACCTGGTTCTGCTGCCTTGCCTGGAATGAAGAAACTAATAGTTCCTCCTGGGGGTGGTTAGCTTAGTAATATCCTCCTTTTAAGAACATACCATCTTTTGGTTTTGGATTTTTTATTTTTATAGTATTTTTTAAATGTATAGTCTTTTAACTTTTTATATATTGTGATTGTAAACCACCCAGAGTCTACCATGGTAGAGATGGGTGGGGATAAATTCAATAAATAAATAAATAAATAAATAAATAAATAAATAAATAAATAAATAAATAAATGTATTCAGTTTTTATTTCTAACAAATACATTGAGTAGAGATAATTGCATAGATTTGTTTAAATTGCATAATAACCTTTCCTTTTTTGTCCCAGCATATGTCTGGTTTCGTTATTAGTATGAAATCAGGAAATAGAGACTTCCAGCCAAAACATTCCATCTGAATTAATCCAATTCTAATGGGTCATCAGGAACATATTACACAAGGTTTTCAACACTGACTTTAGATTTTTAAAATCAGCATGGAAACAGGTGCTCCAGACTCTAGGAACCATCCTAGTCAAGGTCGGGTCATGCAGCCTTGGTACCATGGAAACAGGGTCACAAGGTTTTAGGGCCAGACATTGATAAAACTCTTAGAATTGTCTTTTGAGTTTGGGAGCTTCTGCACAGATCTTAGCACTGGATGCTGTGGATAAAAGCCATCCTGGGGAATCTCTGCTGTCTTGGTCAAGAGGCTCCTGACAGCTAAAGGGGATAGGGTTTCACCTTACCTGGTATGTTATGATTTCCTTTCTTTATGCTATGCTTTTTATGCTTTTGTTTAATCTGCCTAAACTGTGCTTCTGGTTAAACTGTTTTTCTGTTTAAATTTGTTTGCTTAAGTTTATAGTAAAGCTTAAACTCTCTTTATCCACTGGTGTGCTTATAGTCTCTGGATCTAAAAGAACCAATTGTCTGAGCACCTGATCACTGCTTGGACACTTGGCAGAACACTGCCCCCCTCAAAAACTCCAACTTCTCTTTAGGAGACCTCCCATACATAATAACACCTTCTTTTCCATGGCGTTTCAACAGAAGTTCAGTTTCGCTTATGGCTTGCAATTTGATCTCTCCCTTAAATTTCTTCAACTCGACTTTCCGATCTTCATCCAGCATTTCAACAGAAGTTGAAGAGGCATTTCTGTCACTGTTAAATTCCTCAATTTCATCCCCAACATCCCCAACCAGATGACACATTTTAGACCTCATATTTTCCACAATGTCCTGAATGCCTTGCAAAAAAACTTGGTAGGAATCAGAAATAATCTGTTTAAAATCTTGGTGGAAGTCAGAGAAAGTCTGTTTAAAATCCTCCATGTCTCAACCAGTAGATTATGGCGCCCCCTAGGTGTCCTGTTCCAACTTAATACAGAGACTTGAATTGCTTAACAGTTTTATTAAGTACTATCAGATCAATTGGGTGGCAGGCTCCAAGATAATCTTCTTCTGTTATAGGGCACAGTACTGTATTCTACTTCAATCTGATGGGTTTTGGGATCTGGAAACAATACAACAGGACAGGAACAAGACAATCAGTACAATCAAGAATAAATACCAGACTGGTTCTGGAGATTAACTAGCAAGACAACTTACACAACTACTGATCTACTAGGTGGTAATTGCATCAAGAATTAATTTAGGCAATGTACAGTTTAACAAGTTTAACAAGTTAACAATGTACAGTTTAACAAGAACAAAACAGACAGTTATGGTTTTTTGTCAAAGGTAGGCAAGGCTGGATTAGGAGGAAAGTGGAAAGGACTGGGTATTTTAAAAGGCTGGCTGGGTTTTAATAGGAAGGAATGGGAAGGGTTAATTAACTGGGTTGTTCTGAAGACAGGGTAGTTGGGAGCTTGATAGAAGATCCTCTGCTGTAACAGAATTTCCAGTATTTGAGGTCTGAGGCAATTTAGGGTCAGAGTAATTCAGCCCAGCAACAGTATGCTGTTTGACAGGTGATAAGCGGTCTTTGTTTTTAACAGCAGGGGGCTTGAAATAGCCGGAAGGCACTGGCGAGGCAGCAGCAGCCACGAAGGAAGACAGCCCAGAGACAGATCCGTCAGCGTAGACAGGCACGGAGGGAAACCATGGCGTTGACGCTGAGGCAGCAAGGGAAGCAACTGCAGAAGGAGTCTCCTCAGAAACTGCGACGGAAGACAGCTCCGAAAGGTAAGGAGAACTGGTTGATCAGTGGATCCGAGGGCTGGAGTTAGTCTGAGGATGGGGAGGGCTAGAGAGATTGTTTAAGCAGGCTTCTGTGGTGTGAGCAGCTGTGGAAGAAGTCTGGAGCTGAAGGTATGTGGTACTCCTGAAGAACGTTTGTCCCTGACAACCCGTTCTTCGTTGTTTCCTCCTTTTATACTTTGTATCTCGCGCTGTTCGAATGCAGCAGCCAATAGGCGCGCTGCATTCTTGGCTCTTTTTTTTGAAATTGAGTTCAACTCTGCTGCAACGTTTTTATCGTTGCAACAGAGTTTTACCTTTTCCCTTTTCCTGTTGCCAGACTTGGCCCCTTTTGACCAGTCCTTCCTAACACTAGGAGCTTAACCAATGGAAGTCGAAGATATGAAAAAAAATCTGGAATGTGTTTACACAAGCAAAAGTGAGATATGCAGACAATTCCCCAGGGAAAGTAGAACAAATTTAGTACAAAAATAATAACAGGGAGACAATTATTTACTCTCAATCCTCCTTAATATTTGGATGGAAAACAAAGTCCAAAACTTAAAAATAATGTTTTTAAAAAACTTGATCCCAAAAATAACGATAAGCACCAAGAGCACCTGCTTCTCCTTGCTGTAGAAAGCCTCTCTTAGGGTACAAAAACTTAACAGAAAAATAAATTGGGTGATTTAGAAATGGGTGGCTGGTCTTAGTGTCCATTTAAAGCTTGGAGAATGGTGACGTCCCAGCCTCCCAGCTAGCTCTTACCAGTCGAGCGTGAATGCTGTTTGCGATCTTCTGGCTGCAAGCAGCTGTCCGGAGGACAGATGGAGTGATTTCAGGTGTTTTCCTTTTTCCGGAAAAACACTCCTGGTCTTCAGGAAAAACCTGCCTGAGCCTGAAACAACTGTGTTGTCAGTTCTGCCTGCTGAGCCTGTGGGCACAGCTGTTCAGTCCGCCATGTCCCCACTGGAAGTCAACACTGACTTTAGATTTTGGAAAAAAAAATTACCTCAGCTTATATGTTGGCAGCTATTTATTGAACACAGGTTGACCTTTTAAAGGTAATTTTCTCATTTTCTAATTCAGATTTCATGAGCATGTCTTGATCTGTAGATAATATAAATAAATGGGTTCAGCACTTCCACAATTTTTAATGTTTGCAACTCCACTTACTATCCCCTCCCTTTGTTGGCACAACAAAGAAGTTGTGTAACAGATTAATAGAGGTTTAGTCTTTAAACCTGTAGCTAAAAGTAAACCTCATTGAACTCAACAGAGCTTATTTGAAGTGTGAATGTATTTGGTTATACTAGAAATTTCACTTACATCTTCTCTTTTGTGCTAATGTTCCTTCTTCAAAGATGATCTCAGCAACTGATAAAACTGAATCTGATTATAAAGAGTCATTTAAGGCCTACTTAAATAAATGGGAAGTAATACAAATACTAAAATAATATAAGAAAAGGTAATAGGTAATCTCAGATATGCAGATGATAAAACTTTGATGGCTGAAAGCGAGGAGGAGCTGAGGAGCCTTATGATGAAGGTGAAAGAAGAAAGTGCAAAAGCTGGGTTGCAGTTAAACCTCAAAAAAACCAAGATTATGGCAACCAGTTTGATTGATAACTGGCAAATAGAGGGAGAAAACGTGGAGGCAGTGACAGACTTTGTATTTCTAGGCGCAAAGATTACTGCAGACGCTGACTGCAGCTAGGAAATCAAAAGACGTCTACTTCTTGGGAGGAGAGCAATGGCAAATCTTGATAAAATAGTTAAGAGCAGAGACATCACACTGACAACAAAGGTCCGCATAGTTAAAGCAATGGTATTCCCTGTAGTAACCTATGACTGCGAGAGCTGGACCATAAGGAAGGCTGAGCGAAGGAAGATAGATGCTTTTGAACTGTGGTGTTGGAGGAGAATTCTGAGAGTGCCTTGGACTGCAAGAAGATCAAACCAGTCCATACTCCAGGAAATCAAGCCAGACTGCTCACTTGAGGGAATGATATTAAAGGCAAAACTGAAGTACTTTGGCCACATAATGAGAAGACAGGATACCCTGGAGAAGAAGCTGATGCTAGGGAAAGTGGAAGGCAAAAGGAAGAGGGGCCGACCAAGGGCAAGATGGATGGATGATATTCTGGAGGTGACAGACTCAACCATGGGGGAGCTGGGGATGGTGACGGCCGACAGGAAGCTCTGGCGTGGGCTGGTCCATGAAGTCACGAACAGTTGGAAGCGACTGAATGAATAAACAACAAAAATAGGTTGGAAGCAGACAAGATCTGCATTTATCAGAAATGAATTTGGTTTATATCATTATACTGGGGAATGCATTTAATTAAATATGAGGAGACTCACATAAGACTGCATTATTGATCTTTTGCTATAAAACCAAAGTTTCATCACCCCCACTACTTTTTCACCTTATTTTAGAAAGCTCTTGCAGCAACAGCAATCATCCACTGTACTTCATTTAAGTATCACTGTTATTTAGATATTCTTATGAGGAAAATGATAGAGTAAGGAAAGTCAGTTTCTTCCTGCTGCTGCCCTTGTACTAATGAGGCTTTGTGATGATACCATGCAAACATCTTCATTATCAAGCCAATTCAGAGTGAGGGCCTAGGCCGGAAGTCATGCTTCCTCTCTTTACTCTTGTATCTTCCTTGATAGGAAGTGGTAACAAAATTTAAAGAAAATATTCCCCTGTGAAAACAGGGAATGATTTTCTGATTTTGGGGGGCGGAGGAAAGGGGAATGAAGAACATTTCACCAAGGGGGAATCTGGGTTCTTGATTTAGCTCTGTGACTTGGTTGAGGGTTTTCCATTTTTCTCGTTGCTTTTAATGTTCATCCAGCCCTATGACATTTAGAAGCAGATGACTGCCTCTTCAAATTTCCAAGGTTGCACTTATTGAAATGCCTTGAAAGTAAAGTTAGTAGCCACTTCTGACAATTTGAAAACTTCACTCTTCCGTGATGGTAATGGTAGGTATACCTATATTTTATACAGCAAATTGTTAAGGGATACAAAGTTTTGATAAATGACCATTGGTTTCAGTCTTTTCTGTTCATTCAATGCCAAAGTTCCAGGAAGTCAATAGAACATAGGCATGATGTATATGGAACATACAATAGCAAGGGCTGAACTTGAACATCTAGCATTATTCCAGGTTAAAAAACTGAATCAAAACTTTTGAACATCTCTGTTCTCGGAAATGAGAAATAGCAACAAATACTGGACAGCAGAATAAACCTAAGAGATCAGTATTCTTTCCCAAAATAATTATAAAGTGAGAGCTTTACTAAAGCCATTAATTGATATTATGAAATACTGTCTTCTCCTTTCTCTTCATCCCATTGTTTCTCTGAATTGGGGAGAAAGGTATACATATTTGCAGAATTTGTCTCAGAATTATCAAGTCACTTCCAATTCATCAACCAGATTCAGATCTGGTTTATTTGGGAGAAGCTTTATTTCGATCTGGATATCTTCCAACTCCTGGATATAGTGTGTACAGATAACCATGCTCTTTTGCTGTTTGCTTAGGTGGTGGTGGTGTGATTTTCAGACTTGGCTTTCAGAAGCAACAATTTTTAGAATAAAAAAAGGTGATTTGTTTTTAGCAAGGTTCTTGTTCTTGTTTAAAGGAGATAACAGTGGATTGCTCATTTGCCCACAGCCAATTCTCTGTAGAGAATTATTATTACAGTAAGTTATCCAAGAAAGAGTTGGTCCTCCTTTCTACTGAAATGCAGTTGCACTTTTATTTGCATCTGCAAACTGGAATCCTCCAGTTAAGGAACTAGCTGTTATTTCTTCTTACAATATTAGGTTATAGTTTGTCAAGATAACAATAGAGTATATATAAAATTAATATGAACTTCCTAACAATATCTTTATTAAGACAAGCAACACAATGGAGTTGTAAGAAAAGTATAACAGAATAATCTCAAAAATCTAGATTTAATAAAGCATAGAATATAATTTAAACGAATACGTATGTTATTTGTGTTTCTTTTATTTTAATGGCTGAACACTGTATCTGGAAGCTACAGCTGGTTCAAAATGCAGCCGCACGAGCAATTTTGGGTGCCCCAAGGATGGCACATGTAAGACCCATGCTGCAGGAGCTGCCTTGGGTGCCAGTTTGCTTCTGGGTCCAATTCAAGGTGTTGGTTATCACCTTTAAAGCCCTACATGGCATGGGTCCAGATTACCTGAGGGACTGTCTCATCCCAATTATATCAACCTGTCCCACCCAGTCAGGCAGAGAAGGCATGTTGCGGACCCTGTCTATGAAAGAATGTAGATTGGCGGGGCCCAGGAAGAGAGCCTACTCTGCCGGTGCCCCCACCCTATGGAACACACTACTCCCAGAGGTGAGGTGGGCTCCCACTCTCCTGGCCTTCTGGAAAGGGGTGAAGACCTGGCTCTGCCAACTTGCGTGGGGTGTGAGGCAGAGTAACCAACCCTGGGGGTGGTTAGCACCCTGAAGATGCTCCCATATATGAAGAACTTCTTATGTACCATCTATGACTTGGAATATATTACCTATTTAAGAATATTGTTTTATTGTATTTTAATTAGTATTATTGTTTAATTGTAAACTGCCCAGAATCACTCTTTGAGTGAGATGGGCAGTGACTAAATTTGAAAAATAAATAAATAAATAAATAAATAAATAAACAAATAAACAAACAAACAAACAAACAAACACAGTTGCCTTTTTGGGGTTGGGTGTTTTTGTTTCTATATTTGCTTTTTAGCCACCTCTACTTGTTCTATTACAAACAGTATACAGTATGTCCATGAAGATCATTGTTCTTAAATACATTTTCCAGACAACTGAAGTGCCATGGAAATAATGTCCATAAACATTATTGGGTTCTTTTTGTTGCTGTTGACTGGGAGAGCATCTAGCACAATGCTGAAAGACTTTCCTCCTCTCTGCAAGCTTCAAAGGTTGGGATTCACCTTCTGCACTTTCAAACATTACAAAAGAAGTTCAGGAAAAAAAGCAGTCATTAAATATATTTTGCTCGAGCAATTGGAAGTATTAATTGTGTTTTTCTGATTGGGTTTTATTCCCAGGTCTTATAATCGGTGTTTATTGATTATGCTGTATCACTGTATCTTGTATTTTGTTTTTTCCTGACTTACAGAGGGAGAATTGTATGCTCTTCAGATTCATCATCCCATTGGGTAGCCTATAAGTCATGTAAATAAATATATAAAGAAACAAACTGCTCCAATCTTAAAACTTTAGACAGTGTACAAGAATCTCAACTGCAATCTTAGCATATCTCATCCCAAAGTGTTGTCAAGGTCAAGAAAGGAGCTTGGCAGAGATTTCAAGAACGGTCTTTATTGTTGTAGGATAGAATCACAGAATCTCTTTCTGCCCCTCATCTTATATCAAATAAAATCAAGGTAGTGTTAGTTTGAGTTTCTTTCTCACACTTTTCTCTTTCTCTAGACTGAGTTTGTTTTCTCCTGAGAATTCCCCTTCATGGTTTGCTCATCCCTTCCCTGTTCCCAAGGTCAGGTCTACATTCCTTCACCCCATACAAACAGGGGCATGTGTGGTGCTGGGTGGCACTATAAATGGCTGCCAAGGACACAGCTCCTCCTACTTCCCCCTCCCTCCCCATGTGGTGCCATCACTTCCCTCCCAGCCAGGGCTGGCCCTGCTCATTCTCTTTGGTGCTTGCCCTGTGTCTGCTGCTGCCGTGACTCACTCCCCTCCCCTTCCCCAGACCCCCCTTTCCTGGGAGCTACCAATGGACTGAGCTGTCCAATAGCCCACCGCCAACATGAGCCAGTCCGGGATCTGCATCCCAGACTAACACCAGGCAATCTCCATCATATAAATATTTCCCTTGGAACTAACACCAAAAGCCTCAGGATCACCAAAAGGTACAAATTCCCTACAAACAATGACATCCAGGGGGAGGGGGGCTTAAAAAACTCAATATGGAATGTGTAACCATATGATTGAAGCTCTGTCCCTTTTTATATCACACATAAAAAAGGGAGGGGCTTCAATAGCTCAGGTGCAGCCACAATCTTCATCGCCCTTATGGCCAACCTTGATGACATCAAGAAAAACAATTAAAAAATAAGAGGTGACTCTCTTTCTTCTCCATTGGGATCAAAAGGCAACAGAGGCCCACTCAAAAACAGTTCTCAAAGTTTCCTAAAACCCAGGAGGGAAGGGGGCTATTATGTCTCCAGGGGCAGTATATTCCATAGAGTTGGGGCCACAACTGAGATGGCCTGTTTTCTGGGCCATGCCCACTCATTTCATGTAAGGGTAGAATGTTATTAAACAGTAACCATTCTTTTTTAAAGAATATATTCATTTTTTCAGTATAGGGTTGAAGCAAAGTATTATGTTAAATATGTCTTTGCAGTTAAAATGCATGCTTCAATAAGAACTGAAGGTTGTTAACAACAGGTTAAATCATTCTTAGTAGCACCAAAAATGTATTTCCTCCCAACACAAATAGGAGATAAAATGAAGTCATTTTGGAAGACAGAAGGAAATTGGTAAATTCCCCTTTTTCAGTTTTCTTTGCTCCTCCCTGCTAGGGGATGCTGTAACATTTTTAAAAAATGTGCATATTAAATGTAAGGACATCTTTAAGGACATTAAAACATAGCATGGCCCTTTGGAAGAAGCAAAGGAAGACTACAGTAGAGTTGTTAGAATGAGGAAGATTAACAGACAGTCAGAATCAAGATCAAAGATCTCTTCATTGGCATGTGCAAGTTATAAAGATAGATTGCCTCTGATTTTAAAGGTCATTTTGTTTGAGGGAAATTAAATATTTTTAAGGCTGGATCATCATTTAGCTCTTTAGAGGATGTCAAATTGGCGAACTCAGTTTACACACCTACAATAAAGAAGTCAGAAAACCATAAATAAAATGTTTTGACCTTTTTGATGGTTTGGAGCTAGGTATCATAACTAATAGAATATTTGAAGGACAACGAACCTTTCCTAAAAACACACACACACAGAGAGAGAGAGAGAACAGGAAACACTTATCGTAAAGGATTTTAAAATGGAGCTGTGATGATGTTATTCTCTCTGTGAAATATGTTTTGAATCTTCCCTAGGCAAAAAACAAAAAAGCCCACTCAGAAGAAGGAAATATCATAGTGCTGTTGAGCAATATCCATGAAGTCACCAGGGTTCACACTCAGCTTAAAGAAATCTGTAAAGTAACATTTTAGGACTGGGGAGGAATTGCTTAGATATTTTGGGAGTGGCAAGGATTGGTTATTTATTTATTTATTTGCCTAATTATTTTACTTGTTTATATACTCCTATAATCTGCCCAGATTCCTGAAGGAATACATCCATAAAAACAACATTTAACCAAAACAATATTATGAAAACATAATACCATAAAAGAAAGATACAGATGACAGCCATTCATTGATGACAAAATGTCCTCTGGAACAATTTTGTTTTTACTAACTTCCTGAAAGTCATCAAGGAGGGCACTAACCTATCCTCAAGAAGGAAGTTATTCCATAACACATGGGCTGTAATGGAAAAACATTATATGTCATTGCCTGTCACTTTCAATACATGGGATCACTAACTGATTTTGTCAGGGAGCTCACACTGAATGAGTCTTTTTTTTTCTCCATATGGGGCTTTATACATTAAAACTAGCACTTTGAATTGCAGCCAGAAACCTACCGGCAACCAATGCAATACCCACAACACAGATGTGACACATCTGTAGCAATTCCCATTTGCCAACAAATGGCACACTTGACTTTATACCATTTTCAGTTTCTGAGTGCTGTTCCAAAGTAGCCTGATGTAAATTGCATTTCAGTAACCTAAACTGGTGGTGATAAGAGCATGTCACCGTTGCCTGGGCCTCCTGCTCCAGATAAAACTAACTGCCCTGGCTGTAGCCTCCAGTTGCCTTTTGAGTGAGTCAAGGAGGACTTAGTTATGGACCTGCTCCTTCAAGGGAGTGCCACCCATCTGACAAAGAGTCTTTCTAAACAGCTGACAGAGGTTGGCCACTTGGGAGCAATTGCATCAAGCATCTAGGTTGCCTCCCAGTCCCAGAAATCCACCAGATGCTATATGGATCTTCCTGCCAGCTCACTGTAAAAATCCCCAAGAAACATCTGGAATCCATCCAGATGCATTACGGATCTTCATGGGTCCATCCAACCAGCAAGACCAATGTACAGTGACAAATCTCATTTGAACCAGGAAGTGACCTGACCTGATCACAACAAAGGACTCACTCTAATGTCTTCGAAATCCAGATCACATTTCAACTGCTGCCAAGATGAGGTCAGATGTATTTTCACTTCTGGGTGTGTGTTGGGGTGTTGGAGGGCAGATATTATATAGGAAAAACCCAAGTTGTCATGAAAGTAATTAACTCCTGAACCTTCTCAGAACCTACCTCCGAGGTATGAATGTTGAAGTCCTTGGCTTCACTAGCTGAGAGAACTTTAAAACCAGTCCAGCAACAAGGTTCAGGGACTCAGGAAGGGATCCTGCTGGACATCAGCAATATTGTTCAATAAGCAGAACCTATTATGAACCTAATGTCCCTATTGCCCAACTTCACACAAAGACCACTGCCATTCCCAGGCAAACTTTATGTCACAATTATTGCTTATGGAGTCAAGACTGCTGAAGAATCCAAACTCAGAAGTGCAAATCTCTAAGAGGAAAAAATCACCTTCCTTTCCCCAACTAGGTTTTGATAAATTCTAGGCCTGGTCATTCACTTTTTACTAAATTCTGATGAATATAGTCTTATAACAAATATGTTCTTATAACAAACAGATCTGGCATTGTAATGGTATGTGGGAATGACCTTGGGAGACAGAAGAAAGAGGCCCAGACTAGACAACAAAAGGTATCTCAGGCCACAGAAGCAAAAGGGGCCTGATAAGCATCTCAGAAGGGACCCTCACTAGTTTTCTGGAAAGTAAATGTAAAGGAGGGTGAAAATGCAAGATTCTGTTACTATAGCCTTATAATGAAGGTAGTGTTAGTACTCATGGTTTGTGTTTCTTGTCTGGACTACTTTGAAGGGCTGACAGACATTCACCGTCAGCAGCTTGAAGCTAAGGTGATGAATGATCTGACCTCTTGGACCCAGGAATGAGGTATTCAGGCCAGAAGCAGAGACAAGCTCCAAATGGTGTCTGATGCCCATCCATATCTCCCACAACCCATTACCACTACAATGTGGTCATGCCCTTTCCCCACAATAAACCATCAACAATACCTCTCCACTTCACTTGCAAATTCCACACTCCCAAACACCATGACCCATAAACTCAACTCCAAATAACTCTCACTTGCACCAGACCTGGTCTAGTTAGCCTCTTACCTCACCAAGTTCCCCAGTTATGGAAATAATGTTAAAAAGAGGATACAGTGAGGCTTTTTTTTAAAAAAAAAAAAAGGTAGCAGAAGCCGCTGGCTGAAAAATGGACAGCAGAGCACTCTACTACATTCAGCCACCAAATTATAACAAAACAGAAAGAACACACAGTAATGAACAAGGTATACAAACTGAGAAATATACGTTATAATCTTACACCAACAGCAGTAGTTTGTTTTTCCCAAGCAAAAGGGTTGTTCTGCAGATCTGATCTGCAATACACATAAAACCCACACCTACACCATTGCAGTCTCCATCTTGACTTTGTTCACCATACCCTACAGATAACCTTGCTTAATACAATTTGGAGGTCGACAGAGAGATCAAGCAAGAATCCTTATATCTATACTTCCTTGATCCATACTTCCTTGATTTTCCTTCTGTTAATTTATTCACCTTTTCCTCCTTTTCAGTTCCTTCCATCCATTCACAACCTCCTCCTCCTTGTACTTTAAGGCACTATTGGTCTAGTGGTTAAGGCATCAGGCTTGAAACCAGGAGACTGAGTTCTTAGGTATGAAAGCCAGCTGGGTGACTTTGAGCCAGTCACTCTCTTTCAGCCCAACTCACCTCACAGGGGTGTTGTGGTGGGGAAAATCGGAGGAGGAAGGAGTATTTATTTATTTATTTATTTTTCAAATTTATTCCCCGCCCATCTCCCATACAAGGGACTCTGGGCGGGTTACAATAAATAAAAATTTAAAAACTATACAAAATATCTAAAAACACAACAAGCATAAAATAAATAAAATAAAGGTATGCTCTCTGCCTTGATATGTCTATGAAGGTTCTCTCTGCCTTGAGTTATTTATAAAAGTAATAAAGGCGGGAATATATGTATATGTATGTGTATATGCATATATACAAATAAATAAAATGTATGGGTTTACTTCATTGTACATTTAATACTTCTACAAATAATTAATTGATAAGTGCATATATCTATTCTTTCAGCTGTACTGATACTGTAGGTTTGTGTTTATATCAGCCAATGTGAGCTGAAAGGTTAAACAGTCAGGCTCAGTTAGAATTTGCTGGTAAAGAGTTATTGGCAGCTTGGAGAATGTGGGAGATGTTGCTGCAGCCAAAAGATTACATAATTTGGAAATCTTGCACTAGAAACCTTTGTACAACATTTTGATGTATGAAATCTCCTCAGAGTAATCTAACATTCTAGGCACCAAATTTCCAGATAGATGTTGAGAGGTTAGGACAGGTCCAGTTGAGGATGATCAAAGTGATGCAGGGACTTAAGGATATTCCTTATGAGGACAGGGTGAAGGAACTTCAGATGTTCAGAATAGAAGACTGAGGAAAACATGGTATCAGTGTTTAGATACATAAAAGGGTGCTATTGGGAAGGTGGTCAGCAACCATGTTTTATTCCCACAGAAACTACAACCAGTGATAATGGTATAAGTTGTAGCTACTTAGAATTCAAGTGTATGTGTGTGTGTGTGTGTATACACACACATACACACACACAAACACACACGCATGTACACACACACACAAACACACACACACACACATGTACACATACACACACACACACATTTCAATGATAAGATCTATAGAACAATGGAACAGCCTATCTACTGAGGTGGTGGTTTCTCCAACTCTGGAGCTTTTTAAGAGCATCACAGCTACTTCTCAAGGATGTTTTAAATGGTTTTCCTGCACATTACGGAGAATTGGACTAGATGATCCTTATGGTCCCTTTCAACTCTAAATTTCCAGGTCTGCACATTTTAGAACATTTTATTAAAACAAAAACAAAATGTCATAGAGGTTGTAGATGTTTATCTTTTTTCCATACAAGGGAGAAACACCATTTTCCCAAATCAAACTCCAGAACCGAAAACAAGCCAGGATGGGCTATCCCCTGGATTGAACAAAAAGAATGGGACTAATTCCAGGGCCAAGGATTCTGCTTACTAGCCTGGTGGCCAGGTCAACGTGATTACCTAAGAAGGCTCTGCAGCCATTCATTTTGAAGAAAAATAAAATAGGGTAGAGATTATCCCATGCACTAATGCCACTACCCATTAATATTTTCACTTATAAAGATAACTGATTAGCCAATTATACAACTGTTGCTATTCATGTAATTCTCCAATTATGAGCGGAAAATCAATCACTACCGAGAATCAATCTCATTGCAATTCAATGCACATTTATAAGCAATTCTCCACTGTGGCTTTCATATAGTTAAGTATAAATCATATTCAGGTTTTAGGGAATTGTGCATCAGTCTTGTTCCCAAGCAGCTTGACATAAACCTGACAAGAAAGGTTTAAGAAGATGTTGTATTCTACTTTGAGAAAACAAGATAAGCTGATAGAAGGAAGAACATGGTGTGACCTTCTTGTACTCATTTGTGGGTTATTTTTTTCCCTCCCAACATCAATTTCTTAGTGGAAATAAATGAGATTTTGTGCTTCAGATGAAATTCTAGGTCCATCTTGGCTACTGATAGAAGTTTCTCAGTGGTTTTCCTAATTAATGGAGTATTCATTCAATGAAAGAACTGAAAAAATTGAATAACCTGATAGACCTTGCTAACAGGATTATAAAACCCATATCATACCATTATCACTGGTTGCAGTTTCTGTGGGAATAAAACATGGTTGCTGACCACCTTCCCAATAGCACCCTTTTATGTACCTAAACACTGATAGCTGGCAAAAAAGATACCAAAAATGCAAACTTTTTGCTGCCATCTAGTGGTCACCTGGAGTTTTGCAGCCTAGAACTGATGGCTTGAATGCTTGAATGCAGGAACATAGTAGTGAGATGCTACATAGCAGCAGTATGCCAAAGCATCCAGCACCCTCTCTGCCTGATCAAGAATTGTACGAGTACATTTTTATATCAACCTTTTTTTTTTCCTGATAATCCTCTTCCTTCGGATCTAATGTGGGATAGATTGAGGAAGAAATTAGATAATACCATAGATGCCAACCTAATTGCTTTAGTGCTAGAGTCTGGTACAAATAGCCTTTCAAAATTATCCACCAAATGTCTGGACAGAGTAATGGTGGATGATTCTTTAATTTCTCTAGGGAAGGAGAAATTTTCCAATGATTTCTCAAGGGCAGGATCCTTGAGGTTCAACTGAAAAGAAAACAAAACATTGTAGAGATGGCTATACCATGAAAGACAGACTTTTCTGATATATCCCTTGGGCTGCCTTGTCACTAAACAAATTTATTTATTTATTTATTATTTAGATTTATATTACCACCCATCTCCTCGAACGGAGGACTCTGGGCAGTTCACAATAAATAAACAAATAAATAAACAAATGCAAAAATACCCCACTCAGTTCATGAGAATTTCACCAAAGTTCTCTTCTCCTTTGAAATAATGTCTAAAGCAATTTATTTCTGTCATAAAATGTGTTTGATACATCCAGCATGATTGATATCAGAATGAAAACTGGTAGGAAAAAAATGTAAAAAAAATTCTGTCTCTTGCCCTTTAAAATAGCCTTCCTCAGCATAATGACTTCCATGATGCCTGCTGAATATTCTGAATGAATTCACAATACTGTATATCAGGAGTCAAAATGCTGAACTGTACCAGCCCATGTTGTTCCCTACATAAGATAAGCTAGAAACTACCCCGTGAAGAACTGGGTATTTGTATTTGACTAAGAAGCAGATGTGGAAAGGTTGTTTCCACCTTTATGTATGCTCTGGAGATCACATTATATGCTCATATATGAGCATATATATCATTTATTTATATGCTCTAATGACAGGAAATAAAAGGAAAATTCATTTCATTCCTACATATTATTTTCCACAGCAAAGTCCCTTTGCAGCCTTTAGCAATTGTTCTATTGCTTGAGATGTTAAGAAACTGTAAATGTCCTTCTTGATTTAATGTGTTTTCCTAATGGCTTAACGGTGCATAACTCAAAAGAGTATTAACAATTGCTAATGCACATTCATATAACATCCTTCTAGTAGAATCTTGGAAATGTGCAATGGATTCTTTTCTACAAAAAAATAACCACATGAATTATGTACCAGTCTGTCTAAAAACTAATAAATATTAACCACCATTTTGATATTATCTTCTTTCTTGATTTCATCAGCTTGTTTTGTCAAAAATCTAGTTAAGATTGGCCTGCTTTCTGCTAAAATGTGTTCAAATGAACCTTTGCTCATTTTGGCTCATACATAGATGAATAAAATCTATCATACACGTCCAGGTGTTCCAACAGCTGCATTTGTCACCTAGGACTTACTCTCCAGGAAAGGAGCCAAACATTGCAAAACAGAAATAGACACCAGTGTATAATTACAAAATACCTTTTTTTAAAAAAAAGCTTGGTGTACTTAGTCAATGCCATCTTTGCAGAAACTCTGTAATACATATGCATCAGCTGAATTCAAGAATCTGGAAACTGCTTTATATCAAGTCACTCATGTCTATAACCAGATTGGTACCACAGAGGGCCTTCCATAGCCTATAGGTCTTTTGTGGCCACTGCAATCTCCAGAACCTCTCAGGCAGAGCTACTAAATTCAGAAGCAAATCATGGGTCAATGGTAATTTTCCACAAAATTTGGGCAAAAAAACAAATAAAAGGTCAATCTTTAACTGCAACCACCCCTTAAAACAGCAACCATTCTCCAAAAATCAATGCTGCCCAATTGCACATCATCATTATGTCATGATGAGGCCCCTACATTTAAACATTATTATTGGAAAGTGCCCAATTTCACCTTTTATTGACTGAAGAGTACAGCTTTACCAGGGAAGGCTGGTCCTAATGAAAATGGCTTGTTTCTGTGTGATGCGATCATCTGATTTCTTTTCCCCTCCCCACTAAAAAAAAATCTCACCTGATTACTCATGTGTATACACAACCGGATTAAGCAGCACGTTTAAATATATTATTGAAGACCCATCTTGTGCAGATAGGATTCAAAGATGCCGATATCTACAATGATGCATCTGAACCATAAAAATTAGAGTTGCACAATGCTGCCTATTGATCTGTTTGTGCTGCTTTCAGTTGGGAAAACTATGTAATTGATGGTTGAAAATATAGTCATATGAACGCAATACGCAAAGGCCTGTTTAGTCCAATAGCCTGTTTCCTGCAATGGTCAACCAATGCAAATGAAGTGCCCCAAAGACAATATGAGGGCATTCAGTATTGTTCCACAATGATTGCTATTCAAAGGCAAGATTTCTCTGGTCCTGGAGCTAATATACAATACATAAGATTCAGGCATCATAGCCATTGATAGCCTAACCCTCCATGAATTTGGTTTATCCTCTTCTAAAGTGTTTCGGGGTGTGGTGGCTCAGTGGGTAAGACACCAGGCTTGTCGATCAGAAGATCGCAAGTTCGGAGGTTCGAATCCCTAGTCCCACGTGACGGAGTGAGCTCCCGCACTCGCCCCAGCTCTTGCCAACCTAGCAATTCGAAAGCATGCAAATGCAAGTAGATGAATAGGTACCACTTTGGTGGGAAGGTAACAGCGTTCTGCGTGTGTCATGCCAGCCACATGACCGTGGAAGCGTCTTCAGACAACGCTGGCTCTTCGGCTAAGAAACGGAGATGAGCACTGCCCCCTAGAGTCGGACACGACTGTACAAATGTGCGGGGGAAACCTTTACTTTTAAAGTATTTTGGTACTTAATTCCATGGAGGTTAACACATTGGGTAAAGCATTTTCACTGAAAATGAAACATTGTTTTTTTTCTTTTGCAGCGAACTCGCACGATCAGCATGCAAGAATAAAGGGATGTGTCACATATATCCTTGCCTACCACTTTGCTTTCAGCCTACAGGTCTGATATATTTTTTCAAATAACATTTACTTTGTCTTGGCATCAGAGCAGATCAGTTGAGAGATGGAATTGGCTCCCTGTTGGGAATTAATCGGATCTTAAATAGCTGTCTACATTTTCAGCATAAGCCATCTCCTTGAGACACTATCATGCCATGTGAATTAAAGCTACGGTATGCATGGAAATCTTAGCTGGAGATTTTATTTGCAACAGATAATACTATTATTATAATAATATATTACTACGGAACAGAATGTGTGTGTGTCCCTCTCTATATATAATATTAGCATACCATGTGTGTTCCTTCTCATATGGTTTTAGCAATCAAATCCTATTATGCTCAGATACTCAAAGTATTACACCAGAGGAAAGCATGTAAAAAACATTCAAGCAAATAATCTTGCATCTTTAATGAGATGTTTGCATTTTCAATCTCCAAAGTCTTTGAGGAAAGCAAATAAATCAAAAGAAAAAAAAACCCTGTATCATATGTTATTGAGCTACAAGTATAATTTTCTGACAATTTAAATATGTAGGATGGATCAGAATAAACATTAAGAGAGGCTTAATACATAGGAAGCTATTTACAGTATGCTGAATAATTGTGATTGAGCCTGCAGAGATTAAAAAAAAAATTGGGGGGAACACATGTAACTTTTGAATGGAGGAGATAGCAATCAATTAGGCAATATTGCAGAATAATGCTCCTGTATCAGAAATATGAACAGGACCAGGAGATGATAGATAGATAGATAGATAGATAGATAGATAGATAGATAGATAGATAGATAATAGATAAAATGATTGACAGATAGATGATAGATAAGATGATAGATAGAGGAGATAGCTAGATAGCTAGATAGATGATGGATAGATAGATGATAGATAAGATGATGGATATATAGATGATAGATAGATGAGATAGATTGATAGAGGGTTGATGGATGGATGGATATTAAGTGGAACGGATGAAAGTTCTTTTTGAATTTGTTAAGGCTATTGTTACACCACACTGTTTATGTCTTTCCCATGACACACGAACAAGTGTACTGCTTAAGGTGTTGGATTAGGACTAGAGAAACTGAGGTTCAAGTGCATCCTCAGCCAGGGAACCCCTCTGGGTGACTTTGGGTCATCCTCTCAATCCAGCCTACCTCACAGAATTGCTGTTCTGGGATTAAAAAGAAGAAAAAAAAGGACCTCCCTATGTAAGCAAACTTGAACTCTTGGAGGAAAGGCAGGATATATGTCTAAAAAATAAAAAATTTAGAAAGGCAAAAAGTCCCTGCATTATCAACCATTGCAATGCCTGGGGCTCCCCCCCCCCAAAAAAAAAAGGGAGGGGAAGGGTATCTTAGCGTTTCATGCAGTTCTGGGGCTTCAGATCACCCAACCTTGGTCTCTATTGAGGGACAGCATCAGTTTTGGGTGTCAGAAGTCTTTCCCAGTCCTGTCTGGGTGTCTTGTGCCTTTTGCATGCAAAACCCAGCCATGGGATTGTGGTCCTTACTTGCAAAAAGTGCTTGCTTACCTATATAGCCAGGAACCACATTGTAGGACAGCAGCATTCACAGGCTCTTTTCAGGCAAAATTCTTAACTATCTATTTGAAAGACAAGCTAAGCTTGGTTAGTGTTAAGTGTTTTGTGTGGGAGATTGGGTGGGCATGCATATACAAAAACCCCTTATGGTTAGTTGAGATTCTGTTTATTAATGTCAACCCCATCCCCCCAAACGGGTTAATTCATTAACCAGGTTAAGCACATTGTGTCAAAAATCAAATCAATTTATTACGGTCACTGACCAGTACAAGTTGGAATTTTACAAAGTAAACACATTGGGCTTCACACAATGGAAATCAAATGTAAGCAACCCCTGGAGGTCTGGATGTGGAGTTACACTCAAAAATTAAAGTGGAAAAGAACACTACAGGCTGATCCAACGTTGATGTAATGTCCTTAAAACAAGTCAAAATGAGGCTCAGTAGTGTGTGTGGCCTCCACGTGCCTGTGTGACCTCCCTACAATGCCTGGGCATGCTCCTGATGAGGTGGCGGATGGTCTCCTGAGGGATCTCCTCCCACACCTGGACTAAAGCATCCCCCAACTCCTGGACAGTCTGTGGCGCAACGTGGCATTGGTGGATGGAGCGAGACATGATGTCCCAGATGTGCTCAATTGGATTCAGGTCTGGGGAACGGGCGGGCCAGTCCATAGCATCAATGCCTTCGTCTTGCAGGAACTGCTGGCACACTCCAGCCACATGAGGTCTAGCATTGTCTTGCATTAGGAGGAACCCAGGGCCAACCGCACCAGCATATGGTCTCACAAGGGGTCTGAGGATCTCATCTCGGTACCTAATGGCAGTCAGGCTACCTCTAGTGAGCACATGGAGGGCTGTGCGGCCCCCTAAAGAAATGCCACCCCACACCATTACTGACCCACTGCCAAACCGGTCATGCTGGAGGATGTTGCAGGCAGCAGAACGTTCTCCACGGCGTCTCCAGACCCTGTCACGTCTGTCACATGTGCTCAGTGTGAACCTGCTTTCATCTGTGAAGAGCACAGGGTGCCAGTGGCAAAGTTGCCAATCTTGTGTTCTCTGGCAAATGCCAAACGTCCTGCACTGTGTTGGGCTGTAAGCACAACCCCCACCTGTGGACGTCGGGCCCTCATACCACCCTCATGGAGTCTGTTTCTGACCATTTGAGCAGCCACACGCACATTTGTGGCCCACTGGAGGTCATTTTGCAGGGCTCTGGCAGTGCTCCTCCTGTCCCTCCTTGCACAAAGGCGGAGGTAGCAGTCCTGCTGCTGGGTTGTTGCCCTCCTACGGCCTCCTCCACGTCTCCTGATGTACTTACCTGTCTCCTGGTAGCGCCTCCATACTCTGGACACCACGCTGACAGACACAGCAAACCTTCTTGCCACAGCTCGCATTGATGTGCCATCCTGGATGAGCTGCACTACCTGAGCCACTTGTGTGGGTTGTAGACTCCGTCTCATGCTACCACTAGAGTGGAAGCACCGCCAGCATTCAAAAGTGACCAAACCATCAGCCAGAAAGCATAGGAACTGAGAAGTGGTCTGTGGTCACCACCTGCAGATCCACTCCTTTATTGGGGATGTCTTGCTAACTGCCTATGCTTTCCGCCTGTTGTCTATTCCATGTGCACAACAGCATGTGAAATTGATTGTCAATCAGTGTTGCTACCTAAGTGGACAGTTTGATTTCACAGAAGTGTGATTGACTTGGACTTACATTGTGTTGTTTCAGTGTTCCCTTTATTTTTTTGAGCAGTGTATATATGCCACTTAAAATTATTACAAGGAATACCGTATTACATTTTCAGATCATAGTCTGGCGTATCTTCATGGCAGCTGCACAGAATCTGGCTACTTGTGCTGTAACATTTGGATATTCATCTATAAGTAGCATTTGCATAGAGACTATATCTTGCCGCCTAGGATATTTATTGATCAGAGGTATTATTACTTTATTCCTAAGCTCTTTATAAAAAGGGCAGCGAAGGAGCACGTGGTCTGTGGTTTCTATCTCTCCTATGTTACAAGCGCAGCACCTTGCAGCTAAAGGGATTTTTTTGTATCTGCCATCCAAGACTGCAGAAGGGAGTGCATGGCTTCGAGCTAGGGAAAAAGCTTCCCGATGGCTAGGAATTTCGAGTTGTGCAATATACTTAGCGGTATTGACTATATATTTATTATACTCTGAAGCTAGGAAATAAGGGGTCTTCTCTAAGTCTGTTTGTCGTTCTATGTCCTTTATCCTTTGCTTCAAGACCAATTTTGCCTGGTCATACTCTATCCTAAGAATTGCAGCCGTAGACAATCCTAGGTTTGCAAGACTAATTTCAATATCCTTTAACCATGAAGATTGAAAGTAATCTTGGAAAATGAGTGGCGCTAAACCTTGAGGGAAAT
This sequence comes from Charina bottae, assembly GCA_023362775.1. Taxonomy (NCBI): domain Eukaryota; kingdom Metazoa; phylum Chordata; class Lepidosauria; order Squamata; family Charinaidae; genus Charina; species Charina bottae. Next base: position 140,325,870 of record JALMGJ010000003.1, read on the forward strand.
ACTTAAGTTTTAGCCAGAGGTTCAGAGAAGCTAGTCGCACTCTTGCCTCAACTTTTACCATGCCGGCTTCTAATCGAAGGTAAGCATTTGAAACACACTTGGGCATTTGGAATATTGCTCTTATGAATTTTGATTGCACTCTTTCCAGGGAAGTAATACTTAAAGTCATAGCACCAACACAGGACCCGCAAAGTAGCTGGGCTAATGTCTTCGCCTGGAAGAGTTTAAGAGCTGCTGGTATATAGTGCCCTCCTTTGTTCCAGAAGAACTTTAAAATGGCATTTGCTGATTTGTGTCCAATATCAGCTACATAATCAAAGTGAGGTTTCCTAGATCCAGTAGCGTGCATGACTACCCCTAGGTATTTAAAGCTAGTCACTTGCTCTATTCTGTGTCCATTTATATTCCATGTGCGAAGTTTCGGCCTTTTGGCGAAGGTCATTATCTTTGTTTTTTGATAATTTATTTCAAGCTGATTATTAAAACAATACTGGGCCAAGGTTGTCAAAGCTCTGTTGAGACCTATAGGTGTCCTAGAAAGTATGACAGCATCATCTGCATAAAGCAGCAGGGCAATATTTCGGTCCCCTAATTTAGGAGGGTGAAAGTCCGGGTGATTTAGGCATCTTACCATATCATTAATATAAAAGTTAAAAAGTAGTGGGGCCAAAATACAGCCCTGTTTCACCCCCTTTTGCACTTTGATCGATTTGGAAAGGGACCCAAATCTATTAAATCTGACCTTCAAGGCCGTGTCTGAATATAGGGCACGAATTAAATAGAGAAGCCTGCTATCTATTGATGCAGCTTCCAACTTCTCCCACAGTTTAGGCCTAGATATAGAATCAAAAGCAGCCTTTAAGTCTATATAGGCGGCATACAATGATGTTATCTTGTTCGTGCTATATTTTTCAATCAGATGTTGAAGAATCAGACATTGTTCAATTGTTCCTCTGCCCTCTCTGAAGCCAGCTTGCTCGTCCGCTATAAGATTTCTCTGGTCCAGCCATACTTTAAGTTTTCCTTGCAGATGTCTAGCATAGAGCTTGCTAATTATATTCAATAGACTAATAGGCCTGTAATTAGCAGGATCATTTTTCTTCCCTTTTTTAAAAATTGGAACTATAATAGCCAGACCCCAATCCTCTGGAATTCTCCCCGAATTATCAATATACGTAAAGAGTGAAGCTAAAATTGGGGTCCACCATTCAGCATTATTCTTTAATACTTCCGCTGAAATAAAATCCATCCCGGGAGCTTTCCCTTTTCTAAGTTGTCCAATAAGATATTTTATTTCAGTCTCTGAGACTGGCGGCCACTCGGATAGGCCCTCGTTCATATGTGTCAACATCACATTATTAGGATCCTCATACATTTTCTGAAAATGGAATTCCCAAACCTCTGGTGAAATGTGAGAGTCTAGAATAGTAGATGATCTAGCTGTCTGATTAGATAATAATTGCCAGAAAAGGGAAGCGTTCTTCAATTTAGAAGCTTCAATAAGACGTTTCCACATGCTTTTCATGTCCTGCTTCTTCTTAGCCATCACCAGTCTCTTATACTCTTTTTTACTGGCAAGAAGATATTCAAGAACCTTGGTGTTTACGTTGTTATTAGTCTCAGTCTCATATTTATATAGTTGATATGCTGCAGTGAGAGCTTTCTTAGCTTCGACACACTCTTTGTCGAACCATGTCTTGGATGGAATCACAACCCTTTTGATGTTAGAGTTAGGAGTGCAAATTAATAATGGTTGTAATTTTTGTATTAAATTTTTGTACAAAATCAATGGGTCTTGAGCGGTATTAGGAGACACAAATGATAATCGAATTGTTTGTAAATCATCCTCTGCTAATGTCTTTCTCACCCTTTGATCCAGTTGTGAGGTCCATCTGGCACGACAACTTGCTTGTCCTGCTGGGACAATGCCAGGGACAAAATATGTCTCCAACCGTATCTGAGTGGAAGGTGTCTTCAATTGTAGACATAGAGGCAGGTGATCGTTTTCTAGATGTGGACGCACCTTAAAAGACTCCACTGAAGGTAATAAGTTCATAGGAACTAACATATAGTCAATGGTACTTTTCCTAGACCCAGCCATAAATGTATATTCTCCTGGATAATCACTTTTAATAGCACCATTTAATATGAATAGATTGAACTTGTTTGCAAACTTGGCTAAACAAATCCCAGCGTAGTTGGATCTTTTATCTTTGGAGAGGCGTACAAGGGTGACATCAGATGTATTGTGAGCATGGGATGGTGGATACTGGTGAAATTTAGAGAACAGAGTATGGTCATCAGGACCTATCCTTGCATTAAAATCCCCCCCCCCCGAGGAGAATCAAAACACTAGGGTATTCCAGAAGGAGATTATCAACGTACTGTTCTATATCTAACCACATTGCCGCACATTGTGTCAACACAGCCATGGAGTCCAAACCTATCCTAGACAATGTGTTTTATCACTAGCCTATGGAATTGAGATCCGCCCCCCTTTTAAGTACAGTATGCTCACTTCTTTGGGCACTCTATGCATCTGATGAAGTGAATGGCACCTTATGAAAGCTTATGCCTTTAAGTAAAATTTATTAGTCATAAAAGATGTTACCAGACTCCTCTCCTTTCCTCTCCTTCTTCCTCTTCCTCTTCTTTTTCTCAATTCCATTCACCCTAAAGGAGTCTCCTTGATATCTCATTTCATGCATTTCCAAAACATTATTTTTACTTCCACCAAAATCACTCTCCATATTCTCTGCAGCCTCCTACACTTCATCATTGCACCAAACATCACTTTTCATATTTTCCACTAGTTTAACTACATTCTGTAACATTTTGTAACATAAGTATGCTCAAGAAGATTTATTTATTTACTTATTTGTTTGGGGAGTCTTTGGTGCTCTCTGAGCCTTGTTGTTTTCATGCAGATGTTTCATTGCCAGGCTAGGCAACATCTTACGCACTGAATCTTCGCACTGAAGATGTTGCCTAGCCTGGCAATGAAATGTCTGCATGAAAACAACAAGGCTCAGAGAGCACCAAAGACTCCCCAGTTCAACCCTGAGCTACAAATATTCTCTTCGATTGGTACTTATTTGTTTATTTATTTATTTTATTATAAACTGTTCCAGTTTAAGAACTCTGTTCCAAATAGCTTTCCATTCCTTTTTCCTTACATGCATTTTCTATTCCCTCCATTGTGAAATTAATCTATCTTCCAGTACTCTTTTTATACAAGACTCATACTTTCCCTTTCTGCAGTCATTTTACTTTATTTTCTTTTTCTTTTCCATGTTCATTTCCCCCCAAAATCCACTCTCAAAACTATAAAATAATGTTCTTTCTCACATTTAGAACTTCACATCACCCTTGCATCCTGCACTTATTTTCTCATTCTTTCATAATAAACAACTGAATCAATCAAGCTTTTAGATTTACATTGCTTCCTTTTCTGTGTATGCATATTAATAGATTTATGCTTATACCAAATAATCAAAACAAGCAGCACTTTTTCAAACTAGATACTCACTGCTCAGCATTTTCATTTATTTTTCTGTCTCTAAATAACTCCATTCCTGTACTCTCTCATATTGTTCCCACCCATCCATTGCCACCTAACAAAATATTTTTTTCCTCTAGATTCCACTTATTCACAATGTTGCATATATTTCCCCCCAAAACTAATACAGTATATGGCTCTTCCATTATCACCATTCATATGCCCCTATACAGTCTAAATGGCACCAGTTCATAGTTTCTGACATACATTTTCATTCATTATTCAATCTACCTCTTCACTTCCATGCTAGCATTCATCAACTGTACTCCATAAGAATAAATATTTTATTGTAAACCGCCCAGAGCTCTTTGAGTGAGATGGGCAGTGACTAAATTTGAAAAACAAACAAACAAACAAACTATCTTCATTGAGATCTATTACATCCTCCCCCCTTTTTCTTAGTTCTACAGACACAAAACACCTCCCTCCCTCCCTCCCTGTTTATCATTTACTCGTCTTTCCTTCCATGCTGCAATTTTCCATATGCCTTGGTTGGCACCAGATGGGTTCATAAATATTAATCTCAACTGAGGCTTTCACATCATGTTCAGATTCACTAATATGCCACAAACACAACCAAAGCCCAGTAGGCAGGATATCTAATCTAGAGACTACCTATTAATTGTTTGGGGGGGGGAATAGATATTGAGGAAAGATAAATATTTTGATTAGATTCTTTTTAAAAAAATAAATTCTCAGAAAGATTTCACATCCCTGAAAAAGGAGAGAAGTTATTTCTAAAATATAAATATTAATATGTTTTATATGTAATATAAATATTTCATACAAAACTAATGTATATTAGGGACTATAAAATTAATTGAGACATAAGGTACTACAGATTGGTATTTCATTGTCTTACATTTATTCAATGAACATAATGGCTTAGGAAATTATATTGCATTTTTCTATAATGATCCTAATAATTTGTAAAATATGGGTATCAGTAATTAATTCATACAATGAGCATAACCTTGGTTTGCATAGAAAATGAAAGCCTGGAGGCAGTTCATGAATCTTTGTTATAGCTTATTTATTCAGATTTATTCAATGCAATTTCCCAAGGATATTTTAATTTGCTTTTGTATCATATTCTGTAGACTAGACACAAAAAGAGATCAAGGTAAATAATATCTGAGTTTCAAGCAGAGAATTTCACATTCAGAAATGTTAGGAAGATAAACTACAACCGTCTGCAGAAATTATATGAAAATATAATTACATGTAGAAATCACATGTGTTGCCAACTACAAATATCTATAAATCTTTGCTGAAATTAATAGTAGCTTTATCCTCTGAGGTCTTCAGCAGTTTTAGATCCTATCTACTTAAACTTAATATTAGGTCAAGTTTAAATTGTTTTTTGTTAAGACACAGTGACACCAAATTAATCTATTTCATCCAGCTCACCATTTACCATATATTTTGAAATTGATAAGCATACTTAGGATGGTGAATACTACAAATGACACAATTAATTTTTAATTAAATATAGAAGCAGAGCAAGTGGGCTGGCTATATCTCTGTCTTTCTGCAAAGGGTGATAAACAGCCTAGTTTATCTACTTTTCAAGATATTGGAGTGATATTGCCAAAGCTGGCTTTTCTTTGACTTTACTTGACAGCTTAGGGGTGAAAATGGGGTGGTATACAGGATTTGCTGGCAGGGCTCCTTTAATAGGCCAGTCACCATCCTATACACTAGCTGTAAAAGTAGAGGCTACTGTTCAGTTATGGAATGACCATAGGATGCTCCCGAAGGTCCCAGTAAAGATGCTTTGTATCTACAAAAAGCTGTCAGTGCTGCCTTCATCATGGATTTGTTTTCAAAGGTCTGCATAGTTAAAGCAATGGTATTCCCTGTAGTAACCTATGGCTGCGAGAGCTGGACCATAAGGAAGGCTGAGCGAAGGAAGATAGATGCTTTTGAACTGTGGTGTTGGAGGAAAATTCTGAGAGTGCCTTGGACTGCAAGAAGATCAAACCAGTCCATACTCCAGGAAATAAAGCCAGACTGCTCACTTGAGGGAATGATATTAAAGGCAAAACTGAAGTACTTTGGCCACATAATGAGAAGACAGGATACCCTGGAGAAGAAGCTGATGCTAGGGAAAGTGGAAGGCAAAAGGAAGAGGGGCTGACCAAGGGCAAGATGGATGGATGATATTCTGGAGGTGACAGACTCAACCATAGGGAAGCTGGGGATGGTGACGGCCGACAGGAAGCTCTGGCGTGGGCATGTCCATGAAGTCACGAAGAGTCGGAAGCGACTGAACGAATAAACAAAGAAAAGACAAATGCTAACCAGACTTGTTCCTTCTAATGTTTCTCTCACTTGGATGTATTGGAGAAAAACATTAATTCCTGTGTGATCTGTGACCAGTTATTTCAAATATCTGTGAAAAAGAAGTGGGGATAGACAATTTTCCCCCCACTCGATTTCCATTGTGTGTTCCTTTGCTACTCCCTCTACCCTTTAAGAGTTCTGAGCCAAACACAATTATTTTGAGGTTCATGTATAAGGATTAAATTTCTGTGCTGAAGGGTTTTACTGTTACTCTGTTTGAAGCTGTTTCTGTTGATTTTATAGTGGTGCTTTATCACTTTATTTCTTTGTTTTCTTTTATAGAGAGCTGCTAGGACTCAGCGGTTCCTCTTTCTGTCCCTAACTCAGCAACGAAGCTGGGGGCTGCAAGCTGTATAAACTATTCTATTTACTCATTAAACTTTTTTCCCTCTCTCTCTCTCTCTCCAAATATGTGTGGGTGTAATATATAATTTTGAGAAGGAGTTTATGGTGGAGTTGTAAGTGGCTGCTCTTTATTTGTTTCCTTATTCTAAACCATACCATATTTTCCTGCAGATCTCAGGGAACTGTAACTAAAGTACGGACATACAGCTGCTCATTCCCTACTATCTGAGGTCTCAAACCAGATTTAAAAGTGAATCAAATGCTTCTGTCTATCCTTCCAGCTGCCTATCTGCCTTTCCAATTATCTAGTATAAAAAGATCTAAGCTTTTTAGACTCTTTATCTTACACTTGTAGAATATGGGTCTGCCACAAGAATAGAGAATGTAATCTGACTGCAGTAAGAGGCAATGTGTATTTTATGCCTGGATGTTAGTACACATACACTAAAATCCTTAAGGCTAAAGTATATGTGACTTTTATCACATATTCAAAAAATAATTCTTAACCTGACCACAGTCATATTGGAAAATGAACAGCTATGGAGTTCTATACGGAAATATATTTCTGATCTGTTTGAACTTCTCCCCAGTTTCTTACCTAAAATTGTTCAGGCCTGGTGGCCTTATATGCCCCAAAACACAGTTAAAATAATAGTTTCAATTAACTAAATGTAATTAATTCAATACATAATTAATTGAGATATGGACTCCAAGCAGAGTGTGTTACAATGGGAAGTAAGACAGAAGAAAGAAAGAAAGAAAGAAAGAAAGAAAGAAAGAAAGAAAGAAAGAAAGAAAGAAAGAAAGAAGAGAGAGAGAGAGAGAGAGAGAGAGAGAGAGAGAGAGAGATATGGGGGACAGTGGGAGTGTATTGAATTTACTGATGTACAAATCTGCTCTCCAATCACTGCAATCACGTCTTTGCAATCAGGTCACCATTGGTTTGCTCAATCACAGCTTCTTGAGAAGAGTAGAAAGAACTTAGGAATCAAGTGATATACCATTTTTTTTACTTGATTGTTGCCCAGGCCTGTCTGAAGCTGTTTATGTATATTAACTACCTGATCTGGCTTAAGGAATTAATTAGTTATTGAAATGACCAGTGAGTGATGATAACTTTCATTGCATTCATAAAGAAGATCATGATTCCTTCCTTATAAATGTAAGAGTCCCCTATTCGGGGTGATGGGCGGGGATAAATTTAAATAATAAACAAACAAACAAACAAACAAATAAATAACTTTTCCTGCTGCACAAAACCCAAAATATCTGTCTGAAATGTTTACAGCAATATTCCCCACAATAGCACATTTCATTAATTTCAGTTACAACATTAAGAACCATTTTAGATCATATTTTAGAGAAAAATAGTTCAAAAACACAATTAAACTTGACATGCTCCGTGACCTCATAAAACTTCTGTATATTACTTTCCTGTAAATTTCATCCCGTTGTAACAAAAATCAAAATCTGACAACCTGTAATGGTTTCCCATTAGAGTCTATATATTTTTTCTGCATCTTGTTCCAGAACTGAATATAGAATCAAACCAAGTTGTTTCTTGACTGACCTGGGCCACCCCCAAAGCATCAGACTAGGTATGTGAACAGGAGCAGACAGTCCCTGCCAAGCCCTCATTTCAATTTTGGCTGGTCATCGGAACAAGAATGCCAAATTAAAAGAAGTAATCCATGTTGGGCTTACTAAAATTGACTCATTCTATTACAAAATTGAATTCAGTCTCTCACTGAATAGACAAGCTTGCTTGCAATGTCTTAAATTTAACATTACTTCTCAAAATAGCATTCACTCAGCTGTTAACAGTTTACTGGTAACAGTTCACCTTTGAAACTTTCTACTCTGCCGAAGTGCAAGGTGTAAGACCATCATTCTTTTCTAATTGATTCATCCCCCCCCCATATTTTGTATTGTTTAATCGTGAACATGAAATTTGCAAGTTAAAAATGATGTATTGCTGATGTAGAAATGTGGGTACCCTAGAGAATGTTAATGCATTTGTCAATAACTAAGTAATACCGATGCAATTACCTAAGTAATATAAAGTCTTTTTTCTTTCTATTTTGTTATAGTTGTAGAAATTAGGGCTTCTATTTCTCCAGGGGAACCAATGGCATTTTGAATTATTAGTCAATTTGTAATTTAGGGCTAAGGATTCAAAGATGCAAAGCTCAGACTAAATTAAAAAGAATAGGATAGAAGTGAAATTATAAAGAGGAAATCAATTTTCTACATTAGAAGCTAAGATGTTTTACAAATTAAATCACTTTCTATAAGTGAAAGGACTCTGGAATAATCACTCTAAAAAGATTTTCACTCTCTTGCTGCCAACTACTTTATAACTTGCAGCAGCCACACTGAAAATGGTTTAAATAAATGTCTTTAAAAATACTTCTGAATCTGATTTTAAAAAATTGTGAGGCTGCCACCACTACCACAAAAAGGATATAAAAAGGGTATATTATAATCTCTCTGCTGATATTTCGAACTTGGAATCTGATGAAGAATGTCAAACATATACAAGCAATCATTTGCTGAAATCTGAGTCACACATACTCTTTTCCTCTTCATGCAGTCCTATCCCATTGTGGAAATCTGCATTAGAAGGAAACCCATGAACTAGGTTTCTTCCCCAAATGTAAATATTTTTTGAAATAGTGGTATATACTCCATATGCAGAAGAAGCACATCATTCACCATGTTCATGGGGTTCTTCATTAAACACAAGCATGGATTGCACCTTTGAATGAAATCTACTGTCTCTTGAATTGACTCTTCTTGGCATTGTATCCTGCTATATATGAAGTCTGTCATAATGTCAAATGTTTGATACCAGTGAGACAGTTTAATCTATACTGCATTTTCTTTCACAAACTACAAAATAGACTAATCACAAAACTAGTCTGATCACAAAACTACAAAATAGACTAATTAACACTGTCTTTGGATCATGCCCTCCCCTTCTTCCATTTAGACTGACATACAGCATTTAACTTCTAGTACAGGTAATCCTCGTTTAGCAACTGCCTTGTTTAGCAACAGTTTGAAGTTATGACGGTTATGAAAAAGTAACTTTATGACCAATCCTCACTTTTACGACCTTCGCAGGTCTGTAAAGCAAAGGAAAGATGAAGTAAGATCATAAGCAAAGTCACAGTTTCACTTAGCTTCTGCTTCACTTAACCACCGAGTTGCCGGTCCCAATTGTGGTTGCTAAACAAGGACTACCTGTACAATGAATGTGCTTTAGGGATTAGTAAAGGTAAAGGTTTTCCCCTGCACAGTTGTGTCTGACTCTAGGGGGCGGTGCTCATTTCCGTTTCTTAGCTGAAGAGCCAGCACTGTCTGAAGACGCTTCCATGGTCATGTGGCCAGCATGACGCATGCGGAATGCTGTTACCATCCCACCTAAGTGGCACCTATTTATCTACTTGCATTTGCATGCTTTCAAATTGGTACGTTGGCAAGAGCTGGGGCGAGTGCGGGAGCTCACTCCGTCATGCGGTGCTCGGGTCTCGAACTGCTGACCTTCCGATCGACAAGCCTGGCATCTTAACCACTGAGCCATTGCGCCCCTTTAGGGATTCTCCCATACCTTATTGCCACTAGCTTGCTTTGTCAGGGAATTCCAATACATTGTTGGGTGGTACCATTCTAGCAAGAAACCCAACATCATTACCCAACATCCATGGGCAGCTGTCAGGAACCACTTGCAACAGTGAGAGCCACCATTGATAGTAGGGAGGTAGAGGCAAATAAACACATCTTTTCCATCTATGCTGTCAATTATCTTCAGCATTCTACAAAGCAAAACAAAATGTTCAAATTTATGCAACACATACTGTACATGTCTTTGCATATATGTTTTGAACTGAGAAGATTATTCAAAAAAGTAAAAGTAACATCCAAAGGATAACCATGACACAGTAATCTGGAAAGTATGAATTAGGTCAGATCACTTAAAATTATAACTCTTTAACTTCCAGAACTTCCTTCTGGACGTCAGATGGCATGAATATGAATATAATATAATATAGTAATATAATAATATAGCTGAATAATAATGGCTCTCAAAGAAATCCATTTAAAGTGGGATCCAGCGTTAAACAGGGATGTGTTATTGCTGCAACCTTATTCACTATCTTCATTGCTATGATTCTACACCTTGTTGAAGGTTAACTTCCTACTGGTGTAGAAATTATATATCGAACAAATGGAAAGCTTTTTAATCTTAGTAGGCTGAAAGCAAAAAATAAGGTAATTACAACTTCTGTTATAGAACTTCAATATGCTGACGATAACGTAGTCTGTGCACACTCAGAGGAAGATCTTCAAACTATCCTAAATATCTTTGCAGAAGAATATGAAAAGCTTGGCCTCTCGCTTAACATTAAAAAAATACCAAAGTGCTTTACCAGCAAGTTCGAACCAATCCCTACGCAGCACCATCAATCCAGCTTAAAGGTGTGTCACTAGAAAATGTCGACCACTTTTCTTATCTTGGCAGCCATCTATCTACAAAAGCCGACATCAACGCTGAAATTCAGCATCACCTGAGCTCTGCGAGTGTAGCTTTCTCCCGAATGAAGCGTAGAGTGTTTGAGGATTGGGACATTCGCAGGGAGACCAAAATGCTTGTTTACAAAGCCATTGTACTACCGACCCTGTTGTACACCTGTGAAACATGGACCCTCTACAAACGCCACCTCCAACTTCTTGAAAGATTCCATCAATGCTACCTCTGAAAAATTCTGCAAATTACTTGGGAAGATAGGCAGACTAATGTTAGCGTACCGGAAGAAGTGAATACCACCAGATTTGAAACAATGATCATCCAACATCAACTTCGCTGGACCGGCCATGTTGTTCGAATGCCTGACCATCATCTTCCAAAGCAGCTACTTTACTCCCAATTTAAGAATGGAAAACAGAATATTGGTGGACAGCAAAAGAGATTCAAAGATACTCTCAATTTAATAATTGAGATTTATTTATTTATTTATTAAGATACTCTCAATCTAATTTAAAATATATATATATCAGCATTGAGAACTGGGAAGTCCTAACTCATGAGCGTTTCAATTGGAGGTCAGCCTTATTAAACACACTACAGACTTTGAAGAACCATGAGTACAGGGCAAAAGGGAGAAACGAGCTAAGAGGAAGGCATGTCAAGCAAACCCTCATCGTGACCATCTTCCACCTAGAAACCTATGCCCTCATTGTGGTAGGTTTTGCAGATCCAGAATTGGCCTTTACAGCCACTTACAGATCCACTGTTAAGATTTTACCCCTGGAAGACAATCTTACTTGGCTACGAGTGATCACCAAGAAGAAGAAGAATCTTTAGCTATTTTCCTCATTGTTGTCAGGAATGATGATGACACAATTATTTTAAATTAGATTGAGAGTATCTTAATAAATAAATAAATCTCAATTTTTAAATTGAGAGTATCTTTGAATCTCTTTTGCTGTCCACCAATATTCCATATTGCAGTACAGTATGTGCAATACTGACCCATAATCAAAACATGAATATGGTCAACGTGATGGTAACATAACATTGCAGCAGGACTGGGTGATTGTTATATGATCACCTGATAATTCATATATGATAATCCATATTTCATAATAAGGAAAATGTACTTGTAGTTTATGCTGAGACTTTTAAAAAAGAGAGTATACAGTATATGGGCTTTTGGGTAGCAAGCAGTTAGCTTTACAGCTGCTTCCCACCATCTTTCCCCCCAGTGTTTTCCTTGTCTATGGGAAAAAAGGCAAAAAAACAAATACAAATCCTTGCTTTTTTCACATGCACATTCCCTCCCCACTCCTGAATGCAAAGGCTCCTGTTTAGTTTGTCATTTTAAAAAAATAGCATAGTGATGTAAATAATCAATTATTAATACAAAAGTCTGTAAAATCTGTAACATTTACATGTTATTTTATATATAATATTATCAACATATGTGGCTTTGTTTAGATTTCCGCTGATCTGTATATCCTTAGCAGCTATATCTCTCTTCATTCTCTAAATCATAGTAAGTTTGAACGCAGTAATCCCTTTCATAATTTGACAATCCTGTCATGCTCTGGCATCATTTGAAAGTAACTAATTCATCAGGTAGTTCAATGCACTAGTTATGCGTTGATGCATGGAAAAAAAAGATTTTAAAATCTTAGCATGAAGGCTTTAGTTTATCAGGAGCTATGACAGAAACTTGTGATTCTTTCACATATGAAGAGTAAAGAATAAAGATCCAAATTCTGCCTTTGCCAAATAATTCTGTAGAGGAATAATTTGGGAACAGCATTTGTTGTTTTCCAAGTATCTACAGCAGGAGGGGAATGAGCTGATGAAAATATCTACTAATACTCAGTTGAACAAAATGTATTTAATGGTAGCTCACAAGGAACAGCAATTCACGTGAAAAATTGAGCTCTAAAGAATGTTTTGCAATCGCCCAGCTCTTGTTTGTCTTCCTTATCTTTCATTTCTATCCAATAAACAATCTAATGCTGCTCTAGGTTTATTAGATAAAAACTAGATAAACACAACAAATAAAAATATGAAATGATAGCACAGCCAGTGAATAGCAGTTGTGGACAGTAGAGGTTGGTTTAAAACAAATGATCAAGTAAAACCATAATTTGATCTTTTAAATATAATTTGGTATAGAAATTGTCCTCTAGTGGCCCATGGACCAGATCTATCCCCCATAACAGTTCAATGATCTTTTAACCATCCTATGAAGAAAGTTAATCCAACTCTTTTATATATTGAGAATATTTGGCTCAGTAAGTTAAGGGAAGTAAAAGACTGGAAAGGCTGAAAGTTACCTCTAAACAGAAGTATTGGAAAAATTCTTCATGGTTTTCTATTCAGGGAAATAGTATGAAATCCAAATCCATTGTAGCACCAACTGCTAGCATTTGTCTCCGAATATTTCTTAGTTCAAAACTGTGTATAGCATTGTATATTTGCAAAAGGTGCATGCAAAAAAAACCCACTTTGTGTTAAATAATGTTGTATACAAAAATGCATGTATTAAAAAATGTTAAAGATATAAAATGTACTTGTTAGAGAAAGGTGCATATGAAAAGCAATACTATTAACATATCAATGTATACAGAAAAAGAATGAAAGATTGGGCTGGCTCGTGATCTTTCAATGTTCATCTGAATATGGTCACAGCTTTTTTTTTCTCCCTTTATGCAGAGAAAAATACAGATATACAGGTTGAGAAAAACATGAAAATGCAATTCTATTGAACATCCTCATGTTAATTCCACCTACATTCCCCTCTCAATCAAAGTTGTGTTTTTCATTTATGCTATTGGTGATTAACACGATTATTTAACATAGAATGAAAAAAATAAACAGACGGTAGGCCAAGATATACTGGTAGATTTCTAGGTCATTTTGTTAGATTGGCCAGAAATTTCTGGGCCCAGTTGTCTGGCAGTAGCAAGGCTATTTTCCAAGAGGTGGCATCCAGTAGCTGACCTTGCCTGATCTCAGAGGCTCAGTAGGAGTTGAACTTAACTCAGAGCCATCATTCTAGCAAAGATATAAAAATTACTGTCCAATAGGAGAGAATATATGTAGCTCAGTGTTGAACAGCTCAGAGAACACCAAGAACCCAATAATTATTTTCCATTTCATTTAAATTAGAATATCTAATATAACTTTGTACTTGCATATGCAGGTATCCTTGGGTTCACTATATAAAAAGGAGTGGGCATTTAGCACTACCCCAAGCCATGTTTTTGTTCCTAGCTATGTGTCATTAACTATTATAATCTTGCCATGGTGGCTGTACCTTGGGTTTCCATGAAGATTATTATTAGGACAGACAGGTGGGATCCTTGTTGTTTCCTCTTCCTTTTCCTTTAATTCTGAAATAGGCACAAGAGTCTCCAAGAGGCTGGTCTAATATTACCTGAACCATTTTGAGTATCAAATAATTTCAGTAGCCTCACTGAAATTTGAAATTCAAATTCAAATTTAATTTAAAATTAAATTAAAATGTAAATCTCTCCAGCTCTCTCTCTCTTGGATGGATGGATGGATGGATGGATGGATGGATGGAACTACTGTATATCTATCTATCTATCTATCTATCTATCTATCTATCTATCTATCTATCTATCTATCTACAGCAGAGCTTTCCAAACTGTGTGTCAGGACACGTTACTGTGTCGGCTGCAGTGTCTGGGTGTGTCGTGGCTGCTGCTGCCTCCGAGCCCTGCCAGGATTCCATGCAGGTCCTAGTGCCTGCCTTGTGCCCTGCTGTAAGAGTGTGTCACGAAATGATGCATGTCTAAAAAGTGTGTCACCAACATGAAAAGTTTGGAAAGCTCTGATCTACAGTCTGTCTGTCTGTCTGTCTGTCTGTCTGTCTGTCTGTCTGTCTGTCTGTCTGTCTATCTATCTATCTATCTATCTATCTATCTATCTATCTATCATCATCATCTATCATCTACCTATCACATAACACATAACACATTCAGTACAAAATATTCATTGTACTGCATTTGCACATCAAAAGATCAACTTTTTAAGCAAATAGATGAACAACAGGAGAGTAGCATTCAGTTTGACACACATCACCTGCTGAGAAGCTTAGTCCATTTAAAGTCACTAAGGTTTATTTCTCTTCCAAAATCCTCAGTTCCTTTTCAGTTGGCATAGTCAAGTCTCCAGTTTAAATTGTTTCTCTACAGAGGACGGTACATTAGTCACACAAACTGAACATTCTATAAGCAAACAGACACCTTCCATTTCACATAATGGACTTGGATGGATGTTCATTTGTTAGACTGCCTCAAATATAAATGAATAGATATATTTGTTTCTGGAGGTCTGATGCATGAAGAACATATTCCTGCAAAACAATAACATATTATGGATTATTAACAAGGAAAAGAGACCAATAATGACTAAGGCTTCTGCTTGTTCTATTATGCAGTTCATTTGGAGAGCTCCTAACCTCAGCATTGAACCCATGGAGTAGTTTTGCTATAGAAGGCAAATTTAAGTGATCACTGAAAGTGTGCATGCAGGAAAATGTGGTCATATCACATAGCACTGTCTTCAGGGGTACATCCAGGTAAGTATGTATTTATTTTAATCAGTTTCAGAAAATCACATATTTTAAAAAACAAACATAAGATTTATTTTACACATGGAACACTCTGTTTCTGTGATCTTCTGTCAGCATTGCTATTGATCAGTTGAGTCAATTTATTTTTGTTTAGAGGTGGCTCAGGAGAAAATGGTAAAAGCTGCATTTTAGATTGCAAATGCTATAGCTCCATAGAACTTGAAGAAAGCTACTTTTCTGCTTCACCTTGTCTCCCAGATCCTTGGCTCTCTCCTCTCTTTCACCAGTTAAGCTGCCATGGTGCCATGGTATCCTTCCACCAGGTTCCTTAAATGGAGCAGAAGTATCCATTGCTGTATCTCCCTCCACAGTAACTGCTTTGGATTCTGTAAAAACAAATCTAGTGAACCAAGGATGGGATGGGATGGGATAGGGGCAGGGAGCTGGCTTAAATGATACAAAAATGCCAGTTTTTGTATCTCCTTCATTTGGTCAACTGGAGGGACCACTGGCTGGCCCATGTGAAGTGAAAACTGGTATCTAAGGTTTGGGAAGTATTTGGAGAGTGATGAGATTGGCTTTGCAAAAATGCCTTGAGTTAAATGGGAGCCAAATATCTCACAGAACATGAAATAAGACCAACAATGGAGACAGGTAGTTATAGATTTTATATCTAAACAAACAAACAAACAATTATTTCTAGCTAACAAGTTAATGTAAATTCCCATGGAAAATTGGTATCACTAATCTCTGATCGATGGCTTATGATCTGAGTATGTACTATGATAGTATGTACAATATTAATTCCACAATACATATTTAAGTACCCAGATACAGTAGCTTCATTTTTATCTTTGTTCTTTCATTGAAAATCAGAATATCTGTTACATGCTTGCTATCCAAATCATTATATGTAAGTGGAATAATTTCACATTTTTATTGGAGAGTTGTTTTATTTTTCAGAAGCCAATAATTTCCCCCCTCCAAACTCCAAACTTAAAGATGAACAAATATTTCAAAAGAACTTCGTTATTTGACATAAAAACAATTGTTATTACAGAGCCAATAGTAGGCCCCTGCATTTAGTGAAAATGCTCTCATTATTTTCAAAGTGCTTCAGATGTCCTGAACCTTGCAACCTGTTAAATTGCCTCATTAATTTCAGTATCTACAAATAATTATTACAAAATCAAGTTGGAATTACAAGCCAAGATGGAATTATAAAACTAAGGTGGAAGAGATTTGACTAAATTTGAAAAACCTACTATATTAAATTCAAATAATTTCCCAGTGGTGTTTACCCATCCTGTTAGATCTGGCAGGACAGACATGCTCTGGGTCCCGTCCGTGAGAGAGTGCCATCTGGCAGGGCCATTTTCTGCCATTGCGCCTTTTTCACACCCTTTCCGCCATGGTGCCCATCCTCCAGGACATAATTCCCCCCCCAGACGTTAGACTTGACCTGACCCTGCTGGCCTTTCACAAGGCATTAAAAACCTGGTTTTGCCATCAAGCCCAGGGCCCTGATAGTATAGGTGAGCCCATTTCTTGGTCAGAGTTATGTTAAATGAGTATTCTCAGCTGCTATGCTATTTTATGTTATTTGTGTGTGGGGGGGGAACCCCGACCAAGAAATGGACTCACCCATACTATCTTTTCTTACTGTGTTTTTATTCTGTTTTTTAACTGCTAGCCACTCCAAGTTATGAATATGAGATGGGTAGCCATATACAATAAATAAATAAATAAATAAATAAATAAATAAATAAATAAATAAATAAATAAACAAACAAACAAACAAACAAACAAACAAACATGATTTCTTGGGGTTTATTTATATGTTGCTGCTGAAGTACAATTCAGAAAGCAAGCAAGTCAAAGATTGCATGAGTAAATGGATGCAGAATTTAAATAGAAAAAAATGACATGCAACAATGGGAATATCAATGAAAGAAAAATGGCATATTTATGGTCAATACTTAAAGAAAAGCATTACATGATATTCTATTGATGTGATATAATTTATAATAGAATGAAATAAATTTTAAAGGTTAGATTTCTCTTTTTAGCCTGCTATTTTTTAAAGTAAATGTTACATTCCAGGCTTTGTACACGGGAACAGCTGCCAGAATTTTTATGCTTCTCAATGGAAATTACAAATAATCCGTTCCATATATGGCAAATTAAGTTATGAGAGTATGCATTAATATCAAAAATGAACTTCATATCTGAAAAACAAGTCTGATTTAGAATTTAACTCAGGTTTTCAGGGTGGAAAATATCTTTGAATTACTATCATATGAATGGATTCATACTGCATTCAAAGTTTGGATTTTTCCTAACATAAGATTATACTATTTAATCTTTTAATGATCTGTTAAATTTCCACATTTTCTAGATTAGGCAGAAATTATTTCATTTTTAAAAAAAATCTTGTTCTATAATTTAAAATTCATTAAATATGAATCATAATGGTTACGCTTGTTAATTATTGCATAATAATACAATTTTAAGACTGAATTACTATAGCACTGTATTAAACCTTCAAATTGTTGTAAGACATTTTAATATGCAGATGTATATCATTTAGTTTTTAAATTTTATAGCTATAATAAATTTTAATAATAATAATAATGTTATGATGCTTACAAATCTATCTATCTATCTATCTATCTATCTATCTATCTATACATATTGCTTTTCCTTTTTCCTTCTTTCTTCTTCCCTTCTTTTGTCTTTAACTGCATTGGTAAAATTAATAATCATAATTATAATAACAATCATATGAATTTCCCAGTACTGTTAACCTCATGATGATCAGTCCATTGGAGTTGGGTAGCTAATAAATTCCAGTAAATAATAATGATATAGGCTGACCATGCATACTGTTTTAAATGGGACAGTACCGGTTTTTTTCACATTTCCCGACCGTCCTGTCGTTTTAATATAAACGTCAATTTAGTCCTGTTTTTTAAGAAACCATTACTTAAAATTTTAAAGAGGCTCTGCGGGTCATCCAAACAGGTAATCCAAGTGCAGCTGGTGGCGGGAAGGTGCCGAGACAGGCGAAGCAGTCTGACCCTTTGGCCCTAATGCAATGGGCAGCGCATGGGGGGAGGGTGTGTTTTGGCCAGGCAGTAGATGTAAGAGACAGGCTTGGCGGCAGAAGACAACTGTGCAGAGGGGCCCTTCCTGGTCTGTGTGCACATGTGCATGCTCCTCTGCATAAGGTGCCAGAGACGGGGCTCAGCAACGAGCTCCAGTTGGCCGAGACTGATATAGCTTGTTTGAATGGTTGTGGCATCTGTGGTCTAGAAAGGGAATCTGGGTTGTCCTTCCTTCTGCACTCCCTTGCTGCCCCTGCCCACGTGAAGCAGTGGCCTGCAGCCAGAACCGGCAGGTCTGCTGTGTTTTGTCCGTAGGCTGCAGGTATGGGGGTCCCCTTTCCGAAATGGGATTGGTGAGATTCAGTGCGAGCTCCAAAGCGCGAATGTGGCAGAGCGCCTACTGGGTGACATACTGAGCTCACAGCCCTGTCTGCAGGGAAGATACTTTCCATCTGGTGGGATTTCATCTCCTTTGAACTTGCGGCATTGGGAAGCCCCCTGTTTAGAGAAGCAACCTTGTGTGGAAACCGACCGCCCCCTTCTCTGGCTCATTGGGAAAAGGAGGGAGGCCCAATAATTTCTGTTACGATTGGTGCTTTCATTAACAATTCTTTTTTTAAAAAAAAATACATGTTTCCAGATGAGGCAGCCTGGGCTACATGTGTGTCTCCATATATATGTGTTGTATGACCACCACCTGGCTATTCCTGCTTCTGTAATCTCTCTCTTCTTAAGAAGAACCAAGACTCCCTGTATGCTACAAATCACTCCAAAAAGGTGCATGTAAAAAAAAAAAAAAGATTCAGAATCACAAAATGAGAGGGAATGCTGCTGTGGAATTTAGTGTGATGTGATTAGCACTAAATGTGTAGAAAATGGCTCATTCCAGAATGAAAAAGATATTTTTGTGTAGCCCAGTTCTATTAGTATGCAGTATATTGAGATGTAAAGCTAGGTTAACAATTTGCAATGACAATTATTCCCAGATAAGGATAGACTAGATTGCATCGGGACTGTGTATTTTAGAGCTAATATAATAAAACAGTAGCATTCTGTGCTTCAGTAATTTTAATAGTGTATAAGATGTGGGATTTGGCATGGAAAAGAGGATTTTTTAAGAAGATTCTGTTTTGAAGAATGATTTTGTGAAATTACTTCACATCACAGGCAAATCTGGATTAGCTGTTGTAATTAATCTCTGAATTTGGAAGCTAAACCTGGGTCAGACCTGATTGGTGTCCTTGGTGCTCTCTGAGCATGGTTGTTTGCTTGCAGATATTTCAATTACCCAACTAGGTAACATCATCATTATATGCGTGGTTTAATTAAAAAACTAACTCTTCTTCTCTATATGTGAAAATCAAAGCCAAAAGTTAGCCATGCTTTGGAGAATACAGGGATTATTTCTTTTAGTATTTCACACATTACACATACAGTGTGTTAACATAGTCTTTGCCAATAAACCTGCCATTGTTTTTATTTAAACTCAAGAGGCATCCAGTTTTTTGTAAAAAAAAATCTTTAGAATAATGGTTTAAAAAATAAAATAGTGCATAAAAATTCAGGAGACTCTTTAGGTAACAATAGTATTTTCCCAGTTAAATTAAGAATAATATGTTCCCATGTCTACTGAAAAATGACCTGTGGTCATCATGACATTCTGTGTTTCAGTCACTTCTTCCAAGTCCCCTTCAGAGAGAGGGGCCATCCATCCTGGCAGAAGAATAAAACAAGCTTTCAAGACTTTTGTAATATTGTAGAGTTTATTCTTTCTCATCCAGGAAGTACAGCACCTGTCGAGAGAATATTTTCTGTTATGAACAGTATGTGGTTAAAGGAGAAATCTAGATTAAGTGTTGAGACAATGAGGGCTATGTTAGTTGTAAAACAAAATTATGTCACGGAATGTGAGAAGTTTTATGATAAGGTATTGAAAGACCAAAATTTGCTGCGTAAGATTACTTCATCGGATAAATATTCATGGTACGATCGTGGTGAAATACAGTCCCCCTCTACGTCTACCTAAATTTTTGAATGAGTTCTGTCACTGAAGAATAATTGTTAGCTCAATATGTTCATGTAATAAAACTTTTTCATTTTAATGAAAACAAAAATATTTTTATATATACAGTAATCTACAGTAAAGACCAGCAAATGGATCTTAAAAACTCTTTAAAACTTTTTTTATCATCTTACTTTTTCATGAATACGGAATATTATATAAGTTTAACCCCGTCCCATTTTTGCCATCCCAATGTCCTGTTTTTGTCTCAAGGAAATATGGTCAGCCTATAATGATACCTATATTCTGGAGGTGACGGACTCAACCTTGGGTTTGCTGAGGGTGGCGACAGCCGACAGGAAGCTCTGGCGTGGGCTTTTTCATGAAGTCATGAAGAGTTGGGAGCGACTGAACGAATAAACAACAAATAATGATACCTTCTCCTTAACATAGCACTGGTCTCTACAATTTTAGTCTTCTGAAAACATTTCAAAAGTTTATAATTATGGAGGGCTTATGGTGAATTGTAGGACATTGGTAGTGTAATTTATCTTAGTTTTTATGATTTATTGTATTTTCTTGTGGATGTCTTGGTTTTTATTTTGTCGTCTTTTGTAAGCTGCTATAACCAATGAGAGGATTATTGTGGCAGGGTATAAATGTGACAAATAAATACATAAATGGGCTCTCAAATGATTTGTTAAAGGAACTTGTGTATCTCCAACTCTGCTTACACAAATAGGGGTTCATTATCAAATTTTGTACTGAAGCACACAGAAATAGTAAATATGTAATCACCTTCTCACCATATGTGGTTCACCCATCTTCTGAAATTTCTGCCTTTGCTCATTTTAATGTTCTAACACCTGCATTTCATCATAACATGATCTGTTTGACTTCAACAAGGTTCTATTTGACTTCATTTTTAAATGAGAAAAGACTAACACAGATGGAGGAATGGATTGTGAAAATGTCAGCATTCGCAGAAGTGGCATAAATTGACCTGTTTGGTCAGAGAGAAAAAAAACAAAAACACTTTTGAAAGTCTGGAAACCATATATGGACTTTTTGCTGAAAGAAGAAATTAAATGATGTTTTCTAGATTTGACAATTGAGAAAAACATGGAATAAATGAGGGGTTAAAGGGATTTATATAACATCTAAGAGGGAGGAGGGACAATAAGATTGTAATGATCTGTTGAAAAGAAGGTCAGAAGTCACTTACTGTATATACTGTATTTCTAATTTTTCTTTTTGTAACTTTCTTTCTTTCTTTCTTTCTTTCTTTCTTTCTTTCTTTCTTTCTTTCTTTCTTTCTTTCTTTCTTTCTTTCTTAATATGGTAATGATAATGATATTACTAACAGAGCTAAGCATTTAGAAGCATTATTTCTAATTCTGAAAAGCACCCCCAACATTTCCTGGAGACTGGATCATGCTGCCAAAACAGTTTATAGTTTGCAATTATAAAATTATAAGTAAATATAGTTCAGGATTCTGCTTTTGTAGCAATCTATATAACTTTTCCTTTGGATATAGCTATTCTGGTGTACCAAGCAGTTCTTAACTCAGAATCATATATCCCAAGTTCTTGCAGATATTTGCAAATCATTTTTCAGAAAATTCAGCAAAAAGTGTCATGCAAAATATGAGAGAATGGAGAAAAATGCTGTTAAATAAGTTATTCTAATAGACAAATCCTCCCTGGGATTGCAAAGAGGGAGTGGGGGAGAATTGGCAAATTGATCCTTTTTAAGATCTGTTATTTATTTATTACATTTTGTAAGTATTTCATTGATTATTATTTCTCTACCTGAGTTAAGGCAAAGCTTTACGTATTCTGAACTTTAATTTATCTAGAATGTTATCAGATGAAAATGAGATGAATGGGAGAAAATAGGTGCCCTTCAAGAATTAATAGATACAATCTGATTTCCTAAATGATAAATTTTATCCCAGGAATTAACATCATCAAAAAAGTATAGAATAAAGATTGAATAGACTATTCACACATGCACATCCATCCCTTGGAAGGACTTTTAGACTTTATTTACAAAAAGGAAAATACATAGGAACATAAACTGACAGAATCATGTATAGCATTACCTTGAAGAGCTGTAAAGCATTCTTTATACTACTGGAGCTAACAGAGTTTTATAGGATTGGGGTATAAATCAGGGTTGGTACTTGTATGTACATTTCAATATCGTGGCTTATAAAACATTCTGGAATATTTCATCTTTTCTTCAATTCTATGTGACTGATCCATAAGGAAAATATCTACCTGTAAATCAATATTTTTCAGAAAGTACTTTAAATCATGAATTCTATCATCAGTGACCTCCTTCACAACAAGAACAAAAGACACAAACACTAAAATGATAACAAACTTCAAAAGTAAGCATAGGAAACTACCACAGAAAGTCAAGATTTAAAACTTGACAGGAAGTTACAAGAGTAGGGATATCATAAACTGATGACCACTAGATGGCAGATAAGAGATAGGCTGTTCAGTATCACTGTACTCATCTAGTGCTTCTTCAGTTGTTGAAGTAGTTGAAGAAGCACGAGTACAGGGCAAAAGGGAGAAAAGAGCTAAAAGGAAGGCACGTCAGGCAAACCCTCATCATGACCGTCTCCCACCCAGAAACCTATGCCCTCATTGTGGGAGGTTGTGCGGATCCAGAATTGGCCTTTATAGCCACTTACGGATCCACCGGTAAAATTTTACCTTTGGAAGACAATCTTACTTGGCTACGAGTGATCGCCAATGACTCATCTAGTGACTATAGTGGATTTTTGCAGCCATATATGGTACCCCTAAACAGGTCCATAATCTGCTGTCTTGTTGGGACAATACTCTCCTTCCTCAATGTACATGTCCCTGTCAGGAAAGCTCAATGGAGTCCTTGAGGCACATATTGTTTCATTAGTCTCTATACAGGCAATCCTGGACAACTATATTTATCCTATCTTGAAGAAATTTTCAGTCAAAGAACAATTTTGGTCCACTTCTGCCTGACCATAGTTCAGATACATCCTTCTGGGTTGCCCAATTATGTATGTCTATATCCACCTGTCCTTAGAACTTGAAAATTTGTGTTAATTCCCCTCCTCCCCACCTTTGGGTTTTATCCATCTTTGTTTTTACCTGTTTTGTTTCTTTCTGACTATTAGCTTATAATCTACCATCTGTTCAGTGAGAACCAAAAAAGGGTATATTCCCCTGTCTTTTAAAACTGCATTGCAGCACAGTTCCAAATATTTGTAGGTTGAGTCATGGCAACTGGATTTCTTTCTCTTGGTTGAAACGTTTCGCTGCTTTTCCAAGTAGCTTCTTCAATCTGGGCAGTCAGCAGTGAAACGTTTCAACCAAAAGAAATCCAGTTGCCATGACTCAACCTACAGACAATTCCACCTGGATGACTGAGAATCTTCATCGACACACAGTTCCAAATAGTTTCTCTTTATTTCCTGGCAAGATGGGTGCGATGTTGTTGTTGTTGTTGTTGTTGTTGTTGTTGTTGTTGATGACGATTAGCCTTTGAGTTAGTCTTGACTCCTGGAGAACAACAAAAGTATTGCCATGCTATTTTCTTGACAATTTTTTTTGGAAGTGGTTTGCAACAGCCTTCTTCCTAGGTCTGAGAGGGAGTGAATGATCCTTTGATTGACTTACAGTCTCTAGCCCAGTAATTATGAACAGCCATAAATGAAATAAAGTTATTGTTAAGTTGAAGAGACTGTAAGATTTTCCCTTTGCATTTTTTTTACTTGTGGATATTTTAGTTTATGAAGGAACATTTCTTCCCAGGGCATTGGAAAGGATTTTTCTTAGGTTGAAGAAAAAGGCCATGTGCTTTGTTTATATCTGTACAAAGGAATCTGGAAAAAACTGAGCTTCTATTCCCCCCATACGCAGGGAGTGAGAAAAGTAAAGCTAGAATTCGAAATTGTTAGAGGGTTATAGATGAGTTTGAATCTGTTTATACTGTATATATGAGATTTCTTCACAATACATTAGAGTTGATCAGCTGTCTTACTCAGCCATGAAATCTGTTTCCAATACAAGTTAGACTTTTGTCAGGTTTTGTGACCCTTGGGGAAGGCTGCCGCAATTTAGTTCCTGGATTGGTAAGCTTCTCAATTTCTAGTTGCAACCCTAGTTTGACATAATATGTGGATGGACAAACTGTATTTTGCTAAATAATTATCTTGCTTCCTTCCTATCATTCACCTAAGATTGTAACCTTAGTTGGGTCATACATGCTTACTGGGTATGTTCATATGTCACACTGAGCCTCAAATAAATATACCATATTTTTGCTTTGCATTGTGCACAATTTTCCTTTGTGTTTGAAGCCACATGTCCAATCTTCTGGGCCTGCACCCAGGAAAAAAAAAGTCTGACCCTTGCAATTCCTTGCCTGTAGACCAACCTATGCATATTTGATACATTATTTATTTATTTATTTACTAGATTCATAAGGCAGCTCAGCTCGAACAATGTAACATACAGGGACAATACACATACAGAACTGTATGCAGTTGTCAAATACAGTAAGATCAGGAACAGATTTTGAAGGCATAGGATAATGAAAAAAAGTTTATTAGGCTCATGGATTTATTTTCTGAAATCAGTCCTGCAAAGGGTGATGGTTGCCACAAAACCAGGAAATCCTAAAATTTGTGTCCATCATATTGATGTTACTGGCAGTGGAAGTGAAGTGAGTGAATCTCCAGATTCACTTGAACTGATTCTGAATCCTAGTTTCTCTCTCTGAGATGTGACAATTCAGCCCTTTTATTCTTCTGAAAGAGTGGAAAGAATGAATACATCAATACTGTCATATGCTAAATACATATGCCTTGCATTTTGCAGGGTTACTTCCTGTATAACTGAGCTTTAAAATTAAATGCAGGGTGTCTCCAAACAGTTCCCTCCATAATATTTTTACCTCTAGCTTTCTGTAATTGCTTAACGTTTTGGTATGTTAAAGGTAAACCCCCTTTAAAAAATTCTCTTCAGTGTCAAGATCTATTGGGAGTCATATGCAAAGAGTAAGAGGGAACAAAGCAAGCAACAGATGAAACCAAGGGAGGTAGCCAGGGCCAACTCTTGACTAAGGCCACGTAGGCACTGGCCTAGAGATGCCAAGTTTTAGGGAGCACCAACATTGAAAAGACTTCCAAAGAAACACAATAAAAAGGCGTATAGCAGTAATGGTGCACTCTGTGAGCCAGCAAACCTGCCTGAGGGCTAAATATAAGTTTGCAGTGTAAATAGGGTGAAAATGTCCAAGAAAAGAAAAAAAAAATGTCCAGGGCTGAAAATCATGAGTGTACTGAATCATCCCTACCATTTACCCCAATCAGGCTCACATATGCAGATCTCAACTGAACTGTTTTATTCAAATAAAGGGCCGTATTATATGTAATTTTTGAATTCGGACCACACATGAAATACATATTTTGTTTTAATATAAGGATCCCAGTAGGTCGTTCGTCTAATGTGCAGTCCTAGATACTGATCTCTCTCTTTCTTATACAATTGACATTCAAATAATATGTGTGTTATGTCTTTTATCTCTGGAGCTCTGTAAATACAAGTATGTTCATTATAAGGGACTTGGTTAAATCTTCCATATTTAACCATTGTGTCCAGCTGCTCGAATCTTGCTCAAGTAAATACAGCCCTAAGATGTTTAGGCATTTCTGTCTTTAAATACTTAGCAGTTTAGAAGGTACGTTTGTAGTGGCTCATCCATTTCAATGTGCCGACCTTGCTAAGAATGGCTACATCTTTCTGTGCTTCTATATCCAAGATTCTTTGTGCAGCAAACTTTTTAGCTTGTTCTCCAGTTGTACAAGAGACAGGGAGAGCACAGCTCCTAATATAATTTGTCAGTTGTATATAAGTCACTTAGAGTCACGTATGTGAGATGGGTGGCTATATATATTGAATAAATACACATTTATTATTATTATAATAATAATACACATTTTTTTCTGATACTTGTGCAAAAATATTTTGGATTTTTCAGGGTTCTGGAGTAATGATAGAGCCCTGGAAGAGGGAATTTTCTTTTCTGATCTGGGGGATCTGTATTGGAAACAACATGCATTGTGTTTATGTATTATCTGTGACAATGGGAAGTAAGTGTGATATTGTTTGGGGCATAAAAACATAACCTAAATATTAGTTGCTAATCAATGAACATTTTAAATACAGATGACTGGTATTGCTTGTATTTGTGACTGTATACATTTTTTGGAGCATTTGGGGCAGATTAATAAGTATAATGCATCATGAAGCTGGAATTTCTCGGTGGGCCTATGACCACAGAGAAAGATCAACTGGTAGGAGAGATTGCTTAATATTTCTATAGCTGTGATGTGATGCAGGGACCAGAAATTATGATGATGCTGGAAAACACTCAGAAAACCTTCAAAATTCTAGAATTACCATAATGGCCATTTCCATTGAGCCACCAAATGGTAATGCCTTAATCCTGTTGCACAAGCAGACTCTTTAACTATATCACTCTTCTACACCTACTCTTCTCTATTTTTTTTTCCCGTTTTCAGCTGCTCTGTCCCTGGAAAATGGGTTTTTATTTTTATTTTTTATTTTTCAGGACCCAGCCAAAGAATGTGAGAGATGGAAGAGGAAAGAAACTCTTGCTGCATCCTGAGCCAACTAATCTTGTTGAGGTGCATTATGTATTTGCAACATGCTTTTGTGTTATAGGACTGTAGAAATCATTAAGTAGGCAAACAGCATTGATCCAAAACAGCAGTCATCAGAAAATCACCACTTTGCTTTTCCATAAAGAGGTTTAAAACAATTTCTCTAATTCTTAAAGTATTTTGGCTGCATCTGTAGTTGATAAAAATAAACAGAATAAGGATTGAGAACTTACAACCCATGCTTTGTAGGTATGATAGCTCATAACAATTTCAAACCAACATCTTATTATCCCATGAAGATAACCTCTTGGAAATAATTAAAACCTTCTTTGTCATAAGAAAATTTAGGTAAGTTGGCATTATTAAAATTGTCAGACATAGTGCATGTTGTATGATGATTTAGTTTGAAGGTAATTTGATTTGAAGAATCAAATCACTTTTCCAAATGAATCTGAATCATCAAATTGAACTGAAACAATGATTCAATTCAGACTAATGATTTGGATCAGATCAGAGTCCATTTGTACACCTCTAATATCCTATAGGCAAACTATAGACAAATTGAGGAGCTGCTTAGTAGAGAAGACGCCTCCAACTTTGCTTATTTCTTCATTGTTGTATAGACTAAGTGCAGGATCCATTTTAAAATGGTTGTTTGCAGTGGAGAAAATATGATCCATTTGTAATGTTAGTTCTGCTAGTCATTATGTATGCATTGATTGTTTCAAGACTAAGGCTTTCCTTTCACAATCTGCTTGAGCTTCTTCATGAGTCAATAAATGTAGTACAGAAGTACTTGTTAGGTGAATGATTGCTTGTTCATCAGAAATTTCAAATTGCACTCTTATCCCATGAAAGTAAGGATGTAATGAATAAAGATAATAATTTAGCAAGATGATACAAGGTGCCAAGGGACAGGGAGAATAATATTCCAAAAGTAGGTTTCTATACATGTAATTGGGAAGCAAGATATTGCAGGGTAAACATATGACATTTTGCCACCAAAGGAAAAGAATAAGATGGCATCATCTTCTTTTCTCCTTTCAAAGTTAATTCCTCTGATTTTCCTACAATGCTATTCTAGCACTATCCCATAATTATTGAATTATTGAATTATTGAATTATTGAATTATTGAATTATTGAATTATTGAATTATTGAATTATTGAATTATTGAATTATTGAATTATTGAATTATTGAATTATTATTGAATTATTATTGAATTATTGAATTCCGCTTCATAGGTCCTACCTGCCCTCCACACAAAGTGACAAACCCCCAAGCAAAAATAGCAATAAATTTAAATTAAATTAAAAATCAGACAAAATGTAAACATACACCAAAATAGAGATACAGGTGATATTTACAGTTTCTCTCCAAAGTAACATCATTCATTGTGTGAAATAAAAATTGGCGTCAATGTGGGGGAACAAACATAAAAGCATAGGTGAAATTTCCATCAGCATCCTGAGAATAGGATACCCCTCATTTCAACTCTGTACAATGATCTTTATACTTAAAATGTAAACCTCCCTTTCCTTAGCATTTATGTATCTTTACATATGAATTATGTTGACATTCATTATCTACCATCAGAATAACAGAAATTCCAGTTTCATTAGGTTTCTAATTGGATTTCTTAAAGTCTCATTTTTTTTCTTTACTAATATCTAGCTAAGATGCAATTTTACATCCTTTTTGTTAAGTTGACCCAGGTTAGTATTTGAATGTGGGACTTCCCAGAACTTTCAGGGCTAATCAGCACATTGGAAGTTAAAATAACATCCTGGAATAAGAGAATGCCAAGCCATTTCCATATTGCTGCCAAGAAAATTACATGGATATATCCATGAATTCACCAGGAGTTCAGTTTGACTTGAAGGTGACTTTATCTTTTCATATATAATTCATGCTTTTTATCTAAGCAATTGTTTGGGATAGGGTAGAGATTAATGTTATTTTCTCTCATAAATAGAAGTGAAATGATAGGTCCAATGAAGATGAACATTTATAGAACACTTTTCATAATTGAAAACTCTAATAGAAAGTATTGATAAATGTAACTAGATCAGAGCTTTCCAAACTTTTCATGTTGGTGACATATTTTTTAGACATGCGTCATTTTGCGACACACTCTTACAGCAGGGCATCATTTTGCGACACACTCTTACAGAAGGGCACAAGGCAGGCACAAGGACCTGCGTGGAATCGCAGCAGGTTCGGAGGCAGCGAGGCACAAGGCAGGCACTAGGACCTGCGTGGAATCCTGGCAGGGCAGGTTTGGAGGCAGCAAGGCACAAGGCAGGCACTAGGACCTGCACGGAATCCTGGCAGGGCTCGGAGGCAGCAGCAGCCGCGACACACCCAGACACTGCAGCCGACACACTAATGTGTCCCGACACACAGTTTGGAAAGCTCTGAACTAGATTGAAAAGGAAGACAGATTTATAATGCCTTAGGTTGTTTAAGGAATCTGAAAGAGAGAACCAGCTGAATGAAACTGACTGTTAAAACCCAATACAAAAGGAATAAATAAATTTAGCAATCAATTTGTTCAATCTCTAGTCTCTAAGGCAGTTTTAGGATTGACTATGAACAGTAAAGGAGCCAATAGTCAAGAATTAAGCTGTAGATTAGGACTTGGTAGTGCCACAAATACCTAAAAAGATTATAATCATGCAGACAATGGTTTTCCCTGTATCACTCTATGGTTGAGAAAGTTAGATTTTGAAGAAGCAGTATAAAAAGACTATTGATGATTTTGAACTTCGGTGTCAGAAAAGACTCCTGAAAATACCATGGATAGCAAGAAAACAAATAAATCCAGAGCTCTTACTTGAGGCACAAATAACCAGGCCCAAATTATCATATTTTGGACACATTATGTAAAGACCTAGCTTTCTGGGGAAGTCTATAATGCTGGAAAAGGTGGAAGGAAAGAGAAGAAGAAAACAACTAGCAGCAAGATTCTTGCAATTGGACTCAGTTGCAACAGCCAGGTTGAATAAAGATCATCCAGGATAAAGTTTATCTGTGGTTGCTAACAGTTGACAACAACTTGATGGCACCTAATCAATTAATTGAACTTTCCTAAAACTTAGTCCTGGGTGTTCCTTGGAGGATGTAGTATATCATGGTGAATGTGTTGCACAGTGATTCATTAAACAGCAGTTTATAGCTGATCTAGCCTTCTGAGCTGTAATGATAATTAAAGCCTGTAGAAGAATTTGATTTGATTATTAAACTTAAATTGTTAATTACTGTTTCTCTTCAGATGGTCCTTCATGTGAAGGTATATCCATGTCCTCACTCTTCCCCTTACAAATTAATTCACTTTTAGCTGGTAATTTAACCAAACTGGTAATTTCTAGTTCATGTATGAAGGACAACCTGAATTATCCACTGCTAAAAAAATGTGCCTATAATTTCTGCTGTTGTCTGCCTAACATGTGACTATGTTATATTTTCCAAAGTTTCAAGATTCATGCAGATGTCCAACTTTCTTGTCCTTCATTTTAGGAAACAGCTGGTATGGCTGGTAAGGAGCTGTTCCTTAAAATGTAGGACAGCAAACAGAAAGAAAAGTATAGGAGTGGAATTACATGAGACCGTCAGTGGCTATGGTGCAGTTCTAAAGCCCCTCAAAAGTGTTCTTCCAACATGTCAGTCTGTGGCCGCAAGAAATGTTCACTGCCTTGGACCACACAAGAACCCCAAAAGCTTGTGAGCACACACGTCAGTGCTAGTTTTAAGTGTTCAGTTGCTTCAGTAGCTGTGATCCATCAACAGGATGTAAGAGGAGGATTCCACTTACTCACATACTCGTGCCCAGGTTGGCTGTTCCTCTCCAGTACAAAAGGGCAATGCAATGCAACAACAAAATGCTTTGCAGACAAGCAATCATTTCACATGCACATATTGTATACACCATTAGCCATTTCATTCTGAGCCGCTATGCTACCTGCTGCCCAGCACAGTGACCTCATCTTCATCATTGGCTGCATTCTAAAATAATCAACCACAGACCACATTCTGGGATTAGGTTCCTTCCAGTTAATCCTTGAGCTGGATGGAGTGGTGGAGCATACTACTAGAACAAGTAATTAGTATCAGCCTCTAGCTATGCAGTTGGCGACACAGGATTGAGGACATGGTTCTTGACTTCAAAGCAGTTGGGAGCCCACCAACTGGGCTTTTACTAATTCTAATGGAAGGATGAAAGGGCTCCTTTCTGAATTAGCAGGATTCTCAAATGTCTTCTTAAGCTTCAGTTCCTTCCACCCCATCTCATGATAAATTCCTTCTGGCCAGACTTTGTAGGTTTGAATGACCATAAGCATTTACTTATGTGTCTTGATTATAATAGTAGGTTCAGGAGAAAAGAGTGGATATGCATGGATTAGACATTAATTGAATTGATTGCACATGTATTTAATTTTCTTAATTTTCTATCTTTTCCAGCTAATTAAGGGATTACTCTTTGCCCAAAAAATCAGTTTTGTGCCCCAGCAAAAATCTTCATGTCTGTTTGTGAGAAAGAAAGAATTTCTCATGATTTGAAGAAGGACCAAAATCCTTTTATGTGAGAAGAAGAAAGAATGGAGCTAAGAAGATGAGGAAGATAAAAACATTGAAAAGTAAATCATGTCATCCATGCTCCAAGGTTTACTAATGGGGTTGATGGTACATTGGGGGGAAAATTGGAAGAAAATGGAACATTGATTTAAAAGCACAGTGAATTTTGATATCCCACAAGCAAGGGGAAGGATTTTTCTCCCTACCAAATTATTATTTTTTGCCTATGTCTATTTTGTACACCATAGAAAGCATGAATTACCTAGGGATGTATTTATTTCCTAGGAATGTACCCAACATGACCCTTTATTTCTATAAAACTCTCTGCTATTCAATCCCATCAGGTCATATATCCATAGAAACCCTGGAGTGTTGCAAATTATCTTGGACTTTTTCAGCAATGTGAGTGTTTTACCCAGGTTTGTACCTTTAGTTGCTAGCTTGTACAATGGTTACAAAGTCCATCAGTAAGACTTGCAAGCTTAATTCTTGAGGATTTATATTACTCTAGAGGGAACAATTGACTTAGAGTCTGTTTTACAGTGAATAAATTTTTACAGACTACTTTAAGAGGTAGGAAGATGATGCTTGTTTTGTTCACTGCTGTTTTGGGGATGCTGATGAATTGCACAATGATAACATTTGGTTGTTGTTGTTGGGGATCATTAGGAAAAGAGCTAAAATAAAAATACACAAACCTATAGGAGAAAATTATTTTATATATTCCGTCCATCACATCTCAAAATAGTATGGAGCTGGAATAGATACAGAAAAAGGGAGTCAAAATAACATAGGGGCTGAAGCCATTTTTATATCATAGAATCATAAAATTGGAAGGTCTTCTAGTTCAACTTCTGTATGGTGCAGGGTCTCTATGGGGTTTATTCAGCCGTTGTCAGTAGACTACCAATGAGAAGGAACATATCACTTCATGAGACAACCTCTTCCACTGGTTGACAGCTTTTCAACCAATTAATTATGGTCCCTCCCTCCAGGGTGACAGAGAACAAGTGAAACACTCTCCCCTAAATGGCAGACTGTTAGATTTTTGAAGACTGCTATCATATATCCCCTTAGTCATCTCTCCTACAGGCTAAACATGCCCAGTTCCTTAAATTGTTCCTCATAGGACTTGATTTCCAGTCCTCTCAAATCTTTTTTAACTTCAGATTGCTTCAGCTTCTCTTTTTTATGCTTTTTTTTTTTTGCTTAAAAAAGAAAGAATCAATGAGGATGCAATACAGATCTATCAAATTATGCATAATGGGGGAGAAAGTGGGTACGCCAGTCATGCACTTTTCCACTCAACTTTTTTCTGTACTAAAAATGCCTAAACTTTATAATTGTCTCCTTGATCATTGCAATTGCTTTTTTCTGCAACTTCTGAAGTTAATGGCAGAAACCCAGCACATAATACAAAGTGTGAGTGTGCTGCAGGCATGCACGAAGGTGTTATGATACTGGCAATCTGAATCTTCATGCTTCTTATAATGATTTCTGACACAAATCATTTTACACTGCATCCATAGACTGGGTTGGCAGCTGCCCTGTGATACTCGCCACAATCCCAAGACCTTCTCCTGCTTATTCACCATCAATCTGGATCCCATCAGAGTAAATATGAAGGCAGAATTTTGTTTCTTTACAGTCCCAATGTGTTTCACCTGTAGTTACATTGATTTCCTGCTTACACTGCATATTGATAACTTAAGTGTAGTATTTTTCATAGAACTAGTCCAGTTTGTCTCTCTAATGTGTAGCCTCTGGCTTTTTCAAAGGGAGTTATGAAACCAGCTGCTCCTCTAATGCAGGAATTATGCAGCAACTTACCAAATGCTTTGCTCTTTCATAACAGCTTGGAGGGATTCTATCATAAGTAAGGGTTATCTCGAACAGGAAAGGAAAGAGGAAAGAGCTCTTTGATTTCCATTTCAAGCCTCAGTGCAAAGATTTCATTATCAGCAGAGAAGATACCAGGCTGTTCCTCTGCTCGGGTTTACAACTGTACAAGGTTAGAAACGAAAATTAGGCAAGGGGAAATAAGCAATGACCCTCTGGGGTGCCATTTCTTTTGATTAAGATCAGAGGGATTAGCACAGAACTATATTGGTGGCTAGTGTCATTACAAGTGGTGTCATTCCTTCACCTATTAAGATGCTCTGTGGAACTCATCAAGGTTGTCCTTTATCCCTTCCTATATTTAATTTGGTATTGGAACTATTGGGCTGTGCAATTAGACTATCAAAAGAAATGTTGGGTATCAAGATGGCTGGACTGAAACACAAATTGTTATTGTATGCAGATTATATTCTGAATATTATTGATTCTATACTTAAACTTATCAATGTTGTACAACAATACGGCAAACCATTATGTTATTCAATTAAATGGAATTATATAACTTATAATTAAATTGTATAATTTATTCCATTTAATAGAATAATCTCTCTCTCTCTGTGTATAAATTTGTTCAATCATGTCTGATTCTTGGAGACTGCCTGGACAAGTCCCTGCAGTTTTCTTGGCAATGTTTTCCAGAAGTGGTTTGCCATTGCCTCCTTCCCAGGGCTGGGAGAAAGTGATTGGCTCAAGGTTACCCAGCTGGCTTTGTGCCTAAGGCAGGACTAGAACTCATGGTCTCCCGGTTTCTAGCCTGATGCCTTAACAACTACACCAAAGTAGCTTGTATGTGTCTGTGTCTGTCTCTCTCTCTCTGTGTATGCTAATTTGTTTATTGTTCAAATTGGAATAATCTGAACATCTTGGAATAAGCGTTTGCAGGAAGATATATTTGTTGGCCAAATTAAAAATTTGAAACTAATATAAATAAATGGTGGAAAGTTCCTATGAATATATGTGGTCAAAAAAGCATTATTTACTGATCATTTTTGACATTTCTATGCTAATTGCTTTACAATTGATAAACTATTGAGTACATTTCTATCAAATGGATAATTCCCCAGGTTTTGTTTGATAAATTTAGACTTTCTTAGAGATTATATTTTGGGCTTTATATTTGGGTCGTCGTCGTCATCATCATCATCATCATCATCATCATCTATTATATGACTCCTTTGAAAACTTGGCACAATCTCTTCTAAGTCAACTTTCAGTTAGTTTTCCTGCTTTTTAAGGCCACAGGATACCTTTGGAAGACTTTGCAATTTGGTGCTGGTGCCCCTACCCCCAAAATGAAAATTCTATTGTTCGTAAAAGGTACATTAAGCAGAAAAAGTAATTAATACTTTAATTGATCATAAAAGATTTTTTAAACTTTTTGACTCACTATAACAAGAATTTGGATGGCCTAAAATACTTAATGGCAATGTGTCCAATTAAATCATTTGTTTTTCTCTGTTTGGATCTGACATGTTGACAGCATTTTATAGACAATAAATAATAGGGAAAAACAAATGGCTAACTTATTGTGAGATACTAGAATTTTGTCAAAGGGAATGTAAATAAAATCAAGAGAAGAACTGATGGCAGAGGGATATAGTTGCCAATGTTTTTCTTATTTACAGTTATTAGAAAGATTTAAAGTAGACAAAAGAGTTTATGGTTTTGAACATTGTAAGACTGAGTTGGAAATGGAATTATATACAAATGATGAACATACAATTGCTAAAATGTATAAACGTCTATTGAAACTTGAAACAGAAGAAGAACAAGTGAAAGAAGGTATGATAAAGTGGGCTAAATTTTGGTTATAATATACAGATGGAACAATGGGAAAATATGTGGTTGAAAGGATTGAAATTTACACTATATTATAATCTTAAAGAGAAATTTTATAAAATGGTGTACTGTTGGTATCTAGTATGTCACCAGAGAAATTGTCTAGAATGTATAAAGGCACTTCAAATTCATGTTGGAAATGTGAAAAACAAGAAGGGACGTTTTATCATGCTTGGTGGATGTGTAAAAAAGCTAGAAATTTTTCAAATACACACTGATTCAGAGGATTTTAAAGATTAATATACAATTGAGACCAGAGGTCTTTCTTTTGGAACTGATGGACAAGCAGTTGGAAAAAAGTAATGGAACTTTGTTTTTGTATATGATAACTGCAGTGAGATTATTTTATGCACAAAGATGGAAAGATTCAGCAATACCTACAATGGAGGAATGGTTGATGAAGATGATTGGACTTGCTGAGATGGCCAAACTGACTTATTTGATTAGAGAAAAGGCAATACCGATGTTTATTGCTGACTGGAAACCCCTTAATAACTTTTTGTGTAAAACTGTAAAAAATGAACTTATGATTTATGCTTTTGATGATTAGACAGGATAGATTATAGAAAGAAGAGAGTCATGATGTAACTTTAGAGAAAGAGGTAAATTTATAATTGTACTTATAACTGCTGTAAAGAAAATCAGAAGCCACTTTGTATCTTTATGAAGGTTCTCAGTCATCCAGGTGGAATTGTCTGTAGCTTGAATCATGTCAACTGGATTTCTATTTTCTCAGTGGAAACGTTTCGCTCCTTATCCAAGGAGCTTCTTCAGTCTGAGCAAAGTTGGTAAGGGAATCCTAAATATGTTTCTAGGTAGCTGTGTGACCTTACACCTGGGGCTAGGTCATGGTTATATTGAGATGTTATTTTAAGTCCTTTTATCATCTAAAGGAGGATCGTTAAGATCACCA
This sequence comes from Charina bottae, assembly GCA_023362775.1. Taxonomy (NCBI): domain Eukaryota; kingdom Metazoa; phylum Chordata; class Lepidosauria; order Squamata; family Charinaidae; genus Charina; species Charina bottae. Next base: position 140,362,269 of record JALMGJ010000003.1, read on the forward strand.
TGCTGCTGTTGAGCTTGTGAAATGGTCTTAATCTTCCTAGGCACAGAAGACAAAGCAGGGAGGAATATGGGAGCAAGATTGTGCCTGAGACCCCCACCTCTATTCAAGGAAGGATTTTCCAAGTTGGCATAAATGGATTCCTTGACCCAAATTGTGGATATCCAAATTGAGCCTTCACCAAATCTAAATCTACCAGACCTAAAACAGCGACAGATAGGGCTCAGACTCAGAGTAAACGAAAGAACCTGGTCATTCCCTACATGGCTGGTGTGTCTGAAAAGATAAAATGGATATTTGGCAAACACCACATACCTGTATATTTCAAACCCACCAACACACTGAGACAGAGGCTTGTACACCCCAAAGATCAAACTCCAAAACACAAGGAAAGCAATGTAGTTTATGCAATCCAGTGCAGTGAGGAGTGCTCTGAACTCTACATTGGAGAAACCAAACAACTTTTGTACAGGAGGATGGCCCAACACAGGAGAAGTAACACCACAGGACCAGAGTCAGCAGTTTATCTTCATTTAAAGGAAAAAGGACACTCATTTGAGGACATTAATGTTCACATTTTAGATAGAGAAGATAGGTGGTTTGAGAGAGGGGTCAAGGAATCCATTTATGCCAACTTGGAAAATCCTTCCTTGAATAGAGGTGGGGGCCTCAGGCACAATCTTTCTCCCATATTCCTCCCTGATTTGTCTTCTGTGCCTAGGAAGATTAAGACCATTTCACAAGCTCAACAGCAGCATGGTGATCTTAACGATCCTCCTTTAGATGATAAAATTTCATGAAGGACTGCATTGACTTTTAGCCTTTGAACTTACTGATCAGTATCAGTCGATGTGGTACAAGGTTCAATTTGTTATTTAAAAAGTGTGTTACTTTATAATATATGTGCATTTTATATGCACTTCGTGTTGTGTTTTAGTTTTAGTTTCTTTTTATATTTAAAATATTAAAGAAAAAATATTATATCATTGTAATAAGAAACAGTTTAGCTTCAGTTAAGATATCAGAGAATGCCTAACTATGTCTGTGAATAATACTTTATTCACATACTGTATTATTGAATACTGTGAACAACATTGCTGTATATACACTGAATTTGTTGGTTATTTGCTTTTCTCTTTTCATATAATACTTATATTCCTGTTTTCAATTTGCATATCATGCTTATATTCCTGTTTGGTCAAGGTGTATAACAGGTACATTTCTACATTTAAATATTAAGTAAGCTGGGGCTCAGGGTTCACTCTTGACTGTTCTAATTCTTTTAACCTCAGTAATATCCATGGATTTGATCTGTTTCTGTCACCCCAATTCATCTAGGGCCATACACATTCTGAACCATGTACTCATATCCATTTCTAAGTTGTATGAGGTTTTGTGCGCAAGTGACCTTGAGTGAAAAATAGACAGCTGTCAGGGCCCACTGGGACATGTCATCTTCATCTAAAGATTTGCAAGTTGAACAACCTGTCAGCTCAGAAGCAGAGGAGCCGGGCTCAAGTACCAGTGGGGAAACAGATTCAAGTCTTGCCATCTCAGGTCCTGCTAGACATGCCATATTCAGACCTTAAATTACAGTCAAGGCTATCTAGCCCTTGGGAACATCATTGTCAGCATGTGGAAAGCCAAAAAATTGCAAGGCAGAGAAATGGCAGTTTGCAAGAGGTTGCTTGCTCCTGACTAAAGCCAAGGTTTTGTAGAGTCTGACTTCAATAAATAGACTTGTTCAGCTTCAGATGTGGCTACATCTGGAAGGGAATGAATGAATCTTGGTTATTGATGGCTCTTTTGGACTAGGGCTTAGGCTAAACAACTTCTGTATTAGTCCATATTTCGATGCTGTAATGGTATGTGGAAATGACCTTGGGAGACAGAGTAAGGAGACACAGCCAAGAGAATGGTCAGATAAAAGGCAGCTGAGCCTACAACAGGAATGTGGGAAGGCCAAGTGGCTCAGAAGATGGGGGATGTGGGGGGGAGGGAGAGAAGTACTTTCAGACTTGCAAGATTCTGTTAATGTAACCTTATAGTAAAGTAGAATTAGCTCATCTGTTCATGTTTCCTGTATAGTCTACCTAGTAAGGCTGACAGATGCATTGTAATGTTCCTGCTGCTTTATATTCTGACCCCCCTATTATCTATTCTGAGGGTCCAGTTTTGAAGAAGCAAGTACATTACAAGATCTGCTACCATGATTGAGTCTTGTTTACTAGAACTTCAACTCTTGGTTTTATACAGAACATTATTACAGCTTGGCTTAAACAACTCGGAAGGTTTGGACTTGATTTATGATTAGCCAAGCAGTTACAACTATGAATATCTGTGTGACTAATGCCCCAGACTGTTTACATTTTTGCAAGCACTGAGTTAGGCTATGAAATCAGCCAGCCACATTCTCACTTGTGTGACTGCAGTCAAAGTTTGCATCTGAATTTATATGTGTACATAGATGAATGGAGAATATATGCTTTAGCAAGCAGTTTAACAAGTGAAAACAACTCCTCTGAATAAAACTAGACATTTCTTCAGAGGAGAAGATGGAGGATCAAATTTAATTAAAGTAAAAAAAATGACTTTAGGGTATTTCAAGGTGCATTTTTTTTTTTACATAAGTTTTATTAAATTTTAAAATACATATTAAGAGCTAATACAAAAGAAAAGAAATAGAAATACAAAGTAAGAAAAAGGAAAAGAAAAAGTGAAGTCAAAAAATAACAAACAAAGAAAATATAGAAAATAGATGTCCTCCAATTTATCCTTGAACTTTAAGTACAGCAATTAACTTTAAATGTTAGTCCTTCATACAATACACAGAAACTTTTCTTTGTCATATACCCTATGATTTCTATAATCCAATCTTCTGTTCTTCATATAGGTTTCGCCTTTCTTGATATCTTCCAACAATCCATCTCTGGTTTCTACTCCTTAGAGTAGTAATCAAATGTTCATTGTTGCATCAATTAAATGTTTTCCATTTACTCTTTCCATTTTTACATCTATATTTATATCTTCAATAAAGTCCAATTAGTATAACAAATAAAGGCCTTATCTACGTCTAATAAAATACAGTATATTCTGTTCATGTTATGACTATATATTCCATTAATACATAATCTAACATATTACATAACATAATACATAATATAGCAAAAATACAAAACCTAACATAACATATAACCTAATACATACATCATATTCTTGTAATAACCTACATTCTAATTCCATCTCATCATCTCATTGTCTTTTCATAAATGTGTCTCCAGAAAGAGTAATATATAATATCAACATATTTATTTATAATCTTGTATCTTACACTTAAAATATCATGTTTTTATGCATCTGTACAGTTTCTCATATCTGTGCTTACTCTGTGTACAATACCAAATCCGCATTTTCATTAACCTTGCATTCCAAATCAATATCAATAAATCTCCTGTTTAGGTTATGCCAATATCACAATATGCAACTTGTTTATTTCTGTAACTCATGCGGGATGTCAAAATGTTTATTTTGCCATATCTATCAATTTGCATATTAAAATCTTCCTGTCTCAGCTGCCACAATGTATTTATGCCCAAACATTTAATAGACCACTTCCTGTAAAATATCATAATCTTCTTCTGTACCAATACATTCAAAGTCCTCTTTCCCTGTTTCTCTACTGGTTCGAAAGGTCTTTCCTCTGTTTCTAAATCTGTCCCTTGTATCTTCTGTTCCTGAGCCACCAAAACTATTAATATACGTTCTATGGATTTCTTAATTTGCAAAAAATTTTTGCTGGTTTCTTCCTTAAAATCCTGAAGTGCTGTGAGAAATGCCATTATTTGTTGTTCAAACCGTAATCAGCTGCCGTAGTCAAAACAAAAAATTTTCTCAGGGAGCAGGGAACAGCTGTTCTATTATTTATCAATAATGTCTATTTCTTTAAGTGAGAAAAGCTTTTAAAGTAAAAGATGAAAAAATTCCACAGAGCAGTATTTCAAACAGTTTGTAAAAGGAAAGATGAAAATATATTCCAAATGAAAGATAGTCCTTTCTAAAAAAAAGTAGAAAAAGAAAGAAAAAAAGGTAAAGAGGCACACATTCTCTATACTTTATTCTTTATTCTTCTTTATTCTTCAGGCTGCAAGCTGCTTAACCCAAACAAACAATTTCTCAAAAGTCAGTTAGTTTGTTGAGTGAGAAATACCAACAAAGTCTCTTAAGTCCCAATTTCTCTGATACAAAAGAAAGGCAGAAAAATACAAACTTGTTCACTATGTTGCCAAAATAAAATCTATCAAACTTCCACCAAAATTAATTATAGCAAAGAAAACACAAAATTAGCCAACATTTTGAACGAAGTCCAAAGATAAATTTTAGATAATAAAAATGTACTAATCTAAAAAAGAAAACTAATATAAAGTGGTCTAAAAGCTGGCTGTCACTCTTGTGTCTCCCAAGAGACTTACGTTCTCTGCAGAGCTAGGATCCTCTTTCGGCCATTTCACTGCATTCACCCCCGTTCTTCTCCGCGGTGGAAACAACAAAGAAAAACAGGAGTGGGCAATTACAATGGCTCTGTGAGCAATCTTCTGGTTCCCCCTTCTCCAGGGGGAAACTTCAGTGGTCTGTAGACCCCTGCAAACAAGATAGAAAGTTAGCCAGGTCTCAGAGCTCAGAGCTCTGAGAAACTCTGACTTGTCGAGCTGCCAGCCAGGCTTGGAGTGAGGGTGCATTTTTTTTTTTATTAAAAAAAAAAAAAGGTGCATTTTTTTTAATTCTGCAAGGAATAGGTTATCCTAAACAGGGCATCAGGCAGCTATCGGTGGACACAATAATGGTGGAGAAATAACAATATTTTGCTGCCCTTACCACCTTGAAATCATCCTGAATATGGGCTCTTATCCATGTTGGATCAGATTTGCTCTTCATCTTCCTCCAATGGTGCTCCAGGCATCTCTTCTTGTGCTTCATCTTCTGAGCTCCTTGGAAAACTAGGATGCACCCTGGGGTTGGCACACAGATAGAGGCAACATAGAAACAATTCAGTCCAAGGCTTCTACCACATGCCTATTCCAGGTTGTGACCAAGGCCTCAGCTAAACTGATCACAAGATCCTCAGAGAAAACCCCAAGCTGCTCTGGAGCCCAACAGGATCCCTATGTCACCTGGAGTGAGCTGATCTAATAAGTGCTATCTCCCTGTGGGGAGGGGTGACACCAGAAATTGGGCACAAGAGTGGCAATGGACTGATGGTAATGTACTCCCAATACCAGATCACAAGTTTCACAATGGTATATTAAGCCATAACAACATACTTTGCAAACCTCAAGGGTGGGGACTTCCTGTGGGAAATGGCAGACTGAACAACTTTGTCTATGAGCTCCGTGGGCAGAGCTGGCAGCATGGAAGTTTCTTCTGGGTACAGGCAGGTTTTTCTGTAGCCCCAGTGTTTTTCCGGATTAAGGAAAATGCTGAGAATTGACCCATCTGTCCTCCAGATGGTGAGTTGTAGCCAGGAGATCGTGGACAGCGTCTGTGACTGAGTGGTAAGACTACACCAGGAGGCTGGGATTCCATCTCTTTCTAAGCCATGTATGCAACCCCTTAAAGGGGAAATAAGTCTTGCCTTCCCATTTCTTTAGCACCCAATTTGTTTTTTTAAGTTTTAAGTTAAGTTTTTTTAAGTTTTTTAAGTTAAGTACCTTAAGAGAAGCTTTTTATAGTAAGAAAAAGAGGAATCTCTTGGTGAACATAGTTATTTTTGGAGATTTTCAACTATAAAAAAAAGTTTTAGCTTTTTTCCCCATCTGGGTTATATTGAGAGCTGTAACATTGCCTTTCTGTTGCTATTTTTGTTGCTGCATTTGAAGGTTGGAGTGTTCTTTCTACACGTTGTTTTCGATTTCTCATTCTAAACTTTTGGCTTTCTGTTTACTTTCTTCGAGCTGTCTGCTAATATATTTTCTTTGGTTAATTTTGGATTAATGAATTAACCTCTATTTTGTGAGTTAACTCTTTAGGGTGTGCTATAATTTACTGTTTGAACAATGGAAGATTTTAAAGAAGTTTTCAGAGAATTACGTTGTCAACAAGAAGAGATTTTTTCAAAGGGTTGTCAAGTTATTATACAGACTGTTTGGGACATTTGAGATGAGATTCTAACTAAAATAGAACAACTATATGAACATACTATGATGGAAGAAGAAGACGTTGGAAAAGATGGCGATTTTACTGCTGTGAGAGAGATTGAATATTCTCAGCTGAAAACTCTGGATTGGTGTTTATGGGATTAAAACGATTGTTCAACCTTAAGACTGCACAAGGAACTGCCAAGTTGGGGAAATGTTATGATTATTTCAATCAATGTTATGGGAAAGAAGAGTATGTTATGTGGGAGGGTTTTTTTTTCTCTTTCACTGGAAAGTTTGTATCTTTGGGGGTTGTTGGGTTGTTGGATCTTTGTAAAAAAAAATGCTTTCGGTGTAACGGTGAAATATTTAAATGCCCTGGTATATTTTGAGGAGGGGTAAAAATTAAGAATATTTAATTGGACTGATAGTGAGGTTAACATGATTTACAGGATTTTTGATTTCTAAGATTTAAAAGGTATTGTCAAGTTTTGGTAATATTTTATACTGTTTTTAAGCATAATTGGGGTTAAGATTGTTAATTAAAAGGCAGACAATTTATAAAAATTAAGAATATATAATTGGATTGATAATGAGACTAATATGATTTTCTTTTCTTTTTTTTCTTTTCTTATGGTTTGGATTAGGATTTATAGGATTATAGATTTGTAAAACTTAAAGGATATTGATAAGATATAATAATGTTTTATACTGTTTTTTAGGTCTAATAGGGTTAAGATTGTTTATTATAAAGGCAGACAATTTTTTTGTTTCTATAATTTGATGCCTATTGTGTAGACAGAAGTATATAGAATAGTAGTAGAAAGAAAAAAAATTAAACGGATTGTTTTTTAAGAGGGAGGGAAATTTGAAGTAGAAATTTATATATATGTATATATACTGTATATTTTATGTAAGGGGAAGGAGCAATTGTATTAGAGATTTGTATATGTGTTAATGGAGGGATTTATAGAAATAATGTGATTATGGTTTGATATAGAGGAAGGGTTTGTTTATGGGAATTGCTGTATATTCTTGCTGTTGAAAGCTGGAAGTCACCTGTATGTATGTAACTTTCTAAAAGTCTTTTCTTTTGTGTTTTTACACTTTTAGTGGTTTTTTTTATTTGTAGGGTTTTTTTTGTAGTTTTTTATCTTTCTTTTTAAAAAATAATAAAACTTTATTCACAACAAACCTCAAGGGTGGACTCATACATTATACTCAGCCAAACTAAATACATCCCATTTTGGTTTGGTTTATTACAATACTTGAATCTAGCCAATGTCTTTTGAATGCTAGCAGTAGGAGCCATCCATTTTGAAGTATCCTGAGAGTACATGTATGAAGATCCCACTGTTGGATCTGCCCAAATAGCAACAACTTAATGTCATGGGTGCCAGATTGTAAGAAAAACTAACAACAAAGAACTGAAATGAGAGTTTTTGATATAACTATATAAAAGTCAGTATTTCGTGACTGAAGAGCTAACTCTGTTGAATGTCCCATTAAGGGATGAATACCTTGTAGCGGTAAGAGCAGCGAAACGCCAGTATTTCTCCGCTCTTATTGCATCCGCAGAATGCTGCCCAGCGGCCCTGTTCAGGATCACCCGATCCCTTTTGGGGAAAGGTGATTCAGAAAATCATCTGCAGGGGCGTGCTGAGGAGTTTTCCAGGCATCTGCAGGATAAAATCGCTAGGATTCGCTCTAAGTTAGACTCTAAGCGTTAAACATGGTCTGGGGAGATGTCTGAGGAGCGTCCTTACCCCGTTATCTGGGAACAGTTTGATCCTGTTGGACCCGAGGAATTGGATAGGATCCTCCGGACTGTGAATGCCACCATGTGCGAATTAGATCCATGTCCCTCCTGGCTGGTTCAATCAGCTTGGGAGGTGACGTGTGGCTGGGTCCAGTTGATGGTAAATGCATCCTTGCAGGAGGGGGTGTTTCCGGCGGCCTTCAAGAGGTGTTGGTGCGCCCCCTCCTCAAGAAACCATCGCTGGACCCTGTTGTACTGGACAATTTTTGTCCAGTCTCCCACCTTCCCTTTATGGGGAAGGTGGTTGAGAAAGTGGTGGCATTGCAGCTCCAGAGGATTCTTGATGAAACAGATTATCTAGACCCCTTTCAGTCAGGTTTCAGGCCGGGATATGGAACGGAAACAGCATTGGTCGCACTTATGGATGATCTGTGGCGGGAGCGGGATGGAGGCAGTGCATCCATCCTGGCTCTCCTTGACCTCTCAGCAGCTTTCAGTGTCTAGGAATCTATCATCTTTAGTTCTGGATGGGGTTGCACTACCCCAGACAGACCCGGTGCGTAACTTGGGGGTCCTCTTGGACTCACGACTCCTGCTCGAAGAGCAGGTGGCAGTCGTGGCCAGAAGGGCCTTTGCACAACTTCGCGTTGTGCGCCAGTTACGCCCTTTCCTGGAGCGAGAGGCCCTTCGAACAGTCACTCATGCCCTGGTCATCTCCCAGATAGACTATTGTAATGCGCTCTACATGGGGCTACCCTTGAAGAGCATCCGGAAGCTTCAGCTGGTTCAGAATGCAGCCACATGGCGATTTTAGGTGCCTCAAGATTGGCACATATAACACCTTTGCTCCGTGAGCTGCATTGGGTCCCAGTTTGCTTCTGGATTCAATTCAAGGTGTTGGTTATCACCTTTAAAGCCCTACATGGCATGGGACCAGGTTACCTGAAGGATCGCCTCATCCCCTTTCAATCAACCCGTCCCACCCGGTCCTGTAGAGAGGGCACGCTACGAACCCCATCTGTAAGAGAGCTCCATCTGATGGGGTCTAGGAGGCGTGCCTTCTCTGCGGTAGCCCCCACCCTTTGGAACAGTCTACCTCCTGAAATAAGATCGGCCCCCTCTCTCCTGGACTTTAGAAAAAATCTAAAAACCTGGTTATATCACCATGCTTGGGGAGGGGAGGGGAACAGCCAGTCTTGGGGTTGGCTGGCCCCTTAGATCTCCCATATCCAGCCTTATCAACCGATGCAATGAAACCTACCATTCTGGATCAAATTGTGTATTATATATGTGTACATTTTGTTTTTATAGATATTTAAATTTTTTATTGATTTTAAATTTTGCTGTGAACCGCCCAGGTGTAATGGCAACCTGCAGAAGACCTTTGTATTTCGAGGAGTTAGGTGGCATGTTTTGATTTTCCTTCCCCACACCTAGGAGATTAGATTTTGTTTTGAGTTATACTGATGTTTAATTGGCTTGTTTTTGTTGCTGTTTGGCATGAGAGGGGGGAGAGAAGAAGCATATGTTCACTCCTCCAACAGCCTTCAGAACATATCTCTGTGGGAAGTGGGGGGAAAGTCCCCAGCTTGTTAGGTTAAGCATAGGTTCACTCCTCCAGCCACTCCTTTAGTGGCTTGGAATGGGGGGGATGATAAGAGATTGTTTTGGTTAAGCACTTGCTTATCTGATGGTTTCCCATGTTATCTGAATGATGTCATGGTCAGGTGCTGGACCTCATGAAGAATCCCAGTCAAGGTCAGGCCATGCATTTTCAGTGCCATGGAAACTTGGTCACGGGGTTTGGGAGCCAGGCTTTGATAAAAACCTTAGGATTCTCTTTGGAATTTGGGAGTCCACACAGGCCTGAGTGCTGGGTGCTGTGAAAATTGCCACCTTGGGGTATCTCCGCTGTCCTTATTAGAAGGCTCCTGGCAGCCTATGGGAGATTACGTATCACCTTGTTTGCTTGGTATGTATGTATTATGTATTTCTGTATACTATGCTCGTTATGCTCTGTGTAATTTAGTTAAACTGTGCTTCTGCTCAACCTTGTTTGTTTATAATAAAGCTTTAAGTTTCTTTATCCACTGGTATGCTATTATCTCTGGATCTAAAAGAATCAATTGCCCTAGCCCCTGATCAAAGAGAGGCGTGGACTCTTGCAATACACCAGGGTCCCTCCTTGTGGGGGAGATGGGCGGGATATAAATGTGATAAATAAAATAAAATAAAAAATAAAATACAAGATTTATTATTATCCCTATCCTGTAGACGTTAATACACACACACAAACACACACACACACACACACACACACACACACAATGTTTTTTTAAAAAAATCTACCTTCACTTGCAAGATTCCAATATATGGCACTTATGATTACAGCTTTGTAGTGTTCAAGGGAGTTAAAGAGAAGCCCTTTATTTTTAATTATAGGCATATTTTCTGCAACTTTCCTAAATTAATTAGAGCAACTTGTTTATCAAATTAGCAGGCCATATCATATTTATATTTATTAAGGAAAATGTTTTGAAACTATACAGTAACAATGTTTTATTTGTTTTTGTTTCAATTTCTGGTGGAGTTGTCTTTCAAAAGGCCTTTTCATCTTTTTCCAGAAAAGTTGTTCAATATGTTACAATCCAGAAGCTTTGACCTCAAAATGATTAACCATTTCATCTTACACTTTGAATAGCTACAGAATCTCTTGTCTTGGCTTTCTCTACCATAGAACCTAATATGCTTGAGTTTCATATTCTCAAAATTCATGTCTAACTCATATCAACAATTGTTGAGCATTTGCTACTCTGCACTGAAATTATGATATGAATTACAAAGGTATTTAAGTTATTTCTCATGGTATTTTATTTCCAGATGGAATCCCTGTGGAAGTCTTGTGGAGATTATGTATGGAATATTGTTGTTTTATGATTTAAAAAGAATTTGAATCAGAAGATATATTCTGTTGGCTGGAAACTAGAATTTGGATCACAAGAGATTGTGGTGCCAGCAAGTCTGGCATTGAAAGGCATTCTAATTGTTTTTCTTAAGTATTGGCCGGGTTCAGAGTTCAAACTTTTGTCTGTTTTAGGACTGATAAGTGGGTTACCATGGTAAATAATTGTCATGACCTATATGTAAATATATATATATATATATATATATATATATATCATATATATATCATATATCATATAATATATATATATATATATATATATATATATATATATATATATATCATGACCTATATGTAAGGTCCACTGGAGGAGGGAATGGCAAACCACTCCAGTATCCTTGCCAAGAAAACCCATGGACAGTATCAAAAGGCTAAAAGATATGATGCCGGAAGATGAGCCCCTCAGGTCGGAAGGTGTCCAAAATGCTACTGGGGAAGAGCGGAGGGCAATTCCGAGTAGCTCCAGAAAGTGTGAAACGGATGGGCCAAAGCCGAAAGGACGCTCAGTTGTGGATGTGTCTGGAAGTGGAAGGAAAGTCCAATGCTGTAAAGAACAATATTGCATAGGAACCTGGAATGTAAGATCTATGAATCAAGGTAAGCTGGATGTGGTCAAACATGAGATGACAAGATTGAACATCGACATCTTGGGAATCAGCGAACTAAAATGGACAGGAATGGGCGAATTTAATTCAGGAGACCATTATATATACTACTGTGGGCAAGAATCCCTTAGAAGAAATGGAGTAGCTCTCATAGTCAATAAAAGAGTGGGAAAGGCAGTACTGGGGTAGAACCTCAAAAACGACAGAATGCTTTCAGTTCGAATCCAAGGCAAACCATTCAACATCACAGTGATCCAAGTCTATGCCCCAACCACTGATGCCAAAGAAGCTGAAGTTGACCGGTTCTATGAAGACCTACAACACCTTCTAGAACTAACACCAAAAAAAGATGTCCTTTTCATCATAGGGGACTGGAATGCTAAGGTAGGAAGTCAAAAAATAACCGGAATAACAGGCAAGTTCGGCCTCGGAGTACAAAATGAAGCAGGGCAAAGGCTAATGGTCATAGAAAACACTCTTTTCCAACAACACAAGAGACGACTCTACACATGGACATCACCATATGGTCAATACCAAAATCAGATTGATTATATACTTTGCAGCCAAAGATGGAGAATTCTATACAATCAGCAAAAACAAGACCTGGAGCTGACTGTGGCTCAGATCATGAGCTTCTTATCGCAAAATTTAGGCTTAAATTGAAGAACATAGAGAAAACCACTAGACCACTCAGGTATGACCTAAATCATATCCCTTATGAATATACAGTGGAGGTGAGGAATAGATTTAAAGGATTAGATCTGGTAGACAGAGTGCCTGAAGAACTATGGATGGAGGTTCGTAACATTGTACAGGAGGCAGCAACTAAAACCATCCCAAAGAAAAAGAAATGCAAGAAAGCAAAGTGGCTGACTGATGAGGCTTTACAAATAGCTGAGGAAAGAAGGGAAGCAAAAGGCAAGGGAGAAAGGGAGAGATATAAACAACTGAATGCAGAATTCCAGAGAATAGCAAGGAGAGATAAGAAGGCCTTCTTAAATGAACAATGCAAAGAAATCAAGGAAAACAATAGAATGGGGAAGACTAGAGATCTCTTCAAGAAAATCGGAGATATCAAGGGAACGTTTTGTGCAAAGATGGGCATGATAAAGGACAAAAAAGGCAGGGACCTAACAGAAGCAGAAGAGATTAAGAAGAGGTGGCAAGAATACACAGAACTATAGAAGAAAGATCTTAATATCCCTGATAAATACGATGGTGTGGTCACTGACCTTGAACCAGACATCCTAGAGAGTGAAGTCAAGTGGGCCTTAGGAAGCATTACTAACAACAAAGCAAGCGGAGAAGACAGTATCTCAGCTGAGCTATTTAAAATTCTAAAAGATGATGCTGTTAAAGTGCTGCACTCAATATGCCAACAAATATGGAAAACTCAACAGTGGCCACAGGATTGGAAAAGGTCAGTTTACGTTCCAATTCCAAAGAAAGGCAATGCCAAAGAATGTTCAAACTACCGTACAATTGCGCTCATTTCACATGCCAGCAAGGTTATGCTCAAAATCCTACAAGCTAGGCTTCAGCAGCATGTGAACCGAGAACTACCAGAAGTGCAAGCTGGGTTTCGAAGAGGCAGAGGAACTAGAGATCAGATTGCCAACATTCGCTGGATCATGGAAAAAGCAAGAGAGTTCCAGAAAAAATCTACTTCTGCTTCATTGACTACACTAAAGCCTTTGATTGTGTGGATCACAACAAACTGTGGCAAATTCTTAAAGAGATGGGAGTACCAGACCACCTTACCTGTCTCCTGAGAAACCTGTATGTGGGTCAAGAAGCAACAGTTAGAACCGGACATGGAACAACCGACTGGTTCAAAATTGGGAAAGGAGTACGACAAGGCTGTATATTATCACCCTGCTTATTTAACTTATATGCAGAGTACATCATGAGAAATGCCGGGCTGGATGAATCACAAGCCGGAGTTAAGATTGCCGGGAAAAATATCAACAACCTCAGATATGCAGACGATACCACCCTAATGGCAGAAAGTGAAGAGGAACTAAAGAGCCTCTTGATGACGGTGAAAGAGGAGAGTGCAAAAGCTGGCCTGAAACTCAACATTAAAAAAACCCAGATCATGGCATCTGGTCCCATCACTTCCTGGCAAATAGAAGCAGTGATAGATTTTATTTTCTTGGGCTCCAAGATCACCGCAGACGGTGACTGCAGCCATGAAATTAAAAGACGCTTGCTCCTTGGAAGGAAAGCTATGGCAAACCTAGACAGCATATTAAAAAGCAGAGACATCACCATGCCGACAAAGGTCCGTATAGTTAAAGCTATGGTTTTTCCAGTAGCAATGTATGGCTGTGAGAGTTGGACCATAAGGAAGGCTGAGTGCTGAAGAATTGATGCTTTCGAACTGTGATGCTGGAGAAGACTCTTAAGAGTCCCTTGGACTGCAAGGAGGTCAAACCAGTCAATCCTAAAGGAAATCAACCCTGACTGCTCATTGGAAGGACAGATGCTGAAGCTGAAGCTCAAATACTTTGGCCACCTAATGCGAAGAGAGGACTCACTGGAAAAGACCCTGATGCTCGGAAAGAGTGAGGGCAAAAGGAGAAGGGGACGGCAGAGGATGAGATGGTTAGATAGCATCACCGATGTAATGAACATGAATTTGAGTAAACTCCGAGAGACAGTGGAGGACAGGAAGGCCTGGCGTGCTATGGTCCATGAGGTCACGAAGAGTCGGACACGTCTAAACGAATGAACAATATGTAAAAAGGTATATATTAACATGTCCTTTGTGTTGTAAAGTGTGCCTTGTTTCTTCTCTGTCCTCTGCTCTGCTGTTCTTTTGCCTCTGTAAATTATGCTGAGGCTCTCTCTCTCTGTGAAGAGGGAAATTTTGTAGTTATGTTTTTTTATCAATATATATATAATGTTTGCTGAAAAGGTTTTTGTGTCTTTATTTGATCTCTTAATTGCAAAGCATTTCTTGAATATTTGAAGCACCAACATGGAACATCTCCAAAACCCAGACTAAATTGAGATGTTATGGTGATTTCTTTGAAGGAATGCTTAGAATTAGTGAGGGATTTAGTGAGCATTAATATATTGTTGTGAATTTGCACATTCAGTAGATGGAAGAAAATATGACCACATACTCTGTGCCATGTGTGGTTAGTAAGAGGGCAAGCATACATGGATCATCAGTGTCTTTTAAAGGGGCAGGCAATGTTGGCAAAAATGTGGTCCTATGCCTGGTGGGAGACCCACCTGATTAATGTTTTATTATTTTCAGTAATGAGAGGGAACAGAGACATTCTTTTTTCCCAAGGCAAGAAAATAATTGTGTTAAAATGCAGTATCAAATTTTAATCCAGTACTCAGTAGTTCTCCACAAATTCTGAGGCCATTGACTTCCATGGCCAAAAAAAATAATGATTCAGTGAGACAAATGGGAAGGAAGTTCAAGTAGACCTAATCTGTGTTTGTTAAAGATTTAATGGCTGTTTTTAGTTTTCACTTTGGTTAGTTTTTCTCTGGCTTAGCGTAGTGTATTCACCCAGCCCATATAGTTCAGTGTTCTAGAAGAGTTAGTACAATACAGTAAACCAGTTAAGCATGCTGAATGAGTAACCATGTTAAACATACCATAACATTGTATTTATATTTTTATGATGCACTTGTTTTTATGATTTTAATCTCATGTTATTTTAATTGAATTGTAAACCGCCCAGAGTCGCTTGGCAAGATGGGTGGTGAAGAAATGTAAGAAATAAAATAAAAATAAAATAAATAACCCACTATCTTTCTCCTCCCAAGAGTACAGCCTATCCTGTCCAAATCTGTTTATTAAAAACAACAACAAAAACTTTGTTTCTCCTCATTCAAAAAACAAATCCTTTTCTCATTCCACATTAGGTTTTGATTTAGACTGTGACATTGTCCTATGAACTCTTTGACTGCCCCTTCTTTTTTTCACCCACACATACACATACATACAGTATACGGTATGTATCACTTTTTTTTGTCCAAATTGCCATTTTAAGAGCACCAAAGCAACTCCTTTTATTTCATTGTTTTGATGTTTGAATATAAAGGGGGTGTGAGATAAGCTGTCCAAGATCACAAGACCAAAGACATGGAATCAGTATTGGTGTCTGCTTTATTCAGACAATCGCTCTAATCTCTTGCAGACAGGAAAGCATTTTCTTTGATTCTCTGCCAAACCCACATTTCTTTGTAACCCTTTGGGTGATACCAATGGTGCCCAGTTGCACTAATTGAAAGAAAATGATATTTGTTTGGAGACTCACGTATTGGCTGTAAAATTCAGGAGACAAATTTATTTACTGGGAAGCTAGCAGTGCCTCACAGCAAATGATCTGATGTAAAGCTATCAATCTGTCTCTGCCCCTGTGTGCTAGTAAGTATTTAATCCCTTCTTGAAAGCCTTATAAATTTCTGGCATCAAAGCAGGCAGTAACAGGACAAGTGAATGTGATTATTGAGTCACCGTTTTAAATCAAGGGCAGATAGTGTTGGATAGGATTTGCTAAGGAGAACCTACTATTTTGATTATTCTTTTGGTGCTCCATTATTTGCTAGAGACATGTTGAACTGTCCTCCAGAGAATTAGCCAAGCGCATTAGAGTTTGCTGTTTATCACCAACATCAGCTGGGTTAGCAGAATGTTTTCAGCAGGCATTTTTAAGAGGTTTTTGAAGAGGCAAAAGGAAAACTGAGTTGAAAATTGAGGGTAGGACCTGAAACATTGTGCCACCAACTTTCTTTTATCAGGAAGGTCGATACAATGAGCCACCATTACAGAGGAAAATCCCAAGACAGTTATTTCTTGGTAATTAGATTCTGTGCAGTCATTTCTTGCTTAAAAAACAGAAATACCGAACCTGAATAAAATCCAAAATATAAGAAACCTGAGACATAAACACCGTAGAGGGTTGTAGAGGCCTTACTGATGCTCAAAAGTTACTAAATGTAAATACTGCAAGTCATTCTCCTGCTTGTATTACCAGTTTCTTCTGTTATCTGGTCTTTAGAGCTAGATTCTACACCACCACACCAAAAAAAATAAAAGGGAAATATAGTGTATTTCATAGCTCCTTCCCACTAGCCACTATTCAAATAGTTCTGTTGCCAATGTATTTTCCCCCATTGTGTCCCTATAATATTGTTTTCTTCTCGTCTCTAGTCCATGAGTGAGTCAAGCTTAAGTCATCCATAAGCTGTTCCAGTGCTTTCTTCCTCTCCACCCAAAGAAAGCCTCAGCACATATTAAAAAAAATATGTCACCCGTTACCTTGGAAGGAATTCCTGCTAGAGGTAATAGGGGTAGGATAAAGGTAAAGGTAAAGGATCCCCCCGCACATTTGTGCTGTCGTGTCCGACTCTAGGGGCCTGCGCTCATATCTGTTTGTTAGCCGAAGAGCCAGCGTTGTCCGAAGATGCTTCCATGGTCATGTGGCCAACATGACACATGCAGAACGCTGTTACCTACCCACCAAAGTGGTACCTATTCATCTACTTGCATTTGCATGCTTTCAAATTGCTAGGTTGGCAAGAGCTGGGGCAAGTGTGGGAGCTCACTCCATCACGCGGGACTAGGGATTTGAACCTCCAAACTTGCAATCTTCCAATCAACAAGCCTGGCGTCTTACCTGCTGAGCCACCACACCCCTTAGGGGTAGGATAGGAATCAGTAATAGGGATAGTAAAGATGGCTGGATAGGACTTCAGTTTAGCAGAGGGAAAGAGCCATATAAATGCATGGGATAGTCACTGCAACTGTTTGGATCAAGTTACTGCAAATTTTCAGAACTTTATCTGGGGGTAAAATGGCTATAAACTGATCTAGAGCAATTGAGATTTTGGCATGGTTAGTACAAAATACAGTATTACATCTGGGTGACACTAGGCTTGTTCTGTACAAGAATATGCAAATACCAGGCCTGAGTTTGCAGTGTATTGTTCAGAACGTTGTTTGTTAATAACTATAACCAATCCTCACATCATCACTGAGTTTGCTTTTCTTTTTAATTAAAGCAAAAACATTAAACCTTTATCATCTAGTTCTGTTCTTTCTTTGGCTCCAGCAAATATTACAAAAACTGGGCAATAAACTCTAGTATGGATAAATCTGAAAATATAGTACTTCAAAAAAATCCCAAATTGGTATCATAATTTATAAATTACAAATTCACTTTTGCTGTTGAAGGTCAGAGGGAAGATCCCTGCACTACATAATTCATACTGGTTTATTCTTACACTAAGAATATGCTTGGCCCGTATATGGATGTAGAAGTCTGGAATCAGATTGATACGTCTGATCACCGTCAGAAATAAACTCATCATAAATTGAGCTTTTGGCTTGGCAAGGCTTCCTGGGCTGTATTATGTCAGGAAGAGATGGAGGAAGAGGTGAGAAAAGCATTCCAGTATGAAGCTGTTTCCAGACAGGTAGAGGGCCTTTTCCATTGTGGACTAACTCATAAGGACCCTGTGCAATTCACTCCAAAGGGAAACAGCTTGCACCCAAAAGAAAACTGATGGGATGTAATGGAGATAGAAGATAGAGTCAGATTACAAAAAGAAAAGAAGCTGTATTAGGAAAGTGTAATGCTCATGCTATTAAGCAAGCAAAACAAAAAACTGGATATTGGTAGCCATAGCTACCCGCCTATGGAAACTTGTTCCACACAACACTGTAAGCAAAAAAAAAAAAAGGATAGGATAGGATAGGATAGGATAGGATAGGATAGGATAGGATAGGATAGGATAGGATAGGATAACAACAGGTTTTGAAAAGGTGACCATCCTATTAGATATGTCCTACACTGATTAGGTAACTGTGATAGAGTTTGATGGACTATGAATATGCCTTTCTCAGGTCTTCTCTACACAAGTTATTCATGCCTACAAGGATATAGGTGTTAGTATTCATTGCCTGAGAGCCAGTTTGGTGTAGTGGTTAAGGCACCAGGCTACAAAAAGGAAGACTGTGAGTTCTAGTCCTGCCTTAGGCACAAAGCCAGCTGGGTGACTTCAGGCCAGTCCCTCTCTTTCAGCCCTAGGAAGGAAGCAATGGCAAACCACTTCTGAAAAACTGCAGGGACTTGTCCAGGCAGTCTCTGGGAATCGGACACGATTGAACAGATTAATACACACACACATACACACAGACACACACACACACACACACTTCTATTAAATGGAATAAATTATACACAATTGAAAAGATAAAACAAAATTCATTGCCTGGGCTCTTATTTTATGATTGAATCATGTCTGCACAATCAAAAGTTTTCCTGTTTTAATGAGACACATTGAACATAGCTATGAAGTTTTCCCCCAAACTAATAGCTGGTTTTGATTGAGAAAGTAGATAACTGATCTCTGTTTATGCTCAACTCCGATGTGTCTAATGTTTGTGGCAACTTCCCCAATGTGGTGCCTTCCAGCTATGCAGGGACTGCAATTGTCTGAAAGTAGCAGTCAAATATATCTAGGAGATGCCAGCTTGAAGGAAGCTATTATGTAGAGTTATTTCTCCTCTCATCATCCCACAAATATGTCTAACATGACCTTGCAGAAATTGCCCATTTAAAAAGCAACGTTGTTGTCTTCTCCCCTGACCCTATTTGTCATTCAGAAAAATTACTGATATCTGGCATGTAACGGATGAGAAAATTTTTCTACCACAGACCAAATTAATAAAGTGAATTGCTGTTTCAAAAATTTTGACTAAGCACATAATTGTCCCAGTGTGGTAACTTCCTCAGCATCCTCTTTAGATGCCACTTTGTTTATTTTTAAATTAACCTTAGGGCTTAAGTAACTGATTTTAAACCTTCACAGTCTTTGTCAAAATTTTGGAAGACCAGCCAAAATTTACAGTTGCCAAAGGGGTAGTGTCATGCATTTCCAAGGGAGGTGTGGAGGAAAGATGAATTACCTATGAAACTGTCTTAGAAGAATTTCTTTGTCCAGGACTAATCACATAGAAACAGGTGGGTTGTTTGATCTTATTTTTACAACAAAGGGGATACAATTAAGGAATACAGAAACTTTTCATGGCTCATCCTTTAGTTCAGCATATCTAAATGATTTTTTCCATTTAACACACCCATCCTCTCCTTGCTTTCATTGCTGCCAATGTCAAATTAAATTGCAAGCTCTTTGTACTTTATAAAGCACCATGTGCCTTGCTGTAATAGCAATAATAATAAGTAACCTTGAATTCCGAACAATAACTGTGGGAGTTTATGCTATAAGATATATTTCCTGTCTCTTCCTAGATGTTGTTTTCTGATCAAGAGTTGACCCACATCTTAAGGGGAACATGCCATGCGTGTGAGCACATGTGTCCAGCAAAAGTCATAATGAAATCACATATGTAACTAGGCAAATAAATTATGCCATCTGCTCCAGTCACATCAGGCAGTGATTCCACAAATGACCTACTTTGCATCATTTGTGTGATGACATCATGTCACACACGCCATTTGCCTCCCCGTCACCTTGCCCCCTATTGAGATCCATGTGTGTGAGTTTCTGTGAGCTTTAATTATTGCAAAACAACTGTGCTCTGGAGAGTGATCTTGTAGAAAGGAATATTTACCTACAGTAACTCCTGGTGGAGGTAATGGCAACTGAAATGGGAGATGATTGTATTAGGGAACAGACCCAGGAGAAAAGATTCCAGCAAAACCAAATTCACCACTTTATGTAGCAGCTTATTCTACCAGCTGACAGCTCAGAAAATCAAGTTCTTCCTAGTCTAGCCTGAACCTGCTTCCTTGCCATTTCAACTCATTGGTTTTGCTCTTGGGCTACAGAGACGTCCATTCCCTCTTCTGTGTGATAACCCTTCAGATATTTGAAGAGTGCTATCATATCAGCCATCTTTCCTGTGGGCTAAATTTACTCAGTTCATCTAAATGTTCCTTATAGGACTTGGTTTCCAGATCCTTCACCATATTAGTAAGCCTTCTCTGAACTTGCTCCAGTTTGTCACTGTCCCTTATGCACTATAGTTCCCAGAACGGCACTCCAAAGGGGATTTGACTGGAGCAGAGTGGAACAATTCCTTTCCATGATCTTGACTCTATGCTCCTCTTCATGTACCCTGAGATAGTATTTGACATTTTAGCAGCTGTAGCAGACTCCTGGAAAATGCTGTGGTTGACAAGGGCATCCAGATTCCTTTCACACGTACTACCGCCAAGCCAAGTCTTCCACGTCCCTTAATTGTACCTTATATTTTTCCTACCCGGATGCAGAAGCAGAACTTGACATCTGTGTCTGTTAAATATCATCCTATTCATTTCAACCCACTGCTCAAGCCTATCTAGATCTCTCTTTCAACTAAAATTTTAGCCAC
Source organism: Charina bottae (assembly GCA_023362775.1). Lineage (NCBI taxonomy): Eukaryota > Metazoa > Chordata > Lepidosauria > Squamata > Charinaidae > Charina > Charina bottae. The sequence goes on from JALMGJ010000003.1 coordinate 140,383,096, forward strand.
CAGTGCCATTTGCAAATTTCATAAGTGTCCTGTCAATTCTGTCATCAAAGTCATTGATGAAAATTTTGAACAGCAAGAGGGCCCAGGACAGAGTGCTGTGGCACAATACTTTCATTCAAGCTGAGATAGAACTATTAATGAACCCTCTTTTGGTGCACTCGTTCAGCCAACTGTGAGTCCATCTAATGGTGGTAACATCTGATCCATATTTTACAGTTTTATTAAGCAAAATATCATGAGGCACTGTGAAGGGCTTTGCTTAGGTCCACTCTGCTGATGGTGTTTCCCTAATCTACCAAGTTAATAACTATCTCAAAGAAGGAGATACAGTTACTGTAGCACAATTTGTTTCTGACAGATCCACACTAGCTCCTGTTAATTGTAGCATGCCCCTCCAAGTGCTCCTGAACTTGTTGGTTAAAATATGTTACCTTGCTTTCTGTGTATCTGAAAATAAAGCAGGTTACTTACACCTAAGGGGCGTGGTGGCTCAGTGGGTAAGACACCAGGCTGGTCGATTGGAATATCACAAGTTCGGAGGTTCGAATCCCTAGTCCCACATGATGGAGTGAGCTCCCACACTAGCCCCAGCCCTTGCCAACCTAGCAATTCGAAATCATGCAAATGCAAGTAGATTAATAGGTACCACTTCGGTGGGTAGGTAACAGCGTTCCGCGTGCATCATGCTGGCCACATGACTGTGGAAGCGTCTTCGGACAACGCTGGCTCTTCGGCTAACAAACGGAGATGAGCACTGGCCACTAGAGTCGGACACGACTGCACAAATGTGCAGGGGAAACCTTTATCTTTACTTACACCTACTTATTTGAAATCCAGATTGTTCTCTATGATACCACTTTGCTATTGTTCTCCCCTTTGGGAAAGTCAATAAATACATAAATGTTTGGGTCCTTTTACAGCTCATGTGACCTGTTCCTAGTGTGCAAAGCTTGGGGGCAAGATGCTGACTTAGGCTTGATTAGACCCATTGAAATCAATGTATATTATTAGGGCATCCTTGTGCCACTGTTTTTAATGGATCTACTCTAATTCTGACTGAGCATGCTGAAGCATTAGCGAGGCAAGACATTTTTTTTATCAATCAGCTATATTATCTTTCACTTGCTGGTCCTGGCTAGCCCATGGCATCTGAAGTTCGCACTGCCCCACTCTGTGGGCAGTCTCATCAGTCAGTCTGCTAACTCTGCATTAAAACTAACTCCTGTAGAGCACAACTCAGCGGGGGCTGAAATGTAGCATGCACTTCAAATGGCTTTGCTACACATGTTCAGACGATTATTGTTACAGGCACAAATTGTAAAATGTACAGATATGACAGAGTAAAGATGACTACTGCATATGAAGTTAACAGTAATTAGTCATTAACCAAGGACCGTTACAATTTGTTGGCTTATCATCTGACAGTCCTAACATGTGCACAATAAGTTCTCAGTAAGAAAAATGAATCTGAGCATTAATCATATAGTTGATTTTAACTTAACACTGTTGACTGATTGCCAGATTGAATAGGGGGCTTGTTTGTTATTGTTAGCTGACACTGTCAGAAAGGAGTTACCATATATTTATTTTGTATTGTCTTATAATTGATTTTTCACATGCTCATGATTTAAGTGTTGATTTCTCAATGCCTGAAATTTCTAAGGGAGATTCTGCTGCTTATAGAATGCTGGCTCAAAGCAATCTAGAATTAATCGAAGAGAATATTTGTAGCTCAGGGTTGAACTGTGGAGTCCATGGTGCTCTCTGAGCCTTGTTGTTTTCTTGCAGACCTTTCATTGCCAGGCTAGGCAACATTTACATACCATTCATAAGAGACAATAGAAAAGCCAGAAGACCAGAACACCTCTTTGACAGCAATCAACAACAAGATAGGCAAAGATTAACTGCAAGATTAGCAGCAGAGGAGCCATCAAACAACACAATAGACCCTAATCAAGGAACTATTAACTCAGTCAATCAACCAAGCAGCAAACAACAACCCAATCAAGATACTACCAAGGAGAGTACAACACCCCCACCAACCCAGGCAGGACAAGCCAGGGTATATAAACAGAGAGCAAGTTCCACTCCCTTTTCACACTGAAGATGTTGCCTAGCCTGGCAATGAAACGTCTGCAAGAAAACAACAAGGCTCAGAGAGCACCATGGACTCCACAATCTAGAATTTTCTGAATTAAATATAGAACAACCGTAACAATTAGAAACATATGGTCAAGAATATTTTTATTCACAACTATGATATGTTCAAATGGGTATGGATTCATTTCAAAATGGGTTGCTTATTTGCAAGCTTCCTTTTTCTCTTAATTTTTTTTTCCTCCAAAATTCAGGAATTAGAAGGTGGTTGTTTACCATTCAGAATTGCTAGAACGCAGGTGTGACAAATGGGAAACCAACTAGGAAATACTGTATGTCTTACTGAATTAGCAACTTTGGTCACAAATGGACTAGCTGCAACCTCATTTCAAAGTTTTAGACTTTTGGCAGGAATCATCTGTCCCTTCCTCCATGGATGCAGGAAAAGAACAGTGTCAGAAACCAAAAAGCAGGTAACATACGTGTCTTGTAGAAGCCTCAATTATGTCATATTGAACAATTACTCAAGTATATAACTCATGTCATTTACACAATGATGTCATGATGCTAGCAATGTCACTTGTACCCTCACAGATACTCCTGGGTGTCCTTTTCTGACTTTGAACATGTCCATAACCAGAAGGCATACAGCCCATGTGGAAAAACAGTTTTCCTTTTGTGAAAATTGTCTTTGCCTATGCAGAAATAAGAGGACCAAGTTAAGCCTAATGAATATATAAGAAGATGGAATCAGGTTATTTTGCTTCACAATTTAGAAGGGAAAAGAGTTATTACAAAGTTGACAGATGTTAATTCCATTTACGATATAATTGTTATATCTTTGGATTAAAGATCCTCAGTATTCTTTCTCCACTGGGGAAACAGATATTTAATCACATATAAACTTTCAATGATTGTATCCATTAAAAAACTAATTTCTAAAGTGATGCTGCTTCATCATTTTATACTTAATGATCCTGAATTTCTGCAAAAAAGGCTAACTTAACCAGCTGTGTACAGCAGTGAAGTTGTGTATAATGAAGAGTCTTCCAAGTGACCTTCTAAGCAGCAATGGCTTTAT